>CM076729.1:0-617508 GCA_038501795.1 Pseudopleuronectes americanus | reverse complement strand
GGCTACCTTCTCCCCCCAAAAGATGTAGTTTTAATTTGCAAACAATATGAAAACTTTATCCATGCTTGAATTACATTCCAGTTAGATGCTGGAATGTAATGTGGACTCTAATTGTCTGTATTCCTGTCTTCAGCTGGTCCAGACATGAGCAGTAATGTCTCACAGGAGCCGGGTGGTATTTTTTGTACTCTGGCTAGCGTGTTATTGATGAGACTAAAATAGTATAAATTTAACTTTCCTAGGGAAAATATCACAGTGCAAGTGTTCATACTAACTTGAATCCCAGTTGTCTGCAAACAACAGCTGCACTGACATCATTCCAGCCATCATCACACACGCTTCCCCACTGGTTATCAATGAAGACCTCCACTCTACCCTCCTTCCTGCTCTCTCCATCCACCAAACGCACCAGTGGACCTGAAATCAAATATTACAGGAAAAATATAATAATAGTGCCATTCGATTTTCAAATGCTTGCAGGTCTTGTCCAAATGTGAATTAGCCATCATCACGGAATACACAAATATCATATGCGGAGTAGCTATGTTTGCACTTACCATCAGGAGGCAATGGGCCAGGTATCTCATTGGCATCACCCCCTCTTTCACAGCTGACTCCTACATCTTCACTGTGGGAGCAGTCATGCTGGCCCCACTCAGAGTGGGCACATGCCAGTAAAGTGGTCTCTGAGCCCTGACAATGCACGTCATCCAGCAGGATCAGCCCGCGACCTTCTTCATACACCTCATCAGGGTTCACTTCCCCTAGGCCCCTGCAGACATGCCCACAGTTCAGTGTCTATATATGGAAAGTTGCTTTAAGGTTGTAAAGAAAAAGGTAACAAAACATTTTTTTATGTAGGTTGCAGAAATTACTAATGCATAAAAATAGAAATAGTTTAGTGTATTTTGCAGATGCAGTTTCAATAAATTTCTATCCTATGAACATGTACATAAACATATTCATATTCATATTGGTGGTGAAGAACCTTGACAACCAGTTAATGAACTTTGGTGGAAACCCTGCAGCATTACTGTCTTACAGGTGAATAAAGTAGGTGGTTGTGTAACAAAATGAGTGATTTTTAAAGCCAGTTCTGTTAAGCTAAGCTTATGGGTCACAAGCTATCTATGTGCCTCATCATGATGAGTAGCAATGCTGAAGTGTAGCAGCTGTCAATGTTCCATCCTTTTCAGTCTTTTTAAATTAAGTCAAAAACAAATTGTGACGTATTGATGCACTGACCTGAAGCCCAGCTGTCTACACACTACCTGGGCGTTGAGCTCGCTCCAGTAGTCATCACATACAGAGCCCCATTCTCCCTGGTGGTAAATCTCCACACGACCCTTCCAGTGTTTGTCTCCTCCCACCAGTCGGACTGCACCCTCTGCAACCACACAGGTTAACACCATGTTAACAGCCAAATTTGCTGAAGGAGCGAGGACTCCCGGACAGAACATGTGTAGGTTTGGTAATTAACAAACAGCTAAAAGTTAATGCATGGCCCAACACAGACTGGTTGACTCCTCAGGTATGTATACAATTCAAGACAGATTATTTAAACAGGTCATCCCTGTCATAGTCTTGAAGACGTGTCCAGACAAACACAACTAGATCTACACACATGCCAGTGGCTGCACAATGCTAGATAGATACTGATGTAATGACTGCACAGTAAGTCAAACTGCCTTTGACTTAGCATGCCTAGATATCGCAGTGATTCCGGTTCTAAAAAGATTTCTGCAAAAATAACGAAAGTAGAAATGTTGCTATTTTAAGGCTTTTCTACTCGTACTCTTCATCATGGTGGTTTAAGTATAGGTCAGTTAATTCCAACAGTAATGACTACAGTGTTGTCAAATATAAATGTTTGAGTTAGTGTATTTTTCTTTGCTGGCTCTGACCTGTGTATGGGTTGCAGGTCACCCCTGCAACTTCCATCTGGTCACAGTTTTGTTGCTCCCAGTTATAAGGACACTCCTCCAGAGAAAGTTCATTACCTGTACACTGGACCTCATTAAGCAAGATGGACTCAAACCTCTGGTCAAAGTGGGGCCATGTCCGTGCCTTGGCCACACCCCTATTTGTCAGGACAAGAAAACACCGCCCCAAGAGAATAAACTATCAAAACATGAGAATTAATACTATTTGTGCCAACATATATAGAACACATTATAGTTTACAAAGTTATAATATCCTGGTGGACCTTAAGCATGTATAGTGTGTGTATGGAAAAAATCTATCAAAGAACATTTGGACAATATCATGATGGGTATAAAATATAGTGGTTTGAATGACATAATGAACGACTTCAAAACAGAAGCAGTGTTACTGATTGGTTCAGTAGTTATTTCAGCCCCTTAGATTTGGCTGTTTGAAAAAGGAAACAGGATTTATGATTTAATAATTTTCTGTTCAGGTTATTCTGTTTTATCTGAGTGAAATTTTGATTGGAATAATGCTTTTCTTATAATGGAGCTTGACTGTCTATATGTAGTACGTTACTGTCGTAACTTGGTGGGCCAACAAGAACCCCTGCCAGGTAAAAACAATAAACCAGTCCTCCTTCAGGAGCTGGATGTCAGACAAATAGACTACTCTTTGAAATCCCCTCTTGCTGTGGCCTTTAATTCTAATTCCCCATCTGATTTGTATGGTCATATTTAATACAAAGCCTTGTGTTGAAAGGCCCTTTTTTTCACATAATTTTTTTCCGTGTGTCGTTTATTATGTATAATATACGTTTTCCAATCGCCAAATGGATATACCAATATGCATGTAATACGTCAGGCTCTTATTTAGATAAACGCTGGAAACAATTTAGATTTAGGAAATGCCATTAGGGGGCATGTCACAGGAGTTTGATCTAATATTTTGTGTGTTGCAGTTGAACAGCAGTTATTTCTTACCCCAGGTTCAACTGTCTGCACACTACCTCAGCATCAGTGTCATCCCATAGGTGATCGCAAATAGTTCCCCAAATGCCATTATGGTAGACCTCGACACGGCCTTCAAAGTCCTCCAGGCTTCCAACCAGCCTCAAAGGGAAGCCAGTTCCTGAGAAACAAACGTTATAATTGTAACTGAGCTATATGAAACACATGTTTAAATATGGTGTTGTTTCTGGAAGGATTTCAGTGCCTGAGTCCCTGGCATGGGTTTGTCTTTCTATTTTAGTCTACAGCACTTTGGAATGGTTTTAAGCACTTGAGATATATTGCTTCTTGTCAATCACACAGTCCATCAGGGAACAACCTACATGCCAAGAGGTGCATCAAGGAGAACTGGTGTTGTAAAAAGGCAAAAGGTGGTCATAGCAAATACTGATCTGGTTGGAATATATTATAAGAACAATCCTGGTAGTCTGTCATCATGTCTGTATAGTGGTTTGTGCATGATATACGATGATGACAAAAGTACGTTCTCAGTAGTGAACTGAGAAGATGTACTGCTGGAATGTTCATGTGCTTAGTCTAATGAGTCTGGGACAGCACATAGTCTCACCCTCAGGTTTAGCACACACCACCCCTGCCTCACAACCATGTGTGCAGTCCCCGGTGACAAACTTCCTGCTCCGGCACTCCAGTAGGGAATTCTCATTACCACGGCAACCCAGACGCTCATAATGGAAGACTGATCCTGGACCAAAGTAGGAGTCGTGCAGGGCTGTACCAATCTCCCTGCATGGACAGCAAACACACAGAGACGCACGCTTCTTTAAAAAACACTTTCAGGCTTCTACCAAAGCAAACATCATACAAGGCCATGAAAAATGACAACAAATTGCAATGAAAAATAGAAAAAATGCACTGGTATCTCACAGACAGGAATAACTGGTGACTTCTATGATCTATAAGTTACAGCCTCTTTGGTATTGCAATTGGTATGCACATTTCATGAAATACATCTAACGAAGCCAATATTATAAAGGAAAAATGTATTCAAACACAAATCCTACCAGTCAAACACAAACACACACACTACTTTGGTGCCGGCCTGATGATCCCATTATCGGATGGTTTTGGTTTGCGTTGCTTTTGTCACACAGGCCAGACAACCCTGATGTACCTGATAAGCTCATATCATGCTGTAGTAGCTGTATTTTAATTCATCTATTAATTTTGTAATCTGTGGCTATGTCACACAGTGTATATGAAAGCAGTTCTATCTGGGTGCCCTCCTTGTGTCTTGAATCACAATCTACAGCAGTAGAGATTGAAGAGATTTAGATGGTAGATGTGTGCAAATGAAAAGAAGCAGATACAGTGGTAAAAAATAAAGTCTTTGAACCCACTGGAATGACCAGGATTTCTGCTTTAATAGCTAGTTCATTTAAGTAATAATAATAGACAGACAAATTGCGCTTAAGCTGCTAACAAACAAACAACAGCTCTCCTGAGATCATTCCACATTATCTTTATTGGGTAAAGGTCTGGGCTCTGACTGGGCCACTCAAAAAGGCAGATTTGAATTTTCAAGCCATTCTGTAGTGGCTTTACTTCAATGTTTAGGGTCATTGTCCTGCTGAATCACCTAATTTCTACTGAGCTTCAGTTGGTTGCACAGTCACTCTTTATCCTGGAGGATGCATTAACAAACTTGGGAATTCATTTTCTCCTCGATAATGGTTATCTGTCCAGGCCAAGAGGAAGCAAAGCAGCTCCATATCATGAAGCCTCCTTCCATGGAATGATGGATATGAATTTGACTTTGTAAACCTTTTCTCCCTTCTGCAAATCACCTATTTATGGTTGGTCTTCCGAAATCCCCAGATACTTCTTGTGAATAGCAGGCTCAAAATGTTGGTTTGGTTTTTATAGGTCAAAGTGTCTTTAAACCACACCTCCAATCTTGTTTCATTGATGGGACTTTAGGTTTGTTAACCACTGACTCCTATTAGCGTTTGCTGAAGTCCTTACAATCGGGGTTCACATACTTTTTCAATATTTGAGTGATGGACTAAATGTGGAGAAAAAAAAATCATTAATTTGTGTTATTAGTTAAAAGAGATTGTGAGTTATTTATTTTGGTCACTTATACAATATCAATAAATGTTTTTAGATAAGCATATACATAGATGCTGGTAATTTCAAAGGGTTTACTTAGTTTTTCTTGTCACTGCAACTGAGACTTTCTTC
This sequence comes from Pseudopleuronectes americanus, assembly GCA_038501795.1. Classification (NCBI taxonomy): domain Eukaryota; kingdom Metazoa; phylum Chordata; class Actinopteri; order Pleuronectiformes; family Pleuronectidae; genus Pseudopleuronectes; species Pseudopleuronectes americanus. The sequence continues at coordinate 612,370 of CM076729.1, read as the reverse complement.
TATTTTCCTTGTATTGTTGTGTTCTCAGTGATCTCTACCCCATCCCCACCATTTGGAGAGAGCACAAGCAGGTCAAGTAGCGTAGCCTCCGACACCATGTTGTGAGAGGGACCAGGGGGCCTATGCTGTATCTACTGGTAATATGTTTACAACAGTATTTTCAACAAAAGCCTGCAAAACAACCTAATCTGCCAATGAGAGACAGTAGCCTCTCTGGCTCAATGAGAACCTCACCCCAGTCCCAGCTGTCTGCATATGACACTGGCGTCACGGTTGGTCCAATGTGTGTCACATACTGCCCCCCACTGGCCATTCATATAGACCTCCAGGCGCCCAATGTTGCTTGATGATCCACCCACCAATCGGGCTGCACCTGCAGATTACACAGGAAGAATCTCTGCTTGTAAATCTGTTCCAATACAGAGATAAAATCATAGTAAATTGTTAATTTTGTTTTGGTACTTTTTTTAATGATGGTCATTGATGCTGGCAGAAAGGAACGTTGTAAATGGCAGCTCTGAGAGAGCCACAACAAAATGTAGCCATGCTAAGAGGAAACTGTAGGCTAGAGTTCTCGAAGCTGTCACAAAAAATAGGTGACTATAGAAGTGTGACGGCCCCACAGCTCTGGTAATGTGTATGCGTGTGTGTCCTGGTACAGTTAATTCCAGCCTTACAACTTTTGTAAGTATAATTATAAGTTGTCTGCTTTAACCTCCTCACCTCCCAGCTATCATTAACAGGGCAGTACACTGACATCATTAAAAGTGAAACTAAAAGTAAGAAGAACAAAACAATCAATAATAAAATTTAAATTCGAGTAAACAGAACTATTCTGCCAAAAAGGTAATAACCCACAACCTATTTCGTGCTACCAGATCACATGCCAGTACGGACAAGATAGAAAAAGAAAACCCAAAATACTGAATATCAATCTAATTTCCTACAGACCACCAGCTCTATTCAACCCTTCAGGGTAAAAGGTCACTTCTTCCTTCTTCCTGTACGCTAGAATGGATTGAGGTATGCATCAGCTTCACTCAACCACCCTTAACCAATATTATAATCTTCCCTCTACATGTGCAGTAGCCCTGTATCTACAGCTCAGTGGTGACACTTCCACACATAGTGTTTCAAATAAGAGTGAAAGATACATTGGTCCAAATTACTCAGTCAGGCATAGTTGGGGCAGGCTCTGTTGCTGTGTCTTAGCTGGATCTTTGTCTGTGGTTGACACATTGTGGAAGCCTCATTCTGAGATGAGACATAAGCTGTGTCACGATAATCATGTCTTTAGTTCCATTTAGGATGGAAAGATACTGAAAAAGGCTTCTTTTTTTATGCATGACTCTATTTTTTTAAAAGTGGACAGCCCACTCAAGACAATCATCATCATCTGGGGAATCATTTCCTGATCTATATTAGCTCTAAACTGCTCTAAACGGTCTCTCTATATTGATCTCTAACCAGTTTCCTCTCATTTGTTATCATCTGGAAATAGAAGACAGCATTAATCCATCCACAGATACCTGGAGCCATTCCTCAGCTCACCCTGATGGCAGTCACAGTAAGCCCAGCCGATGGCACCAGAGCTCTGTCTGAAGAAACACCAGGCGTTGGCCTCTTGATCTGGGTTTCGGCATAAGCTGTGATCTCCAAGGCCTCGGTTCGGGTACTGAAGCATGTAGTCTGGGAAGTCTGTCCACTTCAGGCAGGGGTAGCCTGTGTCCGTGTGGGAAACTGAACCATTGTAGTATCCCAGTTCTTCAAAACCTTGTGAACAGGAGAGGGGTGCTGCAGAAACAGACCATCACTGAGTCTTTATTTACTAAATGAAATTACATAGGAGTAACTAAAGAATAAGCTTTAAGTTACAAAGACAGAATTATTATATAAGAAAAATAGATACTTGATAACCAAAGGGAAATAAAACAGAATGATCACACGATTATAAAAGAGTAGATATAATACATTGTGTTTTCATCATGTTAAGGATATATTTATTATTATTATTTATTTTTTTTACTGTGGGAGTGCCTTTGCGCTTTTGATTATGAGTAAACTATACAATTATAAGATGCCAGTTATCAGTTTTCTTAAGCTTAAGTGATGGATGGATGGATTTTTACATAAGTGAAAGACTTAGTGCTTTTTTCATTATGTCATCTGCTGGGCAGATGGTGGTTTAACAAGATAGTTATGACGCTGAAATCCAGGAAGACACCTAATAGCAACCAGAAGTACTGCAAACTGTAAAACTGATCTATAAAACTGCTTCCTGGGAATGTGGCTGTGTCACACACAAAGGACAACTCTGATGTAAAAAGATTAAAAACCATCAGTCGCTCAACATAATAAATTGTGGATTCTTTCCGACACAGTTGCCTAGCAGGAAAATACTCAACTCATCGACTTTAAGGCAAGAGAGCTAGTCACTAAGATAAGTGGTGAAGCCTCATTGCCATAAGACATGAGGGAGGAAACCCAAGAAATCTACAGGGTCTCCAATGCTGTGTTAATGGTATGCAAAGATTCACAGGGTCCTGCTGGTGGGGAAGGAAATTAAACCACACCGGATGACTTGATGTGACTGAATGGGGAGAGAGGAGAAATTATAAATGTGAGACTGCAGGCTGCAAACTAGATTAAATGGTCTGATTAAGTTATAGGATTATTAAATAGTATTTATGGCTTGACCGGTAGGAGAATTAGAACACTGTAAGCATCCAAAATACCTCTCAACCAGTAACTTATACAGTATATTCACAGGTTTGTCTAAATGCATACCTATTAAATGATTCACAACTTTCAATCTGATTGATGTAGCAACGATTATTGAACATTGAATATCAGTAAAAATTGTTTTATGTCAATGTGAAAAGAATCGTGAAGTTGATTACATTTTTTTATATTTGAGTTAAAACAACTTCCTGTTTGATGGTAAACCATCAAAATTCAACAGGCCACCAAAGAAACACTTCTCAATACAATTCAGACACTTGGTAATCAGCTTACACTGACCTAATTCGAAGTTTATCTGATTACTTCTCTGAATTTGTTTAAATTAGAACGACTGTAAATAGCCAAAACAAATACAGCAAAAGTGCAGGATGACTTGGACATGGATCATTTCCTGTTGCGTTTATGGTATGGCTCCTTGTGGCTTTTTTGTTGCTCTAAATATGATACACATGTCTACCAATTTTCAACATCCAGGGTAAACCATACCAGGAGAGGATACATTGTTGAAATTGTTTTGAAGTCTATTGAACCATTTTGCCATAACCTATGCTGAGAACCAGATCATCTATAAATTTACACTACTTCTTACATGTGTGCCATGTTTTGTGAGTTTGTGATCATTCATAGCACATCAACAACAATTTCCTTGTTCATGGTGATATGTGGCCACCAGGGCAACTCAATTAATTTCCTTTTTAACAACCTCTGTTTTGTCAATCAATTACTTGAAAGGTTCTGTATTGATAAAGTATGTTTTGCCTGATCCGAGGAAAACACAATTCTCATTAAGGTCTTTTTAACCAATGCAAAACACTATAAGGGGAGCAAACAAACTAACACACCATGCCCAATTGTGATATTAGTTCAAGAATTTACTAGTATGAACACTGGTTTTAAGTTCTGTTCCTAGATGCCTATAAAATGCACGATATATAAATTGGGGATCCAAAACTTTCGCCCTTGATCAGATGAATAGTCCTACATGTCAAATTTGCTGCCAAGAAATAACTTCTTCACACAAGATGAAATAACTTCTTGGCAGCAAATAACGGTAATCACGGATCATGCGTTTCAATTAGCTGTTGTCATTCCCTCAAAACATGCACGCTCAGACACGCAAGCCTGACGCACACTTTGCTATTACCCATACCTGCACGCTGGATAACATTCAAGAATCCCCCATCAGAGACCTGTGGAATAAATACATCATAAAATCAATATAGTTTAAGGCAGGCTATGTATAAATTTCCTGATAACTCCTGAACTGTAGACACATGGCACTAGGACTGAAATGCTTTTACGCGACGTTCGTGCCATTAACCCAACTTCATCTTAGGTACTCAAGAACAAAGAACCCATATAATGTAAGCTTACTTCCTGTTAAATTCGTCTGTTAAATATCTGTTGATGTCAGCTGCTCCTGAACTATATTCCTAAGGGAGTTAGAGTTAGTGTATAGAAGTTTGAATGATGGTTTCTTTCACAAAGCTGATTTGCCACTCCTCAATGCTCACACTTAAAAACACTCTTTTATTTATATATTAGTAGAAATCCATCCATGAACCAATGCCAGGCCAGACGATGTATATTATCTCTCCAGTGTGTTTTCAGTTTAAAGATGGGGTCTCCCACCAGTTGAATCTGCCTAGAAAACACTTTTGAGGTTTCTGCTCGATTTTTTTTTCTTTCGTTTTTTGGGGGTAGGGTGGATGGGTATTAATTTAGTCTCACCATGTCATGGTAGTTTCTGTGCAAGCCAGTCATTTTAACAAGCTCCACCCAAGAGGGCTGTTAAATTCCGGTGATTCACTTTCACACTTATCTACAGTGATGATGTAAATTGAAATGAAGGCAGACTTTGACCTGCTGATATAAAGCAAACAGACCTTGACATAGTTGTTATTTTTTCTTTGTACTGCAGCAAAGTAGATACAGTAAATTAACCATGACTGACTCTGAGCTTTACTTTGAATTTGTTGAATTTGAGGCATATTCATGTATTTCTCGAGCATCAGACTCTACGGCGTAGAAATGTAAAGTTCCTGTTATATCAAACTATCTTAGAGGGATAGGGTTTTCAAGAATGGTATGGTCATTTGTCAGCACAGTCAAAAGTCTAAGCTTGTACGCCTCATTTAAACAGTAATGAAGATCATAGGATAAAGATTTATCTATTTATGTTTTTACTTTGACTACTGACTGAACATGTCTGTATGCAGGATGTACAGTATGTGTAGGCTGCTACGTGTACAATGTATGTACGTTTTGGATTTATTTGTGTGTATGTGTATTGTGATATGTGTTGTATGTTGCAGTGGGTTGGAGCCCAAGACAAGTTTCTCTATGGGACAATAAAGTAAACCTTACCTTACCTTAAAGCTGACATTGAACCCTTCAAAAAATCTTACAGACACCAATTCACAAATATACACTCATACTCTAACCTGAGGGTGATTCGATTGAATAAAATATACAATGAAGTACATCAAAGTATAGGCCAAAATCCCGACCTGCTCCAACCTGAGTGAATTTCATTACGGCAACTCATAATGTGACTCAGGAGGGCCTCTATGCACTCCCGACACCGTCTGGGCATGCTCATGATGATTTCGCGGATTATGTCCTGGGGGATCTCCTCCCAGACCTGGATCAAGGCATCAATGAGATCCTGGACAGTCAGCAGCATCGTGAGGGACAGTCAATGGCATCAATGCCTTCATCATCGAGGAACTGCCTATGCACTCTGCCAACATGTCCTGCACCAGTAAGAACACAGGGCCCACTGCACCAGCGTATAAGGTCTGACAATCACTCATCCTGGAACCTAACAGCAGTCAGGGTAACGTTGGCTATGACATGGAGGTCTTTGCAACCCTCCAAGGATATGCCTCCCGAGACTATCACTGACCCACCACCAAACCGCTCTTGCTGGATGATGTTACAGGCAGCATAATGATAACTATGGCGTCTCCAGACTCTTTCAAATCTGTCAAATGTGCTCAGTGTGAACCTGCTATTATCTGTGAAGAGAACGGGGAGCCAGTGGTGGACCTGCCAATTCTGGTGTTCTCTGGCGAATGTCAATGGAGCTGCAGGGTGCTGGGCTGTGAGCACAGGTCCCACTAGAGGACGTCAGGCCTACATACCACCCTCATGATTGTCTCTGATTGTTTAGTCACAAACATGCACACCATTAGTCTGCAGGGGATAATTTTTTTGATCTATATATTTATGTGTTATATTATATTGTATAATATAATAATAATATTTTCACACTGAATATTTCAATCAGTGTGATTTTGCTCAAGACACATTTTTTGGAAAACTCTTAAGTTGATATTTTTCTTTTAAGGAGAGAAACGTAAGGCAAGGGCTAGATGAAAAAAAGTTCCAAGCATTCCTGATGTTCCCTCCTCCTTTTTAGCCTTCAGCTGTAATAGCTTTTGGACTAAAGTGTCCACATCTTTCACTTGACATATATGACATATATGATATATATATATATATATATATATATATATATATATATATATATATATATATATATACCAGATACCAGGTATATCTATATATATATATAGATATATATATATTTGTTTTATATCATTTGTTAAGTTATTGTGATGGACTCAGTTAGCTTTATGTCTCTGGAAATCAGCAGTGCTTTTAACAAATATTTAACCCAAAGTGTCGTAGAATGTTGACACTTTTCCCTCTGTTCTCTATCAGACGGCTCCAAGTGTTCTTGACAGGAGAAGGGTTGTGAAATCACAGTCACTTCTCGAGTTCACTATAGCCTATGGACCTGAAGCACATGGGCGCAGATCCTCCGTGACAGCAAATAGTCCAGGGTAAATGACAGATCGTAAACATCAGCTTTATATAATAGTCTGCTGGGTGGCAGCAGCCTGCTTACCTCGACAGACACAGACAGGAGCAGGAGCAGGAACAGACAGCAGGGGACAACCCCGGGCATGACTTTCCTCCAACATCCTGCAGAAGGAACCATCTCCTCCGCACCTTCCACACACACCTTCAGCTCCTCTCCCCGCCCTCTGCTCGGCTCTGACAAGCTCTCCGGTGCGGGCGATAACAAAGTGAAAACACTCAGACAGCGGCGGAGATCCAGTCTAAATTCAGCTCCAGACACCCAACCCGAGCTAGCCCGAGCTAAAAATGACGCGCTGCCGCCCCTCTCTCTCTCTCTCTCTCTCTCTCTCTCTCTCTCTCTCTCTCTCTCTCTCTCTCTCTCTGTCTATCTGTGTCCCTCACTCCTCTCACTCCGTTTCTCTCCCTTTCACTTTCTCACCCTCTGTGTCGCTCCCTCTCCCCCCTCTCTCTCTCTGTCTTTGACACACACGCACGCTCGCACGCTCGCACAAACACACACGCACGCCTTTATGATTGGTATTATACGCCTTGTTTAGATCTAAAAAATGTAAATCTAACAAGAGTCAATCTTAAGTGAAACACCATTTGGCTGTCAGAGTAGAGAAAAGCCCAGAGGTCCTTGAAGATCACATGAGATGTGAACAACAACAGGAATGTTAGTTTAAGTTATGCTGCTGAGGCAAAGATGCAGTCAGAACACACCTGAAAGGATCATCTTGGTTTAATAAAGAAAACTAAGCCCAAGCAGTGAAAAGCTGAATTTAGACTTGAGTGGACAAGATAAAACAATCGAACTATAACAACTCTCAACTTGACTTTATCTGTGTCATCCATGACTCATGACTACAATTATACTTAAGAATTTTGAAGTGAAAAGACATGACATCCTGCCCAGGTCAAGAACTTCAAACATGTAATATTAGTAGGTAAACCTGGCTAAAACTAATATGTCTGTTACGTTTGATATTCAAAAAGGACTGGACCCACAATGTTGACAAAGAACATAGAATAAATGTTTAACCATTTAATGTACAGTTTGCAGTATATGGTTGAGCAGGGGACTGGGGCTAGTGGATGGCTGGACAAAGAGAATCTGCCGACAGGCAGTAGATGACAATCGGAGTTGATGAACTGCAAGTGATTGAGTAGTTTGGTAAGAAGGTAGAGATTTGTCCTACGTGCTGTTTACATTATCTTTAAAGATGTGGCCCAGATGTGGTCCACATGCACAGAAGAACAACAAGACATCAAACGAAGCACGCTGTGTACGGAGTTAAACAAGGAGAAGAAGTTGTCATGAACATGGAGGAAAAAGATGTGAGCGTTTACGGTTACATTCTTCCCTTGATATGCTTTCAAACACAGACCGGTTACGTTACGACCCTCCCAAGTTTTGCTTGTACAGATTTGCCACCTAAAGAACTTATGATCTCTAAAATATCTCTGTCCCTCCAATGAGTAACTCCGTCGCATCTGTCTTCCATGTTTGTCTCAGCTGATTGACTACCATCCACCCCTTCACAAAATTATGAGAACTGTCGATATAGAGAGATGTAAAAGTTGTCTTAAATTCCAATGCAGTTCACATGGCTGTTCAGTCAGATGTTGCATTTAAAAAAAATCAGATCTTTATCTGATTTTGAACCACATATGAAAGTGGCACAAATCTGATTTATAAGTATCAGATTCCCTGTGATCTGATTCGGGAAGGGAAAAACACCGGCATAAACAAAGGGAAATACACAGAGAACTGCAAACCCTAACAGAATCCTCCGTCTTTAGGTGCCACTTTGTAGTGAATCTATTTTTTAAGAGTTGTCGTTTCAAGCGTGGGGAGGAAGATGTGGTCCGTTACTGTTGAATTTATAATCCTCAACCAACATTGACAAACGATCTCAGAGGATGAGATGAAGATAGTTGTGCAAGGCAATTATAGGGAGGATTTCATTGGGTTACTTTTAAGACACTGATGTTTTCCCTGGTAACCTCACAAACAGATGATAATGAAGCTCAATCGTAATTGTAACATCTGAAATCTTTACAGTGCCTCTTGGGGCAGAAGCCTCAGATGTTTAAAGCATTTTACCCTGATCCCAGTGAAACAGCTGAGAACTTTTATCAATGACATTTCAACAAGGATTAGGACAAATAAAAACATAGAGAGCATATCTTGAGGATCTGAGATGTTTTTGAAAAGCTTCTTGACTTGTTGCCTCTCCCAAGCAGATTAACGTGTTTGTTAGTTAGCAGGATTACTCACAGACAACTGAATCAATTCCAATGTAATTTCGTGGAGGGGTGGAGTGTTAACCAAGGTAGAACCCTTAAATTACATGGATAAAGGGGTAGATTCATCTTTTACATGGCGAGATATAAGGCATTAGCATTTGTATGAGGTATGTGCACTTCAAATTTATTGATGAGTTTGAAGGGTCCCTAAGTTAATCGATTTATCTTAGGTTTGGGAAAATAACCACGCATCGACCACTCCTCTAATTACCCCTCATCCCTACCTACATCCTTTCCAGCTCAATCCGGTGCTTATTTCTCTCATGTCTCTACCATCATGTCAGCTGGGGCAGAAATATGCCTGCGACGGAACCCCCACACTGAGTATCCATCTGCCCAGTCCACAGCAAATCCTCTCAGATCAGCCTAGCAGAGTAATTCTTCATCAATCTTAATCTTTGCCCTTCACATTACATTACATTACATTACATTACATTACATTACATTTCATTTAGCTGACGCTTTTATCCAAAGCGACTTACAGTAAGTGCATAAAACCCCAAGGGTACAGACCCCGGACAACAAGAATCAAGAAAGTACAACAAGAATCCCTTCATCCATCTGCAAAATCAAATACAGCATGAAATCTCCATTAAAAGATTCAAATGATACATCGTCATGGTGTAGTCCATGCTAATGAACTCAATGACAAGAGTCAGAGAATATCGTAAAAATGTTTAGATGTAGATTGGGTGTAGTAATATTACGTATTCATTTAATGCAGCTTCGTGGTCAGTGTTTAAATTAAATCTCTGTAGCCTTACCATGTTTACAGCGTCGTACCATGGAACACACAATAGGCTAATGGTGTTGAACTCTTAGGGTTTGCGTCTGTATTTGACCCCGATGTGACCTAGTCCCTTTTATTAAAGGGTAGCTTTAAGATAAGGATATGATCAATAGATCTTACTTGCCCCTTAAAAAACCTCGCCACCAGTCTGTTATAAACTTGTAAACTTCAATACCAACCTGTGATTATCGAAGGCTGAAGTGATGTCTTCTAAAGAAGACTCAGAAACTGGAGCCTCAGAAGAACACTTTCAAAGGATTATATGACACCCATAAGAGGATTTATTATAGGTGGAAATGAAAAATAGGATTCTGTATTATCTGTTTGATTAATATGTGAAGTGTTCTCTTAAACTCGGCTACATTTAATATCCCTAACCAAAATTAAAGGCAGTTTCTTCAGCTACTATAAATAAGATCAATGGCTAACAGGAGCTCTAGAGAAATGGACTTAGTATAGGTGTTACGTTTGTGATGGTGAAGGTGAGTTAATTGTCATGCTGTAGACCAGACTTGGCATCTTGTCACAGTCCACCGTCATCTTTTATTTATTAACCATAAACCTTCACCCAGTGGTTTAATTGCCTACATTTTGTCAGAAAACTGTATTTGTACAGGAGCCCATCATTCTCAAGCCCACATTTTCAAAGCTTTTAATCAGGTCGTTTGTGTTTGCAGATCTCTTCTGTTTGGACAACACTAAGGAATTAGACTCGTTTGAAAGGATATGGCATTATTTCAATAAGAGGAAGTTGTTTCATGTTTTAGATCTTATTTCCACAATAAGAGCATCTCTCACTGTCTTTGGAATTTAAATGGAATTTAAATTTATGTTGTTTTACCCTTGAAAGAAAAATATCTATATAATGGATTTTTTAAATAGTTTTACTGGGTGTTGTGGTGGTGACATATTAATGACATGTTGCACAACTGGCCAACATGTCAGAAACTGTAGAGAATTACACAGAATTCAGGTTACTGTTTGCAAAGAATGTTTCACAGATTAAAAAAAATCACATCAGTATAACTTTCTCAGGATTAATATCATGTTGCTTTTCTCCCGTTCATGGCGTCTGACTGTCTACTTCTTTAGAGGTGTGTGTGTGTGTGTCCAGGCTGGGCTGGAGTGATTGGAGGTTTTGGACTATGAGCCTTGTTTGTGATTCTAACGTGGTATCAGTTTTATTATTTTGAGCAAAAAAGTTAATGTTTTAATATTGAGATAAGATTTTTGATATGTGTTGCACCATTGCCTTTCATTTGATGCAAACTTCAGGCCAAACTAATAGAAATAATATTAATGTTGTCTCAAAATTCATTCAACTATTTCTTATTGGTAGTGTGGAGTTAAATTTCTCCTTCTGGGAGATATTCATCAGCTACTGTTATCTCATACTTATATATCAGTTTAATATGTAAATGTGCAGGCTGAGGACATGTGCATGTAAGAGTAAGTGAGTGATGATTGCTTCGGGCTATGGAGCAGTTTCCTCTGGGGTCTAGACATTTGGGAGAAGGTGATAAGCAGGGTAGGAAATGGTTCTTTAATGACGGGCAGATAAAAGGGGCACAACAAACACACAAACATTGAAAAAAATCCTTCTGGTGCTTCAGACAAAACATGAAACCAAAGAGACAAACTAAGTCCTTTTAAAGATAGTGTGAAACTGGGAAACACAGGAAAGAATTAAAAAGGGAAGGTTGTTAAAATAGCATTAAACATCAAAGCAACAGTTCAACTTCAAACAAGTTTCTTGTCAGAGGAGATGACTGATATACTAAGTGTGTGCATTTAACTAAGTTCAGAATAAAGAATGGAAGCAGGGGAAAATTTTTGCCTAATTCTTTCATAAAAGTTAATCAATCAAACAAGACCTAAAGATCACTGAATTGTTTTAGTGTCGCTTGTGTTGATACCGACCTTTTTAATATATGATCATATGATCAAAAAAACTACCATTCGCACAATTTAGATGAAACACACTAGTGAAAACATCACTAGGATGGTTTTATATTCAATTATAATCCCTTTCGCTTAAATCTTGCACACTGAACCTTTAAAGACCAAACCTGTGTTATGAGCATATTTGCATTTATTTGAGACTCAATCTGATTCATTCCACTGCTTCATATGACAACTTCCTGGGAAATGATTTATGTCTTCTGAACGAGTTCTGTCTTGTTTGAGATGTGGCTCAGGGGGCAGAGTAGTTTGCCCACTATGCACAAATTTGGTGCTTCTGACAGATCAACAGCTCTTCATTTATAGAAATGTCTTGATGGCCTAGAACAAACATTGTGCCTGTGTCTTGTTGTGAATGTGGAGACTTCTATCAGCAAAAACATTAAAAAACTTTATGTCAATCAATTGACCTTTTGATTGACATAAAGTGATGCACTGTTCAATGTCTGGAAATGCTGGTAATATGGCGAGTACAGATTAAGGTGTGTTATCCTACCACGGACAACATTCATGGGGAATTGTCACTGACAATGTTTTACATATAATTAATATATTTACTAGGATAACTTCTTTGCAGAATGCATAATGGGAGTGTGATGGCCGAACCAGCAACCACACACACTGAAACTCGGTAACATAGTGGTAACCTCTCTTAATTTTTTATTTGCTTTGTTTTTTTCTCTTTGCCCACACTCCCAATTCATTTATTAAATAACTGGACAAATTTTGGTTTCATACAACATACTTTTATTTATTAAATCTTTTTTTAAATCTACTGTATCCAGAAAGTTCTGCATCATCTACACTAACCTTTGCTTACAGGCAACTGTCTCTGTAACACTGTCTGAGTGAGAGGCAAATTTTATGTCAGCATCTGTTTACCAACAGTCTCAGCTTCCACAAGAGAAATAAGGCATTTAAGTGTTCAGTGATAAGTTCCCGGATAGGAGCCATGAAACTGAAGAAGAATAATTGTATCACGTCCACTAATCACATCTCTGCACTGAATGAGATCGTTAAATTGTAAATTTGGATGAGGCAAGGTGGAATCATTTTCATCAAAGTCAATTCAGGACACAAGAGAAAGTCACATTATATTTCAAACCAGTGTGTTGTGAACACAAAAGCTTTACCAGAACACTGCTAAATAAAAATTGAGTATAAAATAACCTAAAAATCTAATAACCTAAAAAGATTCACATCCTGAAAGAGAGGATCAGTGAGTTTGTGTTGAAACCAGCCTGGCTCGCTCCATGCAACATTTATTCAATAGATGTTTATTAAACAATGACAACTCTGAACACTTTAACACAGTGAAATCCAGTTTGAGAACTCAGTCCTGTGGGATGTTTGGACTTGATCCTGCATATCAAGTCCAAATAAAAAATGCTTTGGAGCTGGCCTTCTAGACCTCAGAACACAGGCTAGGATATCTCTTCAACAAGGTTGTGGCTAGTTTTGGATGCAGACGTCCTCCCTGTGTGCTGTTGTGGTCCGATTTATTCTTCGCAGCTGCCTGTGAATGAGAAAAATTATTTGTTACTGGAGCTATTCAATGAGACACGTGTTTATTAAACCTCAATCAGGGAGCCTTTGTACATTGTCAATTCAGAGTGTTGGAGTGCTTCACCCCTCAGAAACTCTGTAAGATCAGGTCAGCAAACATGAATGATGAGGTGCATGGCAGAATATTTTGTTTAGCTTTTTCCATTGTTGAGCCCCTACTGATTTAGTGCCATAGAGCCAGGTTTCGGTGGAAACAATCAGTTATACCTGCTGACCAATTGGACCAAAAGAGAACATAACATATAACATAAGACAATGACGACAAGGTAAAATGGCTTTTAGCTAATAGAGTAACCTGTGAATATAAAATTCACAGCAGTGAAAACACTGTCAGTCCTATTTATGTTAAACGGTTTGTATTTATATAGCGCTTTTCTAGTCTTGATGGCCATTAGAAGTGCACACACATTCACACAGTATATCTAGGGGCAGCACAACTCTTTTCAAATAAATTTCACGATTATTTCAAACTATTACTTCGATTACGATTAATGAACAATTAATATATTAACAAAATTAACTGACAGGAGCAAGATTAAGTTGGGGAGAGTTTATAAATGTTGGTTTCTATACATTTTCAGTTAATTGCCCAGGCCCATTGATGAGCCTGTACACATTAAAGAACTACAACAGATCTTCTGTCAGCGCTGCACTGTGCTGAGAGTTTATAACACTCAAAGTGCTTTTGTACTGTTCCACTCTTGACTGTGTGATCAAAATGTCATTTGAATGCTGCTGAGCTGAGCAGTCTGATGTGGTCACTCTACCAGCCATGTTCTTAAAATATTCAAGAACTGATGAGCTATGAACAACATAAGTTTTTTTGAATTTGCATTAATGTGCCGTATTGTCAAATAAAGGTGTAGAGATGCAAGTATATCAAGATTAATATTGTCATAATTTTTTTACAAAATCACAATGCCCTAATATGTATAGAAAATGGGTTAATGTTTTCATAAAGTGACGCTTCCTGTAAACGCGTCATTTCCCTCTTCTCATTGGAAACAAAGGTAACTTCAGGGCCAATGTGAACATACCTGAGCCTCCTTCACACAGGTATAGAATGTGTTGATCTCACTAGAGCACAGACCGTCCACAAAGTGGTTCAACTTCCAACAGGCCATCAGCACAGACATCTCTGTGATACAGGAGGCCTCTGTGGAGAGAAAACTTCACACTTAATCCAACTTGATTTAGAACTTCCATGATTAGCAGTGTCTTAACAAGCTGCGCAGGCAAATGGAGCGCCGCCTGTGAGCTAGGTCAGGCAGCCAACTCAAGCTGCGCTGCTCCAATCATGTGACATACATCATGTGACATACATCACTCTCCACAGTCATCTTTAATACACACCCTCCTTATTATGCGGTCTATTTAAGCAGAGATGATTTCCCATCAGTCCTTTTGCTCGCACTGCTGCTGCAGTATTGCTACCAGTTGCTTCAGCCCCTCCACCACCCCAGCATCAACCTGTAGGCTTCGACAAGTATTTGCTCATCACTCCCATCATATCTATGTAATCATATGGGGGGAGTGATTAAGTCGGAGCCTAGACACCAAGCACTAACATGTTCTACTGTTGCAATACAAGTTTGAAGGTGAGTACAACTCAGAGTTGTCCAACTGAACTGTGACTTGTCGCTAATTACTCAGCTTTACTAATAAAGAGACACACCACTCTGTCACTTGATGTTTAGCCTGTATGTAGTTTTCGACCAGCTGACATGAGCATTTAGATTTCACACAAATGACCTTGCCCTTCACCTCACACTACCTTCAGCTTTGTCTGTTGGGTATAAATGGCAAGTAACTGGTGAACTGACTGTCTGAATCCATTGGTTCCATCATATACATTCTGTGGTTACAACCCACTGCTAAAAAATATTGTTATTATTGCAACACCTGAGGAGAAACAGATCAGAATAAAACAAAGATATAAATTGCTAACATGAAGTTAGATAGATCATTTATACTCATTCTGACAGTAAGCATACTACCCACTGAAAAACATTTCAGAGCAAACATCTGTATTTTGGTTGTCAGTGGCCACCAGTTTGTTATTCAATCTGTCATTAATTAAAAGACCACATTTAAAACGCGTGATTATATACAAATAGTAACACTGCTGTGTAAGATCACGTTCACCATTAAGGTTATATCTTAGGATATGTGAGAAATGTCAACTCAACACCAAAACAGAGTTTCTTTGAACATCTAATTCCAACTGGCATGGAGAAGGGAGATCATCAGCATCAAGGCTGAAACCTTAAAGACATGTTTCTATTCACGTTGAATTAATAAGTGAAATAATAATACAAATGTATTAGGAGGAAGAAGCAGAGCCATCCATGAAGGATACTGTTAAGAACATTTTAAGAGGGCTTTTGGTGAAATGAGCAGTCGCCGGGGTTGATGTTAAACCTTATATCCACAAACATCCTTTTCACCAATAAACATCCCCACAAACACATACACCACGTCCTTGGATCAACTTGATCTGCTGCTGCTTTGTGTCTCTGAGGCCCTTTGGAGTCTTACCTCCTTTCTGAAGTTTGCGGTTGGCTACAGCATCTCTCAGAGCCAACGTCCTGTTGGGTTTCAGCACCGGTTTCCCGTTTTGTCTGCTGAGCAGCCTGCTGACCTTCTCCTGGATCTGGATGCCTCCCTGCGCCGCCATGGTGTGTTCTGATGGCTGCTCCTCCCCACCTGGCCCTGAACGCAGCGAACACTTGTCCTCCGTCTGCCTGTGGAGAAAGGAGGGAGGACCGGCTTCGACGTGGGCTGCAGTCCAAATATCTAAATAATCTGTCACTTCTCTCAGTCCTTCAGAGAGCTCATCTGAGGGACGCCATGCTCCACCGTAAAGTGTCGACTGTCGTAAACCTGACGTCTAACCAACCGCTGCCGCGTTCAAGGACGTTCGTAGTTCTCAGCACTGGTTAAACTACAAGCAGCTGATTCAGAGGACAGAGCAGACAGATGATGGTGGTATCCGATTCACAGCTTCCGGTTCGGCAGTGAAGGGGAAAAATTAGGGGAAAATAGCTGAGCGACTGATTCTCCGTTTGTTGAAGCTCTTATTAAGTTTCTCTGCACCTCTAACTGCATATTTATTTTAAATAATATAATAAATATAATAGCCACACGAAGGATAACAAATTATTAATAATAACAATAATAATAATTATTATAATAATAACTTTATCTGTATAGCACTTATCTAAATGCGTGTTCCACATAAAAAAGCATGGCAAAATTAGCATTTGATTGTAAAAAAATATATTCTGTTCCACCCAATTTAAGAGCCAAATCACAACATAACAAGGTCAAGACCTTAAGTTTATAGAGAAATCCAACAGCTCCCACAATGAGCAGCACTTTGGTAACTGTGGAGAGAAAAAACTCCTTTATTAACACATAGCATTACCACCAGTAACCGCAAAACAAGAATTTATCCTGAGGCTACATACTGTACAGTTGGCGGCTATTCCTGAGGGGAGGGAGCGGTCGTCCTCCAACCTGATCCCAGTCTTCCCCATCTGCATGCCGAAGTGTCCCTGGGCAAGATGCTGAACCCTGAATTGCCCGCCATAGAACAACAAAGTGCTGCCGTCGTCCGCACTGTATGAATGTGTGAGTGAAGGGGTGAATGTAAAACTGTATTGTAAAGCGCTTTGAGTGCTCATCAAGACAAGAAAAGCGCTATGTAAATACAAAACCATTGACCGTTTACAGTCATTTTGTAGACAGGTCTTCATTAAAATTTAATTGGTTCTAAAATTATTGAAAAATCCACTGTGGTCAACGGATAAAATGGCCAAAGTACCCTTGAATATTAAGAGATTCCTGTTTTGCTATTGATAGAATAAGTGAGTCATCAGATAAGATTGAATTTAAGGTTCAGCAAATCAAGAACATTTATTTTGTAGCTTTTATTTGTGGTAGTTCTACTTTTACTTAGGTAAATGAACAGAATACCTCTTAGATTTCTGGCCATTTATTGGTTCAGCCTCAAGACAACATTGGATGTAAAGACAATTACTTAACAGAGCAGAATAACGAGCAGTGGAACTCGGGCTGAAAATGAGGAATCTATAAAACTATTTACAATTCATCTAATGGAAAGATATGAGTGCAGTCACATCCCACACAATCACTGTCCATATGCATCTTTGATGTCTCATGCATTTTCACCTTCTCTGACAGATGATGCATGTCAGTGACACCCGTAGTTGTACAGGCTGTGTCCATGCTGCCATCGGGGTGAAATAGAATAGAGGGGTAGCAAAACAAGGCATTAGCTAGTGTGCATCCTGTTAACTATGATTTCCGGTCTTACCAGCTCCATATTTAATATTAGATTTCCCTCCTTTCGCTTAGGTGATGTTTAAATTCGTCTGTGTGGTCCTAATTCTTTGGTTGCCAATTTATCCTCATTGCTACAATGACTGAAAGGCATTTCTTTTAGCAACTTGAGTTGCTCCCATGACAATTTCCCCATGGTGATTTTCAGCCATATGGAAATCGCCAATAGGCGGTGCAGCTGATTGGACGGTGATATTCCGAGATAGCAGGCAGCACAAACTGTCTTGATAATTGTATAATTTAATACATTTAAAAAAATATTGCTGACGATTATAAGGAAACATTTATCACTATCATTTTGTTTCTGTTTTTTCTTTGGGAGGGAGGCACCCTATTGACCCCTATGGGAAAGGCGGTGGTCTAGTGGCAGAAACTTGGACTATGGGCAGAGAAGGTCTCTGGTTCGTTTCTGGTTCGATTCCACTGAGCAAGGCACCTTACTCCCCCAACATCTGCTCCCCGAGCGCTGTACATAGTCACTCACTGCTCTGTGTGTCCCGCACACAGATGGGTCAAAAGCAGAGATTAAATTTCCCTACCTGCATGAGTGTGCCTTTGCATGTCTGTGCATGTGTTTGGGATAATAAAATGCATCTGCATCTCTTAATTTATTTAAATTTAACCAGCTGCCCCTGTAGATAGGCAATCTGTTAGGACACTGAATCGGCTGACATTATCTGGCTTAAAAGACAAGTATATTTGGGTGTCATCGGGATAGGAATGATATGTTATCCTATTAAAATATCTGATGACATTTCCTAATGGGAGCATGTAGAGCGGAAACTAGTAGGACCAAGAATGGAACCTTGTGGCATTCCACACAACAGTCGTGCCAAGGATGAGGTGTTATCTCCAATGCTTTCTGAGGGATGTCTTGAACAAACTAAGGGCAGTGCCAGATATGCCGACACGTTGCGTTAGTCTATTGATCAGAATGTTATGATTACAATCATCAGCCTTGGCAGAAATTAATAAGTCATTAGTAATTTTAAGGAGACTGGTTTCCGTACTGTTTCATTTGTTGAATCCTGACTGGAATTTGTCAAAAATTTGTCAAAACCACATTTTCACGAATTTTAAGCCTATAATTTTGTGGGAGTGATTCATCAAGATCTGGCTTTTTCAATAAAGGCTGGATGGTGGTTTTCTTAAAATAATCAGGGCCTTGGCCAGAAGAAAGGGAGCAATTAATAATTCTCTGCTAGGGCCAGTAGTACTGATTACTTATTTTAGGAGTGATGTGGGTAGGATGTCGAGAGGGCTTGATGACGAATGCATGTCATCACAGTGTCGATGAAATAAGGATGAGAAATTTGCTAAGTAGAATGGACACTCTGCGATATTTGGGATGATGTAGGGTTGCTGCTGCAATTTTGGTTCTAATGTCATGAATGTTAAAGAAACTTTTTAATCAGAATCAGAATCAGAAGTATTTTATTGCCAAGTAGGTTTACACCTACAAGGAATTTGCTCTGTTAATTGGTGCATACAATGAACATAGAAACATAAAAACGCAATAACATAAAAACGCAATAAATACAACATACATAGGAAAAGCAATAAAAAATTGAAAACCAGTATATATTTACTCACTGTTTACTTCTTATTTACTCACTTTTTTCCAATATTTATACAAAGTAACATTTATTTTGACATAAACATTTCTGAATAAAAATATATAAAAAATAAAAAATATAAAAAGTGAAGTAAAAAGTGAAATGCAAAATGCAAAACAGTGTGTAAAGTGGCTAGAAGGGCAGAAGGAGCAGGGTTTATAGGTCTATTGATGATTTCAAAAAGGAATCTGGGATTATCGTGATTACTGGTATAGTTTGGAGAAATAACTCTTTCAATTTAACTTTTGTTATTAGAGGAAGTTAAGGGGTCTTTCATTTAGAAGTAGTTGGACATGCAGTTTTTTTTTCTTCTGTATAAAACGCAATCAAACAAAATGTGTATTTACAAAATGAATACACAATAATCAAATAATCAATACTTATTATGAAGTTATAATAAGAACAAATGGATATGTAACACGTAAAACTGTAAAGGCTGAAGATCTGTAAAATGCAGTGTTACATATTTGTTTACAGTGTGTGTGTGTGTGTGTGTGTGTGTGTGTTGTGTGTGTGTGTGTGTGTGTGTAATGGTGTGTGTGCAGCTCACACCTGGTGATGTGCATCACCCTCCCTGGTCCATGCTTGTGCAGTTGTTGTAGCAGGTGGTGATGCAGGAGGCTCCCCATGATGCCTGGGACTAAAGAGGCAACTATCCAGGAACCCCAGACCTCTCAGGGGCCAACAGAACAATACTCATTGTATCAACAATTTTTTGGTAATTTAATTAATTTACACATTTCTGGACCTACAATATATATATTGTATAAGTATTCACCCCCCTTGGACTTTTCTAAATTTTGTCATGGCATAACCCCAGATTACAATTTATTTAATTGGGATTTTATGTGATGGATCAACACAAAATAGTCCATCATTTGGAAGTTGGGGGAAATATTACATGGATTTCCAAAATCCTTTACAAATAAATATCTGAAAAGTGTGGAGAGCATATGTATTCACCCCTTTACTGTTAAAGCCCTAACAAAGATCTGGTGCGACCAATTGCCTTCACACGTCACATTTGCAAGGCACGTAGTTAGTAAATAGGGGCGGCTGTGGCTGAGGGGTAGAGTGGTCGTCCTCCAACCTGAAGGTCGGCGGTTCGATTCCCAGTCTGAACCATCTGCATGCCGAAGTGTCCTTGGGCAAGATGCTGAACCCCGAATGCCTTAGAATAACAAAGTGCTGGGATAGATGCACTGTATGAATGTGTGTGTGAATGGGTGAATGTGAAACTGTAATGTAAAGCGCTTTGAGTGGTCATCAAGACTAGAAAAGCGCTATATAAATGCAAATCCATTTACCATTTACCATTTAAATAGGCTCCACATGTCTGCAATTTAATCTCAGTATAAATACACCTGTTCTGTGCAGAGTTTGTTAGAGATCATTACTGAACAAACAGCATCATGAAGACCAAGGAGCTCGCCAAACAGGTCAGGGATAAAGTTGTGGAGAAGTATGAAGCAGGGTTAGGTTATAAATAAATATCCCAAGCTTTGAACATCTCACAGAGCACCATAAATCCATCATCTTGAAATGGAAAGAATATGGCACAATCGCAAACCTACCAAGACAAGGCAGTCCACCCAAACAGACAAGCCGGACAAGGAGAAAATTAATCAGAGGAGCAACCAAGAGGCCCACGGCAACTCTGGAGTACCTGCAAAGATCCTCAGCTAAGTGGGGATAATCTGTCCACAGGACAGCTATTAGTTGGATACTGGCCTTTATGGAAGAGTGGCAAGAAGGAAGCCACAATTCAGTTGAAAAAACAAACTGAAATCTTTTAGGGGTGAAACTAAAAATAAAAAAAATAAAATAATGTGGTTGCAAGTGTGCACACCCTCTTATAACTGAGGATGTGGCTGTATTCAAATTAACCAATCACATTCAAACTCATGTTAAATAGTAGTGAGTACACACCTGCCATCATTTACAGTGATTCTGATTAATCCCAAATAAAGTTCTAGTAGGATTTTCCTGACATTCTCTTAGTTGCATCTTAGAGCAAGAGACTTGATCCACAGAGAGCTTCCAAATCATCAGAGGGATCTCAATGTTGAAAGGTATCAGTCAGGAGAGGGTTACAAAATAATTTCCAAGGCATTAAATGTACACTCCTGATCAAAATCTTAAGACCAGTTAAAAAATTTCATGAATTTGCATTTTGCACAAAGTAGAGTTTCAAAATGCAAAAAGAAGAAATGGGAACAAGAGACCACAAGTTGTGAGCAGGCAATTTATTGAAAACAACAATTTAACTGAAGTAAGCTGTTCATCAGCTGATCAAAAGTTTAAGACCACAGCTCAAAAAAAAAGAAAAACTCCTAAAACAGAAATTAAAGTGTCAAAAACTGACTCAGTACTGAGTAGCTCCACCATTATTGTTGATCACTTCAAAAATTAGTTTTGGCATGCTTGATGCAAGTGTTTCCAAAAGGCTAGTGCGAATGTTGCGCCAAGTGGTAAAGATGGCTTCACGAAGGTCATCCAATGTCTGGAACTGAAGTCCATTTTTGTAAACTTCCCTTGCCATCCATCCCCAAATGTTCTCAATTGGATTAAGATCAGGGGAACACGCAGGATGGTCCAAAAGAGTGATGATATTCTCCTGGAAAAAAGTCTTGGTCAGACGGGCATTGTGAATTGGAGCGTTGTCCTGCTGAAAAACCCAGTCGTTACCACACAGACGAGGGCCCTCAGTCATGAGGGATGCCTGCTGCAACATCTCCACATAGCCAGCTGCTGTTTGACGCCGCTGCACAACCTGGAGCTCCATTGTTCCATTGAAGGAAAAAGCACCCCAGATCATGATGGCGCCCCCTCCACTGTGCCGCGTAGAAAACATCTCAGGTGGCATCTCCTTGTCATGCCAGTAACGTTGGAAGCCATCAGGACCATCAAGGTAAAAAAAAATTCTCGTCAGAGAATAAAACTTTCTTCCACCTGTCCCATGTTTGGTGCTCCCTTGCAAAGTCTAAACGGGCAATTTTGGGGCGTTGAAGGATAAGTGGCCTTTGAAGACGTTTCTTGTTTTTGAAGCCCCATTCGGATCCTCCAGCTCAGCGCCGGTGAGATTTTTTTGGGTCTACCACTTGATTTTTTTGTTCCATAACCCTGAGGATCTTTTAAGAAATACAAAATGACTGTCTTACTGCGTCCAACCTCAGCAGCGATGGCACGTTGTGAGAGGCCTTGTTTATGCAGTTCAACAATCCTACCACGTTCAAAGACGGTGAGCTTTTTTGCCTTTGCCATCAAGAGATCTTCACAGTGTGATAACTTGACAGGAAATGACATGGAATCCACATTTTTGCACAGATTTTGGCTTTTAAAGGCTGTGGTCTTAAACTTATGATCAGCTGATGAACAGCCTATTTGAGTTACATTTTTGTTTTCAAAAAACAACACTGCACATCACCCAAAGAACACCATACCCACAGTGAAGCATGGTGGAGGCAGCATCATGCTTTGGGGCTGTTTTACTTCAGCTGGAACAGGGGCCTTAGTCAAGGTGGAGGAAATTATGAACAGTTAAAAAATACAAGTCAGTTTTGGCACAAAACCTTCAGACTTCCGTTCGAAAGCTGAAGATGAAGAGGAATTTCACCTATCAGCATGACAACGACCCAAAGCATACATCCAAATCAACAAAAACATGGCTTAATGTTTTGGAATGGCCCAGCCAGACCCCAGACCTGATTCCAATTGAACATCTGTGGGGTAATCTGCAGAGGGCTGTGCACAGGAGATGCCCTCGCAATATGAACGATTTGGAGCCCTTTTGCAAAGAAAAGTGGGCAAATATTGACAAGTCAAGATGTGCCAATGCTAATATATTCCTACCCCAAAAGACTGAGTGCTGTAATAAAATCAAAAGGTGTATCAACAAAGTATTGGGTTAAGGGTGTGCACAAGTTTTCTATTTTTTATTTTTCCCCCTAAAAGATTTCAATTTGTTTTTCAACTGAATTGTGCACGTTAAAGGTCACATTAAAGGTGGAAAAAGTTCGGACAGGATTAATCTTTGTCTCATTACTTTACATCACAAAAACCTTGCATTTTAACAGGGGTGTGTAAACTTTTTATATCCACTGTATATATATATATATATATATATATATATATATAGAGAGAGAGAGAGAGAGAGAGAGAGAGAGAGAGAGAGAGAGAGAGAGAGAGAGAGAGAGAGTATATTTATTACAGTATCAATCCAGTTGTTGGACAGTGTTTGTGTGTCCTAAGAGTGATATGGATAAAAACAGGTGCATAGTTTCCTGAGGAAAAACTTCTCTGTACTGAGTACTTCTGCCGATTGGCCTATGTCAACATGACATTTAAGGAGAATTCAGGGCAAGTCCTAACATCAGCCTGTCTGAGGGAATGTTCAGTGTTCATGCAGCATCAGCATGTATTAGTTAGTGAGATCACATTCAACCTTAAAACAGCCTTTCAGGAGAAATGACACAAACACACCCTGACAGTGTTGACTTACATATCAAAGTTATCTTTTTATCTTTATCTTTTTTTGTTTTCACTTTTTTTGTTTTCACAGCAGCCTCTGCCCTACAAAAAGGGGTTCGTTGTGTGACTTTACACTCACAAAAACTACCGGCTCACTTGTGATTGGTACAGTTTGTAGTAGAATGGGAGGTAGAGCCTTCAGCTACCAGGTTCCTCTCCTAAGGAATCTGCTCCCACTCTGGGTTTGGGAGGCAGACACCATCTCGACATTTAAGGTAACACACACGGGGCGGCTGTGACTGAGGGGGTAGAGTGGTCGTCCTCCAACCTGAAGGTCGGCGGTTCGATCCCCAGTCCGACCCATGTGCCGAAGTGTCCTCGCGCAAGATGCTGAACCCTGAATGGCCCTCCATAGAATAACAAAGTGCTGGGATAGATGCACTGTGTGAATGTGTGTGTGAATGGGTGAATGTAAAACTGTACTGTAAAGCGCTTTGAGTGGTCATCATCAGACTAGAAAAGCGCTATATAAATACAAAACCATTTACTTAAAACGTTCCTTTTTGTGCTGGATCAGGTAAGCCCTGGATCAGGTAAGCCCTGAACCATCCCTTAGTTATAATGCTATAGACCGCTGCGGTAACTGCCATCATGCACAGAGCATTTATCTCTTCGTCTCTATGCCCCCACCTTATTTATGGTACTATACATCACTAACGCCTTTTTTTTCTCGCTTTCTCTCTCTTTATATATATATATATATATATATATATATATCTGCTCCAAAAAATGTATGAAACACTGATATCGAACATCATATCTTGATGAACAAATTATTCAAGTTCAAAATCTATACTGATTTAAATGATATATTTGTTGAAACAAAATAATGTAACAATGTTCAATAGAAACAATAATCAATGGCCCGATGAGGGCTAGATTCAAAATCATACTAAAATCAAAGAAGAAAACTGAAGTCACAGGCTGATCCAGCTTGGGTAACATTTATCACAGCAGCTCATAATGAGACTCAGTAAGGCGATTGGCCCCCACATGCCTGAATGCACACTGAATGTCTGGGCATGCTCCAGTTGGCAGATGGTGTCCTGGGGGATCTCCTCCCAGACCTAGATCAGGGCGTCAGTGCAAATGTCTGTGGCGGTACCTGGCGGCGGCGGATGCACGATACATAACTTCCCAATAACTTATTATTCCCCAGACTACCATGACCCACCGCCAAACCGTACATGCTGGATGCTGTACAGGCAGCATAACGTTCACCACAGCTTCTCCAGACTCTTTCACTCCTGTTGCATGTGCTCAGTGTGAACCGGCTCTTGTATGCGAAGAGAACGGTGCGCCAATGGTGGACTTGCCTATTCTGTGTTCTCTGGTAAATGCCAATCGAGCTGTATCAATCAATCCATCAAATTTTATTTGTAAAGCCCATATTCACAAATCACAATTTGTCTCATGGGGCTTTAACAAGGTGTGACACCCTCTGTCCAAACCCTCAATAAGAGTAAGAAAAACTGAAACTAAATAAAGCCGCCGTGCTCTTGAGACTGTGCTGGGAGACACAGTAAACCTTCTTGTGGTCACACGTATGGATGTGCCTTCCTGGCGGAGCTGGAATACCTGTGCAACCTTATTGGGCTGCAGATACCGCCTCATGCTACCAGTGGACACTAACAGAACACAAAACTAGAGAAGAATCAGTCAGGAAGGATAAGGAGAGAGCAGCTGTCTGTGGTCACAACATGCAGACCCTTTCCCTTTTGGGGGTTGTCTTGATTTTGCCTCTCCATTGCACCTGTTGTCACTTTTATTCGCACCAAAGCAGGTGAAACCAATTCATTATGACTTGTTAGGTCCACTGCAGATGCCATCTACCTGACCCTCCACACTGCTCTATCCCACCTGGACCAGAGGAACACATATGTGAGAATGCTGTTCATCGACTACAGTTCAGCATTGAACACCATCGTGCCCCTGAAACTCAGGCCTCTCCTGTACACCCTGTTCACGGATGACTGCATGGCCACGCACAGCTCCAACACCATCGTCAAGTTTGCTGATGACCCCACTGTCATAGGCCTGATAACCGGCGACGATGAGAAGGCCTACAGAGAGGAGGTCAGAGCCCTGACATCTTGGTGCCAGGACAACAACATCCATCTCAACGGCAGCAAAACTAAGGAGGAGATCGTGGACTACAGGAAGAGATGAGGAGTAGAACACGCCCCCCTCTTCATCAACGAGACCACGTTGGAGCGAGTCAGCCACTTCAGGTTCCCCTGAGTCCACATCAGTGATGACCTGACCTGGACCCATCACTCATACTCCATAATGAAGACCGTCAGACAGCGACTCTTCTTCCTCCGCAGGCTGCGGAAGCTCCACATGGACTCCAGGATTCTATGCAACTTCTACAGGTGCACCATAGAGAGCATCCTGACTGGCTGCACCGCCCTGAGCCGTAAGGCTTTGCAGAGGGTGGTGAAGTCCGCCCAGCACATCACCAGGACGGTGCTACCATCCATGGAGGACCTCTACACCCAGTAATGCAGGAAGAAGAGCAACCGGATTATTAAAAACCCCTTTCACCCCATCCATAAACATTTTTGCATGCTGCCGTCTGGCCGAAGGTACCGCAGCATCCCGGCCTGCACCACCAGGCTCAGAGACAGTTTCATCCCCCAGGCCATAAGACTTTTAAATTCCTCCGATCTGAAATAAATCCACCAAACCAGCACCGTGGCATATTTGCACTATCGCACAGAATTGCTTTTTTTTTATTCAGGTGTATACAGCATATATATATTTAGATATATATTTTATTTTCTATTTAAATTGTTTTGTTTTATTCTTTTTGGTTGTAATAGCATTGCTAGAAGAGAGCCCGTGACTCAAGCATTTCACTGCTTAATGTTATTGTGCATTTGATAATAAACTCTTGAATCTTCAGTTTCCTAAATGGACAGATTGATATCCCTGAAGTTTAAATGACTTGCTGTTATGCTGTGACGATTAAGTGTTCCCTTCATCATTTTAGCAGGTTTACATACACAAACTTTTAGGTGTTCACCAAGCAATAAGACATTTTTGGATTTGAATTTACAGTAGTCAAAAAAGCTGAACACAGCAGAGTTGGCAGTAATAGCTCAACATGGAAAGTTATGACAGCCCGCTATCATTATAATGTTGAGAACTTTTCGCCACCACCTTTGCCTGGAGATTTATCCAACTAATCAGTGAGTGTAGGTACCGGTCTACCAGTCGACCGAATAAAGTCAGCCATGTAAAAAAATTCCAGAGAGCTTTATCATGGAAAACAGAATAACCGGAGTGGAGGATGCATCATCAACTAGTGGAAAACGCTTTACAAGAACACAAAAGACAGATTTAGATGTATACATATTGCTGTGGTTTTCTTTTACATATTTGACAAATAAGAGATAAATGAGTGATTAACATAGAGACACAGGACTAAAAATGGAAAAATTTATTTAGTTTTTTTTTAAGCCTTTAAGTTGTTAAACATTTCAGAAAGATACATTTCGAATATGTCATGCCCTTTATTTTGGGGCAAATTTTATTCACCTATGTCACGTTTTAAGTGTAAAGTTAGAGGAATCACAGAAAGTGCAGGTTTTATTGAAAAGACATTGCTGGAAGACAAAACGTTACTAAAAGGTCTACAACAATTTTCCACACAGAAGTATTTACAGAATGATAATTCACAATGAGTATGAATGTAGTTGTATGTGCTTCAGGCTTTGTTGATGCTTGCAGCAGGCAGGGTGGATTTGTCCAAGTCATCAAAGTATGGGTGAGTCATGGCCTCCCGTGCTGAGATCCTCTGGGGAGGATTGTAGATCAACATTTTCTACACCAGAGAGAAAAAACAAAAAGACATTAGGCTTTGTGTCCTTGGCAGGAAGGTAGAACTAAAGCCTCGACAATTTGGCAATTCGTCAGTTATGAAACCATTTTGATTACTTTATCATCATTACTGGATTCTGATTTTCCAAATAAAAATGCTAAAACATGTTCTAGTTCCAGCTTCTAAAGTGTGCAAGTTTATTGTTTTTTTTAAATCATATGTCATTGTAAACCAAATATCTTAAACATAGCCAAATATATTTTTCGATAGGTTATAGACTAAACAACTAAATGCTTAACTAATATGCAAGTAAATTATTCTACAGCAGGGAACATTTCCATACTCTGATGTTAGTGCCCTTTATCAATGGTTACTTTATGCTGGTCACACTCCTTTGTATTTCATTTTGCTGGCAGAGAATAATAATTTAGTTCAGCTGCAGTTCTTACCGCCAGAAGTTCAAGACCATTCTTATCCAGCGTTTTCACCATCGCTGAGAGGTTACCAGGCTTCCATTTAGGGAAGGTGTTTTTGTAGTCGGGTAGGCTCTCTACTTCTGGCCACACATCATTGTTTGGGGTCCCCAGAGTCCTGCACAGAACAAACAAAAGTATTTGATAAGGGCCAAGCAGTAAAAGACAAATACAGGAAGTTTCCACTAGAAGAACCTCAGGGCTTGAATCTACTGATTGCTGTTGCCTTTTGTACCAGATCTATCTTAAAACAAAAATTAAGCCTACAAGGTGCAATCATTATTAATATATGGTTGATGTAGAGATAATACTGAATAATAAAATAAAAGCTGTGTTGTTGCCTGCTGATTTTTTTTTAGATCCACAATGGGATTAATTTGCTTAATCTACACAATTCTTTCGATACACTTACAAGAATGTAAAGAAAAATACTTCTTTGGTTCCAACAGTTCGGAATAGTTTGTTAACATGGTAAATTTAAAAGGTGGTTTGTCTCCTGATCATGCATGTCATATTAATAATACGGTAGTTTCGTTTCAAATGCGTAACTACCAACTATTGGTGCAGGAGGAGCATCACTGCATCGAACAATAATGTACAATTACATTAATGACAATGTGTCATATGTATTTATTATTAAACATACATTACATCAATTAAAGTGTAGCACATCTACCTGAAGATCCTGAAGAGCTGGTCTATTTCCGAGTCTCCGTGGAACAGAGGTTTCTTGGTGGCAAGTTCAGCAAAGATGGTTCCGGTGCTCCAAACGTCAACAGGGGTTGAATAACGGGGTGAACCCAGGAGGACCTCTGGGGCCCGGTACCAAAGAGTCACAACCTAAGAGCAAACAAAAGGGTTGTGTTCGTCACTTTAGAGAAGTGGTGGCCAATCGATCACAGAGAGGGCCAACATTTTAAACTGGGACTACGTCAAGGGCCAAACAGGGTCTACATTTATTAAATAGGATAGATAGTATATTGATAAAGTGCAAAAAGATGTAATCTTTGGGGTATAGCTATGTGCTGTGGAAACCCTCAAAATGGAGTGAAGGTGTGCATCAGTGAGACAGCTCCTGTGTGGGGTTTTGTTCATCTTCATCACAGAGGTATGCATTTTTGTGCCAGTTTACGTTCAGGGTTCATACACATTTTGATCAATGGATTTCCATGACTTTTCAATAACTTTAAAGCAAATTTCCATGACCGAACATTTTGTGAAATCTTGATGTATACGCAAGGAGTTACAAAATGTAGTTTTTAAACTAACAATGAGAATTCCAAGTCATACAGTTTACCTTAAATGACAGGAACCCAAGTATGCCTGCTTATATTTTTTGCACATTTCTTTAAAAGCATAGGAATTATTTAAAATGCAGTGTAAATCAACGAAATGAAAATATGAATATAACAAATTTCCATGACTTTTCCACGTTTTTATGACCGTAGGAACCCTGTACACTTACAATTAACTAGTTCATGTGCTCCATTTTAGTCGGATGATTTAGATGAACTAAATTACGATCATGCGTTTAGTTTTAAATCGATGCCGTCAGATCATGTTTGTGTAAGCCATTCTATTTAGTTGCTTTATTGTGGAAGGTTTTAGTGCGTTTCCTGTTTTAAGCAGTGTGTCTGTTGGGACTTTGTTGTGAAGGGTAGCAAAAGGAAATGGTTCTGTGCGGCGTGGTGAGAAGTTGAAGAGTGGAGGGAAATTAACTGGAGAGTTGACCCAAGTTAATAGTCATCTTCCTTGTCCTTCTACTGAAACCTTGCAGTATAAGCGAAGTAAACCTCTGGCTTCATATTTGCTTGTCGCTTTGCTCATTTTAACACTGAGTCCTGAGTGTGAACATCACGTCTCATGTTGTATAGAGCACAAAATGTTGATGGGTCATTTTTTCATGATGTTTAAATGCAGCCTTATAAACTCTGGAGCGAATCAAACTAACACTAAATTACTTCATGTACCAATCAGGTCCTGATAACTAGTGATAAGTGTATATGACTTAGAGTGAATGCAGAGTGGAGGAGGATACAGAAACTCCAGCACTGTACAAACCAACTGCAACTTCTGCTCTGATCACTGAGCAGCTGTGATCAGAGAAACTGTTTTCACTGTTCTTCTACAAATTCACTAACCGGCCGCTTCACGTGAATGAGCTCTGGTCCCACTGTGTGGGTCTCTCCGAGTGAGTGGGGAGGGGGCCTGTTTGAGTTGTCTGGGAGTGGGAGCGCTGCATGTGCACGAACCTGCTATTTCACATGATGGCCTAATACGATGATTTAAAAAAAATTAAATGTGAACTCGAGTGAACGTCACCCAAGTTCCCTTTCATTATATGAAAACTGATTCATTCAGTACATTGTTTAAAATACGGGCCTATTTTATCATGGCCCGTGGGCATGACTTTGACATGTCTGCTTTGGAGTCTCTGTTGGGGATGATGTTAAGTATGCATCTGCTCATACAGCTATAAAAAAATATGTTGCTGCTCTACACCTCTAACTGCCATCATCATGCAGTTTTACACTAGTGTGTGTAAATGGATTCTCACCTCATGGGTGTAGACCCTGACAGGAACACCAAAGGCACGAGCAAGGCCAAAGTCCGCCAGTTTGATAACTCCCTTGTTGTCGATCAGTAGGTTTTGGGGTTTCAAGTCCCGGTGAAGTACTCGATGACAGTGACAGAAATAAATTCCCTCCAAGATCTGGTACAGGTAGCTCTAGTAGTGGTGGGAGAAGGAGCATGAACATGCAGCACGATAAAGAACATCTACTATACAATAACATTGTATTTGAACTCAATTTATCCAATTGTCTCAGTTCTACTTAAAAATTATGTTGGGAGGTTATTTATGAAAATCTGTGTCAGTCCAAACTAACACAATAAGGCAACATCTAGCAACAAAAAAAATGCTTTGTGGATCACATCAATTAAATTTATTTAGCCTTTAACGCATTACTTCCATTCTCAAATCTGTTCGGCTGCACCATCTGGTCCAACCTCTGTGATCTAAATGTACTTCTTTCAAATAAACTGAATGCAACAGACGATACTTTTAACCTTACTGTAAGACAAGTATTAAAACAATCAGCTTGACCTGAGCCACAAAGTTGAATTGAGGGAATGTCATATTGTCTGCTGCAATAATTAATGTGTCATTCTACTCTTGTACAAACAGTTCATGTGAAAACCCTCAAATGAACAGCAGTTTATTAAAACACTAGGACATGATCACCTTGACCAGCATAGGGTCCATGTACTGGCCGGAGGGTATTGAATCCAGATACTTCTTCAGGTCCATGGACAGGAACTCAAAGATGAGATAGAGACGAGACTCCTGCATCAGGACATCTAGTAGTCTGGGAAATAAACAACATTGGCTTAGTTCATAGTATATTGTTAATATAAGTGTTCGGACACCTTCACTTAACAAAGGAAAATCTGTAGATATCACACTGACATAAGTATTCAGAGACTTTAAGTTTAACTCAGGTCTGCCATTCCTTTTTTGGGGATATTTCTACACCTTGGTTGGTGTCCACTTGTGACTAATTCAGTTGACGGGACATTATTTGAAAAGACACCCACCACCTCAGGTGGCTGCAGAATGTCACTGAACTGAAGGTAGGTATGACCAAAATCGATTTATACACATAATTACACATATATATGAAGTGCCAAATGGTGTTTGTTTGTTCATCACAAGAAACAAATCACGCATACAAAACAAAACAACTTTGCCTCTGTTGAAACAAATTTGTGGACACACGTCTAATGCTTCAGACATTAATAATTAAGAGATGCAGATGCATTTTATTATCCCAAACACATGCACACTCCTGCAGGTAGGGAAATTTAATCTCTGCTTTTGACCCATCTGGTGCAGGACACACAGAGCAGTGAGCGACTATGTACAGCGCTCGGGGAGCAGATGTTGGGGGAGTAAGGTGCCTTGCTCAGGGGCACTAGACAGACTCTTGGATTTTTGGGCAGATCAATCCAGGTTCGTCTTTTGTTGTCTTTCAGTGGAATCGAACCAGAGACCTTCTCTGCCCATAGTCCAAGTTTCTGCCACTAGACCACCGCCTCTCAACTAGATCAATTTGGTCACAAAGGAAGGCCTAAAATATATTGCTGCAGTATGTCTTGTGGGAAAAGTGAGATGGGTCACATGATAATTCCAAAAAAACACAGTTTTGGAAGGAAGGTAGAGGTTGCCTGGAATTTCACAAAATAGACTAGAACAAAACCTGAGCAGACGCTTGACCCGTTTGTTATGTTTAAGGAGCAACACTTGTCACTCTTGGACAGAAAACTAGACAAAGTCACATGATCTGTGTAAATTTTAAACTGAAATTTCTGTAATTGAGTAAATGGTTTAGCTACCCGGACCAGTGAACAGTACCACCACCACCATCATGTGAAGATCAGCCCAATGTGATGAACTATAGTCACACCACTTAATTGTAAGCATTTTAGTATCTCAGAAGAAGACTTTACTTAAGTTAGAGAAATGAACCTGACGATGGCCCATGAGTTTGGACAGTGGTACGTGGACAAGCAGCAAGTCCTGAAGAGCATCTGCCTCTCACAAGGTTCAAGAAGCTGCTATTTCTTAGTGTAGAGGTTCTAGTACTAAATGTACTTTCCCAATGTCTGTTTTTTTTTACACAATGTATTTTTTGTATGGTATGTTTATTTATTCAATATATTAAGTCAGAAATAAATACATCCTTAAAACGGTTCTTTTTCTCTGCAGTTAAGACATTTTACAGATTTCCTGCTGATTGCAAGTTATGTGTTACGGCCATGTGTAAATAAATTAGTGCCAGAGGGAGATCAAATACATCACAATCCTCTTTGGAGAGAAATAAATAGAACTGACAACGATCTAAATTCCACAGAGTAAAAACATATGAGACATCACACTTGTCAGTGAAACCTTAACCAAATTAGAGCAAAGTAGACTGAAGCTGTCTGGATAGCAACTGTCGTGCTCCCACAATGTTTTAGGGTCTGTCCCTGCCCCCAACCTTGTTTTATATAAAACATAAAAGTATGTCCTGTGATCTCAGGACTACTGTCCTTGTGGGGTCTGTCAGACTGGGATATTATGCAGCATTTCTTTACACAGATACCATTTCAGAAGAAGGAAAGTATTATTTGACTTTTAATTCCCTTTAACCTGCTAGACTTTACACAGCCTTAACTCTACAAAGAGAGCATACCGTACAACGTTGGGATGCTTGAGCTCTTGAAGCAGAGAGACCTCTCTGACAGCAGTGCTGGGAACCCCCTCCTCCTCACTCTCCAAACGGATCTTCTTCATGGCCACAACCTGCCCTGTAGCCTTGTGCCGGCCCTTATACACAACCCCATAGGTACCTGCAAGGACAAAAGGCAATTCGGATCACTTAAATACATTAAGTCAGGACATTGATCATTAAAGGATGATGAAATCAATTAATTAAAGTAAGTGTACTTCCATGTGTAGCACTTTGAATAAGAGATGAAGACATGGAAACATTTAGACCAACCTTCTCCAATTTTCTCTATTTTCAGGTAGTCTTCCATTACTGCCTAAAAGAAAAAAAGAACACGTCAAATTTCAACAGCCATCATAACTTCCCTTACTGGATCGACTTTCATTACATAGTCATATTACTACTGTGACATATCAGCTGGTGACCATCTGACTTCCAGTGTAAATGTGGCCTCACCAGTAACAAGACGACGAGGGAGTAAGTTAGTAGAATACACAATCGACAGCACAGGCTCATTCAGAGACGGTGCGTGATTCAAATGTAAGCACATTTAACAATCCTCCGTACTTGATGTAAGTTGGCTGCCGTTAACGTCTATCGTTTACTTCCTGCTAAGCGAGCAAGAGAAGGTCACCAACGTTAGCTTAGCTAATACTACATCGCTGAACTGGATTTTCTCGCCGCAGCTGATCCACTTTCACAGATTTTTTCTCTCCACGTCTTCAACTACCATCATAGGTTGCGCTGCTCTTGTATTGACGTGGTAGCGGGAGAATAAAAATGGTTCTTACCTGAATGTGCCTGGCTCGACAGTCGCCACAGTGTGTAATGTAAAACGACTGCCGCTGAAATGTTCAAACACAGTCTTTTGAATTGGCCGCAGTCCTGCAGTGGTTCAAAACTGGCCAATGAGGTCGGGTGGTACATTTGAAAAGCACCAATCGGGGAAGGGGACGCTGTCATGTGAACTGAGCGGGAGAGAACGCGCGGACCTACGTGGTAGATACATTTGCCCCAAGTCTCGTCTTCCAGGCAGGAAACAGTCAATGTACACACATTATTATGTCGATAAGACTTTAACTGTACAACTAATGAATGCTATGTCACCCATGGTATGGATGTTATTTTTGACTTAAATTATTTTTCAGAATATAGGATCCACTGACACAGTGAGGGTCGTGATATGCTTTTCACAATTATAGTAGTTTATACTGGTGTAAGTGCTAAGACTGATCTTACACAGCCCTGTTAGAGTATAGTAAAAAACACATCGAAGGTAAGGGAACATCCTGATGTGGGAATATGCCTATGGACCTAGATAGCTCATCATCATCATGGAATAAATGATTTCCAGTGTTTTGTGTGTAGGTCAAAAATCCTCAAAATTCTAAGAACGCACATAACCAACTAGTGAGCATTTAGTGTACACACAGAGGTCTGTCAAGGCTGATGATCATTGGAGAGTTTACACCGATTGTACTGACTCAAAGCGTCCACCAGACAGAGCTGTTTAACATTGGGAGATTTGATAAAAGTTAAGACTCCTGAGTTACTCAAATGCTACAACTACTCATCTGCAGACCTGAGAGGAATTTAAGATACTTAAGACCCTTCATTTTAGTCATGAATGCATAAAATAAGCGATTGTCTGTCTTTGAAACTTTTTGCATGCATAACAAGATAGGTTGTGATGCAGGCTGTGACAAGAGAGACCTTCAGGTTTTGAAGCTGGTGGAGGAAAAAATGATTCTGTGCCGACCATTTTCTCTATTTGAAACTTTGTTTCTGTGGACCTCCTTTCTCAAGCACCGCATCATAACCTTTGAGGACCCAGAGATACCACTTTCCACCATACCAAAATTGACTCCCCTGGTAGTTGTCCTTTTTTTGTCATTTGTATCAAAGAATTTGCATCAGAGAGCTGTAATACAGTAACTTGATTATACAGTGGATATAAAAAGTCTACACACCCCTGTTAAAATTAAAGGTTTTTGTGATGTAAACAAATGAGACAAAGATAAATCCTGTCTGAACTTTTTCCAACTTTAATGTGACCTATAACGTGAACAATTCAATTGAAAAAACTAACTGAAATCTTTTAGGGTGGAAACTAAAACTAAAAAACTAAAATAATGTGGTTGCATAAGTGTGCACACCCTCTTATAACTGAGGATGTGGCTGTATTCAAAATGAACCAATCACATTCAAACTCATGTTAAATAGTAGTGAGTACACACCTGCCATCATTTACAGTGACCCTGATTAATCCCAAATAAAGTTCAACTGGTCTAGTAGGATTTTCCTGACATTCTTTTAGTTGCATCTTAGAGCAAGAGCCATGATCCGCAGAGAGCTTCCAAATCATCAGAGGCATCTCATTGTTGAAAGGTATCAATCAGGAGAAGGTTACAAAATAATTTCCAAGGCATTAAATATACCATGATACACAGTGAAGACCGCCATCATCAAGTGGAGAAAATATGGCTCAACGGTGACATTGCCAAGTACTGGACATCCCTCCAAAATTTATGAAAAGACAACAAGAAAACTGGTCAGGGAGGCTTCCAAGAGGCCTACAGCAATGTTAAAGGAGCTGCAGGAATTTCTGGCAAGGACTGGCTGTGTACCACATGTGACAACAATCTTCATGTGTTTATGCTGTGGGGCAGGGTGGCAAGACAGAAGCCTTCCTTACCAAGAAAACATCCCAGCCCAAAAAAAATCAAAAGGTGCTTCAACAAAGTATTAGGTTAAGGGTGTGCACACTTCTGCAACCAGGTTATTGTAAGTTTTCAATTTTTTATTTCTCTCCCTAAAAGATTTCAATTGTTTTTTCAACTGAATTGTTCACGTTAAAGGTCACATTAAAGGTGGAAAAAGTTCGGACAGGATTTATCTTTGTCTTATTTGTTTACATCACAAAAACCTTGCATTTTAACAGGGGTGTGTAGACTTTTTATATCCACTGTATATTAGCCCCAGTGTCTATGCGTCATTTAAAATTTGCCTCTGATTTGTTTGTTATCATTTCATTTTCATGTGTATAATTTCTGTCATTTGACGTAAAAGGGACCATATACAAAAATCAGCAAAGAGTTTAGAAAGAAAAAGTTATTGGTCTTCCAGACTTTTATCTCTTTAAGACATACCTGAAGTTTAACTAGGATTCATCCGGCTTCATAGATAAGTACAGCTGCGTGTCATCTTTGTAACAATAGAAATATATGTGGTTGCTTTCTAATAATATTTCCTAAAAGATGCATATATAAAGTGAACAGTATTGGCCCCAGTAATCTTCAGGAATTCATGAATTATTTTTGTGGGCATGGAAAAGGCATCGTTAACATAAACACATTATCTGATAAGTGAGACAAAAACTTGCCTAATGCTGTTTTGCTAGTGCTGGGTTGCCTATTTGTTGGGTCTCTGCAACAGAATGTCATATACTATGATGTCAAACGCAGCACTAAGATTCAGTTATTACTAACGTTTAACAGAGATGTTACCCTAAATTTTGACTGAAAGACTTCAAACAAACATTCCTGTGCAACAAGTCACATAATTGGTTAGCAAATGTTTTTTTCAAGGATTTAAGAAAAAAATGGGAAGTTTGATGTGGGTATATAAGTTGTGGGTAATGATTTTTTAGTTGTGTTATGGGTGAACATTGTCATTCTTTATCTGTGCTTTGCGTCAAATAAAATTTGCCTCCGCAGGACAATAAAGTGCCTGCCTAACTGAAGCATCACTTATGACATGAGACATTTTCGTCTGTTGACAAGTTTTTTTTAAATGAACAAGAACATCCATTTATGTAACTACAGCATGAATTGAGGTCACAAGGAAAAAATCAGATTTGAACTGTGATCTTGCAGCCACAGACTTGGATTTATTCACTTTATACATGTAAGTTACAACAACATTCTTAAATGAATGGCACAATATAGTTCTATTTTTCTACATTTTTTGTCTTTGATTACACAAAATTGACAACATTAAACCTTTGAAGCCTAACATAATTAGATAGCCCATTCATCTAACTACCTTAAAGGCTTAAAGTTTCAATGGATTTAGGACAAACAGAAGATATATAAAGTTTTT
The DNA here is from genome assembly GCA_038501795.1 of Pseudopleuronectes americanus. Taxonomy (NCBI): domain Eukaryota; kingdom Metazoa; phylum Chordata; class Actinopteri; order Pleuronectiformes; family Pleuronectidae; genus Pseudopleuronectes; species Pseudopleuronectes americanus. Next base: position 574,946 of record CM076729.1, on the reverse strand, counting down.
TTGTCCATTAATTGAAACCGTTGCACAACATCAAAAGGGGCATTTATTTAAGAGCAGACTTTGTGGGTTAGGGTTAGGTTTACCCTTCATCATTCATGTCAAAACTTTGAAAACATAAGAATAGGAGCATACCTTCATGAAATAAAAGAAAGGCTTGGTGCAGTGAAATCTGTAAGTCGAACAGTTACTGGGTGAAACAATAAACCTTTTTCGACTCAACTTCACCAAATAACTGGTCTCATAGAAGCTAAGTGTGTCCATCCAATCCAAGCACCATCAAATAAATCATTCAGGACATGGACAGGGAAAATGGGTGTGTGGGCACAGACAGGTTAACAGTTCCTCAAGAGTCCGAAACCCGTTTTCCATCATTTTGTATCATTTAACTGACCTCTATGACTTTTAAACTACAAATCACAACTAGTCAGTTCATAGAGATGCTCTTACCAAGGGACCATAAGACCTTTAAGGTCCTTGGGCAGAGTCTGTAATCTACCTATGCTGATCTTGGATTGCCCATTTACTCACACATTTCATTCAAAGTAAGAAAAATGCTGTTTGATATGACTGAGCCAAATTTCATTAATATTGTATGATTTCAGAGTCTGGATTGAAGTTTTGCCTCCTTATTCTGCCTTGAAAGACCGGCCAACACTGCATTTCTCGATATTTTCAGGTGAATTTACATTTACTATCTTATTATTCAAACCTGACTTTTGTTTAGTGGTGCCATACCCTCAAAGATGGTACTTGCTGGGTAAGTTGATTATGTCCCATTGGTTTATACTGAATTACTTGTCAGTCCATGTTTTCTGTTTCAAGGGGAAATGCACAACAATAAGGAAGGAAGCTCTCTTGCAGCCAGACCTGGGAGCAGAGCTCGCCAGCGAGCATCTAGAGTCCGGGCACAGCCCCCAAAAAATAGATAAACAATAACATTCTACAAGCAATTGAGAGATGCCATTCAAACTAACCTGCAACTGTGTGATTAAACCTAGGCAGGCACAAGCATTACATGCATACTTCACACATATTCCTAATTTTGATAAGCTCCATCTTCTTGTTGTATTAACTGCCTCTTGACATCATTCCCTTCCTTTGCTGTCGATAAAATATAGTGCCTCTGCTGTCAAAGAAGAAAGCTGTAATTTCATTACACATAATTAGAAAGACTGAACTATTCTTACAGCCTCCCCAGAAGTGGTGCTAAAAATAGGATTTGTCATGGAAGTGAGACCAAAGTAAAAATGTATTAAGTATTAGATTCCAAATTGTTCATCCCTTTGGAAACATGAGTTTTATTAAGAAACTAATGTATCATCTAGTATCCTAAATGAATGTTAATATTTTGGGCTTAGGATGACGACACTAATGTAAAAAATAAGGGATTGTCCAAAATGCAAAGAGGTCTGAGCAGATCATTTTTTCTTTATATCAGTGCAACTCACAGGTGACACAGCATTAACAACACTGCAGGTCCTGAGTGTTGTTTTGCTGTTAACTAGACAGGACTTCAATAATTATGCAGGTCATTCACATTTCTGTAGTTAGAAGCCTTTGCTGAATCTGATGTGCCATGTTTGTATGAATAAATGCAAAAAATATGACAATGTTCTTGCATGAGGCAAAATGGGCTCAGAGGTTTGTAATGGAGGTAACCATGTTGAAAACTTTGATAATCATGTGAAATTGAATGCCTTTAGTTTCCCATATACCTTGTCACACACCATACTGCTGACTGACCTTATGCTGGTCGAATGGGAAAAGTCAGTTAAGAGGGTCACTTCCTTTGAGGACCACAAACATCTACAGCAAACTCAACAACTGGCCAGATATCTAACTCTAAAGTGACTGAACTAAACAGTGAAGCGACATCTAATAAACCTTATATGAGAACTTGTGTTAAAATTATATTCATATTCACTACATATACTCAATGACAATTCAAGGCAACACACTGTTTTTATCGGTTTTAAACATTAAATATGATTTTAGTCACCATCTGCCATGAGCACAGATTATGTACAGTAGATTGGTTACAGTCACCCTCTGTTCGTCTAGGTCCACACTTCAAGACACTTTTTACCATGCAGTGAAGACTTCAGGGACTAACATATAAGCAGTGTCCTCCAGATGTCCCACGTGACAATATGAAGACATTATTATGCATTGCTAGTCTGTCAGCTTGAGAGTTATGGCTGAATGGTGGGATGATACAATAAGTGATGTTCCATTTAGAGATGGTGAGAGTCGTCACTTCATACTCATGGTCGCCATCTCTCTCCCCATTATCTTCTTTCGTGAATATTATCAATAATTTTCTCTCATCCACTCGTCTATGTGTCTGTCCCATGGTCCCTTCCTCAGGTCAGAGGCCAGACATCAACTCTCAGCATACTCTTCTTGTGCTCTGCAGCTTTTTATAGATGTGACGAGGTGGAGAAACACAGTTTCAGGGTGTATGGGTTGGACCCATCTGAAACCACACACAAACATATGGATAAAGATTTTTGCAATAACTCATACCTGCATGCTGGACAATATTCAAGAAAAGTGGATCTTAATACCAGGTCTGAACATGGTCTTTTAGTCTAGCAACAGTCTATGAGTTTCACAGATAAAATTGATCAGATTTGATATGTGACATTTTGCCTTTACAATTACTGTAGACATATTATTACAACAAACATAGCGTTTGCTGAGGCAGGCTACCAAGTCAAACTCAGCCACAACCCAGTGCATAAGCTGACAGCAGCAGACCTCTATGCCAGCCCACATCAGCCAATAGCTCAGCTGATCCCCTTTTAGGCATTACAATTGCAAAGCTTTAGCTTCTTATTACCACTACAAGCCACTTCAAATGGTTGTAAATGGTTTGTTTTTATATAGCACTTTTCGAATCTTGATGACCACTCAAAGCACTTTACAGTTTACCATTAACACATTCACACACACATTCATACAGTGCATCTATTAGCAGCATCTTGCCCAAGGACATTTCGGCAAACAGATGGGGAAGACTGGGATCGAACCGACAACCTTTTGGTTAGAGGACGACTGCTCTACCCCTCAGGCACAGCCGCCCACCTCAGAAACCACCTCTATACCATTACCTCCTTTTCATACTGAATCTGAGCTCATCAGTGTCATGTGTTGTCCTTTATGCCTGCTCTGTTCAGTTCCAGGGTCTTTTAGCTGCTACTCTCCCTGCCTCACTTTCCAAGTCTCATGGAAGGGTAGTGTTTTCCCCTTGTGCATGTGGAAGGGCCCAAGAGCAGACTAACTTACTAACTAACTAATAGCAATTATTGAAATTGAATTAATTGTGATGAAAGAGGTCCTGACTGAAATAAGATATACAACATGGCCGCCAGGGACAAAAACAACTGCAAGAGTCCATCACAAAATGAGCTGATATTTTACACTGGTTACCTGAGTGCAGACCCCATATATGTTTAATTATTGTGCTAAGAGTTTCCCATACAGTGATATATGTGTGGCCGCAACTATTTCATATTTTTATTTACTATATTTAACACATTCAAATTGTTCAATCTTGCTTCATTGTGGATTTTGTGGAGTTGTGCGCATCACAATGAAACCGACTCAATTCAAATCAGTGAGGGTTTTTTGTTTAACTGAATCCCTCCTCCACTATGAGCACAGCCTCAGGTAATCAGACAGAGCTCTGTTGGTTGTTCCTGAATTCTACATCAGGACTAAGGGTGATGAACTTTTGATGTCAGGGCCCCTCAGCTCTGGAACTCCATGCTCAAAGAGCTGAGGCTTGGGTAATCTGTGATATCTTTAAAATCCCTTTTCAAAACAAATCATTTTTACAAAGCCTTTAATTCCTTTTAGTGTCTTATTGCAAGCATCTCTTAGTTGCTTTCTATTTTCGAGCATTTTTCTTTCTTGTTGTTTTTTGTCACTTTTATTCTATTCTATGAGTCCTTTGTATTTGAATAGTTAGATTTTTTTGAGTTCAATGGTTTTTATTCTGTTTTAAACATCTACATAACTTTGTAACTTGTTTTAAAAAAGTGGTACACAAATATAATTGTTTTATTATTATTAAGCAATTGAGCGGGATATGTAACGCTTTGTCACAAAGTAATTGTTTTATATATATACATATAGTATTATTAGTTAATAATTACTTTACAGCGAATAGATTTTACATCCAGAATTTGACCAAATTTACATTTATTATACAAGTGCTACTAGGGTAGATATGCTTACTGGGTATCCTGATCTGGTAATGGTTGAGAACAGTAAGAACCTCCACAGCATCTGTCTTATTTTCAAATTCCAACAAGCCAGAGATGGTCTTGGAGGACGCTAAAAGAAAGATACAGAATGTGATTTAAGAAAAAATGTATCAAGCAGTACACATTGAGAAGTAAGAGAATAATATGTCACATGTTGACTACAAAAGGACAACATATACTTCATAAACTTGAACAAAAAAGTCACATTAAAGCTTTACTCACGTTTGGCATCAAACATCTTGAATTTGACAAAGACAGGCACATCATGCTCCGTACACAGCTGCCAAAAAACACACAACAGCTAATGTGTCAAAAGCTGTTGGGAAATTATAATCACCAATGAGTGCGATACGAGGCATCACTCATGACGTTTGTAAAAGTACAAAACAGGTCTGAAAGATGCATATGCCCCTTTCCACATAAAATTGGTGATCTATAAAAAATAATTTGATGGGAGAATGTGCACATCTGTGCTTTGTCACAAAATAAACCAGCAGTGTTATTTGTGCTTTCATAAGCAGCTTCAATTGAAGAAGATATAAGTGAGCCTCAAGCTTGTAGGAGCCATATTTAAGTTTGCTTGTGTTCCAAATATTTAAGTTGTTTTTGTGAGTGTGCGCCCCTACAGGTGGTGCAACCATTTGAATAGCCACCCATCAGGCATGGGGGCGTGGAAGGCAGACCAGCAAACCGTCATTGACCGCAGCTGTGAAGCTGTGGTGCTGCCAGTTGCAAGAAAGTTCGGATCTACCAATGCGTTTATTATTTTCTGAATTTGTTTAACTTACAATAAATTACCGGCTTCATTCTACAATCAACTCTCACTGGAATGTTTTTTGGGTCACAAACTGCGAGTCTGACACTGCAACTGCCTTTCTCCAAAGTGGTAAAACAAAAAGGAAACTGGACACAAAAGGTTATTAGAAAAACCAAAACGAAGTTCTGCCACTACAATAGTCAATGACGAGCTGAGGACGCGCTGAGGATTCCGGGGAAGGAAACCTTTGAAACCACGCGCTTTGGAGACAAAAGGAAATGTCGGCCCGACGCATGGACTGGAACAAAGGAAGCGAGGTATGTTTTGGAAATGCCGCTATCCTGAATGACTTTTTCGTTTTGGAATAATATTGAAAGAATTTAGAAACTACTTCGGATGAAGATTTTTGAGTTTATGGACTGAGATCCTTATTTTTTGGTGGAGATTAGGGCGAGCGCATTGAAACTTTGCATAATACGCATGAATGAAGCGGTGACAATTTGGATTTCTTGGAAATACTGACTACTCTTTTTTGACTTTTTGAGTAACATTGCCTTGTCCCAAAGAGGATTAATATTTTTTGTGCCTCTGGAGGTTTATTCTAATAACCATGGCCGGAGAAGACGGACAAAAAACAACAACAAACATGGATGATGAGATACCACGTCTCCGTTCGGCAAGATCAGGAAAAGTGTCTCGTGTCACTCGGAGAATGAACATTATAAATAACTTGATGGCCGGAGAGGAATTTATTGAGGAGGTAAAAGGAAATATGGTTAAGTTTGATGAATATCTTGCCGACTTTAAGGACCTACATGCGTCTTATGCTGACGCACTGGGTGAGGAAGCCCGTCAAAAGGACGATGAAGAATGGTATCAGCCGAGATGCGCACAGATCGCGGCTTTCGTCGTAAAAGTCACAAAATGGATCATAGCCATAGAGGATCCAAGTTCCCCCCTCTTGGCCGAGGCCACTTCTTCCGCTGCGCAGGTGGAAGAGCCTCCGCCTGATTCCGCGGATTACGCCGACCCCGACCTGGACTTTATGGATGCGCAATCAGGTTCATCCAGAGGCTCCAGTGAAGCATCTACAACATTGCGCATTAATGCTGAGGCTGAACGAGTGGCTTTATTGGCTAAAGCATCTAAATTACAGGAGAAACACGGGATCGAGGAGCAGGAGGAAATGTTAAGGAAACGGAGAGAAGCACTGGAACTGAATGCTGAAATTGAAGCCGCTACTGCTAAGATCAACTATTTGAGAGAGGCTGAATTTAATTCGTACAGCTCTGATAAAATTGATTTTGTCCAACTTCCAATGCCAGTGTTAGGTGCAGGGGCATCTGAAGCCACAGTTGATGCTTCAGCTGCCTCTCAACTGGATGAAAGGCTGCAGCGTTCACTTCATCTTCAGGACAGGATTTTCCCTGGCCCTGTAGTCCGAAGCAAGGCTGGTGTTCAGGTTCAATTTCCCCTTTTTGATCCAGCTTTAGATAGAGATAGACATCAGGCATGGTCTACTCTCCATCCCAGGCCCACTAGTGATGTATCACGGCCACAACACACACCGCCTCACGGTTTTACCTCTGCCATTCCCCAGTCACAATCCAGCTCCACTCAGTACCCCGTGCCACAGAGGCAAAATCCCTCTGTGCCCATGTCATCATCACAGGAAAGTCACATAAGCAAAATACTGGAAAATCAAAGTGAATTGACCAGGATGCTGATGAAGCAACAACTGTTATCTACTTTATCACAAGGTAACATTCCAATCTTTGATGGTCATGTTTTAGAGTACAGATCATTCATTCACTCCTTTGAGAACATGATTGAACGTAAAACTGATAACTACAGCGACAGATTACAGTTTCTTATTCAGTACACCAAAGGCCAAGCGCAAAGGTTAGTCAAGAGCTGTGAGTACATGACACCAGATAGAGGCTATCAGAAAGCAAAAGAATTACTCAAGAACAACTTTGGAAATGAATACAAAATCTCTTGTGCTTATCTGGAAAAGGCTCTATCATGGCCACAAATGAAATCGGAGGATTCCAAAGTCCTACAGGATTATGCCATGTTTCTCAGGAGCTGTTGCAACGCCATGGAGGACCTAGAATACATGGATGAGCTGAACACAGTGTCGAGCATGAGAAGCATCGCCTTCAAGCTGCCATACAAGCTCAGAGAGAAATGGCGGAACAAAGCATACGAGCTGCAAGAACAACACAATCGCAGGGTAAGAGTATTGGATCTTATCACCTTTATCGAAAAGCAGGCTCGCATAGCAGCTGACCCAGTCTTTGGCTATCTTCAGGATCAGACAGCTGTTAGAGGAAAGCCCCCTGTTAAATCGCAGGCCTTAAATTCATCTGGCAGCAGCTATGTTACAAATGTGGCTCTTCCCCCAAAAGAAACAAGGCCTGTGCGCCCGTGCCCTTTCTGTAGCTCAAACCACCATTTGGATTTGTGTAAAGACTTTGCAAAGAAAGCCCACAGAGACAAGCTCAGCTTCTTGAAAACAAAGGGCATTTGCTTTGGATGCCTTTCCGTAGGCAGTCACATCAGTAAAGACTGCAAAAATAGTCTCATCTGCAACATATGCAAGAAGGCTCATCCAAGCACCCTTCACATCGAACCCAAAGACCATATAAATAAAGACAGCACGGTTAGAGAGCCAAAAAGGCCCTCTGGTGTTATAGGCAGCGCATCAGCAGAATTATGTGGTCATATAGGGGCCGGAGACCAAGAGAGCGTGCTTCCTATCATCCCGGTCAGAGTCAAGGCAGCAAAGGGCAGCCGGGTCCATCAAGTGTATGCTCTCTTAGATCCTGGGTCCTCTGCCACCTTCTGCTCAGAGGAGCTCATGTCACGTCTCAACGTCAAAGGCAAAAGGACTCACATCCTGCTGCGAACCCTGAGTCAGGAAACATCTGTCCCAGCTTACGTGGTATCAGGACTCGAAGTTTCAGCACTGGACAGCGACAACTTCCTTCCTCTTCCTGACATCTTCACTCAAAAGGAAATGCCGGTCACCACTAGCAGCATCCCCGAGCAGACTGACTTGACGCATTGGGCGTATCTTAGTCAAGTTACAATCCCCAGCATTAAAGCAAAGCTGGAGCTTTTGATTGGCACAAATGCTCCAAACTTATTAGAGCCATGGGAGGTAATTAACAGTCAGAAAGGGGGTCCATATGCTGTTAGAACACTGTTGGGGTGGGTTGTAAATGGGCCGTTGAGAAGTGCTGCTGACTGTGTAGACAGGGTGACTATGAACAGGATTTCAGTGCTGAATCTGGAAAAGCTGCTGATAGCACAGTACAATCAGGATTTCAATGAAGTTGCGGCAGAGGAAAAGACTGAGATGTCTACTGAGGACAAAGGATTTTTGAAAATTGCTAATGGAGCTCTTTTGAAAGACGGACATTACAGTCTGAAACTGCCCTTTAGAAATCCTGATGTGCTCATGCCAAACAATCGCCAAGTAGCAGAACAGCGGTTACAGAGCCTGAAAAGGAAAATGAAAAGAGAGGAGCAATTCAAAGAGGACTATGTCACGTTTATCAGTGACGTACTTCAGAACAACCATGCTGAGGAGATCCCACAGGGGGAGCTCACACAGCCACCAGGAAAGTTATGGTACTTACCACACCACGGGGTGTACCACCCTAAAAAGAACAAACTTAGAGTGGTGTTTGATTGTGCTGCTTCCTATCAAGGTGTATCCCTGAACACAGAATTGCTCCAGGGCCCCGATCTGAACAACTCTCTGATTGGAGTCATTCTGAGATTTCGTAAGGAGCCCATTGGAATCATGGCTGACATCAGATCAATGTTTCATCAGGTCAGAGTGGCTGAGTCTGATGTGAACTATTTGAGATTCTTGTGGTGGCCACAAGGTGACACCAGCCAAGCAGCAAAGGAACACCGTATGCTTGTGCATATCTTTGGTGCTGTGTCCTCCCCAAGTGTGGCCAACTTTGCATTGCAAAAGACTGCTGCTGACAATGAGAACTGTTTCCCCCCTCAAGTGGCTGAGATCATCCGCCACAACTTTTATGTAGATGGTTGTGCCAAGTCTGTTGCCAGAGAATCGAATGCCATCCAGCTGGTAAAAGATCTCACTGCATTGTGCAGTAAAGGTGGGTTCCAGTTAACCCAGTGGGTCAGCAATAGCCGGGCTGTTTTGGCATCCATTCCAAAAGAACATAGGGCCAAAGAAATTAAGTCACTGGACCTTGACAAAGACAGTCTGCCTGTTGAAAGAGCACTGGGACTGCAGTGGTGCGTGGACTCTGACAACTTTCAGTTCAACATCAACATGAAACAAAAGCCACACACACGCAGAGGCATGCTTTCTGTTGTCAGCTCCATCTTTGATCCTCTTGGCCTTCTTGCTCCTCTCATCCTTCCAGCCAAGCAGTTACTACAGGAGCTCTGCCAAAGGGGCTTTGGATGGGACGAACCTCTAGCACAGCCCGTATCAGACCGGTGGGTGGAATGGACCAGCAGCTTGAAAATGATAAAAGGCTTCAGCATACCACGCTGTCTGAAACCCCAGGACTACGGAAAGACAAAATATGCAGAATTGCATCACTTTGCCGACGCCAGTGAGAGTGGCTACGGTGCAGTCAGCTACATCAGACAAGTGAACCAGCAGAATGTGATACACGTCGCTTTCGTATTAGGAAAGTCCAGAGTCCTCCCCCTAAAGACCATCACAGTGCCAAGGCTGGAGCTCGCTGCGGCCGCACTGCTGGTGAAGGTAGACAGAATGCTGAGGAGAGAATTACACTTGGACTTAAAGCCCTCAGTTTTCTGGACTGATAGCCAAACAGTCCTAAAATATATAGCAAATGACCGTGCCAAGTTTAAGACTTATGTGGCAAACAGGGTCTCATTGATTCGAGACAACACAGAGCTGTCTCAGTGGAGATATGTTCGCAGCAAAGACAATCCTGCTGATGACTGTTCAAGAGGACTGACTGCAAGAAAATTCATGGAGCAGAAAAGATGGATTCATGCTCCTGAATTCCTGTGGAAGCCAGAAGAAAGTTGGCCAGTGGCGGGGGCATTGGGCCCAATGTTTCAGGATGATCCAGAGGTCAGGAAAGGCACTGCTATGTTTACAGCAGTGGTAAAAACTGAAACACCCACAGACCAGCTTATCGCATTCTTCTCAGACTGGATGAAATTACTCAAAACAGTGGCATGGTACCTCAGACTAAAACGTATTTTGATGCTGAGTGTGAAAATAAAGAGTGGAAAGCCAATCCCCTCTACTCGAATCAACACCCGCTCAAATACAGAAAAGATGAAGACCAAGTCTATTAATTTCAGGACCAACATTGGTGGACGGCTCCTCTCTGTGAAAGATCTTGCGGAGGCAGAAAGGTCAGTCATCTCCTATGCCCAGCAACAGGCATTCCCTGCAGAAATGGCAACACTGGCATTGTCGCCACCCAGAGTGCACAAGAGCAGCAGTCTTCGCCGGCTCGACCCCGTATTGGACGAGGGCATTCTAAGAGTGGGCGGCCGTCTGCATAAGTCTGCAATGCCTAAGGAAACCAAACACCCCTGCATCTTGCCCAAGGATGCACACATTTCAGTCCTTCTCACCAGATATGTCCATGAACGCAGTGGTCACAGTGGAAGAAACCACATTCTTTCAGAGCTCCGCAGTAAATACTGGATTGTAAAGGGCAACTCAGTAGCAAGAAAGGTGCTCTCCAGATGCGTCCTGTGTCGGCGTGTGAGGGGCAAAGCAGGTGAGCAAAAAATGGCGGACTTGCCGATGGAGAGAATCCTGCCTGACCTCCCTCCCTTCACCAATGTTGGCTTAGACTACTTTGGCCCGATTGAAGTAAAACGAGGAAGAGGCACCATCAAAAGGTATGGCGTTCTTTTCACTTGCATGTCTAGTAGAGCCATTCATTTAGAGGTTGCCTACACGTTGGACACTGACTCATGCATACATGCTTTGAGGAGATTTGTTTGCAGGAGAGGTCAGGTCAAGCACCTCAGGTCTGACAATGGGACAAACCTGGTGGGCGCTCAGGCTGAGCTGAAGAAAGCCCTGATGTCACTGAATCAGAGGAGGATCCAGGATGCCCTGGTAACCGAACAAATAGAATGGAGCTTCAATCCACCAGCCGCATCACATCATGGCGGAGCCTGGGAAAGGCTCATACGCTCCGTCCGGCAAGTGCTGAACTCCACTCTCCATCAGCAGTCCATCGATGATGAAGGCCTTCAGACCCTGTTCTGTGAGGCAGAGGCAATCCTCAACAACCGTCCGCTCTCCACAGTGTCCTCAGATCCACACGACCTGGAGCCACTGACCCCCAATCACATCCTCCTGCTCAGATCTATGCCCACTCTACCCCCTGGAACCTTCCTGAGGTCCGATCTCTACGCCAGACGCCGCTGGAAACAGGTCCAGTATCTGGCTGATCTCTTCTGGCACAGATGGACCAAGGAGTATCTCCTTTTGCAGCAAGAGAGGCAGAAGTGGACATCGGTAAAGAAAAACCTGAATGTTGGAGACATCGTCCTGGTGGTTGACCCCACTGCTCCCCGAGGGGCCTGGCTATTGGGGAGAGTGCTGGAGACCAAGCCAGATGTGAAAGGACTAGTCCGTTCTGTGAAAGTCCAGACAAAGACATCGGTCCTGGAGAGGCCCATCACTAAGCTGTGCCGAATCCTTGAGGCTGATGAGTAACCAGATCCTGACCAGTATAGAGTAAAGTATATATATATATTTTATCATAGTTTATACATTTTGGGAAAGAGCATGTAAATGCTTATTGAACTTCAGAGAGAACTCTTTTGGCTCCTTTTTTGTAAAATATATGTAATTGGTTGTATAAAAAACAATTAAGGGGCCGGTGTGTAGGAGCCATATTTAAGTTTGCTTGTGTTCCAAATATTTAAGTTGTTTTTGTGAGTGTGCGCCCCTACAGGTGGTGCAACCATTTGAATAGCCACCCATCAGGCATGGGGGCGTGGAAGGCAGACCAGCAAACCGTCATTGACCGCAGCTGTGAAGCTGTGGTGCTGCCAGTTGCAAGAAAGTTCGGATCTACCAATGTGTTTATTATTTTCTGAATTTGTTTAACTTACAATAAATTACCGGCTTCATTCTACAATCAACTCTCACTGGAATGTTTTTTGGGTCACAAACTGCTAGTCTGACACTGCAACTGCCTTTCTCCAAAGTGGTAAAACAAAAAGGAAACTGGACACAAAAGGTTATTAGAAAAACCAAAACGAAGTTCTGCCACTACAAGCTAATTACACTCAGTTACCATAGAATGTCATTACAGAGTTGCAAAACGATTAATAGTGTAAATAGAATGAATGATTAATGGTTTTTAATAATATCCTGCTGTGCATGTATCACAAACTGTGACGCTCAGTCATTTATGTTTAGGGTTTTCTGTCTCTTGGTGTTTCCTGTTTTATTTTGTAGTCTCACTTTCCTTGTGTGTTGTTTCGATCTTCACTTCCTGTCTGTTGATTGTCCTGCCCGATCCTAATGTGTTTCACCTGTGTGTCATTGCCCTGCCTTCCTCCTCTGTATTTAAGCCTCTGTGTTTCCATTTGTCCTCTGTCGGTTTGTTAGATGTTTCTCACACTCGTTTCCACACGTGGTGAGATATGGTTTTTTCTCAGCTGTCTCGACCAGCTTTCTCCTGCTTCCTTGTTCTCCGTGCGCCTTGTCGCCAGTGTTACTTTTGTTAGTGTTTTGTCTTTGTCTTGTTTCAAGACCTTTTTGTATATTAAAATCCCTTTTTGTTAAAACCTCTGCATCCTGGGTCCATCTCCTCCCTCGAACCGTAACACAAACTGCGACTTAGATTGTAGGTGTAAAATTGCTGCAGTGAACATGTTTGTGCTGTCAATTATTTCCTATTATGTCCGAAAGTGAAGGTTAGGATACCACTGATGGCTGATATAAATTTTGCGAGGTATGAAGTTATCAATACTGCAGTGACACTCATGAACAATACAGTGTATAATGGATGCACTGGCAATGATTTATGTGATTGGAAGGATTAGAAAGGAATGAGTGTTGAGGGACAACAAAGATGTATTGGTCTATAATGATGATCAGATTCCCTAGAGGTATTTGATCCATGTGTTTGATACTTTTTCAACACTATATAATGATTACCTTCCCATTTTGGGAACAATATAATTATGTTAAATTCTATAGGCTGGGGATAACACAGCCATCAGTTTAATAATGTCTGCAGTGTTGGACACAAATTACTTGGTGTATTTTCTTGTATTTGTGATACCACTGCCTATGGTCATTAACCTCTTAAGAAACGGGTGAAATTTGTGAAATTTGCCTAAAACGCCTGTTTGGGGACACCCAAATTAAATTGAAAGCTGTTCTTGAACCTTTTGGAGTACATGCATGGTCTTGGTCTCTTTTGAAAGGTAACATTCTGAACTTTCCCCCTGAACAGTCAGAATCACTCTAAGTACTACTGGCATTGAGTAATTGAAGTTGGCACACAGTGGAGTAGAAGTTTTTTATTTCCGCCTGAATATTTTTAATAAACAGATGCCTGCTGATGACTCTAGCTGGGACTTATGAGCTGGAAAACACAATGGGACCCTAGAATGGAGCCTTGACTAGCCCAAGTTCAAATTTGATAACAATACCACAGAAAATGAATATTTGACAGATTTTTTCCTAAGGCCATGTCTAGGCGTTTTCCACAAAGGCCATTTGGAGACTCCAACGGACCCTTTGTAACCATGGTAACCAACCAGGCTGAAAAGGCTAATTTTACACTTAAAATCATACTTTTATATAAAGGAGACAAAACCAGTCATATGGTTTAAAATGTATACAAATAAACATCTTTCATATATTTTAGCAACATGTAGCAGTCACGGCGGGGACGAAACACCGACGCACGGCGCTCTGGCACCAGCTGGAAGCTGTTGCGCAGTCATTTGCATGGAGCCTCTGTGTTATTTTCCTGTGTACCGTCACATTTCCATGATGGAAATTTCATTGGCTAAACGATACGCCAGTCATCATAACAATCTGTAGCAATTGGCTCAGTCTATACACGTCAGAAGAGGGGCAGGCTCTGTGCGTCAACGAGGGGCATCGTTGGCTCTTGTACGCTGTGGACAGCCCATGCCCGCCCAGTCCTGCTCCTATAGGGTCAAGTTTAGATTGACAGCTCACTTAACCCAATAGGAGCTGCTAGCTACCGTTTGGAGGGCTTTGTTTATATGCACACATAGTTAGATTGAGAGTACAACACAGAGGCGCGCTGCGGAGCAGAGAGCAGCTCCGTGTAAACAGCAGACTGTGGCTATTCTTTGATGAAATAGTGTGTTATGGAGTGATTATATTAGTGGATTGGATCGTCTGGACCTTTGGCGATGTACCAATACCGTTTTTGTTGGAGTTTTATCGATCTGTGGATTAATATGATGATTCTCCGGTAAGTGGCGACAATTTCTTTTCAAATTTCTTGTCAGACTAACGCTGAACTTAGACGTTGATTGTACCGGCTGTGGGGATCGTATCTTGAAATGGTTTACATCAGTGGAATCAGAAGAATCTTAGCTTTCTAACGATATGTTGTATTATCATCTAGCTGTACGAAACAGTTCTTTAAATAAAAATGTTTGATGCTGATCGATAAAAAAACACACCTGGCGGGCTTTCACGGCCCGATTACGGGCCGTGATACCAGAGGAAGTTAAACTACATGTCTTAGATCACCTTACAAGCACCTCAATTTCAGTGACCAAAATGTTGTGTCTCTTCTCACTTGTTGCCACAATTCACCATAAAAAACATTGATCAAGAGGGTTATTCAACATGAGGTGCTTTGCATTGACCCTTTACGGTTGAATGTGGGTGTATAGAGGGCAGGATAAGAAGCTGATCCACATACGCAAATTTCCAGGTAGACTGGGATTTATAAATGAGCCACCTGGTCTCAATCTGTCAACAGCAAGCAGTGGAATTGTACACAATGCTCCTTCCTGCATCAATATCATTGTGACATCAGTTCCCCTCTCTTTGGTTTGATGATAAAACAGTTGGAACCAGTAGGGTTGGGATAACTAACTTCAAAGGATAGCTCAAAATGTCCGTGAAATATAATGTGTGATAATATGTGTTGCATATATGCTTAGGCTGTATCATTGCATTATTGATTACAAGGTAAAAACCCCTGATGACGCTAAGACGCAAAGGGAATTTATGACACATAACACACGGAGCTTCTCTTCCCAGCTTCTCCTTCCTCTTCTCCAATCCTATCCCCCTTCCCCAGAATCCCTTTGCTTTATCGCCCGCATATCCAGGGCCTCTGCGGCCGCACCATGGATTTACGATCTGTGGATCGCGCATCAGAGGTTGCAATGGTGGATCGAGTATAGCGGATTCTATATCATGTGGGCTGATCGTAGTCGCGTTGGCATCAGATACGGTCGGTGGACCAGGACTGCGGCGGAGGCTCATGATGGATCCTAATAAGCGGCAGTGGACAATGACTGTGGACTAAAGTGGCATCTGATCTGGATGGCTGATCATGATATTGCTGGTTGCTGACCATGGACTATGAGTGCAGCTGGACTGCTTGACAGATCGTATTGAAGTTATCCTTCAGAATGCTAACCCACATTAAGTCTGCTAAAAACTTTAATCTTGATGATGTTTTCCTACACGTGGCATCTATTGCACTTCTGTCCGTCCTGGGAGAGGGATCCCTCACATGTGGCTCTCTCTGAGGTTTCTACATATTTTTACCCTGTTAAAATGGTTTTTAGTAGTTTTTCCTCATTCTTGCTGAGGGTTAAGTACAGAGGATGTCACACCTAGTTAAAGCCCTATGAGACGAATTGTGATTTGTGAATATGGGCTATACAAATAAAATTTGATTTGATTGATTGATACCTGCTATTTATATAGGATTGTTCAATATTTGTTGTTCACATAATATCACAAACATCATGTATCAACCCTGGATTAACAAATAAATCTAAAACAAATTTCTACTCTGCAATGGACATTGTTAAGCCTACAACTTTGGCGAAATCAGATCACTCGCATCAAAGAGACACAGGGACAGGCTTCTTGGAGAGGAGTACTTAAAGGGTATTTTGAACAATTTAATAACAAAGGACATTTATCAGATAGAAGAACCTTACCCTCAGTAAATGGTCCTGTGATATGCATGGAGGCACATTGTAATAGTGCAGCACAGCAGATGGAGGCTGGATGATGTTTTTAGATGCCTGTCCAGCGCTGCTGAAGCGATTGTTCCTGGTCATGGCAAAGTCCTTATAGCTGCTGCTCCCATCATCTAACTCAAAGACCTGACTGGGTATCACTGCATGCTGTTTAGACACACTGCACACAAAATCAGATTTGTTTGTAACCGACAGTGTATCAATGGATGTTGTATCTGCTATGAATGTATGATCAAAAATATTGTTAACATATCAAAATCATGTCAACATGACAACTGATTGACCTACAGTTATCCACATTAGGAGTTGGCTGTAGATATTTTTTTTATTTTTTATCACAGAATGCCCTTCAGCTATATGTTTGGGCATCTTCAAACAGTACAAAACAGATGGAAATATTTTTTCTGTTGGGGCATTGGTCAAGATGTGGACCCTGAGCATTGCTCTCTGTCTATATTTTTCAGGTACAGTCAAACATTTTTAGAGCCAGGGCTGTGTCTACTATCAAGGTGTATGTGGCTGTCATCTCAGGTTAACGTTTTATGGTGGACAGTCAGACTGGGTTTTCATCCTTTGGTGAGCCATTTACTTAAGGGGGTTTTCCAGTTGCAGCCCCTACATTTTGTGCAAGTACCTTTGCCTTTTCCATTGTTGGAACTGTTGGGCCGGGTGTTAAAATTGTTCTTCCAAGGAGGCTTTCAGTTTTTCATATAATCAGCCTTACACAGATTGGTTATTTTTACTTCGGGCTGGAACGGATGACCAGACTAATGATGATTAAATAATGATGATAATCTTGTTTAGGCCAGACTACTTTGTCCTGTTAGGGCTCTGTGACAGTACATGGATTTGTCAGCTGGCCAGACAGATGCTCTATTTCTATAGTATGGTAGGCAAAGTAAGGGATATGCCTTCCCGAAAAGAGGCTCTCAAATTGGGTTGTCTCTTAAATCTTTGTTGGTATGGGTCATCCAGATATTACCTACCATGAGAGTTACGGATGTAACTAAGATTCTATAAATTCTGGAATCTTGTCAAGAAAATTCTGTAAGAGACAATTACTGCGTGACAGATTCCTTTTATCAGATTGCTTGCTTCACCCAGATAGCACGTGAATTTGTTGGTATCATATCTTAACCATATGCGCATGTGAAAAATGGGTATCCAGGTATTGCCTACCATCTCTGGTGATTATTCATAAAAAAATACTTATGTACTCTTACATCTGTCTTTCGTTTCTGTGAGCTGGCCTTTTTAGTAACCCCACTACTTTTAATACCTTAAGAAAGGTGACACATTTTAAATCTTTAATTTAGCAATATTACATTTGACTAACGTTTGAATATAGAGCCTTTATAACAGCATCACACCCTGTTAAAGATATGAATCAAATAATATATATTTGTACGTGTATGATTTGATCTACTTCTCACCAGACGTTGAGTCTCTTGCCAAACACCTTGATACTGTTGAGGTGTGTGATGGCTCTGTCAACTGCATACTCATCTCCCATCTCAACCAATGCTGTACCAGGAACACTCTTCATAAACTTCACCTGCATCCACATATATGCACACACACACATAGTTAACAGCCGTCAAAAGGATATAGATTTGTATGTTTTTGTAAGTCTGTCTCTTAACAATAGACATATGAAAACAGTAACAGGTATGTGCTTACATTCCAAAGCAATTCCAAAGTTTTTACTTCTGCCATGGAGGGATATGTTTTTACCTGAGTCCATTTGTTTCTTGGTTGGTTGGTTTGGTTGTACGCAAGATTACTCAAAAACAAATTGAATGGATTTCTACAAGATTTAGTAAGAGGTACAGGACATGATCCAAGAAAACTCAATCAATTTAGTTGTGGATCTGGATTGGATCTGGGTTTCAAATTTCCATTGATTGTCAAAGAATAATTTATGGGGACTGATATTTGTGAGTGTGGGAAATTTGGTGCAGATCCAAATAAAAAACAGGATCTAGTGAATCTAAATGTAACTTCATAAGGGCACTGATGGGCCGTGGCGTAGGGCTGCACTCTACGTTTTCACTGATGAAATGAGGATGTTATTTGCACATTAAACGTAACTGTACAGAAGAGCTGTATTAAGGTTGTTTGAGTTAACCCAGTGGTGTGCCGTTAGGGCAAGCAAGTCAAGCTGTACTTGACCTGTTCAATCTAAAAATAGACATTAAATAAGAAATAATATCTTTCCTTACATCTGATCCCATCTCAGAACAGTCTCTTAAAGGATCTGATGTTGCCTGTTTGCATTAATTTAGAATTTATGCCCACTTGCGGTGGCAGTAGAATATAATGTCAGGAAGTTAGTGTGTATAACCATGACAACAGGTGTCTCATTTCGCATGGCTCCATAAATGTTGTTTATGTTATGTTTTATTATTCATTACGTGTTTTCCTTTTTAATTTTGGTTACTTGTTTCTTTTCTGTCATTTCAGATCCTATGTCCTATCAAGTTTCCCTTGTGAGTGATCACCTCAACTGGCCTTATGTGTTTCGCTTGCATGTCGCCTGTGTGCAATTCCGGCAAGTCTTCCCTCGTTTGGATTTAGTTTATATGCTTCCCTCAGTTGTTGCCAGAAAGTTGTATCCTCTTGTGTCTTCCAGCTATTTTTCCTTGTGTTCGTGTAGCGAACCTGTCTTTTTATTACCTGTTTAGCGATAGTTTTACCTCTTGGATACCTTCACCTGTGTTTGGACTTGTGTTGGACTCATGTAACGGCCTTGTTATTCAAATAAAGCACTTTGCCTTTTGAACTTTCTTCGTCTGAGTTTGTCATTCAATCCTGTTTTGTGGAGCCAGCTTTAACATCTGGATGTGTAATTTGCTCATTTACACACACCACTGCTATCTTTGAACCCACAGGATGAAACACACTGGTCTGCATCACTTCTGTGAGATGCCACTGTCGGTAACATTGTACTCAGAAGCACTGGTCCACACACGACTCGTGTAGGCAGATAGAGGTGTTTCGTGGAAGACAGCTGAATTGACAATAGTTAGACAGAAGAGTGACTAATATATACTGTATAGGTGTATTCAAGAACAAATATCAACAATATAATAGACATGAAGGAGAAAAATTATAATATATAAAATATATGAATAAATACCTTCTCAATGTTGCCATAAAGACAGAAGAGGTTGAAGATGCGGGTGCAGTTCATTTTGGATGGATGGAGGCCGCTCACCATGGCAACAGAGCTAGGGGCGTGGCCAGAGTATGAGGAGGATGACTGGGGCAGAGGGTAGGACACCATGTCTGGAACATCCATTGTCAGCTTATACCTGCTGTTACCAGGCAGAGGTAGCAGGGGGCAGGGTGGACCTAAGGAGGCAGAGAAGCGAGCTCAACATAACATGGCTATCTTTACGTAATCTGGCTTGATTTCACCTAATAGTCAGGTTAACGGTCACACAACGCTGGTTATCAACTTATTAAGTCAACCCAGGCTTTCCTCATCTAGGTACGAGCGTGTGCACATAAAAGGGACGGGGTTTACGGCATATATCGAATCACCAACATGGACAAGTTTGACCGACAGCAGAGATGCATATTCTAGAACAAGGAACAAATGGTTGTATAGTTAAACTACACATCGAGGCTAAAAGAAACACAGTTACAGCTGCTAAATGGAGGAAGGACATAATAACGAAAATAAATAACCCTGCGTCACAAGATTTTAATCTGCTCTTTACCAACAAGACCTGTGGAACTGAACTGAAATAACCTCATAGATGATCGAGGAAACATTTCACTCAATCACATGATGAAGCCTCTATAATGGGCTTCAGTTTGACACGCTGTCTGCATTGACTCTTAGGACAAACTGGAAACGTTTGCAATATCTAGCCAATATACCGATATGGAGCTATTTTCGTGTGGCATGTGACTGCACATTGTAATCTCGGTGACAGGACGCGCCCATGGCTCTGGAAACAAGGAGAGCTTGATGTGTACTGGGTGTGTTAGCAGTGGAGATTGACTTAACCAACCAGACATTGTTTTATACTTCCATTATTCTTCCCTTTAAGGAGAGTGCAAAAACAGTTTAGTGTAATTTTGGTGAGGGCTGACATTGTGAGTCTCAGAGAGAGAGACCTACTTAAAAAAGGAGAAAAGTATTAAACTATGATTATGCTGATGATAACACACCCAGTACATTAACATAAGTAACTACCACAAGCAAAGGAACATAGGGCGAAGCAGACACTACTTAATGGTTGGCTCCAGCAGTTGACAATGAGGATCTTTATCTTTTTTAGAAATACTCATCAAAGTAGGCAAAAGGATTTCTCTGAAGACCCTCTAACAATCTGCACACGAGCTCCACATGATCCTTTTTTCTTCTTCTTTTTTCACCACAGGATCCTCTACGAATGGTGATGTCATGTTTCAAAGAAATTGACTGGTCAGGGAGCAGTACTTTTAAAATAGCTTGAACTATTATCTGTAACTTAACCTGTTCCGGGGCAGGTTAGCTGTTTAGTAAAGGTTAGTTTTACCTTTGTGCTATGGACATATAGTAGTTGCACTGTTTGACAATGTTGATTCAGTTATACCACTTTAGTTTCAAGTGTGTGTGTGTGTAAGTGTGCATATGTCTTAGTCTTACCATAGCCATTCTCACTGTAGGACGATGGGTGTTCTCCTAAAATTGCCTGCCTCTGTCTGCCCTTTCCACGCTCTGAAACAACACACACAGATACACATGCACGCACACAAACACATGCACGCACACATATGCACGCATACACACAAACAAATTCACAGATTGTTTAATCATGTCACATTTGTTTTCTCCTTGTCTTGACTGACTCTGTTGAATTGTCTACAACCTGACTGCTTATGTGTATTCAGCAAGTGGACTTATCTTTAGGGGTGTGTTATGATCTGCAACTACAACCAGCCTACCAGTTGGCTAGTCACAAGCCAGCTTCAGCTACCAAAGGACCTATTACTCTCCAGTGAGCTTCCACTGTGGGGAGCAGTGCATCCAGAGCCTTCAGAGTATTTACGATACATGGATTTTAAATATTTATTTGAAATACAAAATAGTATTGAAGTGTTTTATGGAAACGTATTGATATGTTGCATCAAAATACTACAAAGTTTTGTATTTTTGTAGTTTAAAAATACTGTAAAATACTTTCTGCAAAAACGTGATGACATGTGCAGCCTCTAATTAGTGTCTACTCAGTTATTTGCCCAGGCTTGTTGACGTCATAACATTGAGGGTCAGAAGATTAGAAATTTTTTCAAGCTTTCCATCAATTTTTAGCATTAGCTGCTACAATTCGTAAGAGTTTCTGTTATGTTTTGGTGCTTGTTTAAGTATCCTAGGCAAATCAAATTTACGGACTGTTCTAGCTTACTTTAACCCAAGTTACATGGACAGCCCTCACAATACGATACTTTCGGCCTATGTTAAGTTTTCTTTGCTTGTGCACCGGAAAACTATGAATCGTTTCAGAGTTGTTGTTTAAAAATTGCTTTATAATTCACAAGATAGTTTACCTTGCAAACATGTTTTGTGCCTTATTGTCATTAACAACATTGTGCTTCAATGCCATGAAACAACAGGTTGTTATCTCATCCTGGCGCTCACAACCTCTCTAAGTTTGTTGACTGGTTGCATCATTGGACAGCCATAAATCTGACATGCAGCAAAGATTCAGTGATCTGCTGATGGGATTGATCAAATAGGCTGAAATATACATTGCTTACAAAATTAAGGGAACACTTAATCTTCACAGTTTTACACCAATTCAGTTAAATTTGACTTGCGACAACCCTTGCTTTGGTGCAAATTAAAGTGACAACAGGTGCAATGACCGGTATCTGCTCCTTTGTGCGAGGAGATGCAGGAGAAGCACTGCCAGAGTCCTACAAAATGACCTCCCGCAGGCTGCTGGTGTGCATGTTTCTGACCAAACTGTCAAAAACAGACTCCATGAGGGTGGCATGAGGGCCCTACATCCCCTAGTGGGACCTGTGCCCACAACGCAGCACCTTGCAGCTCGATTGACATTCGCAAGAGAACACCAGAATTAGCAGGTCCACCCCTGGTAGCCATCTCTGTACACTGATGAGAGCAGGCTCACACTCAGCACAGAGTCTGGAATCGCTGTGGTGAACTTTATGCTGCCTGTAGCTCAGCATGACTGGTTTGGTGGTTGGTCAGTGGTGGTCTGGGGGTAGTGATGGTCCGGGGGTAGTGATGGCAGTGATGGTCTGAACAGCAGTAAGGAGTACGCTGACTGCTGTTAGGTACTGAATCCTCAGAGTCATTTTTAGACCTTCATTGGTGCAGTGGGCCCTGGGTTCCTCTTCGTGCAGGACAATGCAAAGCCTGATGTGGCCAGAGTGTGTCTGCAGTTACAGGATGACGAAGGCATTGATGTCATTGACTGGCCCTTATGTTCCCCTGACCTAACTTAAATTGAGCACCTATGGGACATTATGTATCGGTGCATCCAACGCTGCCAAGTACCGCCAGAGACTGTGCAGGAGCTCACTAATGCTCACTGACTTGTTCTCAACAATTTATACAATGTAAATCAGATTAGATTTTCAACTTGAATAATTTGGTCAGCATGACGTTTGATTTAAGTGTTCCCTTATGTTTTTTAGCAGTTGATATATATTTATATCTTTATATATATATGGTTTGCAATGTGATTCAGGCCCCTTGGAAAAGCTTATTTTTGTATTTTTAAAATACACAAATAGTTTATATTTTGATACACTTACGATAAGGGTATTTGATATGTTATTTTAGAATATATTTGGATTTATCTTTCCCCATCCCTGGCCATCAGTTGGTCAGACTGAAAATCTGAAAGACCCTTAGGAGGTATTTTTCAGAAGAATTTTCCCAGCTGTATCCCCAAGAGAAAACTAGAACATCATCACTTCTGTTGCCACTAGGAGGCTCAGCTGACACCCCCAGTTGCCAGTCCTTAAGACACCCAGTTGCCCATCCAGACTAAATCAAAAGCCAATCCACACCTCAGTTCCGGGGTCCCAGCTATGACCACATACCTCAACCTCAGAATTCAAAGCTACTCAGCACAATACAGCCTGAGCTGATCCTCATTTCCAGTCAGCAGTTGATAATTTCTGTTCCTTGTTTCCAGTCAGCTGCCTGGCTGACATTGGTTCCTCATTTCAGTTTGGATGACTCCTGCTTTTTATACATTTGTCAACACCTGCTCCTCTTCTATCAACAGTAGAACGGCCAAAGCCTGGTCATGATCCTTTATCGGAAGTCCAACTGACACCAGTGGCTGTTCTGCAGTCCTGTCAACATCTGCTCCCAATCCCAAGGCGGTGTTCTGTCCGCCTACTGCTCCCAGTCCCCAGCTGCTGGCTCCGAGGTCAATTCTATGGTCTGGCCAGAAACAGCTCCGGATATCCAGTCTTCAGTCTGATAACAGTTCCTGGTTCCTAGTCACCCATTACCATCCTACTTGCCCTCCAGCAGGTAGCCACTGCAAACATCTTATCTGCAATT
The DNA here is from genome assembly GCA_038501795.1 of Pseudopleuronectes americanus. Taxonomy (NCBI): domain Eukaryota; kingdom Metazoa; phylum Chordata; class Actinopteri; order Pleuronectiformes; family Pleuronectidae; genus Pseudopleuronectes; species Pseudopleuronectes americanus. The sequence continues at coordinate 551,137 of CM076729.1, read as the reverse complement.
TAACAGTCTGATTGTACTGCTAGCCAATATGTCAGACATTTATTCTCCAAGTCATCCAGCAGAGGCCCTCCGTCTGTCCTTCCAGTTCTGCCGTCCAACTTGCTTTCTGAACAGCTCCAACTATTTGCATCATCTCCTGCTCCTTTTATGCTCTGCCTCAGTCCACAAAACACAATGGCGACATACACCTCAGACCTAATAATATAACAGAAAAATCATAACATGCTCCATACTGCTCGTGTAGTGTCACCCAAGTGTCGGCAAGCCCTTACATTTATAATCAACTCGAAACAGTGTCATCAACACCATGTTTTAAACCTAAATGTCAACTGGGAGTGGCTAAACTAGCAGACATAGCCACACAATGTCAGAGTGTCGATGAATGCACCTCATAGTAAGGTATCAGCAGACATTTAGTATAAATGACGGCGTTTCCTGTTGAATATTAATGTCGGGGTGACACCACACAAGCAGTATGAAGGCATGTTGTGTTTTTTTCTGTTCTTTTATGAGGTCTGAAGTGTATGTCTCCATTGACTTTAAATTGGATTCGATTCGATTCGGCTGCAACAAAGTTTTCCCCTGAGACTCCAAAGGTGTTTTGTGGAATCAAACACTTCACCCACCCCTCCATCGGCATAGTGGTGAGTAGATGATAGGTGCATTTTCATTTTTCAGTGAACTATCCCTTTAAGTTGTAAAACATATCAGTAGATCATTTGTTGGAAAACCAATATGATAAAGCCACAGAACATAATTCTTGAAGTCGAATCTTAAAGGGAAACTGATGTTGTAGCATAATGTGGAGAGGAAGCTGTCGCTTATTAGCTTGAAGCAAGACAACCATTTTCCAGTGGCTCGTCACTTTGATGATAGACGAAAAAGGTAGTCTAAACATCCTTCTCCCTAGCCCCAAACTCCAGCTTCTTCAGGGATCCTAAGACAATTCCTGGCTAAATGGTAAATTGACTGCATTCATAGTGCTTTTTCTAGTCTTAACAACCATCAAAGGCTCTTTACACTGTCCTGCCAAGGGTACTTTGACTGGAGGAGCCAAGAATTGAACCACTGACTTTGAAACGAACCTGAGTCACAGCCTCCTCCAATAGAATAATCCCTATGGTTATTCTTGATGAGTCCTGGTGCCCTGGATGGACATAAAAACATTAAGAGAAGGCCGCTTAATTGGATTCCCAAACCACTTGAAATAAGTCTCATGCATGTGTCTCAGCTCCTCACCCTGTCATCACATATTAAACTAATTTCCTGTGCTTGCTGCCACAATGTTAAATAGTAATGGTCTGTATTTATATAGCACTTTCTGGTCTTGATGACCACTCAAATCACCTTACAGTACAGTTTGCCATTCACCCTTTCACACAAACATCAATACAGTGCATCTATGGGCAGCTCTTTTTTTTCAATGAGGAGAAATTCGGGGGCTCAGCATCTTGCCCAAGGACACTTTGGCATGCAAATCAGGAAGACTCGGATCAAACTGTCAACCTTCTGGTTAAAGAGTGACCGCTGTTCCCCTAATCCACAGCCTCCCGTGAAACATTGGCATTCGCTGGTCACTACCTAAAACCCACTATCAAAAGTAAAGCTTAGAATGTAAATCAAGTGGTCAAAGTACAGCTTTGTCTTCAGATGAAATCTCTCTTCTGTTGTGACAACCATATCACTGCTGAAGCTGTTTGTTGACACTCTGTTACTCAGTAACTGAGATCCTCTCTAGTCATACAAAGTATCACCAACATTGAGGTCTTAGATGTCGTGGCATTTCCCACTTGTCAGCTGGCCGCACCAGTATGAGATGATAAAGTCAGAAGACTCACATAATCTGGAAAAAAATGATGCATTTCAAAAGCCATCATGGACATTCTACAGCGCCTGCCGCATCTCCGGAGTCTGTTTGTCAAAGGGAACATGAAACAGTCTTGGTAGAATCCTGCGGGCACTGCAAATGCATTTCTCAAGTAATAACTGCTGGAATGCATTAACCCTCATCCATTTTAAACATTATTCAAGTTTGAGGGACTAAGAATTGGCTGTGAAGAATGACGCTGTATGAATGGTCTGAAAGATTTTCATTATCTAAACAATTCTGTGTATTGTCTGTGGTTTATTGGGGTCGTTTAGTTATGCATTTTGAAAGACATTCTTTTGAATCTTTTAACAACAATTGACATTGTTAGTATTAGTATCTCAAATTAGTGTTAACTCAAGAAAAAGATGGGACTTTTATAAAATTTGTCATTTCGGTCGCAGTGCTGCAAACTGTCATTCAAAGATTAGAAGGCAGAAGGCACAAGCTTGTTCTCCAGGAGTGTGTGGTAAGAAAGTCAGATACAGGGGCACCTGCTTTCTCAACAAACACTCCTCAGTCCTACAAAGCATTTCAAACCACATTGAAAGTAGGTTAATTTCCTGTTAAAGTTAATTAATTTCTATAAACCACACGTTGGACAATGCTTCTACAAAGAACAAAAATGTCACGTTTTATCGTTGTGATGAAGGTGGGCAAATAAGAAATAAACAGCTTTAAGGTAGTTTTATTCAGAGGGAGGCAGTTATAATGATACAGAGATCACTTAAACAAAGATATGAAAGAGACAGTACCTGTGAGGCATCAAGCTTTCCCTTTTTTCTCCAACAGCACGAAAGAACATCAACCTGCATTACATTATTACCATAATGATACAAATATTACCATCATCACTGTGTTTGTCAAACACACACATTGTCTCATCCACAAAACAATGAATGCATTAAATACAGAAGTATATACTCAAACTATATATTACATTGGAGGCCCATTGAAATGACACTGACTCTTTTCTCTAATAATCACCTTAGTCAAAGAGGCCACTGAGCTCAGCTACTGATTGTATCAGCCACCAAGACACGATTCTTTATGTGATGTGGCTATTTGATCTTTACACTAAAGAAAATGTCCAAAACACTTGCCCTTTATTTAGGTTGATTAATATGAGCAACATTAGTATTTGAGTGGCATGCTCAGTCTCTAATTTACAGCAAGTAGTTTAATTTACAACACAAGTATTGTCATATTTGCCATTGTAATGAAATGTCTGTTATAGTTTACTGCTTTGAATAGCTTGATTTTTAAACTGGGAGTTTGTTGATTCTATGGTTCTCATTCATGCTTCATTACCCTACGTGCAAAAGATAATTGTTTTCACCCATGTCTGGGTGTGTGTGCATGTGTGTGTGTGTGGGCATAACAACTTGCATGGAAAGATTTTCACCTTAATTTGTCAAAATATTACTTGGGACAGGAGATGATTAACTTTATGAGCCTACTGGACGGGCAGGGGTGTGCGGAACGACAGCACTGTAGTACAGACCTTTATGCTTTGTGTGTGAATGGTCACATTATTACTCTGCACTTGTATTGCACTTTTACAATACTGTCAAACTACATTAGCCTGTAGGAGAGGTAACAGTGGGTGACTGAGGTTTGATGTACTCACTTCACAACCTGTTTTTTTACTAAAACTTGTAGTTTTGAGATGCAGCCCACACAGACTTAGGTGGCATCAATTGAAGACATGTATCAGACTTCAGACTTATCAGATTAAGCTCCCTTTACAGAGATTTAATGCTTTACTCTACTGTTTTCACATATATAGGAGCACTTGGAAACATGCTTGTTGGAAACCTGGTAGAGTCCCTCCTTAAAAGCCAATAAAGTTTGATCCTGGTGTTGTGGTGATTAATCCCAGTCTATGTCCTTGCAATGAGCCCCCATTCAAAACAAACAACAATGTACTATGGATTTATTTAGTGAATAATTCATTAATAACAGAGTTTTGGAAAAATCATAAATGCCACTTGGGGAAAGGTAATCTCACTTTGTGAATTTTGTTAATTCAAAATAAACAGACCCCAACATTAATCTCAGCACAAAAATACCATTTTGAATAGTTCCCTGTACACAGTGCCATGTATAGATAACATAGAATGCCACTACTGAAATTAAAGTAGGACTGTTGTTTGGCCTTGTTTTTTATGAAGTAACTGATTCAATCTTTTCTATTAAAAATCAATCAATCAACATTCTCAGGACTCATTATAAAAGCCACATCCATGCATACCTCTAAATATATTCAGAACAGTGGGCTTCTAGATAAACTATCGACGATCTTTAACGAACTGATAACCGATATCTTAAAGGATAATTTTAATTTCTTATATTTTTCTAATATATGTGGTTGTTGTGGCTCCATGGGTCATGTCTATCTAAGACCGAAAGTCTGACTAGAGCTGTCAAGGACATTAAACTTTCTTAGAGGGATCTACATCCAGATTTATTTTGTGTGCTTATCAACACTGTCATCTTGGTAACTTTTTTTTCACCTCCCAAAAACCGACTAAAGAAAAGACTGAAGGTCGGTGCATGCTTCTGCGTTTTCAGGTACATGCAAGCGCAAGAGCCTCTTGCGTGCTTGTGTGCGTCGCCCAATTTTTCTGATTATACGACAAAGCTACGCAAGCCTCACGCAGCCCGCAAGGCTGTGATTGGTCTGCTTACTACATTCTTTCCGGAGTCACATTTCCGGTTTTATGCCCCATAAAAGCGGCAGAAACCACGGAAGATTTAGAAAAACGAATATGGACCAAATAGAAGAGCGTTTGGCAGAAGAGATCCGAAAGTATGACCACTTGTATAAACCGTCACTGACTGGCAGAATTGTCTGTAGAAAAAGGCTATGAGGAGCAGCAGTGGCAATGTAAATTAACAGTCGACGAAGAAGAAAGAAGTCGTCTCTAAGGCCGTCTTCGACAAAAAACTTTACCCCGCCTAGTGTTCTGACGGTGAATTGCTTTGCAAAACTGGCAGTCCTTGGACATAGCTGCGTGAAAAGCCGCAGCCGCAGTTGCAGAAGCATGCACCGGCCTTAAGTGTGCAGGATAATTAACCAAACATAAACAGAATGTGACAACTGAGAACAGTATTATTAAGGGTGATTGTGTCAGCCAGCAAGGTGACCCGAATGTAGATGCCAATAAGTTAGCATCATGGCCGTTGCTACCAGATACATTTTGTATTTACTTCCAGTCGGACTCAGAGACAAATGTTAGAATTAAATCATTTGAGAATCATGTTTATTTTTGATAATGTATCAATGTTGATTATTCATGTTATTCAATTGTAATATTGATTATTTTGTTGTTTTGTGCCACTGAAAGTCTAATGCCCTAAATGGAGTAAACTGACAGAGAGCAAAGATTAAGATGGACTTCCATCCTGTAGATTAAAATACCCTGACTCTAGATTAACAACATGTATGTAAGGTCCACAATGTGAAGTGTAACTAATGAAAAAGAGCAGTTTAGAGTATAGAGCACATCTTCATTAATGTACGGAAGACCGCCATCAAAGAACCATTGAGAGTAAAATCTAATATCTAGAGGCATTGAAGGGTTTATCACAATGTGTGAACCTAACATCAAGTCATGCAAGACTACTTCTTCAGCCAGGGGAGGATTTTAAAAACAGCGTGGAAAAGATAGCTAGAAGGAAGTAATACTGGTGTCCAGCATACAGAGGTGGGGCTGAGGTATCCTGGGCATGTTGAAGCAGCAGCTGCATGGTGGTCAGCAGGAGTGAAATCCATCTCTTTTTCTCCCTCCCTCTCTCTTTTTGCTTGGTTGCAGAGGGTGAAGATGAAAGAAAGATGCTGTGCATGGTCAGCCTGACGTCCATCCCTCTTTTCTTTGTTTCTCTCTCCCTCAATGATTCTCTCTCTTTCCCCCATGGTAAGCGCAGATGCAGGCTTGTGAGAGGCCGGTATGAGAGTGTGAAGATTGGAGATGAACAGACAGTAGGCAGACGAGTCTTGGTGTGATAAAAGTCTAGGATCCAGTCTGTTTATGACTACTCTTAATCCGCAGTAAAAGACTGACCCGTAATGACTGAAGATCTGGAAACAGTTACCCTAATGTCTATTGAAAAGGCTACAGAGCAGGGTAATGTGCTACCAGTGAGTCCTACCTTCAACATCATATGATGATTTTCATTGTAAAAACAATCCAGTGTAGTCTGATTTAAGTGGACAAATGATAGAGATAAAAAGAGACAGACAGGGAGACGGCACGTATCTTACCTCGTCTGACCAAATACGGTTTAGTGTAGTCCCAGCTTTCATTGTCGTTTTTAATCACATTCAGACGTGTTGGCTGTTGACACAAAGATTAAACAATTATTCAGGATCCTGGGTCAATGTATCAGATATAGACAAGCTGCACTCATGCTCCACTTGTATCCACTGCACACATAAGTAATATCATCTCTGCCACACTATATTGTTAAGGACTATTTTATGCAGATATACTCAAATCAAATCCTCCAGCATCATCTCGATCCCCAAAAACCTAGGACCACAGGACTTTATGACTTCAGACCTATGCACTGACTTCTGTGGGAATGAAGTCTTTTGAACACCTTGGTCTGTCCCACCTCAAGGACATCACCAACCCCTTCCTAGACTCTCTACAGTTCACATACAGAGCCAACATATCTGTAGACGATGCGATAACATGGCTCTCCATGGTTGGATCAGACTTCCTGATAGGAGGCAGCATGTGAATCTGAAGAATCATCTCTCACACCCCGGACCATTAGCACTGGATACACCCAAGTAAAGTGAGCACAGGTCAGCAGGATAGTTGAGGGATCAAACCCAGACAGACTTTGACATATCCCACATAATTCACAGCCTGTCCTCTGTCATCACTGCTTCACTGTCTGTTTCTCCCAGAGTAAGTGAGTGGGGGTGGGGCCTTTGTGTGTGAGTGTAAACTCTGCAGAGGAGAGATGACAGAGGTGAAACGCCTCATTCAAATATATGGAGACACACCAGCAAAATTTTAGGCACACCGGATCGACAAAGGAAAAACTTTAGTCTCACTCCACAGATTTAGAAAATTGTCTCACTCTGGACAATATAGATAAAACATCTCTTCCAGAAGGATCTCTCACTTTCTTGGATAAAAAGCAATGGTTTGGTGAAACAAGCCAGGGTTTAGACTATATTTCCAGCTAGCTCTTGCTCGTAGCTCTGCAGACAAATGGTATGTGGCGACTGGCGAGTGTGACTTGGTGAGATAATAATAATGCAAGTACAGATCAGAATTCTTGAAGGCAATGAAATGTTCAACTTTCTGTACAACTCATTAGTGTGTTCTCCCTCAAGCATCTGGTATTGAGAATTATACTGCTTAAAACATCATCGGTCTTCAGCAAAAAAATTCTCTAATTCACCCGGTAAAGTCTTTCGCAGCATATATTAAACAAGCCCGGGTTTACCAAAAATATCTTCTCAAAAACACTTTTTACCCTGCATGCCTGCATAGGGAGGGTATTGTTGTCACCCTTGTTACAGCCGTGATTCGCATTCTCTCTCCCTAATGTAATTAGCCTTAGTTGTTTGCTCTAAATGAAGCTGTGCAGGATGAGGGGACCTTGCGTGTGTCATGGTCTGTTCCCTGGCTGCTCCTCTCTCCTTTGTTAAGAGAGTGTGTGAATTCATGTTCTGATTGGTCTTGGGCGTGGTTTCTACTCTGCAGGTTCCTAGCGTACCTGCAGCTGAATCTAATTAATCAATTGAAGTAGTCCAAGAAAATGGCCCAAACAAAATAAGCGGTAAGTAGATTGATTTCATTTCTTTAGAATACAGCAAGTAAAAGCTTTTCTTCAATTTCTACCAGATTGATTTCAGTATACAAAGGTTCAATGAGGTTTGTAAACATGTCAGATACTAAATGAAACTAAGTAGAATACCAAAAAGTACAATACAAATTTACTTTAAGAAAAGACATTGCTATTAATGTAAAATTATCATTTCATGCTGAGTGTGTCTGTTGATAAATTGACAGCTTCAGCATCTGAAAAAGGTATATGATTCCCTCCGATGAGAATTTATGTCTCTCATTAACATACTCATCACTGTAGGCAAAAGGATTTTGTTGGTCTCTGATGACAATGACAGTGTTTGTTGGTGCGTGTTGGTGTGTGTGTGTGTTGATTTAGCAAGAAAGAGAAAAAAGAGAGCAAGCGGAGTAAGGAGGAGATGAATGAGTGAATTAATACACAAAGCTACGTAGAAAGAATTGACAAATTTAAGAAAAAATGTCAGTCATTTTGTGGTGGTTCATATCAACATTTTGTATTGTTCAAGGCACTGAATCCTCTTTCACACTCGTCTTTTGGGTGTACAGACAGCTGTTTGCACTTTTAACAAATTCTCTCCTTCGACACCCTTTCTGATTTGTATGTTGTTTCTCTCATGTTGCAGTGATTTAGTCAGATTTGTATTATGTATTGTATATGGGACAAACCCCCAGTCACTCCGGCAAATCGCACCTTGTCTATTAGCATTTTATACCAACAGGCCATTGCATTACATTCCTGTGAAAAACATTTCATTTTGTTATTAGGCCTTACCTTGATTACTCTAATGTACCACTCAAAGACGTTACTAAGAACCTACAATTAATTGATTTGTCCGTCTTCTTGGTGAAAACCTTGCAACTGCAGTACATTATTGTCAATATCAACATCAGAGAATACATCAGGTTTATGACTATTAATTTGTTTTGCATTTCTTACCCTTGCATATTCAATCTTGAGTGTACAGCAACCAGCGTAGATGTCAGCTCCATTCAGTGCAGCTTTGGCCTTCTGAGCACACTGAACTGACTCAAACCTGGCAGAGTAGCATTAAGGAGAGGAAACGACACACTCCAACACACAAATCTACACAGAATGTAAAGATACACATTCGCACATTCACAAAGGATATTCCACCATAGCCTGGATTCCGTTCCGTTTAAAGATAACGATCCTCAGCACACTGCCAATGGGATTACACACAGTGTACAGAACATCCTGGACCAAAATGGAAAAAAATAATGAAATTCAATATTCTCTACAATCTGAAAGTTTCCAAAGCTGCACAGCGTCTTTAACATGCATGATGGAAAGGTAGCATCTGCCAAGGCTATCAACCTAATTCGCCATGTTAAGAAAATAAAATAAAAATCCTGGATATCCTTTTCACCTGGATCTACATTTAGAGGGCTCTTCCTTGGGTCATGCCTCACCCCTCCACAAAATTTTAATGAAATCGTTTCAGCATTTTTGCATAATCCTGCAAACAGAAAACACTGAGGAATATATAACCTCGTAACAAGCTCCTTGACTGTAAGTCAATTGAGATATTTCACACGCTGCAGCATGGCACTTATGTGGAAGGGGTGGATAATGAAGTTCAGTGTCAAACAAGGACTTATATTTATTTATGTGTTGATAAATGAGTTGTCAACAAATGCATTAATGTTTGTTTATTGACCAAATTGGTATATTTAATGAGCTTTTTGTCTTAAACTACTGGGTCAAGGCCAAAGCATTTAATGGAAAAAGCCTAATGAAGAGGCCAATAGGAGAAGAAAATAGTTTAGGAGATTCTATAGCTAACATGAAAAGGAAAAGCAGCAAGGAAATCCAAATGTGAAAGGAAGGCAAATTCTCCTGTACCTCTTGACTGTTTTATGATGTTTTTGTAAACCTCTTTTTGATTTAATTATCTAGATCATGGGGTGTCCAAACTTTTTATCCCGAGGGCCACATACAGAAAGGGCGGGGGGCGTGGCGGCGTTCTGAGGGACAGCTGGCAGGCCAGGGGTTATTTTAGCGCCACCTAGTGTCAAAACTGAGAAGTCCAATACAGTGGGCCATAGTCCATTACATTACAATTAATTTAGCTGAGGCTCTTATCCAAAGCGATTTACAATCAGTGCATTCAAGGGTAGGGGAGAGCGGGGTAATGTGAGACATCAGGTAATGTGAGACACCCCCTGTATCTAGGCAACGGAACACATTTGTGGTCATGTGATCATTACGTTTTCAAGCCCCACCCATTCCACCCTTGCCTTGAAGGAGATGTTGGTGCTGGTGCTGTGGTTAGAATTTTTTTTTCACAAAAATGTTTTTTTGCATGTAAAAGTAAATTTTCTTGCTTTGAACTTAATCAACTGTTGTATCAAACAAATTGATTCAGGTAGAAAAACTTATATCAATCATGTTGATGAACTTCCAACATATAAAACAATGTGATTGATGCTAGCTGAAGATTAGCCTGAATTGCTAAGAGATGTTGTTTTTTCTAAAATGTTGGCTGTGGGGTAAAGTGAGACAAATGCTGTGGGGTAAAGTGAGACATGTAGCACAAGTTAAGTTCAGTCTTAAACATATTTTAGTGTAATATTACATTACCTATGTTTTATTTTTAATGCCATGAACATTGTAGAAAAGCCATCATGCCAAGAAACTATACACCAGAAAGACAACCTGGGGCCAAACACCCCTCGCAGAGATGGAGAGTACAGCCGCTGAGGTCATGCAAGGAAAGAAGTCCTTAAGACAAGCTGGAAGGGTTAGAAATATTGAAAAGACAACCCTCAAAAGAATCATAAAGGAAAAAGGGAAAGGGAAATTAAAATCCGTAGCCTGGGGTGCAGTAGCTGAGGCAAAGAGAATATTCACAGATGAGATGGAGGAGGAGCTTGCCAAACACTTGAAACAACTAGCTGACCAGTTCCATGGCCTTGCTCCAGTCAAGTGCCGTGAATTGGCATTTGAATACGCAGAGAAAAACAATATCCCTGTCCCTGCCGATTGGGCAGAGAAACAATGTGCAGGTAAGCTAGGGTGTGCAAGAGATCACATGAATCATAATAATCATAAATGTGCTTAATTGACCTATTACAACATGTGTTGTTATTGTAGATTTAAAGTGGAAAAAGTAAGTGGATCCCTTTACCTCCTTGCTTTCTCTGGTCTGGTCACTTTACCCCTAAGCTGGGGTAAAGTGAGACACAAGACCACTTTTTTTAAAAACAATCATATTTTCACTGCCCTTTGTCCTGAAGACATTCTGATCATTTCCATTGCATTTTACTGATATATAATTTTAGCTCGCCTAAAGGGGAGCAAGCGTAAAAAATGTGTCACATTACCCCGCCTTCCCCTACCCGAGGGTACAAACCCAGAACAACAAGAATCAAGAAAGTACAATTTCTTCCAAAATAGAGCAAAACTACAAAGTGCTATAAGTAAGTGCCATATAAGTGCCACTAAATTGTTTTGTTTTTTTAATTTTAATTTTTTTGAGGCGGGCCAATTTAAAATGGATTGCAGGCCGCAGATGGCCCGCGGGCCGTAGTTTAGACACCCCTGATCTAGATGATGCTAAATATTTCATTGGTATTTCTTTTTATAATTCCACTTTATAGTTTTCATTAAAATATCAAATGATAAAGTCTATCTATTCATTAATTAAATTCTAAGCAATTAATACATTTTGTATTGTACAATTGATTTCTATTTATGTGTACCCTTGTGGTTAAAATACAATAATACATCCTTTGGATGCTGTGGTTGCATTATTAATGATGTATCCTTGGGTCCTTGAGTTTACAGGTTTTCTCAAACATCAAACATCCTTTCGCAGGCAACCCAGCAATGGGTGATCAGACCCGAGCTGGCATCCCAGTAGCAGTTGACCCCGGGCCTCCCTCTTCAGCCAGAGCTACCAGGTGGCTCTTTCTGCAGGATCCATAATTGACATGTTGGTTCTTCTCTACGCAAACACCACAATCCTGAGACCAGTCATGACTTTGCAGTGACTAGCTTGAAAAGCCCCGCCATCCCACATTGGCTCACAGCAGGATTTCCAGACTCTTGAATTACACAGGGGACTTGAGAATGTCCCTTCTCCTTATTCTCCTTATTATTATGAAGCAGTGTATCCTCAATTGTTCTTGTAAGGGTTAAGATTGCGCTGTAAAACCACTATCATCAAAAATTTCTAAATATCGAATAATGATATGAGAGAAAAAAGTCCACTAGTGTGTGTTTACCGTGGTTATGGGGTAGAGGGGATTCTGTATGGACAACAGGAGGACCTTGTTGCCACTGTTGGGGTTGTCAGCATTGGTCGGCCTGGTGATTCTCTTGGATGTGGAGTAGTTAAAGTATGCTTGTTGGCCTGATGAACATATGAACATATACAGGAAGCTACATATTAGCACATGTACAGTAAGTAATCAGTCTCGTCAGCAAGTTTTAACATTGAAAGCTTGTGGGCTCTCTTTGAAATTTTTTTGAAAGTGCATTTAGGATGTGTCCACATGCACTTTTGTAATTTCAACAGTGAACCAGGATTACCAAACTACAGTTGTATGTCTCCGCCGTTTCTTTTTTAAATAAAAAGGTCACTGTTATCTCAACCATTGACAACTTAAGTACAGTATCATGATGTGACCTTGACCTATTGACATGTGACTTCCAGGCACCAAAGTCGAATCAGGTGCTCTTTGAGTTCAAGTGTAAGTTTGTAACTTTAACCCTCCTGCTGTTCTTAAGATATCATGTTCAAGAAAAACACAAGCATAATTTGTCAGGCCACCGTGACAAAGTCGTTTGAAAGATATTGCATTCACAAATAAAAGAATCAAACCTGCGATGTATACAGGCTCCTTGGCTCCACACGACACACAGCGATCAGCACTCTCCACTGCAGAGAACTCGACCAGGGCCTGACGCTTGAATGGCATCATCATCACATAACTGAGAACACACATAAACATAAATAACAGTTTATACATATATTGATCATTCAAATATTTTCCCCCTAATGGAATTTCACTAAACTCCACCTCAGCTATACATACTGCAGCTCTTCCACTCTTCAACGGGACTTTAAGATTGTTTGTTATTGGCCTCACTATGTGCCTCAAGATTAAGTATGATGTGATTTGTCACTATAAAATAAAATCTCCAATCAGTGGATAGAATTTTTAATCCTTAGTACTCAATTCTTCCAAGATCTTGATAGCTATTATTCGCTTTTATGCTGTTCTAAACATTGAACCAAGGGAATCAGCCTCACCGACCACAGTAAGGTAATTAAAGAGAATAATGAAATATGAAATAATGTGAGTGAACAGGCCTTTAAAGAAGCTCTGTGTGTATGCATGTATGGGTTTGTATGTGTGTCTTTCCCTGTATGCTTTTCTCTGAAGCTCCCTTCAGGAGAGTGTGAGGTTAATGAATACTGCAGGGAGTGCTAATAATGGCGAAGGAGTCCTTTCGAGTTAAAACTGCAGTATCACTGTGTTTTCTTTTTTTTACTTGGTGCGTCTTCTATATACATTTGCACCTGTTCATATGTTTCTCTTAAAAAAGTTTAAATATTTCCGCATTCTTTATGTTAGAACATTGAAAAAAAAAGCTAAACCAATAGATTTTAGCTGATGACTAATTCAGCTGCAACCCAGGTTAGGAGAACTAGCTACTCCAAAACTGTCCTATTTAGGGCTGTACAATATCTCATATCCCAAAAATAAATAATTTCATATCCAGACAACAATGTTTATCATTAGTCATCACTCAGAATTTTTGTCGACAGCATCATGTAGAAAAATATTCCAGTGAAGTGTTATCAGTTTCACAATGAAATTATCAATAAAAAATAACAAGAACATATACAACTTTCTCTCTTGCTCACTCACACACAAATGCTGGTTGTTATCTTACCATATGGCTCCAAACTTCTCAAGGGCATCTATCAGATCTGCTTCCACAACAGCCTCGCAGAGACCTCTGACATGGACCACAGGACTGGGAGATATACGATGTGAGTCCTCGCTATTATTCTGCAACACACAGTTATTTAAAGTTACACACATTACACATCAGGCTGATCTGCAGCTTGCAGCGTCTACGCAGAGATCTCTGGCATAGAGTGCCTGGAACAGTGGTACAGTCCTAGTTAGGTATGTCATGATTTTGAATTTTGGGGTCACGATTATTGTCAGAGGAAAGATCACTGTTTCACGTTTTTCACAATTATTGATACAATAGCAGGAAAAAGGTTACATGTTATAGGTATTGGTTACCTATGCTAGATGAGTTTCCGTTTCAGCTTGTTTTTCAGGTGAGTTCATGCTTTGACTGTACGAAGCCACCTTCCTTATGACGCGTCGCCCGGCCCTATATTGAACGTATCACATTCATAAATCAAACCAAATTCGACACAGCACTTCCCTGGACCTTTCACAAACATTACTAGAATGGGTAGATTGTGTTATACATAGAGCTGTGAAAAATAACGCGTTAACGCGTTATGATTAAATTACAGGATAATTCGTTAATTTTTTTTACGTATTTAACGCATGTGCAGAAGGATCTTCCAATTTACCCACATTTCCGCCCACTCTGCACTAGTCACCGCTCTAATGCAGTCATACGGCAGCTGCTATTCAAACAAACAAACATCACCTTCTGGATGGGAAGATCGTGCTCCAAAAAAACAAAGATGGAACATTCAATAAAACCAAGGTGATATGCACACTCTGCGGGAAGACGTTATTATTTCACCGGAGCAAAGCCATTTAAAGTTTCACCTCAACGCGGAGCATGTGTTGGTCGGCGAGGGGAGTTCAAGGGGAATGCGCCAAACCAGCTTCACTCACAGGACACATTGTGCAAAAGAAGCGGTCAGCTTTACTGTCAGAGAATGTGAAGAAGTTAGTTTGCCTCACCAACTGGCTGAAGGAAGACTAGCTAAGAGGGCCTTTAGAGGCATTAGATTGTGCCATGGTGTGGTGATTGGTTGTTTGACAAAAAATAGAAAAATGTTCAACCATACTATAAAAAACAATGGCTAAGAGGCCTAAATAATTTCTGTTTGATTTAAAAAGGTTTTATTAACCCATACAATGGCTAAGAAGCCCACATTCTGTTTAGGATGAATGTTCCATATGGAATAGCAAAGAGAACTGCAAAAGAACTGCTGAGTTGCAGCACCATTGTTTTGTTTATTTATGAATAAAAAAAGAAAACATGTTAAATGTATATATCTGTCTGTTGTCATAAATCTTTTTTGTTCTCACAAAATATACCGAGAAAATTGGTAATGTGATTAATCCTGATTAATCCATAGAAACCTGTAATTAATTTGATTAAAATTTTTAATCATTTCACAGCCCTAGTTATACAGTATCTTGTTCTTTCTCATCTCCATGTTCAAAGCCAGCAGTGTAGTCGGAAAATATCATGTCTCCCTCTGTGCTTCAGCCTACAGAACACCCACATCCGCCATCTTCTCACTTCACTAAGTCTAAAATGCTGCTTCAGAATCAGGGCAGAAGCAGCGGTGGGTTTGTACCTTGCTCGAATTTCCTGTGTCTTCCCTCCACATTCCTGCTGACCTGCACTCACTTATAAACACCAACACTAATGACAAGTTATTCGGACCTGATCAGTACATGAAGTTAACTTAGAGTTTGTTTGATTTACTGAAGAGTTTTTTAGGCTGCATTTAACATAATGAAATATGAGTGGTCAACATTTTGTGCGCGCTCAGTACAACACAAGCTAAGGCGCACAGTCGCATACATGATTGTAAGTTTGTCATCTAAATCATGACCACTCTATCCTGTTTACCGAGCTGGTTACATATAGCCTGTGCAAAATTATTCAAGAGTTCATTATATTTATTATTTTGGTTGTGTGCGTGTGTGTTTTTTATTTGTGATTAATGTAATGAAGATATTATAATATTTGTAATTCTAATTCAAATGTCAGACAGAAGAATTGAAAAGTTCATTGCTCTTTGGGGCGGCTGTGGCTGAGGGGTAGAGTGGTCGTCCTCCAACTTGAAGGTCGGCGGTTCGATCCCCAGTCTGAACCATCTGCATGCCGAAGTGTCCTTGGGCAAGATGCTGAACCCTGAATGGCCCCCCATAGAATAACTGTATGAATGTGTGTGTGAATGGGTGAATGTGAAACTGTAATGTAAAAGAGCTTTGAGTGGTCATCAAGACTAGAAAAGCGCTATATAAATACAAATCCATTTGAAAGGGATGCAGGATTATGCTCTCATATTATATTTTTTCAGGGATATGATATTGTTTCAAAATGATGACAATATAGTTTATCACAATAATTTCTGCGACAATATATCATCCAACAAAATTTGATATATATAATTGATATTTCCAATAATGCACCAAGTTAGAGGATTCCTTGCAGTTTACACTTAGTTCTACGAGAATTTCTTTCATATTCAAGCAAAATTGGTATTGTAGACTGTAGGGCTGGGCGATAAATGATAGCGATAATGCATGCATACATGGATTGATGGATGGATGGATGGATGGATGGATGGATGGATGGATGGATGGATGGATGGATGGTAGGGCTGCACGATTATGGCCAAAATCATAATCACGATTATTTTTGATCAATATTGATATCATGATTATTTATCACGATTATTTTAGGGACAACATATTTTTCCACTTCCATTGTTATGCTACATTCCAGATAATGTACACATCTATGCATCAAAATAAAAATTATACGGTTCTTACTCACCTGAAGCAAAATATAAATACAAATTTTACCCAAAATAAAGGGCTAAATAAAAATAAATATGCCATCAAAGAATGCAACCAAATGTTAACAATTCAGGTCTATGCAGAAAAAGCAATAACAAGGGGTTATTGATAAATTATACTGTAACTGTTACAGTATAATAAATATAATATAAATAACAGTTACAGTATATACTGTAACTGTTACAGTATAATTTATCACCCTTCACCTTTAAGCTGAAACATCATAATAATAAAGAAAGCTACAGTTATTGTTACTTGGCAAATTATTTATTGGACACATGTTTTTGGCCAAATGAAATGCGATTGCATCCGTTATTTCCGTGTGTCTTTGGGAGGTGGATGGATACGCTGTCGCGCTATTCAGTGTCGCTGTTATGGTTTTCTGGGTTGACGTTGGACATGGACGGAGATTCAGTGAGGTAACGTTAGCTTTGGCCTTAATGCATTCTTCGTACTGTGGTTTGTGGTTATTTTTCAGGTGGTTGAACAAGTTGGTTATATCGCTATGCGGCGCAGACACAACTTTTAAAGGCCGATTTATAGTCGAGTTTTACGCACGCACGCATGCACGCAAGACACACAACACGCCCCTCGCGTGCCTAGTTGCGGCTTGCGACAAAGCGACGCGAGCTTCACGCAGCCCGCAAGGCTTGTGATTGGTCTGCTTACTTCATCCCGTCCAAAGTCTAGTTTCCGGTTCCATGACCCAGAATACCAGCAGAAATCACGGAAGATTTAGAAGAATGAATATGGACCAAATAGAAGAGCACTTAGCAGAAGAGATCTGAAAGTATGACCACTTGTATAACCCGTCACTGACTGGCGGATTTGTCAGCCAGAAAAAGGCTACGAGGAGCTGCAGTGGCGATGTAAATAAACAGTCGACGAAGTCCTCGACAAAACATGTTACTCCGCCTAGTGTTCTGGCGGTGAATTGCGTTGCAACACTCGCAACACGTTAGAGAAGCATAAACCAAAACGAGTCCGTCGATGCAGCTGCGTGGCCTTCCGCGGTTGCAGTCGCAGTACTATAATTCGGTCTTAAGGCCCGCACATGCTTCTGCAACTGCGTCTGCAGCTTTTCAAGCAGCTGTGTCGAAGGACTCGTTTTAATTAATGCTTCCCAAATGATTGCGTGTGTTGCAATGCAATTCACCGCCAGAACACTAGGCAGAGTAACGTTTTTTGTCAGGGACGGCCTTAGAGACGCCTTCTTTGTGTGTTGACTGTTTATTTAGATCGCCACTGCGGCTCATCATAGCCTTTTGTTCGTTAAATCCAAAAACTTCCAGACAACGGATGATGATCCTTTTCGAGGGACTAGTTCCTCGCCTTCTGCTCCTGACATTTGGTTTACCTTTCACACGACACCCGTGACTGTCTGCTCTCTCTTCTGTCTCTCTCCTCTTCTACTAATACCGGAGTCTACTGCAGACAGAACTTTGTCTGAGACTGCCGCTGCAGGGTGCGTGCATGACACCTCCCATCTCGGTCTCCCCCTGGTGGTAGGCTGACTGTTAGTTGAGGAAGCGCTTGATTTGATATGTAGCAGAGCACGCATTTTAAACGTCAATATCGCTGACGATCATGCTCATTTAATTGTGGCAGTCAAAATCGTGATCGCTATTAAAATTCGATTAATTGTGCAGCCCTAATGGATGGATGGATAGATAGATAGAAAGGGTGTAACGGTACATATATCTGAACCGAACACCGGGCCTTCACATTCGGTACACACATGTGGTCTTTTAAACATTAGATCACTATCAACTAAGGCTCTTTTAGTTAATGAACTAGTCTCTGACTACAACCTAGATGTATTGTCCCTCACTGAGACGTGGCTGCATCCTGATGAATATGTCAGTCTAAATGAATCTACTCCCCCCAGTCATATAAATGCACAGGTTCCCAGAGAATTTGGGCGAGGAGGTGGAGTTGCTGCTATTTTTAACTCCAGTCTATCAATTAATCCAAAACCTAAACTTAACCTAAGCTACAAATCATTTGAATGTCTGGTTCTTAGTCTTCCACGCCAATCCAGGAAACACCAACAGCCAATCATATTTGCTGTAGTTTACCATCCTCCCAGGGCTTATACTGAATTTTTAACGGAATTCCCTGAGTTTTTATCAAACTTAGTCCTAAAGAGCGATAAAATTATTATTGTTGGTGACTTTAATATCCATGTTGACAATAAGAAAGATTACCGTAGCGTAGCATTTAATTCAATACTAGACTCAATTGGTTTCAGTCAGTGTGTGCACCAACCGACTCATTGTTGTAACCACACACTTGACCTTATATTATCGTACGGTGTCGGAATTGAACATTTAACAGTCCTCCCGCACAATCCAGTTCTATCAGACCATAATTTAATAACCTTCCATTTTTCAATAAATGAATATATGCCACCAATAAAAAACTCATTTTCTAGATGTCTACCTGATAGTGCTGTAGCTAAATTTAAGGAAATAATTCCAATTACATTTAAACCCGTATTATCCGTAGATATAAAGAACAAATTCTTTAAAAACCCGAGCTCCATTGAGATCGACCGACTCGTCGATAGCTCTGCAGACTCATTACGATTAACATTAGATTCAATAGCGCCTCTAAAAAAGAAAAATGTCAAACATGGTAAATTAGCTCCGTGGTATAATTCCCAGACAAATGAGTTAAAACAATTATCAAGAAAACTAGAAAGGAAGTGGCGCTCCAGCAACCATGTTGAAAACCTCATAGACTGGAAGAATAGTGTTAAAGAATATAAAAAGGCTCTCCACAAAGCAAGAGCCGCCTACTATTCAAAACTAATAGAAGAGAATAAAAACAACCCCAGGTTTCTCTTCAGCACTGTAGCCAGGCTGACAGAGAGTCACACCTCCACCGAACCCAGTATTCCTCCATCCCTAAATAGCAATACCTTTATGACCTTTTTTAATGATAAAATTCTAACCATTAGAAATAAAATCAACAATCTCCTGCCCTCAATTGGCACTAATACCCTCCCAATAACAGAAATCTCAGAAATGGCTGAGAATCCTAACCATTATTTAGACAGCTTCTCTCTGATCACTTGTGATCAGTTTACCAAAATAATCTCAGGTTCTAAACCAACAACCTGTATCTTAGATCCCATTCCTACAAAATTACTTAAAGAAATTCTGCCCCTAATTGATAGTTCGTTACTTAACACAATCAATCTGTCATTATCATCAGGTTATGTACCACAGTCTTTTAAAATAGCAGTAATCAAACCCCTTCTCAAAAAACCCACCCTAGACCCAGAGGTTTTAGCCAATTACAGACCAATATCTAATCTCCCCTTCATGTCTAAAATCTTAGAAAAAGTGGTAGCCAATCAGCTGTGTGAGTTTCTCCAGGAAAATTATATATATGAAGACTTTCAGTCGGGGTTTAGAGCCAATCACAGCACAGAAACAGCCTTGGCAAAAGTCACTAACGACCTTTTAATAGCCTCAGATCAGGGACTTGTGTCTGTCCTCGTTCTGTTAGATCTCAGTGCAGCATTCGACACAATTGACCATCAAATTTTATTACAAAGACTCAAACAGTTAATTAAAATTAATGGAACTGCCCTTAATTGGTTTTAAATCTTATTTTTCTGATCGCTCCCAATTCGTGCAAATTAATGATGAGACATCTGTGCGCACCAAAGTTAACCATGGTGTTCCACAGGGCTCTGTGCTCGGCCCAATTTTATTCTCATTATATATGCTTCCACTAGGAAACATTATCAGGACACACTCGGTAAATTTCCACTGCTATGCGGATGACACCCAGTTATACTTGTCAATAAAACCTGAACAAAGTAATCAATTAACTAAACTTCGAGCATGTCTCAAGGACATAAAAACCTGGATGACCCGCAATTTTCTCTTATTAAACTCAGACAAAACAGAGGTTATAATACTTGGCCCCAAACACCTTAGAGATAAATTATCTAATGATATAGCTGCGCTAGACGACATTGCCCTTGCTTCCAACGAAACAGTCAGGAACTTGGGAGTGATCTTCGATCCTGATTTATCTTTTAATAGTCACTTAAAACAAATTTCTCGGACTGCCTTTTTCCACTTGCGTAATATCTCAAAAATCAGGCATGTCCTTTCGCAAAAAGATGCAGAAAAACTAGTCCACGCCTTCGTTACATCGAGACTGGACTATTGTAACTCATTATTATCAGGCTCCAGCAGTAAGTCGTTAAAGACTCTACAGCTTGTCCAAAATGCCGCAGCACGTGTCCTGACAAGAACAAAGAAAAGAGAGCACATTTCTCCAGTATTAGCTTCGCTACACTGGCTTCCAGTTAAATCTAGAATAGAATTTAAAATTCTCCTCCTCACCTTCAAGGCCCTTAATAATATAGCGCCTTTTTACCTTAAAGAGCTGTTAGTACCTTATAAACCCGCTAGAGCACTCCGCTCCCAGAATTCAGGCTTACTTGTCGTCCCTAAAGTCTCTAAAAGTAGAGTAGGAGCCAGAGCTTTTAGCCATCAAGCCCCTCACTTGTGGAATAATCTACCAATTTCAGTTCGGGAGGCAGACACCATCTGTTTGTTTAAGAGTAGGCTCAAAACCTTTCTTTTTGATAAAGCTTATAGTTAGAGTTAATTAGTGAGGCAGAACGTAACTTGCTCTATTTAATGACATATGACACACGGAGCTTCTTTTTCCAGCTTCTCCTTCCTCTTCTCCATCCCTAACCTTCCCCGGGGTCCCTTTGCTTTAACACCCGCAGATCCAGGGCCTCTGTGGCCGCACCATGGATTGCTGTTTGTGGATCGCGCATCGGGGGTCGCAGTGGTGGACCCAGTGTGGCGGATTCTGTGTCGTGTGGGCTGATCGTGGTGCTGGTGGCGGACCCTGTGTCGCGTTGGCACTGGGTAAAGGAGGTGTACCAGGGCCACGGCGATGGCTCGTGGTGGGTCCTGGTGGGCGGCGGTGGACGGTGACTGAGGACTGGAGTGGCCTCTGGTCTGGATGCTGGATCGTGGTTCTGCTGGTTGCTGACCATGGACTATGATTGCAGCGGGACTGCATCAATGCCGCTAAAGACTTTAATGATGAATGTTTTTACACGTGGCATCTATTGCACTTCTGTCCGTCCTGGGAGAGGGATCCCTCACATGTGGCTCTCTCTGAGGTTTCTACTTATTTTTACCCTGTTAAAAGGGTTTTTAGTAGTTTTTCCTCACTCTTGCTGAGGGTTAAGGACAGAGGATGCCACACCCTGTTAAAGCCCTATGAGATGAATGTAATTTGTGAATATGGGCTATACAAATAAAATTTGATTGATTGATTGATTGACATGTACCGAATGGATACAGTGAGTACACATGCAGTACTTATTTGTGTGTGCCTCAAATTCTGAGGGACAACTTTAGTGAAGGACCGGATGTGCTGTAGCTCGCGGTCATAGTGACAATAGACAAACAAGAGTGTGAAGACCATCCTTCATCATTTAAGTCCCCTGTGTGGGAATGCTTCAGTTTCACAGTCACTGTAATGACGTCGGACATAGAAAAGTGGATCGTACAGAAGCAGACGTAACGCAACTGCCATCGGACACCACCAGAGTGATATTCCACTAATATTGCGAATAAAACTAACATTAGTGGGATGAGCAACAACGAGCGACACAGGTGTTTTTATAGCAGCCGACATGCGACAATTCTCTGTTGCTGAGAATGCAGAGTTCAAACCACTGAGAGTATGTACAGCTTCAATCACACACTGAAAGTATTGAACGCTGTTACAAAGTTCTCTCTCGTCCGCATTTCAATGAGTCACACCAGCCCTTTATAAACCTCTGTCCCTAGAGTGAGTGTTTTCCACAGTGGAGACATTGTTATTGCCAGCAGAGCATCAAATCCTCTCTGCTAACTATGTGGTGGTAAAAATGTAAATACATATATTTAATAATGATATCATACACCACAATAACGGTACAGTTTACATGCTGCACCTGAATGGTGCGTTCTGTTTTCAAACAATTTTTATGTATTTATTTATAAGAAAGTTTATTTTGTTATTTTACTTTGAAAAAAATTATTTACCCAGGGTTAACCAGGGTTGAATTAAAATAAATAAAAAATAAGTCTAAACCGAGGTAGGTACCGAACCCTGATATTTGTGTACCGTTACACCCCTAATAGATAGATAGATAGATAGATAGATAGATAGATAGATAGATAATTTATTGAACCCTGAGGGAATTTTATTTTAAGATACTTTTTTGTTTTTTTAAAGCACCCAATTGAACTTTTTCTTCAGGAAACTCATAAAGAAAGAGTTATTTGTGCAAATTATTATTGTTGTTGCTTAAACTCATTGAATAATTTTTGGTTCTAAACTTAACCTTTTTTTAATGGTGTATCTCCAAGATACTGAATACGATGAAACAGATTTCCATTAGATCTTTTGGAGGGGTGAGGCATGGCCCAACAAATAAACAATTTTAATAACATCAAGTGATAAAGTATGTGTGTGATCGTTTAATACTCATGTTAGATGGACAGGAAGGGGAAATGTCTTCCATGGGGACAAAAGACAAGTCACCTTGAGGTGAAGACATGCTTTAAGATTAGATAAGGTCATGTTTATGGTAAATGGTAAATTATCCGTATTTATGTAAAGTTATTCTAGTTTTGTTGACCACGCAAAGCGCTTTACGTTTTGCCATTCACCTTGCCAGACACACATTCAGTATTTATGTGCAGCACTTAACCATACAACACAATAACACTGTCAGCAAAGCCATCAGGGGCCAATTTGGGGGTCAATATCTTACGTGAGGACAATATAGCACGCGGTGTGGGGAAGATCGACCACCCCCATCTTAAGGATAAGGGTAGGCAAAAAGTAGCCATGGTTATGGTTACAGCATGGTTATTATTACGCGCGTGCGACTCGTGACAGGGAGGAGGTTGCTCTCTCAGCCCCATGACAGTAGCAGTAAACAGCAGCGTCCGTGATGCTGAGCGTCAGGGTACCACCAGATTATATTGATGCGCTCCTTACCCTCCGTCCTGCTCCGTATTCTATGCAGCTCCACCGGGCCCGGGTTTCCACCACGGAGTCTGCGTTACCAGGCAGCGAACCGGAGTCCGAATCCTCCCCCTCCTCCAGCTCATCTTCCCCCTCCTCCCTCTCCTCCGTTTTCAGCCGCTTTGCCGCCCTTCTGTACTCCCCTTCGTCATCCTGGCCGGCTCCTTCTACCGTCGACATGTTGGCAGGTGCGGTGGACCTGTTGGAAAACGGGGACTGGAGCTGGTCAGGCTGATGCGTCCATGTCAAATGCAGTGTCTTCGTGTCTCTGTTTGACTGTACCTGTCCCCTTCCTTGATGTCGTTCTCCCACACACAGATTTTCTGTGCAGAGGTGTGAGTGGATAAATCCCACCCCGTGCTGTTCTCTTATTGGTCAGTGTGGTCTTTTACCTTAAAAGTATGGCATGCGATTGGCCAGAGGTTTGCGCAGAGAGGGGAAGCAGATAAAGTAATGGAGGGCTAGATAAAATCGGAGGAGACACTTCAAATGTTGGGCATGGGAAAAAAACAAGACAACAAACCATTAATTATCAGTTCTATTAACAGATAATTGACCTTGTTATCACATCAGTATATTGTTAGGCCTTATTACAGACGCCCACCTTACTGAAAGATCACTGAACAGAGTTCTAATGTAAAGTTCACGATGGTGAAGAGGCGAAGGTATGGAAGCCCATTTCCGCTACTGTGATGAAGAAAATACAAATCCTGTATCTCATAATTATGACTTAGTATCTCATTATTATGAGATAGTATCAACATAAACAACACATGTCTGTGTCCAATATTTTCGAAGAACATAATGCAGAAAAGAGGCTTAGGTCTCATTTTGACATTGTGAAATTCATAAATAGATCATCTTAACAATTGAGAAAAAATGCTTGAAGACCAGGGTTGGAACTGGAGATGTACAGAATCATGGATTACCTCCCATTTTTTTTGTGCAGGGTGCAAGTACATTCAACATCCCTGAATGGGTAAGGACCTGGAGAGGCAAAGCTGTTGTGGATACAGGCTCAACATATACGCTACTCAGTGAAACTTGACACTGCACTGTTTTCAAAATGGACCAATTTGGAGGACTTAGATTTAATCCTGAATACAGTCCAGGAGTCTTACCTGGAGGAACACATGAAACCTCAGTTAAGCACCTTGCAACTCAATAACGCTCTCACCCCAACCAGTCCTGGCAAATTGCAGCGAGCACACATTGGGTCTGGTTTTTCTACAATTTTGTGAGGTCTTAACCTTACTTTATAAAATGACTTGATATAATGTATGTTGTGATTTTATGAATTAAGAAATTGACACTCTTGAAACATCACAGTCCTCAAACAGAAGAGACGTTTTTTGCAGGGTATTAGCCAAATGCACAGAGGTTGGAGATATCAGTCTTCTGTGAATCAGAGCGCATACCTTTCTGCATGCAAATCAGCTTTACAGAGTTTCTTGATGCTGACTGTGAAGACTCTCTCACACTCTGCTCCCTGCAGTCACATGTGGAATGTTAGTAGGCCACATTTATATGGCTCTGGGGCTGTGAGCCTGATAACTTCGATCACACTTTATAAAATCCAAGTCGTTGAAAGCCTCCTTGATTGATGGCTGATGGGTTACCATAGCAACACAGCATCTCGATGTAAGAATTTGAATACACATAGGTAAAGACCAAGAGAGATATGTTACAACATTAATAATGTGTAGAGCCTCAGTCTGACTGTTCTCTCGTTTTAACGACTTTACAATTAGTACAGATGCACTAACATAATTAAATAAACAGGGCCCAATATAACACATCATAACAAACAACAACGACTCGCACGAGTTTGTTAGCTCTTTTTTTACTTTTTAGAGTAATGAAAGGATGTAATGTATCATCACATCTCCAGGTTGGTCAAGTTGTACTATGAGCATCTAATACAGTATACAGGATTAATTCATGTTTTTATTGTAAAGATCACTGGAGCATTGGCAGTCCTCTGCCCATAGAAGTCTGAGGGTCAGATCAGGCAGTGGTGAAGGTGAAGTGAGTGACATGTCGGTACTCCTCACCAGGATTCAGGAGACAATCAGGAAATGAAGCCTGAAGAAAGAAAGAAAGAAAGAAAGAAAGAAAGAAAGAAAGAAAGAAAGAAAGAAAGAAAGAAAGAAAGAAAGACAGACAGACAGACAAACAGATAGACAGACAGACACACACTCTCACACACACGCACACACACACATACATTATGTACAATTAATTAATGGATTTCACATAGTTAACATGCCTCAAATGGCTTTACAATCTGTACAACATATAGCAGCCTTTATCCTTGAACCCTTCAATCTTCAAATAGCATCATATGTTACAAACGCATACAACATTTTAGAAAAACATACATCATAAAATACATAAATACTTTAAACATAAATATATATAAGCTTTATTTACTTCCACGCTCATTGCAGAGCTTTCAACCATATCCCACAGATCATAACGAACAACTTTGTATGATATTAGATAATCGCCAAACCTGGTTGACAGAATCAGGCCAATTCTGTGTCTCCAGACAGAAGGAGCTGTGCTTCCCATATCTAGCCCCACCCTTTCCTGTCATAGAACCATCCAAGAAGTTGGCAGTGTAGAATTGGACACCAGGCTGGGTAGTAGATACCTCCAGGACACGCCCGCTGGCCGGGTGATGCACTCTGCAGTGAAGAAAAAAGTTTTCCTACCAGACTTTACGAAAGACATGGGCATGTGTGTTATTGTGTGTGACTGTGTGTAGTGTTTAAGTTTTAATGTGTGACAAAAGACAGTGAACCTGGCAGCATATCTCTCAGCATAGGTTTCTCCAGGAAATGAAAGACAGAAGTTATGGTCGAAACCTGAACCTTGAACTTCCTTCAGCCGAGGTCCAATCAGAACAGGCTCTGTGAGGTCAAAGGGCGTGCCCGCCACTGCTCTGATCTCTCCTGTGGATACATTAGGTTATAGATTGGTACCGAGGGTTATATCGTACAAAATGTGAACAGAGTACTTAACAGAGCCAAGGGTTAAGGGAAAATGTTCTGGAGGACACATCTGGCATTCATAATTCAATTGCAAAATTAAAATTCTTTCAAAAACCGAGGCTTGAAGAAATGTGATACAGCATGTTATCGTCGAAAACAAGTAAATAAAAGCACAAACTGGTAACTGAAGTCGGAGAAGTAGTGAAAACTATCCTCTCTATCCTATCTTTTCCATCGAAAATGAAGGAATTCACAGCACTAAGAAGATATTTTAGAAGTGATCTGATTTTGTGCATATCATTGGTCTTTGTTTTTATTCAGTGGCTATAAATATCAAATGCCATAAACTGAACATGACATGAACTCTAACGTCAACTTAACTGAGGGTTTGTTTATTCTGAGGGTCTTCAGCCCCTCTCAGTGGCTCACTGTACAGTGTTGTAAATGAACAATTATATTTTTCATGAACGACTGACTGAACGAATCAGTTTTCACTCCAGCGAAAGTGAGCGTCACTCATGTACATTTTTGAAATCATCATCGTATCAGGCCATCATGTGAAATACCAGGAGCGATAAAAATTGTGTGTTTGCTCCAAGACATGTGGGGCCTGTGTGTGCGCACAAACACACACACAGGCCCAGGGTCTAAGCCCCACGCCCCCACTCACTCACTCAGAGCGACACACGCAGTGAGATCAGAGCTCGTTCACGTGAAAGCAGCCGGTCAGTGACTTTGTAGAAGAACAGTGAAACCGTGAAAACACAGAGTTTGTCTGGTCACAGCTGCTCAGTGATCAGAGCAAAAGCTGCAGTTGGTTTGTACCGAGCTGGAGTTTCTGTGTCCTCCTCCACTCTGCTCTCACTTGAACTAATAAACACTCATCACTATTTATCAGGACCTGATCAGTACATGAAGTACTTTAGTGTTTGTTTGATTCGCTCCAGGTTTTATGAGGCTGCATTTAAACATCATGAAAACGACTAGTCAACATGTTGTGCTCAGTACAACACGAGATCCGATGCTCACAGTCAGGAGAACCTTTCCTTTCCAATATCACCTAAGATGAAAGCAGTTCGTTTGAAGTAATGAAAGACATTTTCCAATATTGCTGTAGAGTAACTTCAACTTTTTGGAATGCCCTCCAGTATTAGTTAACTTGTACTGATTAAAATTATCCAGTTCTAACATATAAAATGTGATATTCTAATAGAGGACAAATCAGCAGTTTTGGAAAAACAATATAACTATTTCAGCAAGTATTTCTTACATGAAGCACAATCTCTCACAGTATCTGTGCAGTATCTATGCACCTTATTTCCCGATTGACCACTTTTGTGTTAACTTTTTCCTTTCTTCTGCGTGTTTTGTATAATATATTATATTCTTTCCTGTTGTTTCCAATTATTATTTATTGTGTTAAATTTCATAATGTTTATGATTTATCTTATTGTTTGTAATATGTTTGAATTTGAATAAAAAAAAATTGGTGCATTCGAGTTGGACTTTATCTGACTGCGGCAGACATGATCCGCTGGCAGATGGAGGGGTGGAGTAAAAAAAGATGGCAAATAAGTCAATGCAGAGCAAGTCAAATATTATTATACCATACTATATGGGTAACTGATAAACTGGATCATTGCTGTGATCCGTCTGTGCTTGTTAAAAGAGAGAATGTATGATGTTAATGTTATACCTGTAGGAATTGATGTGTCATCCACTGGAAGGTAGGACTGAGCACTGATGGACACTTGGTGGTCATAGATATCTGCTGCACCCTGCCCAAAAACACACATAAGCACGTTCACATAGACGCACACAGACGCAAACACACTGCATCCTTCTGTTGCCTGGTTTTGTACATCTGCGTCAATGAGCCTGTAAGCACCTAAACTTTGTCAACATTTGGGTCCTCCATCCTGTGTTCACTTTCTCCAACCTGTGACATCTTTGGCACTTTTAATTACAGTGAAACAGAGACATGTATGACCCAGAGAGGATGACTTTCAGTTTTTATGACCTCCAAAACTCTAACCCAATTACAGACCAAATCTTTGACTAGTACACAAAAAAGTATTGAAATCTAATGGATTGCTTTCAGCAGTGATCACTCTCATTCTTAACAGAGGAAAAATTATCTTAGGACACTACATGGTAAAAACAATTACCTTTCGATATTGATGAGTGAATGCTACTTATATACATTTAATATCGTTCTTACTTAGTTCAGCACTATTAACCATGACACCAGATCCCAGAGGTTGGCTTTAAAACTTCATCGTGAAACAGTAACAGACAGTAACACATTACTACAGGAATAAGCTTTAAACACAAGTTTAAGTTATCCTTGCTTATATTTCTAATAACATTTGTGCATTGATAGGCCACTGTTATAAAATCTCTAGTTAAGAGTAGATATTGACAGTTGGGTTTAAATTTTAGGCAGGACGTAGATTAAGCTAGGGTTAGTGAGTGCATAATATCATGCGAGTGTCCCCCACTAGGATAGTGAGTTTTTGTGTGTTTGCGAGTGGGTGTGATGTTTTTTTTGAGTCATGACTCAGTGACTCACATTAATATACAACCATTTCGTATATATTCATTTAATTGGATAATGTCTGTATTGGCAGCTGTGGCTCAAGACGTAGAGAGGGTCGTCCACTAACCAGAAGGTCGGTTAGATCCCTCTCCCCCATCAACACCTCCAGTCTGCATTCAGAAGTATCCTTGGGCAAAATACTGAGTTTGTGTTTTCTTCCGCAGAGGAAATTGCTGACATACCTAACAATTAAAATCCACTGCTTGTGCATGCAAACAACAATTCCCAGGCAACTAGACGTCCCGGCAAAATTTCTTACATCTAAAGTAAAGTTAAAGCATGGGTGGTGCTCAGGCCCATATCAAGGTTCTGAATTGTCCATCTGTGGTGATGGTAGGGCAACTACACCGCCCCTCCCAGCAACATGCACAAAGGTGCAAGGACCGTTCAGTAGCAGCTTCAATTCAATTTCCTACTTCCTAAGTTTTCCACCTTCCCTACAACAAATACAGTAATGACATTTATGATAATTGTATAGGTAGATCATATGCCCTTACCTGTCCAGCCAGGTTGAAGTAGGAGTGGTTGGTGAGGTTGATGGGGGTTGTTTTAGTTGATCTAGCTTGGTAGTCAGCAGTTAGTGTTTCCCCCTGCATGAACAACCTAGATCTTACTAACTCACATCTGCAAGCCATTCATTTATATGAAAAAATAATTAACTGTATATGAGAATGATTGTTGTGACAAATTTGGGTGAGAACACGCCATTTGTCCCCTCTTCATAAATTAAATGATGCCTATTAATTGTTTGTTCAAATTGGGTGAAGAATAACAAGAACCTTATTTATTTTTTATAGGATCACATTTGCACAATTGTCACAAAAAGTACTGCAACAAAAGTGATCTGCCACAAGGTTGAACAGTAATGACAAGGTTTGTTTACCTGTAGTGTGTAGGTGACAGAAACCTGTACCTCACCAGGATAACCCTGGTCTCCATCTGGACTAGTAAGACTCAGCTGTACCCCTCCTTCGACTGCTGTAGCAAGCCAGATTGCCTGACAAACACATACAAATCTGGGTTTCAATTTGCATTTTTCCATTCTCACACTTCCAATAAAGGCATGGAGTTAAAGTACCCCGAAGGTGCACTTAAAATGGTGAAAAGTTGAGTATCAAACAAATTACACTTCTTATCCTCAATAATGTAAAACATTGAGCGAGAAAGCAATATGGTCATGGCCATACGGTCCCTGAGAAATGTTTGTAAAAATATGGGTGAAGTGTAAAGCTGCAGCAGGTCGGAGGACATCAGCTGGTCTTCGCTTTGGCCGAGCACACATCTCCTAACACCTAAAATAATTTATCCACGTGTGTCCCGGACCACCCGTGAATGTGGTCTGAGTGATCAAGACACTGAGGATGCATTTGGGTGCCGTGACTTCTGTGCATTCAGTATGGATGTAAATGCCAGGTCTGAAAAAGGTCTTTGGCTTGACAGAAACTCAGATATTTGGAAACAATGGGCCTTTTTTTTTATGTAAGAACAGAATCTATGCTCATGAAGAGCACTGTGTAAAATCATCAGATTTTGAGTTTTTTTTATATTCTACAGTTGTATTATATACTAGGACTAAAATAACTGAAGAACCCGCAAATTATAAATGATACTACATTTATTATTGCTGGCATGTGGTTCTAAAGAAAGAAACACCTCACTTAACCACTGACGCCCATGGTCTGTGTCCTAGAAGCCTGAGCTGCATTTTACTATTCACAGTAGTCCAGATGTTCAGCTCAGGGTAGACCAACTGCTCTGTGTTTCCAATGATCCGCTGATCTAGCTCAATTAACTGCCAGCCTGTCCCTTTCCCTTTCCCTCCCTCGTAAATGTTTGACAATATTTCTTTTGATTTTAGATTTAATGTCAAATTAGTTGTTTTGTTACCTCATCACCTGTGTGACTTTCTCCTGTATTGTTTTGTATCATTTATTATCCACTGCTGACACTACAAAATATAGTACAATTGTTTTTTTCTCATGCCCTTTTAAGGACATTGGCGGGGCAAATTTAGATTTTTTTTAGAAAAACACAGAACATGATACTGGCGAAGGAGGATCACTGTCGATAACATTTCCTCCTTGTCACCAGTCAATTGCTGTTCCTCATTGGAAGTATTCTGCAAACAAGCAATCAATCCCTTTGGGCAGACAGTCTGCTTCCTTTTAAAGCAGCAGTATATGTGAATGGTCATGAGATATCCTTTTTCAGGCGTCTTAGCAGACACTGAAATATTTTCTGACACAGAGCCTAAGCACTCATCACAACTGAAGTCGTTTCAATTTTAAAGTAGCATTTTAAGGGTAGTAAAAAGTGGATTTCCAGGATTGCCATGATATCTAATAATAATGATCATGTCCCTCTAAGGAGATAACATTTTGGATTTAGCAGCCTCCAAAAGGTAGTAGCAGAGTGACAAAAAAATTGAATAAAAGACCAAATTTGGCTAATTCTTTAAAATTAAAGTTGGGAGGATCACATCCTTAAATGAATTTGAACATTTATCCTCAAAGAAGATCCTCAAACAAGAGAGCAATCTATATTATGTCTATGTACTGTAGTTTAGCAAAGTAAGAAAGGCTACGTCTTAGCATAAGGTAACATTCCGTGCTTATTTACAACAAGCAGTGTTTGCTATTGGGCAGGTGTCAATGTTGTTTGAACACTAGTCGCAGTCAGATGAGCACAGTGAGCACAAGAACAGCACAGAAAACAACCCAGCAATGCTAAGGATGATAGGCATTAAGCATATAATGATGTCTGGCCATTCATCAGACTCACAAATCCTAGAATTAAAAAAATGACCAGTATGGTTGGATGCTTATTTCATTAACGCAATTCCTTTATGTGTTCATACTGGTATGAACATGAACATGGGAAAATTACAGGCACAAGCATTATCATCATTTAGAACAGAATGCCTTATCTAAGCTGTTATAGCACACTACATAAACGCCAGGAACACTGCCTGCAATGCTTGTTGGCAACTTCCTCATGGCAACTTCCTTGCTGAACTGCAAGGCCTAACTCCTGTGGCACACAGGGAGTGAAGCCACTCTAACCTGTTTACCTGGTTGCTGAAATGAAAACAGGATTTTACACATATGTAACTCATTCATTGTCCCTGGCCTATGATACTTTAAATCTGTAGGAAGCCATATTATGACTTAATATAGACATCCTCTATTACCCACAATTCTTAAATGAAACC
The DNA here is from genome assembly GCA_038501795.1 of Pseudopleuronectes americanus. Taxonomy (NCBI): domain Eukaryota; kingdom Metazoa; phylum Chordata; class Actinopteri; order Pleuronectiformes; family Pleuronectidae; genus Pseudopleuronectes; species Pseudopleuronectes americanus. Next base: position 518,766 of record CM076729.1, on the reverse strand, counting down.
TCGGTGAGACAAATAAGAAGGATAAAAATAATTTTCATTCAACAATTGACATAAATTGTTATAAGCATTTTACAACTCAAAACACACACATTAATACAAACCTTATTGAAACCCCTCAGCCCTCCATGCAGTGCATTAGGCCCATTGTTGATATCGAGTTGGTACTCTTTTCTGTCCACTACAAAGCATCCCCCTGCGATCCTGTTGGCCACACGTCCTACTACAGCTCCAAGGTATCGCTTATCTGACACATAACCTGGCAACACAACACAACACAACACAGTTTACCCTGTTTCATTTAACCCTAAACCTACAAATCTTATCTCAGCTCTGGCTGTATTCTCAATGTTGTTCTTTCAAATACAACTTTATGAAAGAAATCAGAAATTTATGCAGTGTATAATGTTTGTTCAGGTACTGCTTAAAATATTGAAGGAAAACATAGCAAAACAAGCAAACAATGTTTTTCTGGCATAAGTGTAAATGCTGCAAATACACACTGCTATGCTGAGTTGTAAGGGTACTGTTTGAGAGGTATTGTGTAGTGTAAACGCAAATGTTTAGCATTTGATAGAATTTTTTTATTTAAATAAAACATTTTTTTTTAAATTTAGCTCTAACTGGAGACCACACCAGCTGCAATGCCTTTAAACATGTTGAAAAGGTCATTACTACATAATTACATGAGTACTCTGTAGTACTTATTACATTATAAAGAAGTACTCAGCACTCATGGGTTGGACCACAACCAACTTTGAGCTCCTTAAATTGGTCTCAGTAACAAACATATTATCTAGTTGTGGTGCTCTCTTCTTGTGATTCATTTTGAATAATGTTTTTGAAAGTTTCCTATTTCCCCCTACCTTCCAGGTCATCATAGCCCAAGACTATGTCCTTCATCTGACCATCCTTCCCTCTGCTGCAAACAGACCTAATGATTGCACCCAGGGTGAGGACCTCCACGTGCAACAGGTTTGATTTGAGGACCCACAGGTCCACACTACCCAGGCTGGACACCTCTCCCCACTGCTGATGGCTCACTTCAGTCATCTTGGACCTTCCAACAAATAGCAAATCACCTTACCATCGCAATTAAAAGATTTACACTGTCAGAAAGTATTCAGGCATTCAAAAGTTTGCATGCTAATTGTTGTGCCTTTAATTGAATATATTTGCATATTTATCAAAAATGTAAAACTGAAATCTATCATCACACAACTACTAAAGCATTATGAAATGGCTTTATATCCTGATGTGTTTCTATGCAACTGTTTTACAATATAGAGGTTTGAGTGAACTTACTGGTTTATTTCTAGTCCTGACATGCAGTGGGGAGCTTAACAATAGGTGTAAGTCTTTCTAAATATTTTCCAATCAAATCCTTAACCCATCTCAACCATGAAAGTAAACACAAAAGAACACAATTTAGACCAAAGGGCAAACGGTGTTGAAGAAAAATTCAGTTTTTGACAAAAATGTACAGGTGCACATTTCTAAAACAGGTTTGTACTAGTTATGATGGTTTATTGAGTGTAGATTGCTATGTAAATCTTAAATGTAAACCTTCAACACAACAATATGCGAAGCCAGTGTGTATTTTGCATGAAATAATAACATCCATCACAGGACATTTCAGAGGCAGTTCTGAGCTACAAACTAAACGCCTTCATAATCAGTTGCATCGATATCTGCAGCTACTGTGTTTGTTAAAGGAATCACTCACCTCCAAACACTAAAAGTTACAAGACGAAAGTTGACGTGTTTACATCCAACTTCCTGTAACGATGACGCGTCGACAAAAGGATCGCTGCTATTCCCTGAGTACAGACTGACAGGCAGCACCAGCACAACTTGGTTAACCAGTATAAGGTGCAACAAGAAGACCGCAACACCCTATACATCAGAATACTAGCTTTTTAAAATAATACAAGATAGAAGAAAGAAGAAGAATTTTAATTACAATATATTAATATATACAATAAAATTAAATCTGCTGGGATAAAAACGTTCTCAGCACTTGAACACGGCCAAAGAGAAGAGATGTGTTTTTAACAATAATTTGAAGTGTGCTAGATCTAATATGGAGTGGTAAGCTGTTCCACAAGTTTAGTGCGGCTACTGCAAAGGGTCGATCACCTCTGGTTATCAGCCTCTTTTTAGGTAAGTCCAGGAGCAGCCGAGTGGCTGACCTCAGCTCTCTAACTGGAGTGTAAATATGAAGAAGTTCAGCAAGGTCAGGCATGCCAGTTCATTAAGAGATATTAAATCTCTAGGAAATCAATCCTGTGAGGAACAGGAAGCCAGTGGAGGGAGCGCAATACACGTGTAATATGGTCCCTCTTTTTCTTTCCTGTCAGGAGGTGAGCAGCAGCCTTTTGGACTAGCTGGAGACATGGAATATATGACTGTTCTAAACCCACATACAGGGAATTGCAGTAGTCAAGTCTAGAGGTTAAGGCATAGACTGGAACTTTACATACACATTAATGTTAACTAGAAATGTTTGCAACCGAGTGAGAACTACCTTCTCTAGGACTTTGGACAAGAAAGGCAGTTTAGACATGGGCCTGAAGTTAGGAAGATAAGACGGATCGAGATTTTCTTTCTTTAACAAGGGCTGCACAACAGCATGTTTAAAGGCAGCTGGGACACAACCAGAGAGGAGACAGCTATTTATCAATGACAGAAGACATTGTCCAAAAGTGTCAAAGACTTCCTTAAAAAGATCAGCGGTTTGTGAGAAACATGAAAAAAAGTTCAACTAACTTTACCCACACTTGCTTGAATAAAATTAGGTTGTGAAAATCATTCTGGTTATTCAGGGTTCCCACGCTGGCCTTGAAAAAAAATTCCATGCTACATCCTGATTTTCCAGGTACTATATTAAGTGATGATCTATAGGCCCCTGAAGCTTTCCGCCCCCATCAGCGCTCCCCTCCCCTCACACACACAACCGCCTAGGACACCTGACTACTTACTTGATGTAAAAGATGTGCCAGTCAAGTCTACATTGTAAATTTATTGAACTGGAACTTTGAGACATATGAGAACTGGGATTGATATATGTTCTCTCTTCCACTCCTATCTCATCCTGTCCTCTTGTCTCCACACCTCCCCTCTCGTGTCCACTCCTTTCTTCTCTTCCTACTCTTCTCAACTCTTCTCCCTTTTCCTCTGTCATTTAGTGTGCTATATATTTAAGTAGCCTATTAGTTGTAATGAGGTTACTCTCCTCCACCTTACACAGCTTTTGGGAGCTAAGTTCGAACAAGGTGCCGATGGCTGATGAATTAAAGGAACAAACTTGCACCTGATAAGCAGTGAATTTTAAGCTTGTAAAACAGCAAAACTTTAGTCTGAGTGGAATACTGAAAACAAATAATTCCATTTTAGAAATTTTATTCATTTAAAAAAATGTGGGGATAACAGGAGCAAGTGGCAAGCACCACTGCCACACTGGAGCCCAATGTGGTGCTCTACACAGCCAGAGACCAGCAGGCGGAGTGGGAGCTGGTGCGTATGATGGAGGACGTGGTGGCAGTAGGTCAGGCTGGATAAATCCCTGGCCTGAAAATGATGATGGGGGCACCTGCACCACAGAGGATGAATCAGCGCTGGTGAGATCTCCCGAAGAAGGCAGAGATGCCTGCTCTGACAGAGGAGAAGAAGCCAGGCTTTTTGCACAGGCGTCTTCTCAAAATGGAAATTATTGCTATCTCAAGTTCTGGCTCTCTTTCAAGAAGATTACACAGTAGCATCTCTGGACAAGACCACTTCTTACACAGGTCTTTGAAAATGGCCTCGTCAGAGATTATTTTGGAGATGAGAGTTGGGTCAATGTCTTTGACACCGGCCCAGATTCTCTCCAGCATATGACGCCTTGTGTCCTCATCAGTACAATACACCTTTGCCTCTGTATAGATTCTTGTGACGAGCTTGTCCAAGAGAACACTGACATACTTTTTTATATCTGTCTTCTGAAGATGATGACTGGTGAGATCTTTTCTTCCCTCCGCTGCTGAGTTCTGAAGATGAAGACTGCTTCGATATCTTCTTCCCTCCGCTGCTGAGCTCTGAAGATGAAGACTGCTTCGATATCTTCTTCCCTCCACTGCTGAGTTCTGAAGATGAAGACTGCTTCGATATCTTCTTCCCTCCGCTGCTGAGCTCTGAAGATGAAGACTGCTTCGATATCTTCTTCCCTCCGCTGCTGAGTTCTGAAGATGAAGACTGCTTCGATATCTTCTTCCCTCCGCTGCTGAGTTCTGAAGATGAAGACTGCTTCGATATCTTCTTCCCTCCGCTGCTGAGTTCTGAAGATGAAGACTGCTTCGATATCTTCTTCCCTCCGCTGCTGAGTTCTGAAGATGAAGACTGCTTCGATATCTTCTTCCCTCCGCTGCTGAGTTCTGAAGATGAAGACTGCTTCGATATCTTCTTCCCTCCGCTGCTGAGCTCTGAAGATGAAGACTGCTTCGATATCTTCTTCCCTCCGCTGCTGAGTTCTGAAGATGAAGACTGCTTCGATATCTTCTTCCCTCCGCTGCTGAGTTCTGAAGATGAAGACTGCTTCGATATCTTCTTCCCTCTGCTGCTGAGTTCTGAAGATGAAGACTGCTTTGATATCTTCTTCCCTCTGCTGCTGAGTTCTGAAGATGAAGACTCCAGAGATATCTTCTTCCCTCCGCTGCTGACCACTGCTATTGCTGACTGCTTGGGTCTTTCATATGCTCCTCTGCTGAGTTCTGAAGATGAAGACTGCTTTGATCTTTTCTTCCCTCCGCTGCTGACCACTGCTATTGTTGACTGCTTGGGTCTTTCATATGCTCCGCTGCTGAGTTCTGAAGATGAGGACTGCTTCGATATTTTCTTCCAACTGCTGCTGACCACTGCTGGTATTGACTCAATGCTTTTGACCTCTGATGATGATGACTGCGATGAGTCGATGGTCATTAAAGCGTCTGACACTTTGTTTGTGTGGCGGTTAACTTGGTTGCTCAGCCACCAGCTTAACAAGGACAGAAAACAAAACACCCTGTTCTGAATGTCGGAATACATTGCCTTGTCTGAAGTAGTATCACCATCCTTTTTCACTGGACGTGAACTAATGATCGAATTCCTGCCAGCTGCGATGCGCCTATAGATAATATCTGAAAGCTTTTTTGTGAATTCCAGAACCTTTTCAGTTGGAGGCTTCTTCAGTGTTTGGAATTCAGAACTTTCATCTCCACCTCCTGGCTTCTCCTTCTCCAGAAGCACAGCGTCAATATCATCAATCAAGAACTCTTTCACATGCCACAAAGTGACTTGTGGATTCTCATTGAATTTTTTCCCGACCTGTGATAGTATTTGGAGCGTCCCTGCTGTGGCAAAAGTCTTCATGAAAAGCCTATTGATCTTTCTCATTCCGTTTGAGAAATTTGGCTCTGGAGATTCCTTTACATTTGTGCTCTCCTCACTGATTGACTCAATCATTTCATCTAAAGCCAAATCAATATCTGGAGAAAACGATGATTTAAAAGAGAGGCAGTCATTGAACTCCTTAAAGAAGTCTGCGATGTCAGTCAAACTACTGTTGATGGTTTCCTGGGCAAGCCTCTTCACACTGTCCGTACTGCTAGCTGTTGAACCTCCCTCTGAGGAACTTCCTGACTTAGAGCTTTCTCGTGAGGAGTAGGAGCTTGTAGAAGCCCTAGACCCCAGAATGGGATCATCTGAACGGTCCTTTGAGGAGATGGCCCGACTTTGATTTCGCGATTGACACTTGACCAATAGTTTGATTCGTCCGTGTGTCTTTAGCGACTCGCAGGCAAAACAAATCATCTCCTGGACTTTCGCAGGGTTAATGAGGCGGGTTGGTAGGGCTCTCAGAGCTCACACAGTTGGAACTTGCAGACAAGGTGGAGTTGACAGTCTCCGTCACCTCCTCTACAACCAAGTCTGTGAGCTTATCCAAACTCTCAGATGTTGTTGTGCTGACTGGTGAAAGACGGTTGTTGAGTGTGTCTCCAACAATGGACCGAACTTCATCCTCAGACACGGGTGAACAGGGACGTCGCCTTACAATGGCAGTCGAAACAAACGTCATTAAGTTGAGCAGAAGTTCTGCCAACATAAATGTTGTACCTTCATCTGGTGTGCATGACCTCAACATCTCCCACTGCTCTGCAGTGAGCTTCCTGAAAAAGTTGTCAAAGTATGGGCGAACAGTCTCTGCATTTATGTCCATTTGTTTAACTTTCTGAATGAGCTCCATTGTGACTGTTGTGTTTCGCTGTTTGAAGTGTGTTTTCAATGAAAAATCGCTGTTCTACCAAGTGGCTGGTTGTTGCTGACTGATTCTTCAAGGAAGCGACGGGGGTACTAGGAATTGAGTCAAAGGGGGTTAAAGAAATTGAAGCAAAGGGGATTAAAGGAATTGTAGCAAAGGGGATTAAAGGAATTGAAGAAAAGGGGGTTAAAGGAATTGTAGCAAAGGGGGTTAAAGGAATTGAAGCAAAGGGGGATAAAGGAATTGTAGCAAAGGGGGTTAAAAGAATTGAAGCAAAGGGGGTTAAAGGAATATAAAGGGACTAACAGATCATTACATTACATTTCATTTAGCTGACACTTTTATCCAAAGCGACTTACATTTTTAGAACACTCAGCATTTATGAGGGGCCATTTAGGGGTTCAGTATCTTGCCAAGGACACTTAGGCATGCAGATGGGATAGAGTGGGATTCGAACCGGCAACCTTCTTGTTGCAGAGCACCCGCTCTATCCCCTAGGCCACGCTCTCCCATTCAGTGGAAACTCTGATGTAACAATAAGCCACACCCCTCAACTTTGACTGTAACACAAAAATAACTCATTGAACTATTATATCCATTAGTCTGGTATTAGGCTGTTGTTTCAAAGACAATACGTGTGATTCTTTTTCCTTTTTTTTTAGGGTTAGGGACGAACCTGGATTGATCTGTCCAAAAATCCAAGTGGATTCTCCCTAACCTGTTTAGTGCCCCTGAGCAAGGCACCTTAGTCACTCAACATCTGCTCCCCGGGCGCTGTACATGGCTGCTCACTGCTCTGTGTGTCCTGCACCAGATGGGTTAAAAGCAGAGGCTACATTTCCAAAAACTGCATGAGTGTGTCTTAGCATGCTGTGCACTTGTTTGGGATAAATAAGTTAGTTAGCAAGATTACACTGCTTATTAACTAACGTTGATAAAGCCAGGTTTACCACACAGTTAAAACACAGCTACTTACATTTGAGGATAAACATGCATAAGAAGTTTCACTGTTGATGTCAAGGCTCCCATGTTGGCTGGGAAATGCATGTATTTGACCCTTCTATTGAGATTGCGAGTAACGTTTCTCAGTTATTATTCCCCTCGGTCCACCAATCCGAAACTATACTTTTAAAGTCCATATCACCAGGGGCCGGTTTTTCAAAAGTAATCTGATCCGATTACAGCTATTGGATTGGATCAAATCTTGAAAATGGGTTTTTCAAAAGAAAAAAAGGATTCAGAAACTGGATTGGATCACGTAATCTAATCTTGTTGTTGATCCGGATCAAACCTTGAGTTGGGTTTTTCAAAACTTTTTGGTAGGATTGGGATCAGTTTGATCCTAAAAAGGATTAAACTGATCCCAGTAGGAGGGTGGATTCATGGTGGATATCAGTAATAAAACTAGGTAACTAAAATTGGTTAGTTAAATAATACAACATTTATATCATGCATTTTACAGTATTTATATTTATTCATTAATTTCACTTGAATTGCTCAACAGGAAGTACATAAAGTAGGTAGGCTATATAGGCTAACAACCTTTCAGTACAGCAAATTATAAATTATAAATATTTCGGCCCCATAAAATAATCCCCCAAACAGCTGTCAATATTGAACTCAAATAATAAATTCTGTCCTTGTTCATTAAACTGACTGAGGTCTGACTCCGCCTACAGGGGCCTGACAGAGAACACATCCACAAACACAGCAGACATATCCAGGGTGCATCAGGGACGTCATCACAGAGAGGGACTTTGCACCTGGTCGCGATGTTGTGTTTATATTGTTTGTTGGATTACGTGATCCTGGATAGCAGAAAACGAGATTACCAAATCTGGATCAGTTTGATCCAGATTAAAACTTTTGAAAAACCGGCCCCAGGTTGCCTGCATCAAATTCCAACATCTAATATACCAGATAGGATGCCAAGAGCATGCTCTACAACATGGGATCATCCATTTATATCTACAGTAAAAGCTGTTCACATGTAATGGGTTTTTATAAACTCATCTTAATTCTGTGCTCAATAGTTTCATTTATATTACTATTTTACACATCATCCAATAAAATTTTCCAGGACAACTGTTTCAATTTCCATGTTAGTGTTCACTTTTGCTAATTTTCCATGACTTTTCCAAACCTGGAAAATGAAAAAATAAATTCCATGTTTTCCATGGTTTCCAGGTACCGTGGGAATCCTGTTATTGTCTTTATTGAGAAAACAAAGTAGGCCTATGAATCATGAGTCAATCCTCCCATTCAGATTCCTAACCCTTAAAAAAATCCCCTTAAAGGTTCACCGTAAAATCGGAATACTGATGAACACCTCTGCATAGCACTGGAGATTTTTTTTTAATACTTTTTAAAGTAACAAATTAATTCACACACCATCCTTTAACAACCATGAGTAAGAAATCTGTGTTACTTTGCATGAATCTTCTCATTGTGCGACTCAATGGTCCTCCTTCTTTAAAGGTTAAAGGGAAACTTATTTAAATCTGTAAAAACACATTTTAGAATGGAAGAAAAACACACCATTTTGGGGAAGACATGGCTTTACTTTATTTTGCTTTCTCAAGAACAAAGCTCTGAAACTGACAAAATGCCCTTTCTGAAAAAAAAATTTCACTAATATATGACATCTCCTTATGTATACAGAATAGATCTCCATAAAGATTTTATACAAAACATTACAGTAAACCTCTTGCCTTATATGTTAATTGTCATAATCTTCACTTCGTACTGTATATAACACATGCTTAGCAATTCCTTATGAGTAAATGAACAATACACACATATCGGAGCACTGTTGTGCAGATACTGTACTATAATTATTCTATACTCTATATATAATTACGTTTGGGTGTGGTTTCTTCACATTGTGCTTCTCTAGGATTCCCTTAACAAATGTAAAACTTGCGTTTCCCCATTATAGTTTCTGTGGGCCCTGTTGACTGTGCAGCTGACACTTCATATTTGTTCATTTTTGAGGCTACTACCCGTTTGGAAGATGAAGATATAAGTTAAATAAAAGATTAAGGCCAAATCAGATAGGAAAGCAGTGTTTGGTTGTCCTTTTTGTGCTCTGTTGCATCTGTAACCAGAACCAAACATATATCATAATTTTGGCTCCTTTTCATCATTCAGCTTGAAAGAAAATTTAAGCACCACAGCTACACCTTATTATTACTGATTTAAAAACAGACCTGTCATGGATGAGATACGACAGGTCCATTTTACCTGTCTGCACAGCAGCCAGCTATATTTTTTTGTTGGATCTCTAAGTAAGTAAGTTTATTCAGTTCTAGGTCTAGTTATGGTAAATTTTGAGGAATGACGCTTTTTCTTTGGACTGAGATGGTGGTTCTACTGTGACATATAGCAGTGTATATTATACAGCCTCTAACCTGATTAAAGAAACGTAGAAATCAAATTGAAACTCATGGAAATATATACCAATTTGAGTGTATCCATTCATTGCAATGTATTCAAACATAATATATATTACTTCATTCTGGTGTGTTAAAACCTTTAATTGGTATTCTTGTCATTGCACAAATGCTCCATGTAGATATTATTCCAATAATCAACATAATTACATCCAGCATACTGGATTTTCCTATCTGACTTCTCACTTAATAAGGGCAGATAGCTTATGACTTTTCATGTCATGTTTATAGTAACATGATTCAAGCATTCATATAGACATCCTCAACCTATGTACAGTACAAGTTGTAGTGGATGAGCTCAGGACCCTTTGAGATAGAAAACATATATTTAAATTGACATATTTAGAGACAACACTATAGCTTTGCTATAGAAGAAGAGCTTGAATTAAGTAATACATCTGTTCAATCAGACAAAGTGTTGAATATCCAATTTACCAAAAAGGTTCAAGGACTACAGTAGAACATACCAGGTAGATTTATTGCTTGTTATTAATGAGTTTTGGTTGACTCTACTCCTCAGGATGTTAGAAGTGATTCACCTTCTGGACTGTCTGTTTTAAAGTGCTGCGATGAAGGTCGGTGAGTTGGTAATGTCTTTATTAGATTCTGGTATTGCAAGTCTTTGGTAATCTTGATCAGCCTGGCCTGTCAAAATTGCCTCTTGTTAAAGCAAGCCCACGCCACTCTACGAGCACCTTTATACAAACAAGTCTATCCAGTGATATTATTGGTAACTCGAGTCAATGAGATAAAAATTACAAAGCCTAATATGTTAAGTCAAACAATATTGTAGGACTTGTTCAACAGTATTGCAACTTTAAAGTTCCTTATGTGATGAAAAACCAAAGACCCGTCATCACAATATTTCAACTCCATCGACAGCAATAGGCCATTAGATGTAGATGAAAGCTTTAAATGAACAGTATAAATGCAGAAAAAAAACAGAGAGCTTTCTGTTAATTTTCTCATATTTTCAACATTTTTAGTAAGTAAGTAAATCACTGAATCTTGTAAGATATATTTTTTGTGATATACTTCAGCCAAGTGGAAACCCAATGTGACGCAGCCATTGGTTTGTGAACTATTGTTTTGAAGCCTTGAATTTGGCATTTTCCCAAGCAAATCTTTGTTTTTTGAAACTATATTTAACCATATTTAGAGGAACAGGGGTTTGAGCCTGATTGAGAGCGGAAGACACTGCACATCAATCTACAACCTGCACCCATTGGACTGCACTTGTTGTCTGACCTTGTACTCGCTATATACACACTTTATCATCTATTTCATTCTAAAAATAACCAGTTTAAAAAATGAATATCATGTTGTATTTGAGAGGACTTGAAACAAGAAATTAAGATCATAAACCTCTCAGGTTTACTGATGTTAAATATCAAGTGAGAAGTGACTTATTTTAGCAACCAGTAGAGTCGCCCTCTGCAGGTAATGTAAGAGCATACACATTTCAGGTACATCCCTATTGAGAGACCCTGAGTCTGCATCCACGGTATAGTCTATGGGCTAAACCTTTACTATACCACAATTCAAAATTTGATAAATGCTTGAAAATTTTAAACCATTGCAAACTTCTTTGTATGCCATAGTTATTATTATATCATTATTATAAGTATTATTGACCTATACCAGCAAAGCCCAAGCAGGTGATGTCAGTCCATCCAGTCCCATCCCTCCACCACATTGGTTCGAATCAAGGTATCATGACAACTGCAGGACAAATTACTAGAATGATTTTGTTAGCTTTTTTGATGTTCCTGCTGAGAACCATCATCTTTTTCCATTTATCATCATCTGTTAAATAAAGTACATTTAAGCTCCTGATTGAATTAACAACTTTGGTATTTATGAACTCATTGAGCCTGCGTTTCTTGAGAGTTTAAGAACTGGGAATGTATCTGTATGTTGTTTATTCCTCCTGTGATCAGGGCAGCCTCAGAGGGCTACTAGTGAGGAAACGTGATTACCAGAAAGCCAAGCCATTGCCAAATTAATAGTTAGCAAAACTTCTGCAAAATGCTCAGTTGAATTAAAGTATGTCATCGAATAACAGGATAAATCCATACAGCAGTTGAGATCCTTTGATTCTTTAATGTGCTGGTTTAGCTGGTGTCACTGAGAATGGCCACTAGGGAACTGGCTTGTGAGGCAAGTTTACTGCTGCTATGATTTGTCAGTTTAGTTAGGCTTTCCTTCATATTCACAGACTTCAACTCCTCCTTCATCACACCTAGAGCAGACAAAGACAGAAAGAAGAAAAAAAGTCCAGCATTAGATGGGTTGGTTGAACAGAGGAAAAATATGCAGTTAAGCTCTGTTAACGCCCTTAGTACTATTTGAACCATTGTGTTAGCATTGATCTAAGTGTTGAGAACATTTTCAAATGTTCCAGTTGTTTTAGGCTGTGATCTTATTCCAATGGCTTTCTCATTTTCAGTTTCGCTAAAACATCTTGACAGTTGCAGTGCAAAAGGATTCATGTGAATGTGTTATAAAATCAAACACATACTGGAGTTAGCTAGGCTGCAGATGAGACCTAAAGCACTGAATTTGACTTCGACCGCCCCTTCAGGATCCTCCAACATCTTCTTAAGCAGGGGCAACAGCTCTGCCTCCCATAATGGATCCTTCATAGACTCTGCAGTAATCAAACAAACCAATACACAAACACACACAATTGAGTTATTATAACCTCCACCTTGGTGTTTTCAACCCTTTTGTTGGTTGGATGCTTTGATTGTCAGCAGGATACAAAAAAATTACTGAAGTGACTTCCCAAAAAATGGAAGGAGGGGACATGGGCCAAGACCAAATCTATACAATTTTGGCCCAGATCTAAACAAAGAGGTGGATCCAGGCATTTGTCTTCACTTTTTAACACAGTCTTAGCATTTTTTTTGTTGTTGACATTTTCACAGATTTTCCAGGATATAATCGTTGGATATTGATGAAAAATCTGGAATGTTTAGGGGACCAATATCTTTGAATGTGTTAAATTTGGTGTGGCTTGATTTGATGTAAGGGGACTGTTGGGCTTTAGAGGAGATATGCACTCTACTGAGTGCCATTCCAGTTATTAAAAAGATTAAAGGTTTTATGTCTTTATGGTGCTCAGCCTTTAGTATAAATACAGGGACATTGCAGCCATGTGTTATAAAACAATACACACAGTGTAAGGTTTTGAACCAGCCATTGAGAACCAGAACTGAAAACAGTAAAGAACAGCCGCAGTTCAACACAACATGTGGGAAGTTAGTTTGTGCTGGTGTATCAGTTACAAAAAGTGCAGTCCATAGATGCTCTATATAAATGTGTGTGTGAATGGGTGAATGGCAAAAAAAATACCTGTACTGTAAAGCACTTCCCGTGGTCATCAAGATTATAAAACCTCTATATAAATACAGACCATTTACATATGATAGGTATTCAAGGTTCACGCTCCTCTGTGATTCTGACATGCCAGAGCTATTGATTTGCATAGTTACTTAAATTGCTTTACCAAGGTCAATGGCAGATGCTATTGCAAGGGCAACCAGGGCCTCATTCTGCATGATGACATGCTCACTCGTTGCCATGGACGTAAGGTGCCGAACCCCATCTGCTTTGGCTACAGCATGAACAACTTCCTATCAGAGAGAGGAAATAAGTCAATTACAGAAAGTGAGTGTGTGTTGTGTTTGTGCAAATACATATTCTGCCATCACATTTTCAAATCATGTTTTAATTAGTACAACATTGTGCTATCTTTCCGATTGCACGACTCACAGGACTGCGGCTGTGTCTGATGAGGGCAGCCAACAGGCGGCTGGCTTCTCCTCGGACTCCTGCATGATCTTTGGCTTCACACCATTCCATGACCCGAGCCAGCAGTACAGCATCTCTCCCCAGCAACAAGGCTGCCTCATCTTACACATGCAGCACAGCAGAGTAATGGAAAAAACTTTTCAGAGAACCACAACAAAATAAGGAAATATCACATAGATGCCTTTGAGTTTTTCTGGTCAAAAAGTCAAACAAACAGCCTCCTGATGTTACAATGCACATTACACTGAGAATATGAGAGAGGTGCATGAAGTTCACTTTACCCTTAATAGAACCTGTTTTTTGATGAGGATGGTGCTCGAGAAGATGATAATAAATCAAATTGTTCTTCCCAGGGACGTTCAACAAAAAAAACAAGACATTTGAAAACGTCCAAAACTACTTTATTTAATAGTTTATCAAACAATGCACATCTGAATGATCTTTTTCATGGATGCATAGGTTAAGAAGACACAACCAAAAGAGGGGAGACACCCTCAACTTGATAATAATTAATACATAATTGGGTTCATATTCAAATCAAAATAACATAAAATATACTGTATGTCTTTGATGGCAACTGTGATTGCATCAAATGACATGCTTTCTAGTTTGGGGATGGACATTCCTGGCCTGGCTTCAGGGTTCACTGAGCCAAGATGTGGAAAGCCAGCCTATGACCTGCAGGTCGACCTCCATCTTATCTCTTTACCATAAAACCTCCATTTCAGAAAGGGAACCAAGAGTAAGGGTTGCTTTTCACTCAAAGTAACTGCTTTTAATCTAAAAAAAAACAGCCACATGACTCTCAGTCTGTATTGCGCATTTAGAAATGGCAAAAGGGCAGGTCATTCACTTTAGTTTACCATATAAATAATACACTACAGCTATGTTATTGTATTTAATTTATCATATAGCTGCATGAATTTATTAATGATAGTGAGTTTGTCTATGTTATCATAGTTTATTACACTGAGGAGGAATTCAATTTTAATCAAATTCACATTCTGCCTCATGTTTTATGGTGATTACTCAAGTTGGAGATAGAATATGAAACCTTTGGCTTTAAACATTAAGTTACACAATCAAACAATTCCAAATCATTAATTCATTACTATCTCACTTTCACTTAACTTTAACCTATATTTAATATAATGTATTTTCTTAAAAGTTTATCCTCTGTCAAGTTTTTGGGTTGAACTACTTTCTAGTATGTGTGTTTAAGTTAACCCCTGAGCAATATCACATTTTCTTTAAGCCAAATCAATAGTCAGCTGACAACAGAATACTGCAGTAATTGCTCTTTTTGTGTATTTTTGTAAATGGCATCATTACCACTGTTTAAATATGCCTGCAGAAGAGGCCTCACAGCTGAGACAACTGGCAGAACTCCCTGCTGAACAAATTATATCCTCTGTTGGTAAACAATCTGTTTCAAACATGACGTTCGCAGCCACAGTCTGAGTTCCAAATAAGACGGTCTACAGCACTGCCGCACTTTATATGTTAATATATGTTCCCGTTTTAACATATTGTCTTCCACCATCACCCAAATTACAACCTTTCAATTCCATTGCTATAAATCCAGATGGCTAATATATTCCATTTTGCATATTCTCTGAATTAACATCCTTGTAAATGTTCCCTTACTCTAAGACATTATTCAATAAGTCTCATATTTTTATATCTGTTGCTGCATTGTCTGTTCTTTACGAATACAGAAATGAGATAGATTGAATTGAGAATTAATGACTTAATGATTTCAGACTGATTATTAATGAATTTCATAGATTTGTTGGTGCCCCTATTCCATAATGAGTGTGAAAGGTACACAGCGATGTGACATCTCATGACACTTGTTTTCTTTTTTTGATTATCTCAGTATTTGTATGTGGTGATATCATAACCTGCTTTTTATTTTATTATTGTTTATTTAATTGTGGAAATGTCCCTTTCAGACAGTGCTCAAGTTGACATTTTGGCCAAAGTGTTAAAACTAAGGGGGGCAGAGTCAAGATGAGATGAGTTTCATACATACTTTTAAACAGTTAAACTCACCTTGTCCATCCACCATCATGCGTAGTGTACCCAGCAGTTTGAACTGAACAGGCGGCATGTCTGAGCGTAGCAGGGTCTTTATCCTCTCAGTCACCCCATCCTCAAGCATTCGCACTTTGTTAGTGGCTGAAAGACACAGATGATATAGTGACACACTTGTTTCCAGTGTTGAGTGTGTGTTTGCATGTATGGCTTGTATTGTTTATAAGGCCAAAACACAATTAGGTAATTTTAAATATAATTTCACTCGAGAATTAATGAACACTATTTGAACCATGTAAAACTAATTTCTAAGACCGCCTTCTTTCACTAACGCGTCATCTGAAAAATCTGACATGTCTTTTCTCAAAAAGATGCATTAAAACTAGTCCACGCCTTTGTTACGTCCAGACTTCATTATTGTAATTCCTTATTATCAGGCTCCAGCAGTGAGTCAGTAAAGACTCTACAGCTTGTCCAAAATACTGAAGCACGTGTCCTGACGAGAACCAAGAAAAGTGACCACATTTTGCCTGTATTAGCTTCACTAGGCTTTCTGTTAAATGTATAATAGAAGCACAAATTCTCCTCCTCATCTACCAGTTTCTAATATGGCCCCATCATAACTTAAAGAGCTGATAGTACCATATCAACACACTAGAGCACTCCGCTCCCAGAATTCAGTCTTACTTGTCGTCCTTAAAGTCCCTAAAAGTAGAGTAGGGGCCAGAGCTTTCAGCTATCAAGCCCCTCACTTCTGGAATAATCTCTCACTTTCAGTTTAGGAGGCAGACACCATCTGTACTTTTAAGAGTGGGCTTAAGACCTAACTTTTAGATAAAGCTTAAAGTATACGGTTAGGGGGTTAGGTTTAGACTATGATTACAAGTCCCCTTGATATACAATATGCCTACTCACAGGGACGTGCACAGACATGTTGGGGGGCAGAGCCTCAAGAGAGAAAAAGGGCACATCTCATAATTGTTTATAAAGAAAATGCGTTAATAATATTACCCTTAATACCCTCACACTCACACAATTGTTAAATACTAAAGAGTAGCACAATGTGTTATGGAAAATGTTACCGTTATACCACACTAAATATTACCTCTGCTTATGCATATTATTTCTGCTTGTGAAACTGTTAAGATGACATTGGAGCCGCAAATCTGACTAGGTTTGTCTCTCACCACCAAGAGCTCGAAGAGGCCTTCAACCACCTGTGTCATTGTCTTGGCTTGGCCAGGGGGCCTTCAGCATGTGTTTGTGTCTTATCGCCTGGGATGTTACTATTCACTCAGTTCACATACAGTAGTTCTCACATACAGTAGTTCTCACAACACATAGTTGCACACACACACACACACACAGACACACACACAGCTCAATTCTTATCACACACACATCTTTTTTTGCATGTCAATGAAAAGCAAACGCCTACACCTGTTTCTTTGTCATTCCCTCTGCAGAATGCTCATCGCTCACTTTATGATTATCTGAGCTTCCTTGCAAGGAATAAAGTATATTTAAAAGACAATGATGCTCTAGCCTCTTTATTTCAGAAGTCTCACCAGGTCAAATTTCAATCGCAAAAGTTATTAGGTAAGATGCCTACAATCAAAATTATGCCGTTTAGTGAGGACATTTCAGGTAATCGTCAATTCTGAGATTTTGGTTTATTTTGCTTCCATATCTTCTTTAAATGGAAAAAAAGTTAGAATGTTGTAAATATAGTAATTTTGTTGACTTTCTCAGTTACACGCAACATCTACTGCACTTCTGTCAGTCCTGGGAGAGGGATCCTCACATGTAAGGTTTCTACTTTATTTTCCCTGTTAGGTAATTTTTCCTTACTCTTGTTTAGGGTTAAGAGCAGAGGATGATGCACTTTGTTAAGCCCTATGAGACAAATTGTAATTTGTGAATGTGGGTTAGGCAAATAAAGTGTGATTGATTATATGATTGATCATAAAAAGGGTAAGAGTGATGAGATTTCTTCAGAGGTGAAAGCATACACTTTACTGAGTAAATGCCTACCCAATTTCACAATCTTGGAGTGACTATCTCCTATGTAATCATGCAAGTTATTACTAATTGGGTTTAGTGTATTGGAAATGTTTGTTATGTGCAACACAACACAACACAATATAATGGCGTGTTCGCTGAACACGCCATTATATCATAAGTAGGTAAGAAGATACTGTGCTGCACCTAGTACCAGGGGGACTCAGGTGTAGCCTCAAGCTAGTTTAAGTGGTTTTGAAGATGACAGCCTGTGTGTGTTGTGCTCATATTGACTTTGTCGGTAAAAAAGATAGGTCACAGTGTTTAAGTAGGGTTAGGGTTAGTAGTAGTAGTAATAGTAGATAATACAATTTAGTTCCTGGAACCATATCTCTACTGTTTTACTTTAATCTGTACCAGGAATAGCCAGGTTCCTGAGCGCACTCAGTCCAGCATGCTGAACAGACACATCTCCCTCGTCAACATGTTGCTCCAACAAGGTCAGGATGTGAGGAACCACCCCAAGGTCCAGCATCTTCACACAGTTACTGTCTGACAGAAACACAACAGGCAAAAAAGACAATCAGTTCTTTGCTTTAGTTCTCAGTCCAAGGTATGTGTGTTCATGTTAAACAGTAAAATTCTCAGAGCAATTCTTGGAGGGGACACCAAAGGGGACCATCAGCATCAACTTTGACACAATCCAGTAACCCCCTCTACTGTCCCCCCCAACCCTCTACCACTCCTGCTCTCACCTCCTGCCCTCCCTCACATCCATCCCTCAAACCGTACATCCCTCCTCTCACTTTCCCTCCCTCCCATCCCCTCCTCAACCTTTATACAGTTTTGCTTCTGACTGTATTTAGGGGCCATTTTTAATGAGTCCCACAACACAAATAGACTATAGAGAAGACATCTTGCTGAGAAATATCTTACCGTTCCTGGCGAAGTTGGCGATGGCCAAGGCCCCAGACAGCTGCAGCTGAGTGTTGGAGCTCTGGAGCCAGGACAGAACATCCTGATATACCAGACCTGATCCCTCACCAAAGCACTTCTGCATAGACTCATCTAATCAACACACACACACACAGACACAGAAGACAAAAATAATGACACTGTAGTCTTAGTCTAAACTCTAAATTGAATGTGCATTCAGAGAGATTATAGAGATGCAGTTTAAAGGACAAGATAGGATAGCCAGTGTTACAGTAAATTACATTTGCAGAATTTTTCAATTCCCTATATCACACTTGCCATAAATCATTCTGCAGATTTGGTGTTGGGTGCAGGACAATTTCTTGGCTGTTTTTTTAATTCTTTCTTCTGCTGTGTACATCACTCACCTCCTAAAAGCAGAGACACTATGAGGTTCGAGGCGATCTTGATGCTGCAGAGGTCATGGGGGTCAGAACCTCCTTGCAGGCACTGAATCATCTCTGATAGAGCCTCTGGTACTCCTGACTCTGCAAACTGCAGCTTAAGTGTATCTGTTGGTATATTACAAACAGGTATGTTATACTCTTCTCAGTAAATGTTGTCTTAAAATAAATATACGACAAAATGAAAAAAAGAAAAACAAGAAAATCTGAAAACATATGTTTTTACTTCTCTCAGACTGTATGTAGAACATGATGGTACGTTATAATAAAATTTTCCCAATTAAGGCAGCACATTTGTGCCGTGGCTAGCACGTGGTTGGCAATCCAGGCTCAGTCAGGTGCGATTCTGTCTGGAATTCCCACTCGCTCCCTGTGTCTGCTTGGGTACTCTGGCTTCCTCTAAGAGTCCAAAAACTTTGCAGAATGGGATGAGGTTGATTTGAGACTCTATACTGATCATAGGAATGACAGTAAGTTATTATTTTTTCATTATGTTGGCCCAGCAATACACTGGTGACCAGTCCTGGGTGTGCCCTGCCTCTTGCTCAATGTCAGCTAGGGTTGGCTCCCACAACCCCCACTGCAACCATTGCAGGATAAGTATATATAATGGATGGATGGGTTCCCAAATTGGTCCGTCATGAAATATCATGTCATGCTTGATTTTCATCAGTAAGTCCCCCTTTTCCTTGCTTCCTCCCTTAAACACTCTTACCACTCTCGCCCAGTGCACCCAGTATTTCCAGGATGACATGTCTGCGTTCGGCATCAGGGGCCCGTTTCAACTGAAATGTTAGTACATCTGCCACGTCCAGCTCTGTCAGGGCTTCCCTCGCGGAGTCTGCAACACAAGGGTCTGTAACTATAGAAAATATTGGAGGTAACTAATGATCCTGACTACCATCTGACATCTACTGTTAGTTTAACACATAACATAATTTTGACACTTACAGTGTATTCTGTAACTTGAGCTCATAGACATTTTCCATTATCAATTGAGTTTGGGAAGTATTGAAGAATGAATTTGTCCATTTGTCTCCCAACTGATTTATCTTGGCACTGTACACAAAGACAGGCATGGTGGGGCTGCTACAATAGTGAGTGATAGACAGTATGTGCCAGTACTTTCTGTACTTCATGCCTCTTAATGAGGCATGAAGGAAATTTGTTAGAGCAAATGTAGAACACTTAAACATATGACAGATTACCAAGATTTTCAAGGGCAGCTCTGAAAGTGGCTCAAATTAGATTTAATTAATAATCAAATACATTTATTTTTTTATTTATTTATCCCAAACACATGCACAGACACACTCATGCAATTGAGGGAAATTTGTCCTCTGCTTTTTACCCATCTGGTGCAGGACACACAGAGCAGTGGGCAGCCATGTATGGCTCCCGGGAATCAATGACTATAATACATACAAATGCCAAATAATCACCCATGTCAGCCAGGTTACAGAGGGCCAGCAGGCAAACATTAACCAGTGGGTCATTGTCTGAATACTCCTTCATTATGGACACCAGTCTGGGTATTACGCCACTCTGGACTAACAAGTCCTGTTGGTATGCTGGTTGGGAGGATAGAGAGGGACAATGGAGGTGATCAAAGTGAGAGAAAAACAGCTTTGAATTATTGTTCATGTTTTTGTTTCATTTCTTTGCTTGATTACAATAATCATCATCAATGGTAATTGAATACAAATTAAAACATTTAATTGAGTTGTAATAAAAATGTTTTGTAATATAAACCATTAACATTTAGCCTATTTACAGACTGACTTCTCTATGAGCATCAATAGAACAGACTCTGTCTCATCAGCACACTTCTCATCATCATCAATTTGCCAACTCACAGTTGTCAAAGCAGATGCGTCCAATGGCTCTGCCAGTGTTCAGCAGCATCTCCTGGTTGTTGCCGTTCAGATGAGGAAGCAGTACCTTCACCAGGCCTGCCTCAATGCACGACTCCCTGACTGCAGCTACAACACACAAAAGGCGAAGATTTTACCTCTTCAATTTCCTCTTCTATTTCTCTGATAGTAAATTCACTCTTTTACCACGTGCAACTATAATGTGCCATGGTACTACAGAACTTCACAATATCAGTCTGTTGATATATACTAAAAAATATTCTACGTATTGGTAAAGACAAAGTGATTCTGTAAATGTAGAGATCAGCACCTGCAACAACTGGGAATGTCACAAATCATTTAGCTATCAAAATGATCTGGCAGGACAGATTTGAATGCTGAAGAGACAGTTTTGGACCTCAGGCTGCCAGTTGGAGATTGTCCAAAGTTCAATTGGTCCACAGACTTCTTGTCAAGATATAATTACCCGCCCATGACTGCATGGTATAGTATGCCTGGATTTTCTAATTTATTGATATTGTATTTATTTGCAAGTCCAAATCGCACCAAATTAGACACTGCACCAAAATAATACACATGACAAGTGTGACACCACTCAGATGAACAGTTCTCGAGATATTCATTTCACAAACAGACAGACAGAGGTAAGAGGTTTCTGGAATTAGTAGATACATTTATGAATAACATGATCTGTGAATAAAATATTACAACTGATAAGTGTAGCAGTATCTTACTTTACCTTCACGGGCCATTTCTGCCACCACCAGAGCCACCTGGCAGCAAAGGCTGCTTTTACTTTGTAAAGCCTGAGCCAATGTGGGTAGAATCCCACTATTCACAATCGCAACAGCAGCGTCTTTCTCTGTGGACACACAAAGCAATTTTTTAAGAAAAAAACTTTTTCAGGATATTCATCAGCATATAATAGACTACTGCCACCATGGTTAGGCATGTTTGCTATGTGCTTGGTTTCCCTCTGCAGGTTCCTGGCATTCCTGCAGCTGATTTCGATTTATCACCTGATGCAGTATAAGATGCCTGGTCTTTTTTCCACTCGTCGCTAGATAATATACTTGGACTACGCCATAGTATTGACCAAGTATTGGCTCTGATGAACTCTGTCTCAGCACTTTGCCACCTAGCTTACACTTTTGCCTGCCTCAGGTTACTCCCTGTCTGCCAGTTAGTTTTTCCCGGCTGTCAGCCCTCCCTGAAATACAGATATGAGACTGCATGAGCAGGCATTACTGTCTCAAGAACTAGAAAATACATTTGATTTTGTAAGAACTACCAGACCTATAGTTTAAATGAACTGTAGGGGGTTTAAAGTGTGAATGTGGGAAAGCAGACTTCAGAATATGACAGGAAATCATGCACAGTCGTTGTATTGATGTTTTCTGATTTTCTCCTTGCCAAGCTTCACTAAATATTTCCGCATAAGACATCAAAGGCTCTTGAAAAACGTTGTCACTGATGATTTGACCATTTACCAGCAGATTTTCTACAACATTACCTGCCTGGTAAATTGTTTGCTCTGCTGGTTTGTTAATCGGGTATCTGCCCTGACTGAAGACCAGCTTCCCGTTCTCTGGCAGTAACCGGCTGATTCCTCAGTGAGAGCCAACCGGGTGGGCCTCATCAACAGAAATGCTACCATGCTCAGAAAAACTATGCAGCACGCCACGCCAAACACAACCACTGTATGTTAACCATCAACAGTAAAGCTTGCAGTAATGATTCATTTAGAACTTTTATTATACATTCAACTGTTGTCTTACTGTGACAGTACTGGAACTAGCTCCCACTCACAGTTCGGGAGGCAGACACCATCTCTACATTTAAGGTTAGACTTAAAACATTCCTTTTTGATAAAGCCAATAGTTAGTGCTGGATCAGGTAGGTCCTGAACCATCCCTTATTAATGCTGATATAGGTCTAGATTGCTGGGGGAATTCCCATCATGCACTGAGCACTTCTCCCCTTGAACAGGTTATAGCTATATTTGCTTATATGGCCTTAATCCATAGCGAAGCATTTTAACACTTTTAGTCATGGTTTTTTGTGGTCTTGTTTTCTGTCATTGTGTTGTAATTTTGAATTGTGTTTGGATGGATGCCTCCCTTCTGCAAAACAATCTACCCACGGGTACAAGTCAGAGCTGAAACCTGATGCTGTTCCTGGTCTCTCTCTCCTCTCTCTCCCCCTATCCTTCCCCTATCCTCCCCCTCCCATCTATTTCTCTCCTCTCTCCCCATTTTTCTCTGCTCACCACAACCGGTCGAGGCAGATGGCTGCCCGCATTGAATCTGGTTCTGCCGCTTGGTTTCTTCCAGTCAATGAGGGAGTTTTTTTATCTCCACATTCGGTAAAATGCTTGCTCATTGTTGGAACTGTTTGATTTCTCATTTCTCATAATTTTTTAGGTCTATGTAAAGTGCCATGAGATAATGGCAATTATGATTTGGCGCTGTAAAAATAAAACATTTAATTTAATAAGGTGCATATAACATGCATTTCCCTATCAGAGGGTTTGTATGAAGCTCTGGCTAGACCTTAATGTGCCCATAGCCCTAAATACATAGTTGCCTCTTTGGCACATTTGGTCCATTGCTGTGATACGTCAATTGAACCAGGCAAGACTAACCTAAACAGTGGAGCTGTGTTTTTTCTGGACTAAAAGCACTATATTGTTACCTATTTTTTCCAGGGTTTATGATCTACATGGTATGCAAAAAAGTACAATACAAGGGATATTTCCATCTTGTCCTATGTTCTAAAACGAGACAGTGTTTAGATTAAAAGGCATAGAGGCAATGATGTCTGATCTACTGAGCGGGCCAAATGGCTTTCATAGTATTGCCATACAAGCCAGCAGCTAGTCAGATTTACCTTCAGCCTATTTTTGTTTTGGCAACAGAGATGGAGATTCTCATAAGACTTGACAAAGATGACTTCAATGAAAAGATGTCAGAGGGCAAGAAGTTACTGCGCTGCCTACTTGTTTACTTGTCTGGCAATCGTTACATCAGCAAATAGGGTTAGCCTACAAAATAAGAGTTCTGTTGCGTTGCGTGAAATGTGGAATGGAGAGGAGTCAAATGGCGGCATGAATTACTGTCCCAGTCCACCGCTTGTCCACACAGTTTGTGTGAAATGCCACTAAATGCATTATTATGAACCGGTTTTGCTAACAATGGCTTGCTAGTTACACAAATACTGTTCCTGTGCAACTGGAATGCTATCAACTCGGATTACTCAGGTGTGATGTCATCTGACTGCCCAACTCAGAGATGTAATGGAATGGAGCATAAGATCCTGTGAAACTTCAAGTTTTAGACTGATGACTGCTGGCTAACTAGCCAGATATAGTTGTAACTAACAAGGAGCAGAAGAGGGCACTAGTGATGGATGTGGCAATCCCAGTTGACAGTTACATCAGGTAGAAGGACCTCAAGAAGATTGACAACCACCATGGGTTGAAAGAGCAACTGGAACAGATATGGAGGGTGAAATTCAAATCCTATGGTATTAGGAAGGTTAGGGGCTGTGACCCCTGAAATGGGAGCCTGGCTCCAGCAGACCATGAAGGTTTCCTGACCCATGATGATGTCTGACTAATCAGCTGATTTAGATTACCTAGAGCAGTTCTCTTGAATGTATATGCCAAACTCTGTTAAGTAGAATTAGAGAGGCTGAACCTAGAGAACCGCACCATCCCAGTACATACACTGTACAAGTACTCTTCACTCTGCCTCAAGCATCTTTGGGAATAATATTTCAGAGACATACAGTACTGTGCAAACGTTTTAGGCAGGTGAGAAAAAATGCTATAAACTAAGAATGCTTTCAAAAATGGAAGTGTTAAAAGTTTATTCTCATCAATTAACAAAATGCAAAGTGAGCTACCAAAAGAAAAATCTAAATCAAATCAATATTTGGTGATACTACCCTTTGCCTTCAAACCAGCATCACTCCTTGTAGGTACACTTGCAAAAAAACACAGGGATTTTGTAGGATTACAAAGTGTATGATCAACCAATTATACCAAACAGGTGCTAATGATCATCAATTTCACATGTAGGTTGAAAAATAGTCATTAACTGAAACAGAAACTGCTGTGTAGGAGGCTAAACACTGGGTGAGGAACCGTCAAACTCTGCTACCAATGTGAGGTTGTGAAAGACAGTTTGAGGTCACAGGTCATACACAATGGCAAGACTGAGCACAGCAACAAGACACAAAGTAGTTATACTGCATCAGCAAGGTCTCTCCCAGACAAAGATTTCATAGCAGACTGGGGTTTCCAGATGTGCTGTTCAAGCTCTTTTGAAGAAGCACAAAGAAACAGGCAACGTTGAGGATCATAGACGCAGTGGTCGGCCAAGGAAACTTAGTGCAGCAGATGAAAAATACATCAAGCTTATTTCCCTTCGAAATCTGAAGATGTCCAGCAGTGCCATCAGCTCAGAACTGGCAGAGACCAGTGAGACCCATGCACATCCATCTACTGTCCGGAGAAGTCTGATCAGAAGTGGTCTTCATGGAAGAGTTGTAGCCAAAAAGCCATACCTCCGACATGGAAACAAGGCCAAGCGACTCAACTATGCACGAAAACATAGGAACTGGGGTGCAGAAAAATGGCAGCAGGTGCTCTGGACTGATGAGTCAAAACTTGAAATATTTGGCTGTAGAAGAAGGCAGTTTGTTCGCCGAAGGGCTGGAGAGCGGTACAATAATGATCTGTCTGCAGGCAACAGTGAAGTATGGTGGAGGTTCCTTGCAAGTTTGGGGCTGCATTTCTGCAAATGGAGTTGGAGATTTGGTCAGGATTAATGGTATCCTCAATGCTGAGAAATACAGGCAGATACTTATCCATCATGCAATACCATCAGGGAGGCGTATGATTGGCACCAAATTTATTCTGCAGCAGGCCAACCACCCCCAAACATACAGCCAATGTCATTGAGAACTATCTTCAGTGTAAAGAAGAACAAGAAGTCCTGGAAGTGATGGTATGGCCCCCACAGAGCCCTGATCTCAACATCATCGTGTCTGTCTGGGATTACATGAAGAGACAGAAGGATTTGAGGAAGCCTACATCCACAGAACATCTGTGGTTAGTTCTCCAAGATGTTTGGAACAACCTACCAGCCGAGTTCCTTCAAAAACTGTGTGCAAGTCTACCTAGACAAATTGATGCTGTTTTGAAGGCAAATGGGTGGTCACACCAAATATTGATTTGATTTAGATTTCTCTTCTTTTAATTCACTGCATTTTGTTAATTGATGAAAATAAACTGTTAACACTTCCATTTTTGAAAGCATTCTTAGTTTACAGCATTTTTTCACACCTGCCTAAAACTTATGCACAGTACTGTATATAATTCTGTCAGACACTGAAGGCCGGAAATATTGCATGAGATCAGGAAATAATTAAATTGTTGACCTGACTGCGCTTACTGCATCAGCAGCACAAAACCACTGAAAATGTTCTTTAATTACTGATACCACTGCTGTGGTCACCACACAATATTTCTTTCTTCATCTCTACCTCAGTCAAAAGCAGCTGGATTTTGGTGATAAAAGAGTTGGTCTGCTCGCTTGATCTGAAGATTCACCATAGAAACCCATTCATCAGAAGGGTCTTTCCACATTTTTGAGATTCTTTGAATTGACCAACTATGGTTAAATGTGGGTGTGAAGGTGTGGGATATGAGGTAGATCCATGTTTGCACGTACCAGTTGTACTGTGATGTATAAATGGAACATTGCATATTTTTATAAATCTGTTTATTTTCTGGACATGCCATTTTCTGCTTTTGTGTGCATGAACACTTTTAGTATGTATCCTAGGCACTGTTTTATACATAAGGTCCCAGGGCTGTCAAATTTTAGGTGAGGATGACTCACCATGTATCCAGCTAAATCCCTACTATGTGTTTATCACACTGTTTGTTGGAACATCACCAAGTCAGCAGCACCACCGGCGCCTGTGGGCAATGGAAAACAAAATGATCAGCAACCTTCTGGTGGAGGTACCGCTGGTCTCTCTTTATCACCGCAACCAGCTCCACACCCATTATCTTATATTACTGCTGCCGCAAACGATACTTAGGGTTAGGGTTAGGGTTACGGTTACTCCTGACAGTTCCTCACTCAAGGCCTGGTAGAAGTAGTGATGTAAGGTGCACCATACCAAAATTATTGGTCGCTGTTATCTGGGACGAAGTTGGAGCCACAGAAACTTAAGGTCTCTCCTCACAGGGCCAGACAAAGCTAGCAAATACATTGATTAAAACACAATTCCATTCAAGAAAAAAAGGCTAACATGTGAATAAATGTGAAGCAATATCTAAAAAACAATATATCTCGATAAGTGAAAAAAATTAACTTGTCGTCTTTTATTGGTGGAGGAGATGCCTCTGACCAATGTTGACCAATGTTGAGCAGGTGCAGTTCACTCTCTGTGGCACGAGTGCTCAGGTTCGACACTCAGGCCGCTGTGAGCACACGCAGCGCATACCAGGCAGCTGGTCAGTGCTGTATCTGGTCTGACAATGGCCATCAGTGCCCTGGCAAGAGAGGGATTGAAGATGGGGTACAGGCAGCGGTGAGACCTCTCACTGCAAGCGGTCCCACAATGCAGCAGCCAGGGAATCGAGAGGGAGGAGAGCGCACCAGAGGAGATGAACGCCCTAGAGACAAGAGCACCTTACGAAAAAGAAACTCCCAGTTAAAAATGGAATGTTGGCAATAGTAATTAAGTTAATTGAGGTAAATTTGCTGCAGTCACAGGCATCGTAATTATATTCAGGCTTTGTAAATCAAATTATGTATTGTATTGTGTATGTATTGTATATTATTATATCTCTGATATCTTCTGACAAGGTGCATCCATGGACTGTCGGTGTAAACAGTGAAATTACCTTGTTTAGAGTCGAATATGAATGTCGGGGCTTGCGGACACTTGGTTGACACCACACGAGCAGTATGGAGGCATGTTGTGTTTTTTCTGTTGTCTTATTACACTCAACAGAGGTGTAAAGCACTCACGTTACTGTAATTGAGTCGTTTTTTGTGAACTTTGTAATTTTTTTAGTAGTTTTTGAAATGGGTAATTTTACTTTTACTTAAGTAGATTTTGACTGAAGTATTGTAAAAAAAAACATAGTTCAAGGCGCAAGGCAAGTCTCACTGCAATGGTAGCCAGTGTTGTGCATGAACGCGTTCAAAAGAACGCGTTTATTCCAACAGCGAGCCACACCTGCCAGTAGCGATCTTTTCCGTATTTTTAAGGAAGTTCCTTTTCAAAATAAAATAAACCTTTTCAAAATAAATGTATCAAGAGTTTGATTTGTTGTGTCTTTTGTTTGCAGGGTTTGAATAAATAAACAGGCAAAATTAGCAATAATAAAACATTTATTTTAGTAATTGATACATATGAAGCACAGTTTAAGGCAAGGGGTAGTGATGGATAAAGTTTTCTTTAAAAAACAAGTTAAGTCTTTCATTCTCACTTTCCACCTTAAAACTATGAAATGAACTGAACTATGAACTAGTTCAGAATTTAAATGGTGAACTATGAATGTAAACTATTCATGTTTACTTGTATGAACTGAACTTTGAACTATTTCACTAGAGGTGTGAACTTGCACAACACTGGTGGTAGATGCTGCATAGAGTGGATGATGGAGTCAATGCAAGCCGCCGTTGCCGAGTCACGAGGGCTAGATAAGGATGATATTGCCGACCACCAACAAGCTGCGGACGACCAACAAGCGGAAGCATCGAACTTTCCGCCAGTTGAGATTAAAGCAAATGAAGAAAACCTGTGGCCTCATCACAGCAAGCAGTTTGTCTTCAAACGCAAAAGAGGCAACAGCAATATAATGCTCAAACTCAACAATAAGTTGGTAGACTAGTGCTCTAACGGTGGACCAAAGTTAAACCAAAAGTTTAAACATACAGTGGGACAGTGGCATTATAACTTTTTATTTTAGCTGTCATGTGGTCATATGTCTTGACATGTCCTCCCAAAAGTTCTTAAATGTTGTTTTGACATGTTAAATGTTTAATGTTTGACATGTTTTAATGTCATTGCAATTATATTTGTAAAGATTCTTCTTTAATTAAAAATAACAGTTTTTGGATTGGATTTATGACTCCTTGTCCTTTTTCGCACTGTAAAGGAGCGGCCCCCATTAAGTTTTTGGTAGTAACTAAGTAACTTTTACTTAAAGTACATTTTAAATGAACTGCTTTTTACTTTTACTTGAGTAGATTTTTAGATGGGTACTTTTACATGTACTTAAGTAAAATTTACGTTTAGAATTATGTTTATAATAATGACAACAAGTAACGAAATAACCAAAAGCCTTGTGCCTTTATTAGCCAGGAGCTATACAACCAAAAGTAATGCTTTTTCATGCAACAACAAGGCACGCCTGCCATTTAGCGATCTTTTTCGTTTTTCAGGAACTACCTTTTCAAAATAAAAGTATAACATTTCTCCTTCCGTCTAAACCATTTCAAAATATTCAGAAGATGAATATTTTGGCTGCCTGACCAATAGTCAAATTTTCATTTCAAGGTCCTTCATTTTAAATTTCTCAGTCAAAGATCTGCCTTGTTCTGACCAGTTTTACAGTTCTTTTTCATGTTCCATGTTTCCATTTTTTACACGTTTACAATTAAATAAAAGATTTAAAGATATACCATGTTGTCTATATTGGTTTAGCTTAATGGTATTAACTTTGCAGATAATCCCTGGTAGATAACTTGTCATCCGCAGAATTGTAAGATAGATTGTGAACAGTATTACAGAGGGTAAGCACAATAAGTACACCAACCTTTCCAATAAACAAATGTTGTTGCCTATAATTATTACTAGTAGTGACATCTGTAGAGGCATGAGTATTACCAGTAGCTATATCTGCATTCTTTATCAAATGGCACAACCTAGACATTGAGAGACAACCCATTGCTTGAATACTTTTACTTTTAATACTTAAAGTAAATTTAAAAGTAAGTACTCTTTACTTTTACTTAAGTAGGAGTGTTGATGTAGTACTTTTACTTTTACTTAAGTATATATTTTCCTGGGTACTTGTACTTTTACTTAAGTACTAAACTTCAGTACTTCCTCCACCACTGGTGGTGAGTAGATAATGAGTGATTTTTAATTTCTGGGTGAACTATCCCTTTAAGTCTATGTAATGTCCCTAAAAGTGACCTATGACAACCTAAGTGTGTGCTGTGTGTATGTGACATGACTTACTCTTTTCCAGCAAAGAAGATAGTACCGTGTCCAAATGAGGCTGGAGCTCCTCCTCAATTAGCTCTGTACTCACACTGATAGCCTTTAGTGCTTCACTTAGAGAATCTGAAACAAACACCACAAAATATTTACAGTAAAGGTTAGCAACATGTCAGCTTCAAAGGACTTCCTTATCCCCTCCAATACATACATATAAACTCTAAATCTTGGAAAAAATTATAAATACCAAGAAGTAAATCACAGTAGATGTATGTACACTAGGTAGAGTAAATGGCCAGAGTTTCTGCAAAGTAATACCTAAAAGCATAAAGTTGTCATCTTTGTATGATGGGCAATGGCTAGTCACACACAGAGCTGTGAATCAGCCACTGAATGTGATAGAAGAATCAAACAGGTGATTCAGCAACTGCACCTTAGGCTCTGCATAAAAACTAACAATAAGCCTGCTCTGTGTGTGATGGCAGCACCAACAGCCACACACTGAACCTCAGCAACATGATCAGAACTTTTCTTTAATCTGTTTAATTTGTTAGTTTAAGTTTCTTTTTGCACACACTTAAAATGCAGACACTTGTAACAAATAAATAACTGGACTAGATAATCCTCAATCAATGATCCAACCAACATCTGCTCCTGATCTCCAGACGGATTTCCAGTCAGTTGTATAGCTGACTTCAGCTGTTGGTCTTCAGTCAGTGGTTGCCTGCTACTCCACCACTGCATACATCCTTCCTTCATCCCCGCCTTTTCCAACACCCTACAGAATGGCTGGGTGGTGGTGCCTTGGTAAAGGGTGCACATGATGGTTGACGGTGCTCTTGCACTCCTCAGCTTCTAAGTGAAGTAGAGGATCATAATGTCTCTCTTGGCTAGTGATGCGATGTTGCTTGATGTTCAACCCCAGGAAATGCTTCACACGCATTCCACAGCAATGCCATGGATGTGTCTCATGTGTCTCATCGTCTCTTGAATCCTATCGTCTTTCCAAGTTAACACTTTTGTCAGTGTCATAAACGTGTGTGGCTCATCTTTTTCATCCTTAAATACTCTATTGGTATTCTTTTTGTGTTTTTCAGTTTTGTCATTTGTCATGTATTAGTGGTGAAAACATGGAGAATATCGAGAGCAACCAAGCCTGGTTTATTTCACATAATATGCACGTAGAGTTGTTCAGGGTTGACATTCTGGTTTCCTGGTAAGGTTAAATCCTAGTATCATCAATCTCAGTAACTTTAGCCTTATTTGGGTAATCTAACCCAATACATATTCAACTTTTTTCCAATACTAGCAAAGAATTACACTCAGGACCAAGCAAAAATAACTGCTTAAACAAACAGATTTACAAAACAATGCATACATACAAACAAAGGCAGAGTGAGGTGAGACCTGCAGGTTGTAATCACCCCAGCTAATCCCCCATAAGTCGAATGAAAATAGCCTGAGTGGAGAGGGGTATTGGGCTAATACACAGCCTGTGAGGTCAGGATCTAACACCCATGTCCTGTGTGTGTCTGCTTGTCTTTTTATGGTTTTGAGGGTCAAATTATGTGTGTGTGTGTGTGTGTGTGTGTGTGTGTGTGTGTGTGTGTGTGTGTGTGTGTGTGTGTGTGTGTGTATGTAAAATGTATGATGCTTCAAGGAAGATGCATTCCTCAGATCAGCAGTTACTCAGCAGCAGCAGTGGGTTCTGATGAGGCTGGGTGTGTCTTCAGCGTGTAATGCATGACGACCACTGGCTACTGAGTTTCTATCCCTCCAATCTCAAGCTAAATAGTGCATGCTTACTGGCCACTGAGACACACTGCTTGGTGTCGCAGGGTTTGTCTGGACAGAGCATGACACTTAAGCCAATGACTGTCTGTCTGTTTGTATATCTATCTTTCTCATACACACATTGAAACATCCACATTCCATGGTGAGATGCCTGGTATTACACAACCACAGCTGGTATTGTATAGCATCATGCAAAAATAAAACACACAAACAAAGAGTAGAAGGATGTTAAATATGAAGCTACTCACCGGTGTCTGTCATGGCTGCTGGTCGACAGTCACTCTGTCAGCTGGCTCACTGCCTCTGCCTGCTGGCACTGCTTCTCTATGTGAGTGTGTGTGTATGTGTGTGTGTGTGTGTGTGTGTGTGTGTGGGGTATGTGTGGGTCTGTACAGACAAGCTACCCTTCCTTCTTAAGGTCAGGTGTACCCCAACTATGTCTCTCACTCCGTCTCTCGTTCCCTCAATCCCATTATCCAGCGTCTTTTTCTCTCCCTGCCCCCATTGCGTTTATTGCGCTCTCTCTCTCTCTCTCTCTCTCTCTCTCTCTCTCTCTCTCTCTCTCTCTCTCTCTCTCTCTCTCTCTCTCTCTCTCCTCTCTCTCTCTCTCTCTCTCTCTCTCTCTCTCTCTCTCTCTCTCTCTCTCTCTCTCTCTCTCATTGATTGCGATGCAAATAACATATGTCTCTTCATCATTATTATTATATCTTAAAACACCATAAGTTTGACTGACAGATTTAATGGAATATTATTTAGCTATAGAAAAGATAATGTCTGAAGAGAACTACAAACCACTCAGAAGGTATCTCTGATTCCAAGCAACAGGATCCAGATTTGACTCTACTCAACTATTATAACTGTGATTTCTGACAGAACTTTAATGTGATATTTAAACAACTATGGCGTCAAATTTATGTCAAAAGTCAGGAGGACAACAACACGTTTGCCAGGGCTGATACAATGATACATCCTGTATGTAATTAAAGGAAACTGCTAGGAGAGAAAACACCTGCACGTGCACAAAGCAGCCTTTGGAGGGCGCACATGCACATGCATCAGAAACCAAGGGAGAACACTGGTCCTGTGTAAGCTTTATTAAAAGTTATTCACTCAGTACATTAATGATTCCATTTAAGACTTAAATTGAGGTAAACACTAGATCATGTTTTCATCAGTGTTTGAGTAGTGTTCCCAAAACCCTTCTACCTAACAAACAGAGATGAAGCTAAAAAGGGCAGTGAGAGTACATGCCACCGACAAGACTAATGCCCAGTCTCAAACTTTGCTCTGTTGCTGCATACACAGTTTAGCTTTTGTTGTTGCAATACACGTAGACAGTTGCAACTGTGAATTAACTTTAAGAAATAAATGCCACAAATAAGTGAAAAGAGTACCTCAGAGCCAGCCCGATACAGATCAGCACATAAATGTATTATGTTAAAACATCCTAGCTAAGAAACAAACATACAACCAGCCATTTAATTCAAAGCGCTTTAGAAAATGATGACTACAGGGAAACGATTAAAATGGCACTGTAAATGTGCTAACAAAAACATTTTAACAGGGTAAAAAGAACGTGAAACCTCAGAGAGACCCACATGTGAGGGACTACTATGCACACGACCAAAAATTGCAGATGTTCTGCTCCCACTTCAGGTCCTGGGTGATGAAAATGCCCAAGAAACGGAGTGACTCCACGGTGTCCACTGGAGAGTAACACAGGGTGATGGGGCGGTAAGGTTTTTGCTCTTCCTGAAGTCCACAGTCATCTCCACTGTTCTGAGAGTGTTGAGCTCCAAGTTGTCACTGCACCAGGTCACCAGGTGGTCAATCTATATTACTTTTTGATTTGCCATACCTCTCAATAGCCCGTGTAAGTTTGGCAAGATCGATGAATTCTCTATTGGCCCTAGGAAAATTAGTGAGCAGTCATCTCGTCCATTCCAATAAACAATCTATTGTATAGCAGTAAAAACCGAAGCTTAAGACACAGAAACAGTATAAATCATTTGATGTTTTACTTCACCAAGCATAGACTGATGTATTTGCTGTGCAGTACAGAACGGTTTTGAGAAGACACTTCATTAGTGCAATCAGGCTGAGCCACAGGATGGCTTTCCACTGAGAGGAAACTGAACTTCTTGAAGCCATTTCAGGTACTCTGAAAGTAGGGTCAGATACCAGGGCACCTCATGGTGCATTCTTGAGGGTGACGCTCAAGGGATAGAGTGGGTTGTCCACTAACCATAAAGTTGGAGGTTCAATCCCGATAAGCCAAAGTGTCCTTGGGCAACATACTGAAGATACCAGATGGCTGTGCCGGCTGTATAACAGTGTATGTGTGTATGATGGAGAAAGTGCAGCACATAGATACATTGTATAAATGTGTGTGTGAAATGCCCAAACTTTCAGATAAACATTTAATTATATGACATGACAACCTTTTATTATTTTTAGTTGTCTGTGCAGCACTTCCATACTAGTACCAATGACCTTTATTTTTGTTGTGCATGGGATGGTAAAAAAAGTACAATAACAGGAAGAATAAGTGATCACATCAACAAACTTTTGTTGTAACCTGGGATAAGGAAATGGACATGGGTATTGACCCTAATTAACCAACTGTGATTTAGGGTCACAGTTGATTCTGACATTACAATGATTCTGACATTCACCAATGTTTTTTTATGGGGAATTTTTCTTCTGTGGTACTGCAATATATGCACAGCGCACCCAGGACTGTGTTGCTCCTCGTTGGCACACAGAGCGGGACTTGAACCTGAATATTATTAAAAAAAACAAATCTCTGAACCTAGTCCAGCATGTCCTGTCCCAATGGGTTCTGTGAGGCTCAGATCAAGTAGCCACAGAAGCTAAGCTAAGGGTTCACCAGCTTTGCTGTTTGCAATGATGCACAGCTTCAGCTCGGATAACTCTGTGCATCTTCATTTTCTTTTCCCTTCCTCTATACAGTGTTTCATTTGACCTCAAATCTGAGATCAAACTACACTGCTCAAAAAAATTAAAGGAACACTTTGAAAACACACCAGATCTCATTGTGAAAAAAAGTATGTTGGATATTTATACTGATATGGACAGTTTAATGTCTTAGGAAGAAAAGGATGCCACATCTTTGATGGAAATACAAGTTTTCAGCCTACAGAGGGCTCAATATTATAGACACCCTGAAAATCATAGTGAAAAAGTGATGTGGCAGGCTTGTCCATTTTGCCAAAATTCAATTTCTGCAACTCAAAATGCTTCTCAATATCTTGTGTGGCCCCCACGTGCTTGTTATGCATGCTTGACAACGTCGCGGCATGCTCCTAATGAGACAACGGATGGTGTCTAGTGGGATGTCCTCCCAGATCTGTCTAAGGGCATCAGTGAGCTGCTGTAAAGTCTGAGGAGCAACCTGGCGGCGTCAAATGGACCAAAACATAATGTCCCAGAGGTGTTCTATCGGGTTTAGGTCAGGTAATCGTGAGGGCCATTCAATTGCATCAATTTCTTCATCCTCCAGGTACTGCCTGCATACCCTTGCCACATGAGGCCGGGCATTATCGTGCATTAGGAGGAACCCAGGAACTACTGCACCAGCGTAGGGACTGACCATGGGTTCAAGGATTTCATCCCGATAACTTATGGCAGTAAGACTGCCGTTCTCTAGCCTGTAGAGGTCTGTGCGTCCCTTCATGGATATGCCTCCCCAGAACATCACTGACCCACCACCAAGTGCTCAACCTGTTCCTCCTTGCACAAAGCAGCAGATATCGGTCCTGCTGATGGGTTGAGGACCTTCTACAGCCCTGTCCAGCTCTCCCAGAGTAACTGCCTGTCTCCTGGAATCTCCTCCATGTTCTGGAGATTATGCTGGGAGACACATCAAATCTCCCTGCAACGAAACGCATGGATGTGCCATCCTGGAGGAGTTGGACAATCTGTGCAACTTCTGTAGGGTTAAGAAATCGCCTCATGCTCCCAGTAGAGATAATGACTCTAGCTAAAGCCAACACTAATGGAAAACCAGTCGAAGTGATCAAGAGGGAGAAACTTGAAATGGCCTCCACTTGCAAAACCACTCCTATTTTGGGGGTCGTCTCATTGTTGCCCCTCTAGTGCACCTGTTGTTAATTCCATCAACACCAATGCAGCTGAAACTGATTAACAACCCCCTCTGCTACTTAACTGACCAGATAATTATCAAAAAAGTGCAATTGAATTCATGCCATACCCTGATAAAAAAGTGTTCCTTTAATTTTTTTGAGCAGTGTATTTTTAAATCTTTTTTATTTTAATTGACTTGTTCCAAAATAAGGGAAATAACATACATTTTCTCAGGATTCAACTTTTGCTGGTGTAAGGATTTACCCAATATTTTTTCACTCATATCAACACACTCTCTCAAAGTAGCAGTTCTGCATTTGCAAGGGTAACTCAACAACTTGTCAGTTTTGTCAACCTGCTCCTCACTTCCTGCCAAA
This sequence comes from Pseudopleuronectes americanus, assembly GCA_038501795.1. NCBI lineage: Eukaryota > Metazoa > Chordata > Actinopteri > Pleuronectiformes > Pleuronectidae > Pseudopleuronectes > Pseudopleuronectes americanus. The sequence goes on along the minus strand of CM076729.1, from coordinate 482,403 downwards.
GGCAATATCACCACCATTGATGGAGAGAACCAATGGGTCAAGTCTGCATTAAGTTTTTATGTGGAAGGACGAACAAAAGAAGCCTTTCAGCACTAAGTAATGGACTGGAGTATATATTTGTCGCACAGTTTAGCTTTAAAGGTAACTACTAGTAATGGTATTTCAGTTTAAAGTCTTCACACACACACACACGTTAACGAAACAAATTTATGTATGAATTGACAAATAAGACTTAACATCATGGGGGAAAAAATTGTACTTTAATTTTGTATGCATTTAAAATGTCAAACCAGAAGTGGAAAATTCTAACATTTATATTTGAAAGACATTGACTGCCTGAAGGTTGAAAATATGTCAATTTGTCAGAGTGCACTGCTGGATGTGAACATTCGGCATCAGAACCTCCTCCTGCTAATTGCCTCCCTCACCGTCATCCAGCAGGAACTCGCTGATCTCCTCCCTCATCATAGACCTGCACATAATAGCATAGCAACCTAGTTCCAAGCATGACAGAGGGGTTATATTCCTCTACTCTTTACTGAAATTCTGCCTTTAGTTTAGTTAAATTATCCAAGAAAAAAGTATCCAAGGGCATCTGGATATGGTTGTAGATATATAAAACTTTTCTTGACCTGGATGATTATCAACCTTTATTGACCTAAGAGCACTAAAAATCTTTATCATTCAATAAATGTGCAGAATTTCTCATGGATTACAAGAGCAGTAATTGTGAGAATGTGGGTTTCAGACAAATTATATTTCCCATAGCAAAAAGCAAGTTATCTAAAGAAAGTTATTTTTGGCTTAAGTAGACGACAATTGGAATCAAGGATGAAGAGTAATCTTATAAAAAAAATATTCTCCTCACCTCCTTTTTCTCCTTTGAGCCTCTAACAGGATGTACTGGGGGAGATGCTCCACTGATGACTGTCAAAGGAAAAGCAATAGCAGGAGGAGTAAGCTGGAAAATGCCTGAATTTGATATTGTTGAGTAGAGATGTGCATGTTGACCAAAAGCCTGCAGTTTCCGTGAATAGACTTGCATATCTTGGAGGGGAGCAGGTTGGCTGCTCAAAAAATAGCAAAACAGCTTTCACTCTATTATAAATATCTTACAGAAACATTGACTGCAATTCTATCCTGAGGTGACTAGGACTGCTCCCTCTCCCTTATACACTTTCATGCACTGGAGGGTAAGGGTGCTAACAGCACTGGCTGTCAATGACATGAATGACTTAAATATAAAATATCATAAACATCAACCATGCTTCTCTGTATATCTTAACCATAATATATATTTATCCTGGCCTGTCCACGCTTATCAGTAGCAATGTCATCAGCTTATCACTGCCCTAAACGTTATATAAAGTTTGATACATGTGTTTTAATGTTGATAATAGAGTTCACCCATGAGTTTTTGTGGTATCTGGAGCATTTATACTTCAGGGCCAAACAATTTGCATTTTTTTTGGTAACAAGAGGCTACCACTAATAACATGAAAGGCTTAATCACTAAAAACTTAAAATAACAGTAATAAAATAAAATTAAACTTAAAGAGACAACATGCAGTACGAGACAAAACTAGTTTTTCCAATTTTTCAAAGAAAAATTTTGCACTCATGATCGAAAATGAAAAGGACAATCGTTGGACTACAAGTGGAAATGATAACACCCATTCAGTATGTCCAGACTTTTTAACTCACCATATCTTTGATGGTCAGGTGACAGCTGTAACACAACAGGGTCTTCAGATTGGTTTTCTCTGGTTCCCTGTAATGAAAGATCAGAACAAAAATACAACAAGTGATGGTCTTAGAGGTAGAGTGTAAAGAAGAAATTAAATGACTGTATGGTAACAAATTAAGAGTATAACCTTACAAAACTCATGACATTCTAATGAGCCTCAACTAAGCTGGGGGTTAATTTACAAATGATTTGCATTATTGTTAATCCTGGTCTCATCAGTTGTGTATTGTAGTCCTAAAGTATTAGTCAGGGCAGGGCTTTAAGAAGCGACCAGGGACACAGCAGCAAAGATCTAAAAAGACTTCTTGTAAAGGTTCTGCTTAGAACCATGTTTTTAATTTGCTTGATGACAATCACTGCCCGAGTCAGATACATAAATCCCTAAAGACTTACTTGGCAGAACAGCAGCCTTCACCACTCTCTGCCTTCCCACAATCCTGTCCTCCTCCAGAAGAACAGCTTGATTCAGAGGGAACACTTGACTCGAGCTCCACTGGAGCTTTAATGGAAACACAGGAAACCAATTTTTAATGACTGACAACTGTGGGTCGAAATTCAGCTGTGGACTTTTACTGTACTGCCTTCATACCCTGCATTTGCCCTCTGAATGACTCAGAAGGCCAAAACACAGAAAACTGCTGCAGTACATCATATAACATCAGCTGGAGAGGGCTCTCATTCAAATGAAAATGACGATTCAGTTCAAATCGATATTCTTTACCCTACCTATGATGCATGCTCATATATTCAAACATTGTCAGTATTCTGTTTGAAGGCTTTATTAAAAATGATTGTACCCGGAGGACAAAGGCAGAAATGTATCAGCTTTAATTATTGCACCTATTTTTGATTTATTCTCAGTCTTTTGACAAAAATGCATATTAGTTTTAGTCAAATTTAGTAATTTTTATCCTTGTAAGTTTTAGTCTAACTCACAACATTTTAGTCTAGTTTTAGTCGACGAAAACTCAGAACATTCTATTCTAGTGGATGGATTGCGGATTACCGCAAGGACTGAACTTATTTCTGGGTGCTCGTAAGGTGGTGAGGATAGCGCGGACCATTAATTGTATTGTTTGCGGCAACTCACCACACCACACCTACATACATTTTGCTTTGGAACGTTGCTTGGGGATAGTATGAACCCTGGGGTTGGGGAAATATTGATGTATGGGATTTGTTTAAATAGTGTGTTTATGTTCACGTTTCCACCATTGTTTGCGGGCACAAGTCCAAGTTGCACTTGGGGATGATAATGTTTCAATACAGAATATTGTATGCAACAAGCCTGGGTTTATTTATATATATTATTTCATATAGTGACGATACTATCGTTCATATATATAAATGGTCGGGACCCGTACACAGCGTGACGGGTCCACCTGTGCTCCTTAAATAATAGCGTAATAATTTTCCCCTGTGTTCCTAATCAAGGAGAATTGTTACAAATGTTAGGGCTTCACCTTCATGTCTGGGCCTGTCATGGAGGGCGTGGAGTATGGATACAGAACCTGCAACATACAATCAATGATGTAAGGTACATGCATCTAAATCTATTGAAACGAAAGTTAAAATCTATTTCAATGAAAGTTAAAATCTATTTAAATTAAAGTTAAAATCTATTTCAACGAAAGTTTAAATCTATTTCAACCAAAGTTAAAATTTATTTAAATGAAAGTTAAAATCTATTTCAACGAAAGTTTAAATCTATTTCAACCAAAGTTAAAATCTATTTCAATCAAAGTTAAAATAGATTTAGTCATGTTTTTTATTTTCAAAGATCCGTTTTCGTTAACGAAATTAACACTAAATGAATACTGTACCAGGTTGAAGTCGATCGCTCTTAGTCCTGGCAGGATATTTAGTCTGGGAGAGCTGCTCTGAGGTCAGTGTGGCCTGAAAGGATGAAGCATTCTCTGAAAGAAATGAGGGAATCAAAAAGAAGAAAAGAAAGAAGTGGACAAAACAAATGAATGCCAAACAAGTCTTCACTGCTGAGGGTGCCACTACCCGGTTTAAAAATAGCTTGTTAGAGAATCTGTGACAGTCCTTTCTCTGCACACTAGTGATCAACACGTCTGTGTACACCCACTCCGTCTGTTTTTTGCAGGCTCACAGATGTTTTATATACAGTCTGCACATATTGCATCCTGTTAAGTCAACAATAACAAATGGCCTTTTGGTAAGTATTTCTATGAGGTTGAGTGAATACTCTGTAGATGCCTGACATAAAATATTATTGGTGAATAAATGGGGAAATTATTAAGTTATGTTTACTATACATGACTTAATGTTAATTGGTTGCATGTAACTTAGAGACAATCTACATAAGGGGGGTAAACCTGTTGTTCACACAGGAATAACCATCTGAAAGTTTAACTGCATTTGTTAATGTTTAAATGTGCCTGAACAATTAAATGTGCCTGTACAATCATCAGAACCTGCAGCTTCACAGTGGGAGCAATAACAATCTTAAAATAGACTTCAATGGAGGGAAGGTGCGGAACCAGTTCAAAAAAGCATCATCATATCTGCTAACCTTAAAAATTGGACAACAATGTTTACTAAATTTGCTGGTTGGCTTATTATTAGGGCATTCAAAATTAACGTGGGATGATGAATTTGTGGAATTAACACCTACATTTTTTTAACGCATTAACGCATGTGCAGAATGACCCACTCCATGGACCGATACCCACCCCCACTCCTTCATTCAGAGCGAGACCCACAGATCAGAGTTCTTTCACGTGAAACAGCCGGTCAGTGACTTTGTAGAAGAACAGTGAAATACAGAGTTTCTCTGGTCACAGCTGCTCAGTGATCAGCGCCGCTGCGTCATGATCAGAGCAGAAGCTGCAGTTGGTTTGTACCGAGCTGGAGTTTCTGTGTCCTCCTCCACTCTGCTCTCACTTGAACTAATAAACACTCATCACTAGTTATCAGGACCTGATCAGTACATGAAGGAACTCATGTACTGATGTACTAGGACTAAAAATGTTCTAAATAACATCATCCTATGTTTGCTCAGAGGCACAGCCAAGATACAGCCAAATATGAACTATGGTGTGGTATGTTTAAGTTTGATTTTGTAATTGTTTTCAACATTAATAAATATCATTTGGACCTTTCATCAATAATTAAAATCACTTCAAGCCATCGAGGTCAGGAAAAAGCTACAAATTTTAAAAGCTGAATTCTTTTGCAGTTACTACCAACAATGTTTACTGGAAGGGCAATGAAATTAACTTAACTCCTTCTTCAAACTCACCAACAGAAGTATCCAGAGTGCACACGCAGAGCAGACACCTCTCAGAGCGGTCGGCTGTGGAGGAGCTCTTACATGCCGTCTGCAGCTTCTCACTGGTCCTACGAGACAAACAGCCAGTTTCTAAAGACCTCATACTTCCAAAGCAAATTTGTATTTAAGAAATTTGTACACTAACTGCATCCTAATAAAACTAAAATAAGCAGTTGTTCATACTGTATACTGTTTCCAAAATACAAAGAATCCAATATCTAGTGATTATGATTATGTCCAACCACCTATACTGAGTAATCTCAGCAGAATACAAGATGTTTAGAGTTTCCAACTGACCTATAGATGGTGCTGACTGTAGAGGGGAAGTCTACCTGTAGTTTAGTGACAAAACTCTCCGTCAGCCGCTGTATACTGGCTTTTTCTGTTGTCTATAAGACAAACACAGATGCACAGGGAACACAACAGTTAGGGGATATACATATGTTTGCGAGTTTATGGAATCAGAGTGATTTGGTCCTTTGTAGTCAGAACCTTTGCTGTGGGCATTTTCTTCATATTGTGGTTAGGGGCTTTTCCTGCTCTTTTAATATCCTTGAGTTGTGTGTCGAACTTTACTGGACTTCACATGTAGCAAGACTGATAAAGGCTGACATCTGTGGGGCAAGATCTCTACCAGGAAGAAGACCAGATATTGGATTGAATTATACATATTGTAAATTTCTTTTAAACTTGAATAAAAAGTTTTGAAGTGTCAGCCCTCCAATTGACATTATAGAGTACAGTGTGTTGATGTGCATGATTTTTAATAAGGAATAAATACCAGTCATCCAAATGAAAGTGTTTTCTGAGAGCAGATGGAAGCAGCGATATTAAAATTGGTGTTGGACAGATGGTATGAATTGTTAGTACAGTTGCAATCAGAATTATTCAACCCCCTCAATAGACATTTTAGTGATGTGGATGAAAGATAATGACAATAAATGACCAAAAACCTCTTCAAACAACAAAACATCCATTGAAATGTCTTATCCAAATTCCTCCTGGCATCTTCTAGTCGACTTTTAATTTTCCTTGTGGTCAAGAGCTGAGTGCGTCTTGGAGTCCGGCCGTGGACTTTTTTATTCAGTGCACATCTTATAGTTGCCACTGAAGCACTTGTTCCAGCCTTGATCAGGAATCTTGCTCTTTGACTCCTTCTTTGAATCTTGCTCTTTGAGTCAGAATCAGAATTCTTGTCAGAATCTTTGAGCAAGATTCTGACAACTTTATTTGATAAATCCTTAAAATCTTTAGGGACTGAATATTTCTGACTGCAACTGTAGGCTTATGGCTCTACAATGCTCACTAATAGTCCACCATTTGAGAAAAGACCTTGCCTATAGTCAGTGTACAGAGTACTGACATTACTGTTAACATCACCTGCCCTTGGCCGATCTTACCTTAGTGTCCAGGCTTGGTATGAAAACAGAGGCCACGTTGAAAAAATGGTTGTAGTAAGCGATTTCTTTGGCAGAGTAGTCCCTCATTGGCCTCACTAATATTATGTCACCATACCTGGAGTCTGAGAAACCCTGTTAAAAACCACACACACAATTATAACACATCTGATATCATCTGTTTAGTACATCCTTATCACAATCTGTCACCTAAACACATACACACCGTGTCCTGAGCCAGCTGTGCTCCTCTGCCTAGTGATATACTGGTGAGGAGTTTAATTGCCAGTCTGGTGCAGTTCTCTCCGAGCATCACTTTTCTGTAGCCCTCAGTACGAGCTGTGTGCACCAGCAAATGCTGCCTTTGAAAATAACACATTGTGGGGTCAGAGTGGATTGACAAAGAGCTATTAAAAAGCACTGACTGAGCTTTAATTTTGTGTTTTTCTACTACATCATTTTTACTAGTAAGGATAAATAAAAAATATTAGACAAAAAATGATCTGCCAATACTACTTCTCTTGGCCTCTTTTGTGTCAGAGAACTTAGTTTTGAGTTTTACTGGGTTTTTTATTTCAGTTAAGTGGTTAATAATGTTTCCATGGGGAAAAAGAACAAGCGACTCGGATAATTTGGTAAAGTAAGTACAAAATAAACGAGTCTGTGTCTAATTTTCTTCTATTGTTTTTACAAACATGATGAAGAAATAGCCAAGACTGGTGCATTATCCCAGATGAACATTTTTGGTTTAACCTGAAACTAAACCCAGAAGCCCCATCAAGAAAGTGTGGAGTCAAGTCGTGTAGGAGCACATAACTGTCTGACCTTAATGTGTTCAGCAGGTCATGTCTGGCCGTCAGTGTCTTAGCCGATTCAATCAGCTGCTGCAGGAACTGTGTGTGGGCCTCTGGAACCAATGGCATTGATGTTGGGTCCTGGTCTTTTGGATTCAAACAGCTGCCACTGTTACTTTTAAGGAACTGATCCACAGCTTCTTTGTAGGCACTGGCTGGTTGTTCTGATGATGATGGGGCCATCACAACGACTGAACTGGGAAGGTCTAGAACCTAAGTGGACATAGGAGGACACATTCAACAGTGAGTTTGGTTAATGTTTACATTATAAGTATTGTGTTAAAGGTTCAACTTTAGATTGTCCTTGTGACTTTAATGCAGTTAGGTCACAAAATTGCATGAGAGAAGGGGCTTTAGATTCATCATAAATTTAATGGCTGTTATCCTGAGGGGTGAAACAGACTGTGAAAAGTCAAACATTCCTGTGCCTTCACGTACCTGTTCCAGGGGCACCACATAAAAGGGGAAACCAGTAGCTCTGAACACAGCTTGCAGCTCAGCCACCGTCCTCAGTCTCTCATCAACAGACTGACCTACAACACCACCCTCTAGGAATAACCACACACACAATCATTTCAGAAATGACAAAAGTCATACATAACAGTTAGAGAATGATACTCCTAATTTCATTTACCATCAATGTAGACAATGCCAGGTAAGAACCTCAACTTCTTATGAGCATTTTGACTCAGTCCCTAGAAGGAAAATTTCAGTTTTCAATAGAATTAATATTGAAATAAAGACAAATATGGGGTAGACAAAAAAAGGAATGAATCTAAGATTTAAGCAACACAAATATGTAATAAATAAAGGACAAGTGTATTATAAATATATTTAAAACTTCAGGCCCACACAATATTCAAAGTTTAGGTCTAGAAAGCAATCAAAACTGGATCACAGCTTAGCAACGGGCAGTGGTTAGGAAATGGATCAAGTTATTATAAAATCAAATGAACTCGATGAAATAAATAAATATTAAATGGATCAATTTCCATTTCAAAAAATGGGGCATCACAGTGGTTTGCAATGGCACCTCACAGCAAGGGGGTTTCTGATCCAGCAGGAATCTTTCTGTACATTGTCTCCTGTGCCTGCTTGGGTTTTCTCTGGGTAGTACTTCCTCCCACAGTCCAAAGACATGCTGATTGGGGTAAGGTTAATACGAGTCTTCAGTGAATTTAGGTGTGAATGATTGTTAAAGTCTGTATGTTGGCCCAGTGACATACAGACCTGTCTAGGGTGTACCTTGCACAAAGTCAGATGGGATTGGCTCTAAAGGCCTCTATGTATTAGCCAACTTGAAAAATTGAGTCAGAAACTATGGCATAAAAAAGCATGTCCCAGCCACATTCATCACTTTTTAGTGTCCCTTAGAAACACACGTTTTGATTTGAACTTGGTTTTGAGAAATTGCAGCACATTCTAAATGCAATGCATGAATCAAATAAGGAAGATATTTTCTCCATTTGCACACGTTTCCTTTAGTTGCATAGATGTCTGCAGGCCAGTATCCTGCATCGACATCTATAGACATGTGGATTACTGGGGTTTCTAAGTTTTTTTCAAAAAGGAAAATCTACCACAACACCTGTGCACTGTCAAGTGGACAGACAGAAAAAAGATTAACCTCTTGTACTTGACTGAGCATTGAACAGGACGAAGAACCTCCAGATACAGCCAACAGCACCTACAAGTAGAGGAAACACAGTTATGGAGCTGTCCCACAGTTTTTTTCCTTAGTCTATGAAAATAATTGTGTGTAAAAAATTCAAAAGATGAAATGCAGGCATTGAACTTGGTCATGTTGTGTCAGCAGAGAACAGAGTTGAGAATTAAGTATTAAAGTCTACAAATAAAGCACAAACACACAACGATATAGAAACGCCAGCAAGAGGGGTCCAGCAGCAAAGAAAAACTTTGCATTCAAATAAACACAAAGACTGATCTAAATATATTGTACATTTTATTTTAATATACTTTGTCTACCTGACTGGTAACGTGTATTAAATTATTGTAATGGTGAATTATGAATTAAAAATTTAGATCGACAGTCTGCATTTGTTTTACAGATATGCACATAAAAACTCTCTCTCACTCCCAGCCCATGGTGGAAGTGAATACATAGCCCTAGGTAAAGCTTCTGTCCTCTATCAAAAGGTGTGGAATTTTTAGGGTTCTGCTCAGTATCTTGAGTAGTATCTTAGCTATTCCTTTACTGCACTCTTCTGGACAGTGACTTCACAAGAAAGGGAAATTAGCATAGCAACCTTCATGGCCATTAAAGTACAGATTTCCGAGTTTACAGCGGTGCACTTGAATGGATCACGAAGTCCCTGTCAGCACCTGCATGCTTTACCATACAAAGCAATGTAATTTTACATTTCTTAGCGGAGATCAGTGTCTCTTTTTTGCGTACCTTGTCTCCAGGGAAAATTATCCTATTTTTTCCCAGCATGGCTCTGAACTTGTGAATGAAGTATTCTTTGAAACAGCCCCTAACAAAAACAAAGACATTTTTTTGAGTCAGGTAAACACAGTAACATCTTCAGAAGCCATGTTAAGTTTGTAAAATAATATCTTTCAGAAATCCCCCAGCTCCAACAACACTGCTGGAAATTCTAGCAATACCTGAGTTCAAACCAGTCCTCCCCCACACCCTGTCACAACACTTTTCTTGTGTGAACACTGGTATTACTATAACTGCTTGCAGGCCTTAACTCTGGACATCCAACTCATTTCCTCCAGAGGTGATGTGTTAGCGCAAATGTCTGTTTGAGAGCCTCAGCAGTTTCTAGTAGGGATGGGCATAATTACTCGACGATCGATTAATTGATCATTAAGAATTTCCTCGAGGACATTATTTTTCCTCGAGGAAAACTTTTGCATGTTCGCTATGTGTCAGGGGGTTGGAATATCCGAGCTGCCCTGAACGCAGCACAGCCAGGATGTTAGTGGAGCAAGCAGCACGGTGCTAAGCCTCCGCTCCGCTGCTCGCTCGGCTTCATGTCCGCACACGGATCCTCAGTTCACACGGGGGGGAACCCGGACAGACCCGGGTCTGGGTGAGGGGCTCCGGGAGTGAGGGCGTGACAACAAACGGACCGGCTCTCGACCTCACTCTTGCTCAAAGAGTGCAGCAGCGCATATTTTCAAGTGTAACCAGTGAACGGAACCCGTTTAACTGCCACAAGAGTTGTTCATCTTGTAATAAAGACCTCAATGAGGAAACACGCTGTGTTTTTTCTATTTTCACAGCATTTTTATATAGCCTATAAATAATGAATTTTAATATAAAAACATTAATGATTAGTCAAAAATGTATCGTTAATTCTCCCGACAATCGAGGAAGACCATTTACTCGAATGCCCATCCCAGACTCTCTTTGCCTGGCCCAATAGTAGAAAGTCAGCAGAAATGGATGTGAGATCCAGTAGGGAATCCCCTGATGGATTCACTTTGAGCAAATGGGGTGTCGAAGTAGTTTCCACCATGTGACAGACCCAAAAACATAGAAGACACCGTCGAAGACTATAAACAAATTCAAATGATCTCCGCAGCCCAATAACAAAGTTAGGTCGTTACTACGCCTGCTGCACTACCCCTCATCTGAATGGAGGATTATTTTCTTACTTGAAAATGTCTGAGCAGTGCACATGCGTTGTGAAAGGCAAACTGCAGATTAAGTCCGGACCAAATTCTGGGGAGATCCTCCGCAGGACAGGTCTAAAAACGTTTTACTATGTAAGACCTTGGGCAAGTTCAAACCATTGACTAGTAATGACTAAAGAACTGTAATTTATCTTCAAACTGCAGCAAGACAGAATTGTATTTATGACAGCCTGTTATTCATAATCTGCCCTCTGTTATAATATATGCATCCCTGAATAGTTGATTGTAGAAAAGAGGATGCTATGTACCCAAAAGACACAAAAACCTGTACGATGCATTTTCCTGAAGCAGAGCAACTGGTGATCAAGAATTCAAACTTATAATCTACTCAAAAAAATTCAGGGAAGACTAAATTATTACAGTTTAACACCTAGTCAGTTAAACTTTAGGGATATCAATCTGTCCATATAGTAAGCACAAGTCATAATGGATCAGTTTCACCTGCTTTGGTGCAAATAGAAATGACAACAGGAGCAATGGAAAGGCAAAAGCAAGACAACCCCCCAAAAGGGAATGTTCTGCATGTGGGGACCACAGACAGCTGCTCTCTCCTTATCCTTAATAATAATGATAATAACTTGAATTTATATAGCACATTTCAAGAGACCCAAGGACGCTTTACATATGTCCGTAGGGAGGAACAAGAATAAATGAAAGTATTTGAACAAAACAGGCAAGAAATAGACTGAGCACTATATCTTCTTGATTCATTATTATCTAGTTTTGTGGCGTTAGCGTCCTTGTCCCCACTGGAAGCCCGAGGCGGTATCTGCAGCCCAATCAGGTTGCACAGGTAGTCCAGCTCTTCCAGGATGGCACATCCATTCATGCGACCACAAGAAGGTTTACTGTGTCTCCCAGCACAGTCTCAAGAGCATGGAGGAGATACCAGGAGACTGGCAGTTCCACAAGGAGAGCTGGGCAGGGCTAGTGAAGGGCATCAACCCAGCAGCAGGACCGATATCTGCTCCTTTGTGCGAGGAGGGACAAAAGGAGCATTACCAGAGCCTACAAAATGACCTCCAGCAGGCTGCTGGTGTGCATTTTACAGATGATGACTGTCACATGTGACAGGCGTGAAAGCGTCGTGGTGAACGTTATGCTGCCTGTAAAATCATCCAGCATGACAGGTTTGGTGGTGGGTCAGTGATGGTCTGTGGAGGCATATCCTTGGAGGGTTGCACAAACCTCTATGTCAAACGGTACCTTGACTGCTGCTAGGTACCAGGATGAACTCCTCAGAGTAATTGTCAGACCTTTGCTGATGCAGTTGACCTCCTGGTGCAGGAAAATGCCATGCCTCAAGGCCGGCGCATGCTTCTGCAACTGTGACTGCTGCTTTTCACACAGTTGTGTCAACGGACTTGTTTTAATTTATGGTTCTCCAAGGGTTGCGCATGTTGCAAAGCAATTCACAGCCAGAACACTAGGCGGAGTAACGATTTTTGTCGAAGACAACCTTAGAGACGCCTTCTTTGTGTGTGGCAGTCGTCGTCTGGTTATTTACATCGCCACTGTGCTCCTCAGAGCCTTTTTCTGGCGGACAAATTTGTCTCTGACCTTTTCCACAGCTTCGTGGTCATACTTTCGGATCTCTTCTGCCAAACGCTCTCCTATTTGGTCCATATTCGTTCTTCTAAATCTTCCGTGGTCTCTGCCGGTATTATGAGGCATGAAACCGGAAATGTGACTCCGGAAAGGACTTATTTAGCAGATCAATCACAGCCTTGCGGGCTGCGTGAGGCTTGCTTAGCTTTGTCGTATATTTACAAAAATTGGGCGACGCACACAAGCACGCAAACAGGGGTACGCAAGCACGCAAGGGGCAACCAAATTGGCCCTCATGTTCCCTTGACCTAAAATCCAATTGAGCCCCTATAGACATTATATTACATTAACCAACAGATACTTAAAATAGGTCTTTACTTAGACCACATCGGATTTCACCTGATGTAGTACCATCAGGACATTCAGAAGTGTGCTATAACCACAAAGGCTATCTACACAGATTGACACTCAGTGCTTTTAGCCATTTGAAGTCAGTTTATTCACAGCCTCTAAAACCGCATCCTGAGTTTGGGTCACATGACCATGAATTGTTAGTTGTTACTTTACACAGCAAGTTGGACAGTGCAGAGTGCTGGATGCCTTACCTGCAGAAGCTATCTCCTGCCCGGATGACCACAGCTGCACTCGCCTCTTTGCATTTAACACATTTCTTGAAAACACTGAATAAATGGAAGAAGAACAGACATCTTAATAATGCATGCATATGTTATGACATGTTTTTGCTGACATTTATAAACAAACTGTAGGTGTAAATGACAAGGATGCCCCAGTAGCTACACAACAGCAGTAATGGGATGCATCTAGAATGTGCATTTCATCCCATGGTTTAGATTGCTCTTACTTTTAATGCTGTAGGTCTTTCTTTTTAGTCATAATCTTATTGTCTTTTTCAAGTTTTGTTTAAACCAAGATAGATTGTGAAATTTAGCCAAAGCAAGATTTGAGCACACACGTATTGAACCTCTATTATTTCCAGATAAAGCTAAAGTACCACCACCTGTCCCACATGTTCTGGCAGTCAGTTAACTGTCGGTTTACTGTCTTGATTCCTGCAGCAATTGTCCACTTTGCCTGCGTGGTAATCCAGCATTCATGACCAAGGATCCACTTGACCCTCCACAATGACACACTGCTCATGATGTAGAGTATGGGGGTTGGGTTTGTGGTTCTATCCCTAGCTCCTCCATTCCTCAAGACACATACTAATCTGTGGCCAGGTGTTCTAGCTTAACTGTTAATATATTTTTTTATCTTTGTTCCAGATGATTTTCTCAGATTCGTCATTTTCATGAAACATTTTTGTTTTGTTATACAGGTAAACGTTGCATACTTCAAAGCAAGCTTCCAAGACAGATGATTATCTTTCAGAGGAGACCCAAGTTGTTAAGAGTAATAGACACATGGCAAGATCAAGGGAAATTGCTTCATTTTTTAACACTTGAGTGTACCTAGTGATGATAACAATGCACAGCAAACACGAGTCATGACTAGTCATGTAAAAACATCATTCACTTGAAGAAGGTGGTTGGCCATTATGTGTTTTTGTGACTAAAGTAAGCGAACATGTTTTTATTGGATGCGGTGAGTTTTCATGTATCCTCCACTCATTGCTTTTATATTAAATAAAGTTGGATGTTCCCGATGATCAGTAGGGCTGAGACATCTGAGAAGGGAAACAGTGAAAGTAAAGTGGCCCATAATGTTTTATCATGAACTGGTTTAGCTACCAATCGCTGGCTGGATAACGTATAGCTTGTTCCTGTGCAACTGGAATTATATCAACCCTGGTAATTCGGGTTTGACGTCCTTACGGGCTCGAAGGTATAATGGAGCGCGGCATACACAACGCTCACCAGTTATACAGGAGCCGCGTCAGTGAGGACTTTATGAATGTAAGTGAGAATGGTCAAACTGTGCTGCAAAGCGCTTTGAGTGGTTATCCAGACGAGTGAACGGTACACATGACGAGCACAGCGGATCTGTGGTCCCCCAATTTAGTTCCCTACCTGGGCACCTCCGCGCTGTCCAGCCCATCATGATAGTCTTCATCCACCTGGCACATTGTGAAGTACGTGATCTGCTGCGCGTACACGAAAATTGTTTCTGTAAAAAGGTGGTGGTCATTACACTACATTCACTTTTGGTTGACAAGCGCCAACGTCACGTGCCTGAAACGCGGCACTAGCTGATGACGTCATTGAAGAACTTCTTCTTCTTCTTCTTCTTCTTCTTCTTCTTCTTCTTCTTCTTCTTCTTCTTCTTCTTCTTCTTCGTCTTTTTTGACGGCGGTTGGCCAACAACTTTTAGGTGTATTACCTCCATCTTCTGGATTGGAGTATATACCAGACCTTCCGGCATTTACAAAAAAATCTGATAATTGCCTAAATGCTCCACTGTTGAATTGCTGTCCTCTGCTTCTAGCATACTCAGCATGTTTGTTCATAACTTAGTATTTACTATTCAGACCACTATGGTCACGTCTTGTTCTCTCGTGCCCTATGTTTCTTTAAATAGGCTACTATAATAATTATTTTCTCTGTCCCACTCTTCCTGCAATTTCTTTTATTCATTTCTGACTTGATTATACTTTTAACCTCAGTCTTGCAATACTTTGCAATACTATCATATTTACAGCTCTTATCTTACTTGCTCCTTATGTGTATTATCTGCCACCTAATTTGCAGTAAAAACTGGAAACTTCACTGATAGTTAAATAAAGTTAGTTTTTTACCCTCTTAATTCCAACTAGCGTTTGGGCTAATGCTTAATGTAAAGGACTATGCCTAGTCCACAATACGCGACATTTGATCAGGAGGAAGAGCTCTGAGCAGAAGGTGCGAACCCCAGCTCCTCCAGTTTGCATTACGAAGTTTAACTGCATGAAAAGATAAGCTTAAAAAAGCACTGTATAAAAAATCCATTTATCATGATATTTTTTGATGTAAATGGTTAAATGGTTTTGTATTTATATAGCTCTTTTCTAGTCTTGATGACCACTCAAAGCGCTTTACAGTACAGTTTTACATTCACCCATTCATTCATACAGTGCATCTATTTGCAGCACTTTGTTATTCTATAGGGGGCCATTCAGGGTTCAGCATCTTGCCCAAGGACACTTCGGCATTCAGACTGGGGATCGAGCTGTCAACCTTCAGGTTGGAGGACGACCACTCTACCCCTCAGCCACAGCTGCCCCGCTGTCAATTCATACATACACAATCAATAACTGACCTGATCAGAACAAGGTAAATAGTTTTCAAAGCATACCTATTTGGTTCCCACTCTGCCCCTTAAACATCTGATAATACTCATGTCTCATAATATTCAATATCTTTTTACATTTTCCTGTCATTCTAACCACATGTATTTTCCAAGCAAGCTTCTTGTTGAACCAAATACCCAAGCAATATAAATAAGTTATCTGCATGTAGTTTTGTATTGATTTCAATATCTACTTTTTTTTTGTAAAAAAAATACGACCTTTTCATTTCCCCCCAAAATTTAAAAGCCTTTCAAGTGTCCATGCCCCACTTTTGTCATTTGCCTGCTCCAGCTTCTTTGTTATATACTGCTCTTTTCCACATCACCCCATCACCTGCTAATAATGACAACAGTGATATACATTTCATATATCATAATTCATTTATTAAATAGGTTATAGAAATATATATTGAGAACAAAATTAGACTTAATATGCTACGTTAAGTGTAGTTGTCTTTTCCTGTTTAGGTACTTGTCGTCTCTGCTTTATTTAAATTAATTGAAGTTATGGCGGTTTTATTGTTGTAAAGGTTTTCAAACATTTTGATAAGCTTGTTTAATAATTCTGTGACCTAATATCACATATTTGTTTCATAGGGCTGCGTTCAGGCAGGATATTTTATTCAATATGTCCTTTAATTCACACTTAAAACCAATTTCTAGGACCGCATTTTTCCACTTGCGTAAAATCTCAAAAATCTGACAAAATGCTCTAGCACGTGTTCTGACGAGAACCAAGAAAAGAGACCACATTTCTCCAGTATTAGCACCCCACATTGGATTCTGGTTAAATCTAGAATGGAATTTAAAATTCTCCTCCTCACCTTCAAGGCCCTTAATAATATGGCGCCATTTTACCTTAAAGAGCTGTTAGTGCCTTATCAACTCACTAGAGCACTGCGCTCCCAGAATTCAGGCTTACTTGTCGTCCCTAAAGTCTCTAAAAGTAGAGTAGGAGCCAGAGCTTTCAGCTACATATCTCATCAATACATATTACTGAATTTACCCTTTGCCCTTATGATGATGAGCGCAGCAGGATGATGGGCGCCGCAGGATGATGTGATGATGTGCACTGCAGGATGATGTGCGCTGCAGGATGATGTGCACTGCAGGATGATGTGTGCGGCAGGATGATGTGTGCGGCAGGATGATGTGCGCCGCAGGATGATGTGTGCGGCAGGATGATGTGCGCCGCAGGATGATGTGATGATATGCACTGCAGGATGATGTGTGCGGCAGGATGATGTGTGCGGCAGGATGATGTGCGCCGCAGGATGATGTGTGCGGCAGGATGATGTGTGCGGCAGGATGATGTGCGCCGCAGGATGATGTGTGCGGCAGGATGATGTGCGCCGCAGGATGATGTGATGATATGCACTGCAGGATGATGTGTGCGGCAGGATGATGTGTGCGGCAGGATGATGTGCGCCGCAGGATGATGTGTGCGGCAGGATGATGTGCGCCGCAGGATGATGTGCGCCGCAGGATGATGTGCGCCGCAGGATGATGTGATGATGTGCGCTGCAGGATGATGTGTGCGGCAGGATGACGTGCGCCACAGGATGATGTGATGATGTGCGCTGCAGGATGATGTGATGATGTGCGCTGCAGGAAACCAGCATTTTATCTTCCATGACTTCTTCTATAATTTCTCCATTTGAATCTTGCTGGTTCCCCAATTTGTGCTGTATTCATTAATACACAGTTAATTACGTGGGTTATAGAAATGTATTATTTACCTTCTTTGTGCCGTACTGTGATAACTATTAGTTCTAACTCTTGTAGAGAGGCGGTGGACTAGTGGCAGAATAACTGGATTGTGGGCAGAAGGTTACGGATATCGGACTGGAAGGTCACTGGTTCGATTCCTCGCGGTGACAATACAACACACCTGCCAGGACGACACCCCGGATCTGGTCAAAAGAGCACTATCCCTACCCCCACTGTCTAAGTGCCCCTGAGCAAGGCACCTTGCTCCCCGGGCGCTGTGCACGGCTGCTCACTGCTCTGTGTGTCCTGTGATGTTCACCAGATGGGACAAATGCAGAAGACAAATTTCCTACTCTGCATCACTCTGCGTGTGATTGTGCATGTGTTTGGACCAATAAATGTATCTTCGTACTGTTGTTAGTTGTTTGTACTTCCCTCCTTGTTTGATAATTATTTCACAGTCCCCAACATTTAGTTTCTTATGAAACTAAATCTTAGGAAACTTATTATCCTTCAAAAGTCAAATTTAGCTAAGACACTTTTCTTGTATATATGCATGTGGTTTTGTTTTTAATGTAAGTATTTAATACTTGAGCATTTGCCATTCCATTGAAGTATCAACATAATGCCATAAACATCTGTTGGTCTGTTTGTGGAACGCATATCTCACAAACCATTAATCTAACCTCGGCTTCAAATTGTGCATGTCCATTGTGAATTGCCAGAGAAAGTGCAATGGTGAGTTTGGTGCGATTTGGACACACGCAGTACCATCAATATTAATAAGAATTGAATAAATAGGTGACCAGCGCTCTGTGGGAGTCAGTGGGCTAACACTCATATACACATACCAATTTGAACATGGCTTCTTCTAGATCCTCAGATAAACTACTGCAGTGGTCGAACTGGGTAAAAATCACTGAGCTCATTTTCATATTATGTTTGTTATTTTTTATTTCCTCTGACCAGCCTAGCCGTTTTCAGTAATTACCTCCAGTGGATGTCTGGAGAATTGGGTTGAGACGTTCTCTGGAGTTTGCCTTTCACACATACACAATACAGCAGGAGATCCTCTGATCAGACGCAGTCACAACAACACAGAAATCTGCCAACTGTCTGGTGAGGGTTGAGCAGCAGGCCAAGGCAAGTTGTAACAAAATAACTGCGGAGATCATGTTTTTTGTTTATAGCAGATGACTTCGACATTGGCCCTTGTCACCAAAGAATCTCTTGAAATGTTCCACGTGTATTGCACAGCTGATCCGTCTAGTGTTTGAGTATTGGGCTTTAATTTGTTATCAAGACTTAATTAAAATGTTGATAACGAGAAGATCAGGAATTCTGACTATGGTAACGTGTTCTTCTTCTTACATGAAATGTTTACGGCAGGTGGCATCCAAAGTTCTTTATTTTTGCCCCCTTCAGTTTATAATTCTCTCAGTTTCCATTTATTTTGAAGTCACTGTAACTCCATGTTCTAATATGCTTTTAAAAGTATTCTCTACTGGTCCTGTTTTGCGTAATTGTCGCATCCGTTCTTTCCTATTCACCTGTTACCTGACAAGTAGAATCTGGAATGGAAGTTTTGTAGTTCAAGGTAGAGTCCTGAGGCATATTTGGACTACAATCCCCATAAAGCTAAGCGCGTAGGGGATTTTGTTGTAACCTCTCGTTTTAATCGTAAACGTCCACTGGCGTTTTCATACGCGCTAATCTGACAACCAAGTGGATGTGGCCTCACATGCTCTGCATGAGTTTATAAATCGATGCATTTATTCAGGTCATCGTCGTAGCACCAAGCTGACACTCGTCAACAAGCCTGCGCCCAATGTTTACTTCTACGGCATGTCTTCCAGGGGAGGGTATCCTAACGTTTCGTTGTAGTAAAAATGGTTTTATAGTGAGTACACTGAGTAGACATCATGTTTATTCGAAATATATTGAAAATGCTTTGCGAATAATGCACCAGCTACCTGCAGTTTGAACAGTTTGACAGCTTCTTCTCTCGGGAAACGAGCTGTTATCGACAGCTGCGAGTCCTCTTCATGATGGCGATGTTTCAGAGCCTGGTCTCAGCGAGCTCCCAGCTCCGCCAGCAGCAGCAGCCAACCAGCGGCTCCTGCTCACCGGCATCCCCGGCTGAGGGCATCGAGAGCCAGTTCTCATGTCCCATCTGCCTCGAGGTCTACCATAAACCCGTCAGCATCGCCAGTTGTGCTCACACGTAAAGTAGCTATTTGTTTGTGTGTGTTACTGTGGGTTTACCTTTCATCAAGATCTATGATGTGCTGTGCTCTGTGTCAGAGCCACGCTGTTTGTTATTGCTATAGAACCTGTAGCATTGCTGTCATACAGCTGTGATTGTACTTCAGTCACCTATATTCTCTGGTTATAAGCACATAGTACGTTTTCTGGAACAGCAGTAGACTCCTGTATTCAGTTTAAATGTCTGAAGTCAGATTTACCTGTGGATTTCTTGGACATTATCTTTTAGCTAGAGCTCTCAACAAGTATCGGTTACTGCAGATTTTATGAACTGATATAGAATTTGAAGAGATTAAGAGATGCATTTTATTATCCCAAACACATGCACAGACATGCAAAGGCACACTCATGCAGGTAGGGAAATTTAATCTCTGCTTTTGACCCATCTGTGTGCGGGACACACAGAGCAGTGAGCGACTATGTACAGCGCTCTGGGAAAGGGGACACTCATGAAAGTATTCTTATTAAAAAAATGTGGCAGTGAAAAAAAGTAATGTAAGTCCTGCATGATGCTTGGATGTTCAGAAAACAACTTCAATATGAATAAAAAATTAATTAAAGTCATAGAGGTGTATTTCTTATCTTTCTCATTCTGGAATTGAAGACAATGAAATGGAAACCAGATCTCAGGAAGCCTTAGTTATATTTCTGGTTGAAGGAAAAATGCAGCTATTTCTTCTCTTCTGCTTCATATGCGCTGAGATGAAACCATAATGAAGCTTGTGTGGCATTCAAATGCTTTCTTGACGCCAGCCCATACATTTGGTTTAAACACAACTGTACAGGCTATTGACGACTGTGTGTGTGTTTAATAGACCGATAGAATAGATCATTTTCTGTGTGTTTCTTCTTTGTAAATGATAGCCATAGAAAAACCTATAACCATTTAGTGCCCATATTATAAAACTATTCAACCATTAATTAACAGCAAGAACTTAATATTGCACAACTGATTCATTGCTAATTATTCAACATAAAGACCTCAACATTTGTCAGTAACAGCATCTCCAAATGTTGATGTTTGTTTTGCTCCTCTGTGTTTTTCACTCTTTTTTTTTATTGTTGATGAGATGGCAAAATACATCTTTAGGCTCCTGGTAACTTTTGATGGAATGGAACTTTTGAAGGGGGTCTCAGATGTCCAACGATCCAAAACAAGCTGCATTTGTGGAGTAATGAGTTAACATTTCCTCTCCTGGTGTGTGTTGTCTGCCCTTCCAGGTTTTGTGGAGAGTGTTTACAGCCATGTCTTCAGGTGACCTCACCCCTCTGCCCTATGTGTCGTGTGCCCTTTGATCCCAAGAAAGTGGAGCGCTCCTCCAGTGTGGAGAAGCAGCTGGCCTCATACAAAGCAGCCTGCCGGGGTTGTAACAAGAAGGTAGATGATAAATTACTTACCTATAAGATAATCATCATGTTGTTTCTGCCTTTGCAAAATATTAGAAGGTACAAGAAGAAACAACTTTTTATTTTCCATTATATACAGTAAAACAAAATGGTACTGTACATAATGCTCAGAATTATGCACTTCATCCGGACTTTGTCTTTTACACATGCACAACACAGAGGAAGATTCTCTGCACAAACGTGCTCACAACAGCAACAAATCCTCCATTGTTCAGGCGAGATGGTTAGCCAGTGCAGCAGACAGAGGCAGGTAGTAACGTATTAACGGGACAGTTCACCCAAAAAGGAAAATCCTCTCATTATTTACTCACCACTATGCCGATGGAGGGGTGGATGAAGTGTCAATTAGACACTTCAGGTAGCATCCAAATCCAATACAATATAAGTAAATGGAGACCATTTCTTCAAGTGCAGAGGGTCTGCAGAGTTCAGAAAGCGCCTATACACATAGACTATAAAGCTAGATAACACCGCATAATACAGGAAATACAATTTTTTTATGTTGTGCTTTTATTTTGTAACCCCTACTTCTCAGTCTCTCTTCGAGTTCTACTTCTGGGGCTGTGCTTAATGGAGTGCACACATGAGAATACAGACACCAGTTTTGTCTATGGAGATTACCCAGAGTCTGCCTTTCACACATGCACAACACAGAAGAGGGTTTCCTGCACAGATGCGATCACAACAGAGACAAATCCTCCGCATTATTCAGACGAGAGGTGGAGCAGGCAGGCAGCTACTCAACACTGTTGTCAACTCTTATCACCACAATCACCAGTTGTCCCATAATGATGCAATCACGTGGACCTCGAAAATACGGAGGATCTGTTTAGTTCAGTGAATGTCTGAAAGTAGCTTAGGTGACTTCTATGTTTTGTTGTTTATTTTTGGTGATAGGTAGGAATCTTTAATAAATTTTTTTATGAACACTAGTACAATTCTGAGTGCTGGAATGAAAGGTCTTGCTAAAAACTACTAACTGTTATTTTTTATTGTTATTGAAATACAGTCATAACTTTTTTCAGGTGGTTCTGGTAAAGATGAGGTCCCATAATGCATCCTGTTCCAAAGTACAGGAGCAGATAGCCAATTGTCCCAAGTTTGTCCCTGTGGTACCCACCTCCCAGCCTATACCAAGGTACACTACAAAACAAGACATGTTCACATTTGAAACTACAGCTTCTTTGAGTCCCAGCCATAAGGAGTACTATTACATCCTCTTTTATTTGTTATCTTATCTGGACAGAAAAGCTCATGTTATTGTGAGAAACCTACAGTACATATAAACATGCAGTGCACACAGGCTGTTACTACCTTGTGTTGAAAAATGATATAAACCCTGTATAGATGATAACATATTTCATATTTTCACATATATATATATATGTGTTCAAAGTGTACAGTATGAATCTCTAGAGGTTTGATAATTCTCTCTTCCCTTATGTAGCAATATTCCAAACCGATCAACATTTGTGTGTCCATTCTGTGGGTCCAGAAACCTGGATCAGCAGGAACTGGTGAAGCACTGTATGGATAACCACCGTAATGACCCAAATAAAGTGGTAAGAGACTTCTCACTCATTTAGTATATCTGGAGTAATTAAGGTGGGTCCTCGTCTGAAGTGTCCTTTGCTGAAGCCACCGATTGTCAAGATCAATTTCACATGGTCTGAATCAATCAATCTGATTGCTCTAAAAATAAATACTTCGATGACACCCGTGTATAATGCTGCATGATGGATGCACTGGCACGAATAGCGGCCTATCCGAATGGAAGGATTAGGAGGGAACAGGTGTTCAGGGACCATGAAGATTTTCTGGCCCATAATAATGACCCAATCATTAACCAATTTAGATTCCCCTGAGCTTTAATCTTGGATCTATGAGTTGAACCGAGTTCAGAGTTAGATAGATCGACCCGACGGAAACGCACCTTACACAAGTGCTCACACACTTGCATACTTACAGTTAGGTGGTGTATTTAATCCCGAAATCAGTTGCTGACTTGTTGAAAAGGACCATTGCAGTGTAGTTAAGCGTTATTATTGATTAGCTTGTTTACCCTCATCTTCTCACTTAAACCCTCTCGTTCTGCCATGGACTGCAGGTCAGTTTCCTCAGGTCTTTGACCATGTATGAGTGTACACTATGAAAGAAACAAAGACAGATGCTACTTCTCCTTTAAACACCCAGATATGGATCCTTGACGAACAGAACCAAACTAGTAAGCTCAGTGGAGCGTATACCTCGCGCAAGGCCACAGGCTCCTCAAATTCAACAAGCTGCACCAAATTTCACAAACTCATATATATTATTTCCCTATCTGTGCCAATGTATTACATCAAGATCCAAGCAGCTTGGATCAAGCTGGGAAAATGTTGAAAAACCGCCCTTCTCATAATGTCAGAATCCGCCCCCTCAACTGGATCTGCAGCAAAAGTTCTTTCAATACTCATACTACATCCTTCCGTCAAGTTGACAGGAAATTCATTGAGTTGGTTTTGTGTAATACTGGTTTCAAACAAACAAAAAAACATCCAACAAACAAATGGACATGTCTGATGTTTAGTACAATGTCTAATACACTTGCACGTGAGGATATGAGGCAGTAACTTGACTTTAAATAAGCTAAGTTCAGTGTTTCTATCTACAGGTGTGTCCGGTGTGTTCATCCATGCCGTGGGGAGATGCCAGCTATAAAAGCTCCAACTTCCTCCAGCATCTGCTTCACAGACACAAGTTCTCCTATGACACCTTTGTTGTAAGTCCCTGGCTGTTGTGATTTTTCTTAGTATCACATTTCGAGCTGTATCTCTCCATGTCTACTTTTAGTTGTCACCACTGACCAGTCCCTCACACACACACACACACACACACACACACACACACACACACACACACACACACACACACACACACACACACACACACACACACACACACACACACACACACACACACACACACACACACACACACACACACACACACACACACACACACACACACACACACACACACACACACACACACACACACATTATTCTGGTACTTCAATATATAGGCCAGTGCTTCTCCATCCCCTCTACATGTCATTTTTTCCCTTTTGTCAATTTTGGGTCCATCATCTCAACACTTCAAAACGTAGACTAAACGTTTAGTCTCCTTTGGCCTGCTTAGACTAAAGGAGCAGGGGATCAAACCACTGACCTTCCGAAAATTCCTTCTCAACTTGAAGGAGCTTCCTACAGAACTAGACTTGGGTGGGTTGGTTGAGTAGGGTGGCCGATTGAAGCGATCTGTCTTGATTGGTTGGGTTGAGAGGAAAGAAATGGGGGAGAATTCTTCAGGTAACTTTTCAGTAATTATTTATGTGGACAGCAGCATTTTATAAAATCAACACTCAATCTTTTAAATGCCCATGATTAGGATTCCAATAATATACAGCCATAATTTGACTTATTATATGCCCCAATATACAGTAATTTGAAAACCTGATAAAGCATCAGGTTTCATGCTGGAGCATCACGATAGAAGATCTTTACTCAAACTTTTATTTTCCTCAATCAAATCAATCAAATTGTATTTGTATAGCCCATATTCACTAATAACAATTCGTCTCATAGGGCTTTAACATGGTGTGACATCCTCTGTCCTTAACCCTCAGCAAGAGTAAGGCAAACTACTAAAAACCCTTTTAACAAAGTAAAAATACGTAGAAACCTCAGAGAGAGCCACATGTGAGGGATCCCTCTCCCCGGACGGACAGAAGTGCAATAGATGTAAGGTGTAGGAAAACATCATCAAGATTAAAGTTTTTAGCAGTATTGATGTGGCTTAGCATTTTGAAGGATAACTTTGATATGATATGTCAAGCAGTCATGCTGCAATCATAGTCTATGGTCAGCAACCAGCAGGATCATGATCCACCATCCAGATCATATGCCACTTTAGTCCACAGTCATTGTCCACTGCCGCTTATTAGGATCCATCATGAGCCGCCACCGCGGTCCTGGTTCACCGCCCATATCTGATGACAACGTGACACAGGATCCGCCATTACCACTATGATCAGCCCACACGATATAGAATCCGCTATACTGGATCCACCATTGCGACCTCAGATGCGCGGTCCACAGATCGTAATCCATGGTGTAGCCACAGAGGCCCTGGATCTGCGGGCGATAAAGCAAAGGGTTTCCGGGGAAGGAGGATAGGGATGGAGAAGAGGAAGGAGAAGCTGGAAAGAGAAGCTCTGTGTGTCATGTGTCATAAATTCCCTTTGCGTCTTAGTGTCATCAGGGGTTTTTGCCTTGTACATACAATGATACAGGCCGAACTTGTTTTATGAACATTATGAGTTAGTTCTGCCCCTTCAGGGCTTGAAGCCTGTAAACTGACAAAAAAACAATTGGGTACCAACTCTCATGAATAACAAGTTGTTGGCATTACTCCGACACAAGTTGATATGTGAAGTGTAACATTTTACTTAAGAGACAGATAAGTTTCAGTTTTTCCAAGAAACTATTGGGACTTTGAATTAGAGAACCATCATCAGATTTGGATCACCAGGGTTTCACTGACTTTAATAAGGCATATTTACAAAATTATTCACACAAACTGATTAAAGCAGACACCTTAAATAATGGATGGTATATATGAGTGTATTAGATGAATGTTGCATCATATAGCTTGAATTCAATAGGAGATTTTCTTTTTTTCTTTCATCAGGACTACAGCATTGATGAAGAGGCAGCACTGCAGGCAGCTCTGGCACTGTCACTGGCTGAAAACTAACATGTCAGACCACGACTATCCCGTCACTGTTATCACAAACTCCACCAAAACAGCTCTTTACCTTATCCCATCTCACGGCTGCTGTTCCTCCCTGGCTTTAAAGATATCATCGAGCAAACGTGACCCAGCCGCTGTCTGCAGGGATCCACACATCAAAGAAGTCCAGCCAGCAGGAGATTAGTTTTAAACTACCGGAGACTCTCAGGACTAATTCAGGTCCCTGACCACTAGTATCTTCCTACAAAGTCCAGACTGACTGCTGCTACTCACTCTGAGTGACTTTGTTTATGTAGTAGTGCAGGCTCCAATTTCTACTACTGAGAAGTCTGCAGTGATAAAGTTTGGACATGCATATTTTCTTTAAGACCGATAAAGAACATTTAATAATTTCACAATAATACTGTCTTCTCCTCCAATACTCTTGCCTCAAAGTATCTGGTAGAACAGACAGACGAAAGGAGATTCCCTGTCATGTACTGCTGTACCAAACTGTTGTCTTACTGAAGGCCTCTGTCTCTGTTGTTTCTTCAGCTTGCTCCCTCTCTCCCTTCAAAATAATATTTCACAATTGCATAAAAAATAATGATCTGAAAATTAACTAAATTACCTAATATTGCCAGTTAGGGCAGACTAAATCCCAGTTAATAATTCCTACATCTGCTTGATAGTAGGTCAAAGAGGGTCTGAATGTACAGTCTGTGCCAACTAACATATTCACTCAGCTGGCAATTTATTAGGAACACCAGCTAAACCTAAGTCCAGTCTAAATCAGAAGAACAGTAATAACTCCTTAATGAAGTTTTAAATGTTTAATTTGTAAAGAAACTGTTTTTAGAGAGGTGTTGATTCAACTGTTGATAAACACCTCTCCGTTTTACGCAATATCATTTGACAACACCACAAACTCAGTGCTCCATCATGATAACATATTTTGGAGGATTAAACATTAGTTCTAGCTAGCTCCTCCCAATAAATGCCAAACTGTGTTTGAAGACACTAAATGTAGTTCAGAGGAGTAACAGAAATGCATCCACGTCCACATCTGTTTTTGATTATTAAATATTTTAGTCTTGTAGTGCTGAGTGTAGTGTAGTCATCTCTGCTTTAACTGGAAGCTTATGCATACATGGCATTTGCTAAAGGCAGGTTAGCAAACTCTGAAAGATCAAATTAAAATCACATTTTATTTGTACAGCCCATATTCACAAATTATAATTTGTCTTATAGGTCTTAACAATGTGCCCTTCTCTGCCCTTAAACCTCAGCAAGAGGAAAAAAAACTAAAATAAAAAACTCTTCAACATTCATGAGAAAAGACTTCTTTAATAAAGTCTTATATAAATGGAGAAGTGGTTGTTAAAGTATTTATACAAAAGAGTGAAAAAGAAAAGCTTTTCCAAACGGACCAGGGGTCTCATTTATAACCGTTGCGTACGCACAAAACGGGGCCTTAAACGTGCGTAGGCTACTTGTCACGCAAACTTTGGGATTTATAAAAACAAACTTGACAGGAAAATTCGCGCATTTATGGCGACGCAGATGTGAGGTGGTGAACTGAATGCATGCAAATGGAAGGATGAGGTATAATAGAGGGTTCAGCGATGTCTGATCAGCTGATAGAGATTCTATTGATCTGTGATCTTTTTTTACTTCAGGCTCCGTTCTTTCTCACGTCTTCACTCTCACACATTGTGTTATCCACAGCAGTGGCAGAGTATCAGTGTATATTCCTTATTAATGACATCACTGCCCCATATAATCGCTCTTCACCCCCACCTCACTAACAAACACCTCGATGTCAGTGTCAGAAAGTTTCACTTCCTCTTCTCATCGCTTGATGCCGTGACTCTGTCATGACTCACGGTGGAAACCCATTGGTCAGCAGCATAATGTATTATTCATGCCGTGCTTTGCATTGACAATTTATGGTTGAAAGTGGGCGGATTTGGAGGCAGATCCACGTACAACGTTTCCAGGTGGACTATGATTTATAAAGCCAACATTGCGTTCAGGTGTGCGTGTGCACGGTTTTATAAAGCAGGATTTTCTTTTACATACGCCAGTTCCGGCTTTTGTGCGTACACTTTTAGTATCAATCCTATGCACTGTTTTATAAATGAGACCCCAGCACTGTCAGACTAATCAGGTTTTCTATAATCAGTTATTACTGTGATTAAAAACTGAATTCATTACAACATTCATTACAACACACTTAAGTCTCTTTGACTGTGAACTGCAGCAGTTGGCATCAAGAGTTTTAAGAAATGTAAGGGTCCTTTAACTAGAGCCAAGAAAAGTAAAGTAACCCCGAGAGCAGAATATGGTAGGGTTGAATTTAGCAGAGCTAGAGAGACAGCACACCAGTGTTCAGCCCTGTTTACTGTCATGTTGTTCTGGGTTTATACCCTCATAGTTGCTTTGGGTAAAAGCTACAGCTAAATGAAATGTAATGTAAGGTAATGTTGAGCTTGTTTGAAAGTTTTTCCATTATAAATTGATGTTTATTTTATTCACAATTCTGATACAGCAAAACCTAAATGAAGTTTCACAGGTCATCTGATACAAATCCTGGAAGCTGAGCCTTAGTTTATCCATTACTGCCCCTCCCAGCTTCACTGAGGACAATGGGTGAAATGACAGACTGCATGTGTAGCTTGAACACATTATGCTGCACTTGTGACATTCTCTATCTTGCTCTGCTGCTATTTACATGAACTTCACCCAAGTCAGGATTATTATAAGCAGTTGGCTGTTTATTCTGTAAAACTGAAATATAACTTGTCATATTCCTAACAGCTAAGAATGAAAATACCATCCTCATCTCCATTCATGTCATATTTGTTTTTGTAACAGACTGATCTATAGATATTATCTGGAAAAAATCTGAAAGAATGGAAAAGATGGATTGAGGTCTAACTTCCATTTCCATTTCATGTTACCTGCTTCTTCAACTCATGCTGAAAGGAATATTTTTATGACGCATCTGCCAAGATAGATGAGTGTAGGAAGATATATTTTGGGGAAATTTTTGCAGACTAATGCTAGACGTGTGTCAGATAAATGTCTATAAACTTTGTGGGACTCTGCAGTAAATGTACAAAAAGGACTAGTTGAACAAAAATGTTTCCTGTCCTAACCAACAGATGTCATTCCTTCTCCAGACCCACAGAGCATGCTGAGCTACATTGAAGCTGACAAACATGTTGTGGCTCTTTCCTTTTGGAGCCAGGTTGTTGGAAAAATGGACAGGTGAAATTTAGGTAATGTTTCCATAGAAGGATGCATTCATCATTTGCACTTTAATTCATTCAGTTTTTAAATAATATGTTTGTATAACATTGACTCTTGTTTAATGTTTTTACTATAAAATGTAACTGCAGAATTTTTTTGTTGAAAAAAAGTTGACAACGATCTTGTTAATTTAAAAAACCATCAGGGTTTATTTTGGCTGATAGAAAGTGTACCATTTTTTATGTATGATAACATTTTCAAATATTTTTTGAATTTAAATTGGCAGCATGTGCCTTTTTTTTGTTACAATAATGTTTTTGAGATCAAAATAGTTCAAAATTATTGTGAATGCTCGCTATGCATCAACAGAGCTGACATGCACCAACATTAAAAACAGGAAAAGTTCTGCAATGGCTAAGTGAAGAATCCCTGTTTCCCCACATTCAGGTCCTATGTTGAAGGTGGGGAAGAACTGATTAATGAGTTTGTGTGACAAAACAGATTCCTGTTGGATATCATTTCTTTGAACAATGGATTTTGGCTGACAACAGGGGTCTATCTGCATGGTTAATTAATGGGACAAACATATCAGGTGCAAAAGTTCAAAACTTATTTATAAGTATTTATAACAATTTCTAAGTTGTAATGTTAAAGTAAGATATCATGTCAGGATCACACAAAAAATCTTTGTGCTCTTGTCACATGTCACATGCTCAAACTTCTCCAAAAGGTTTTGTCAACAGTTGAGGTTCTGGTTAGAGAAGATGGCCAGCAGATAAAGGGGCAGTACATTGAGGAGCTGAACAAACTTCAGGAGAAGGAAGGCTTGCGTCTCTGCAACAAATAAAAAGTGGCGCACATTCAGTGGCGCAATCAAAAAATGAAAGTCCATCGTGCAGCCAAGCTTTTCAGTCGCAGTGTGGCTGATGCCCTTGACTATTGTGAGCAGGAACTAAAATATTCAAAGTCGGGTTGATGTGCTGCCACCGCTCAGTTTCTTCGCACAATTGATGCAGCCTTTGATGTCCTTAACAGCCGTAACCAACTTTGAATAGGACAGAAAGTGTGGTGTTTGTGTTTTGTGTTGTGTGGTTTACTGCTTTGTTCTCCTCCTTCCCTTCTGTGTTCCCCTGTATGTTGTGTGTGGCAGGGGGTGTGGCTGGCTGGTGGCTGCAGCGGGACAAGGCACACCTGCGTCCAATCCTCCTAATCATCCTCCTCCATATAAGCCTGGGCGTCTCATCACTCCGACGCCAGATTATTCCGTCAACTACGGTAGCAAGTGACCAGCAGGAACTCTCGACTTTCTTGTCTTCTGGATGTACGCTAACCTTCTGCTCTCTTCATCCAGAACCCTCCTGTGCCTCGCCGCTCGGCTCAGCTTCCTCCACGTTGCCAGGACCTGCCAGCCAGCCAGCACCCTGCTCATCCAGCCTACCTCCGCTTAACCAGCTAATAAACTCTGTTCATTTACCATCAACAAACCACTCCGTGTCTGCTTTGTGGTCCGAACCATCGTAACAGAATAATCTGGCCAAGACATGGACCCCGCAGACGTGGAGAAAATTAGACTGGCGATATCCTCCCAAGCAGTGGCGATTTTAGGCACGGGCGAACCGGGCAGCCGCCCGGTGCGGCACTTTCTCATGTCACGTGGGGGGCGGCACGAGCAGACTTGTACACTTGTATTCAACTCAGAAAAAGACACCCGTTTATGGGTTCATTGCTTGTGGCAGAAGTGTCATGGGCATCTACGAAGACCTGGTAGAGCAGCCAGCTGCCCAATGCCGATACATTCTGACTTACAATCTCAATCAGGATCACTTGGAGCTGTTCTTCTCTGCTATCAGAGCACGGGGAGGTTACAACAACAATCCCAATGTAAGACAGTTCAGAGCGGCATTTAAGTGCCTTCTGGTGAGGCACCAGGTGAAAAGGGGCACAGGTAACTCCTTCTTGACAATGCCTGGACTCAAAACCTGCAGCTGTTAATATTGCACGCAGGGGGGATGTGGAGCCTGTGGAAGTGATTGAACCTAAGAATGAAGTGTTCTCTCATCTTCCAGATGTTAACAATCTGTCTGAGTACAAGGACGCAGCCATCTCTTACATCAAAGGCTTCATCGTGAAAACTATGAAACAGAGGGTCACGTGTGTAGTGATGGAAAAGCACTGTCAATTTGGTTCATCAAATATATCCAGAATAAGACGGGACGAGAGGCTGAGATATCCAAAATATACAATTTATTCAATAAGAGCAAATGATTTAAAACAGACTGCTCAAACAGTAAAATGACAGGTGCAAAGGTGGACTCACTGGCCTGGACTTGATACAAATCACAGATTAAAAGGAAAGAAATAAAAGGCTCCAGACCCAACTTTACAATGCTAAAATATCATGCATTAAAATAAACACAACACACTTTATAAAACACTGCAAGCAATAAAATACAATAAAATGACAAAAGAGGGCCTATAGTATTTGGAGCTAACAACTCTTCAATATTCAAGTCCTTGAAGCCTGATTGCACAGTACCAGTCCACCAGATTGCACCTTGCCATAAAATAAAATAAAACAAAACAAAGAAACAAATAATCAAAGCAATTAATAAGAAAGAAACTAAATCTAAAGAAATCCAAATAAACTAAATTAAATCTAAATGTGGGAAAAAACAGTGACCGTAACTATTCTGCTGGTAGGCAGACCTTTAATTCTTTAAAATAACACAGGGACAGCGTGCATCCACCGCGACGCCAAGATCGTCGCGCACACAGACACGCTGGGCTCGAGACAAACAATTGTGACCACGTGTGCTGCGCCCACGCTAACCTTCCTCACAACACACAAGACCGGCAGTGGGGAGAGAGAGAGAGAGGAAGAGGGGGAGAGCTAAGGCGTCCCTAAATAAACTCCTCCGCCTCGCCGCAGCCTATAGGAGTTGCCGTCCTGTCAGGTTAATTAACACATCATGAATGGGGAAAATGACTCTGCTAAAAGCATAAAACTTTATTAAGAATTGACCCATTACAATGGCCCCAATTTTGAAAGGTCACCGACCCGGTGACAAATTACGACCAGGGTCTAAACACTGTCTCAACAACGTGATGATTTGCAGCATGGTTCACCTGCACGGTCCTAACTGAGGTGTCAACGGTTTCATTTACTGACCTCGGAAGGTTAAAAGGGTTAGTGTGAAGCCCAGCTGTGTTCCTTTTGGGCCTACTTTGTGATACGTTTGGCTGCCCTGTGGCTACTATATTAACATTGTTTGGGCTATTTTCCCGGCTGTGATCTGAACTGGATAGTGGGGTGCCAGAGCTATTTAATTCTGTGCCCATGGTTTGACCATTTAGCTCAAGAGGAGTGAGGGAGGGGGCCTGGACTCTGCACCAATCGGGTTCCGTGGTGATTAAGACCCCATCTAAGTCACTGTCTTCGTCGTCTTCATTGAAATCCAGTGAATCATCGATCAGGCCTGGATCAGGTACCGGTTGGTTTTGGGTCATGGGCCTATTGATGATGGCAGTCGGTACAACCCTAAGTTCTGCCCTGTTAAGGTTCTTTTCCGGACCAGCACCATCTCTAGGGCATATCTTATACACCCTTCCTTCTTTATCCATGTTTTTCACCACCACATACACAGCTGGATCCCAAGCATCCTGAATTTTGTGGCGTCCTATGGGGTGACTTTTCCTGTAGACCAAGGTTCCAGAAGCGATAAGCGAAGTTGCGTTTGGCTGATATTGTCTGTTCCTTTGTTCTGCTGCCTGCTGGAGTCGTTCCTTCACATGAAGATAGACTGAACTCAGATGATTTTGATGTTCATCCATCCAGTCCTCTGCCGACCTAGACATGGGTTCCTCCTGTGATGCGCCCAACAGGAAATCTACAGGTAGTTGTGCCCTCTGGCCAAACATTAACTCATATGGTGGATAACCAGTTGATTGGTGATCTGTGGTATTATAAGCATAGAGAACCTGAGGTAGATATTTTGGCCATTTCTTCTTCTTTTCCTGGGGGAGGGTGCGCAACAAGTCATGCAATGTTCGATTAAAGCGTTCACACTGTCCGTTGCCCTCTGGGTGGTAAGGTGTGGTAATACTTTTCTCAATTCCATACAGTTGACAGAGTCTTTTCAAAAGGTCTCCTTCAAAACACTTTCCCTGATCACTGTGAATTTGTTTAGGTACGCCATAAATGTAGAACCACTTTTCAGTCAACACACGGGCTACTGTACTGGCCTTTTGGTCTGGTGTCGGGAAGGCTTGGGAAAACTTTGAAAAGACATCCGTGACAACCAGCACATTCTCTCTTCCATCACTGGCCTTATCCCGGGTGCGTCATCTCCGGTAAGCGTCCCGCGTCATTTCCTGTTCATTTCCTGTTTACTTGCTGCTAGTGTTGGTCGCTCTCTGTATTAGCTCCTCTGCTAAACTCTGTAACACTACGGCTAAAATCACCGGTCTGTAGTTAAACACCCACACATAACAACCCATACTCTAGCGTTCTTAGTGATTCTGTGTGAGCTCACCCTCGTAGCTCTATATCAGCGATGTCTTCTCTCTCTCCCTCCACTGCTCTCTCTTGCTCCGAGTGTCTTATGTTTACTTACTCCTCTGCCTCACTTAACAGTAGTGGTACTTGTAATAAATGTAGTGTGTTGGTAGCGATGGAGGCGAGGCTTAGTGACTTAGAAGCTCGGCTCCGCAGCTTAGAAACTCCGTTAGCTGTAGTTAGCCGGCTTCCGCTAGCGTCGGAGCCACCTAGCATAGCACATAGCTTAGGACGTAGCTTAGCTTCAACTAGCAGTCCCCTGACTAGTCCCGTGCAGCAGGGAGCCCAGGGCAGCTGGGTGACGGTCCAGAAGGGGCATAGTGCTAGTCTTAAAAAGCCCATGATTAAAGAGCCAC
Organism: Pseudopleuronectes americanus; assembly: GCA_038501795.1. Classification (NCBI taxonomy): domain Eukaryota; kingdom Metazoa; phylum Chordata; class Actinopteri; order Pleuronectiformes; family Pleuronectidae; genus Pseudopleuronectes; species Pseudopleuronectes americanus. Next base: position 448,287 of record CM076729.1, on the reverse strand, counting down.
CAGCTCACGTTTCAAATAGATTCTCTCCACTCAGCAAGGCACCCGCTGATAAACAAACTCTGATTATTGGCGACTCGGTTCTGAGAAACGTCAGGGTAGCGACACCAGCGACCATAGTTAACTGTATCCCAGGGGCCAGAGCCGGCAACATCGCATCTAAACTTAAGTTAATGGCTAAAACTAAACGTAAATACAATAGAATTGTAATTCACGTCGGCAGCAATGACTCCCGGCTTCGTATGTCGGAGATCACTAAAGTGAATGTTGAATCGTTGTGTGCTTTTGCTAAAACGATGTCAGACAAAGTAGTTTTCTCTGGCCCGCTCCCTAATACAACAGGTGATGACATGTTTAGCCGCATGTTGTCTTTTAACCGCTGGCTGGCGACGTGGTGTCCTGTAAACGGTGTGGGCTTTGTAGATAATTGGCTAACTTTTTTGAGAAAACCTGGTCTTGTTATGAGAGACGGCGTTCATCCCACTTGGGATGGAGCAGCTCTCTTATCTAGGAATATTACAAAGTCTATAACATGACAACCCATAGTTGGAATGGGACCAGGAAGCAGAGCTGCAGTGCTAAACACTTCTCTGCGCTCCCTCTGGATCAGTCACACAACCCCATAGAGATTGTGTCTGTCCACCGTCCGATTAAATTATTGAAATTAAACAATAACAGAGCGAGATCTCCACACAAAAATCTAATAAAAATTAAAACAACCTCTGCAACAACACAGGGAACTAAGACTTTTAAATGTGGTCTTTTAAACATTAGATCACTATCAACTAAGGCTCTTTTAGTTAATGAACTAGTCTCTGACTACAACCTAGATGTATTGTCCCTCACTGAGACGTGGCTGCATCCTGATGAATATGTCAGTCTAAATGAATCTACTCCCCCCAGTCATATAAATGCACAGGTTCCCAGAGAATTTGGGCGAGGAGGTGGAGTTGCTGCTATTTTTAACTCCAGTCTATCAATTAATCCAAAACCTAAATTTAACAATCTCCTGCCCTCAATTGGCACTAATACCCTCCCAATAACAGAAATCTCAGAAATGGCTGAGAATCCTAACCATTATTTAGACAGCTTCTCTCTGATCACTTGTGATCAGTTTACCAAAATAATCTCAGGTTCTAAACCAACAACCTGTATCTTAGATCCCATTCCTACAAAATTACTTAAAGAAATTCTGCCCCTAATTGATAGTTCGTTACTTAACACAATCAATCTGTCATTATCATCAGGTTATGTACCACAGTCTTTTAAAATAGCAGTAATCAAACCCCTTCTCAAAAAACCCACCCTAGACCCAGAGGTTTTAGCCAATTACAGACCAATATCTAATCTCCCCTTCATGTCTAAAATCTTAGAAAAAGTGGTAGCCAATCAGCTGTGTGAGTTTCTCCAGGAAAATAATATATATGAAGACTTTCAGTCGGGGTTTAGAGCCAATCACAGTACAGAAACAGCCTTGGCAAAAGTCACTAACGACCTTTTAATAGCCTCAGATTAGGGACTTGTGTCTGTCCTCGTTCTGTTAGATCTCAGTGCAGCATTCGACACAATTGACCATCAAATTTTATTACAAAGACTCAAACAGTTAATTAAAATTAATGGAACTGCCCTTAATTGGTTTAAATCTTATTTTTCTGATCGCTCCCAATTCGTGCAAATTAATGATGAGACATCTGTGCGCACCAAAGTTAACCATGGTGTTCCACAGGGCTCTGTGCTCGGCCCAATTTTATTCTCATTATATATGCTTCCACTAGGAAACATTATCAGGACACACTCGGTAAATTTCCACTGCTATGCGGATGACACCCAGTTATACTTGTCAATAAAACCTGAACAAAGTAATCAATTAACTAAACTTCGAGCATGTCTCAAGGACATAAAAACCTGGATGACCCGCAATTTTCTCTTATTAAACTCAGACAAAACAGAGGTTATAATACTTGGCCCCAAACACCTTAGAGATAAATTATCTAATGATATAGCTGCGCTAGACGACATTGCCCTTGCTTCCAACGAAACAGTCAGGAACTTGGGAGTGATCTTCGATCCTGATTTATCTTTTAATAGTCACTTAAAACAAATTTCTCGGACTGCCTTTTTCCACTTGCGTAATATTTCAAAAATCAGGCATGTCCTTTCGCAAAAAGATGCAGAAAAACTAGTCCACGCCTTCGTTACATCGAGACTGGACTATTGTAACTCATTATTATCAGGCTCCAGCAGTAAGTCGTTAAAGACTCTACAGCTTGTCCAAAATGCCGCAGCACGTGTCCTGACAAGAACAAAGAAAAGAGAGCACATTTCTCCAGTATTAGCTTCGCTACACTGGCTTCCAGTTAAATCTAGAATAGAATTTAAAATTCTCCTCCTCACCTTCAAGGCCCTTAATAATATAGCGCCTTTTTACCTTAAAGAGCTGTTAGTACCTTATAAACCCTCTAGAGCACTCCGCTCCCAGAATTCAGGCTTACTTGTCGTCCCTAAAGTCTCTAAAAGTAGAGTAGGAGCCAGAGCTTTTAGCCATCAAGCCCCTCACTTGTGGAATAATCTACCAATTTCAGTTCGGGAGGCAGACACCATCTGTTTGTTTAAGAGTAGACTCAAAACCTTTCTTTTTGATAAAGCTTATAGTTAGAGTTAATTAGTGAGGCAGAACGTAACTTGCTCTATTTAATGACATATGACACACAGAGCTTCTTTTTCCAGCTTCTCCTTCCTCTTCTCCATCCCTAACTTCCCCGGGGTCCCTTTGCTTTAACACCCGCAGATCCAGGGCCTCTGTGGCCGCACCATGGATTGCTGTTTGTGGATCGCGCATCGGGGGTCGCAGTGGTGGACCCAGTGTGGCGGATTCTGTGTCGTGTGGGCTGATCGTGGTGCTGGTGGCGGACCCTGTGTCGCGTTGGCACTGGGTAAAGGAGGTGGACCAGGGCCGCGGCGATGGCTCGTGGTGGGTCCTGGTGGGCGGCGGTGGACGGTGACTGAGGACTGGAGTGGCCTCTGGTCTGGATGCTGGATCGTGGTCCTGCTGGTTGCTGACCATGGACTATGATTGCAGCGGGACTGCATCAATGCCGCTAAAGACTTTAATGATGAATGTTTTTACACGTGGCATCTATTGCACTTCTGTCCGTCCTGGGAGAGGGATCCCTCACATGTGGCTCTCTCTGAGGTTTCTACTTATTTTTACCTGTTAAAAGGTTTTTTAGTAGTTTTTCCTCACTCTTGCTGAGGGTTAAGGACAGAGGATGCCACACCCTGTTAAAGCCCTATGAGATGAATGTAATTTGTGAATATGGGCTATATAAATAAAATTTGATCGATTGATTGATTGATTGATTGATTGAGCGCCTGTAAGGGCATCCAAAGATTCTTCGATTCGGGGGAGCGGATAAGCATCCTTCCTTGTTTTTGCATTGAGCAACCTATAGTCTACACACATGCGAATTTCTCCAGTTTTTTTAAAAACTACCACGATCGGCGAGGAGTATGGGCTGCAGCTTGCACGTACAACCCCTCTATCCAACAACTCCTGAATGTGAGTTTTGACTTGTTCATACTGTGACGGCGGGAGCCTGCGATAGCGTTGCCTAACTGGGGCGTCATCCACTATAGGAATTTCGTGCTCTACCAGCGTGGTACATCCTAGGTCTCCCTCCCCTTGACTAAACACGGTGATATGCTTCTGCAAAAGCTCTGTGCATTGTTTCGTCTGCTCGTAGGAAAGGTTAGGCCATGACAGCCTAGACAGATCAATGGGCTGGGGGCTCACTGCAGTCACCTCCTGAATCACTGCTGGCGTGTTCTGGTCGTCTATTTCCCTGATAAGGATAGAGCTCTCTGATTTTGGCAGGTCCACCACATGCATCTCACCAAGCTGTGTGTGAGGTTGCAGCCAAACATCTTCGGTTCCCACATTGACTACTGGAATTTCCACCATGCCCTGGTGGACAGAAAGAAGGGCTGCAGATACAAGGGCACCTGCTGGGAGAGGATTTCCTTTTGTTAGGGGTTCCAGGAGGACTGATGGGAGGGTGGTATTAAAAGTTCCGGGACAGGAAGTGCGTATCCATTTTAAAGAACCAGCAGGAACGCGAACAGCTCGACCATGGACTTTGGCTATACCCAAGCACCCCTGTGTGTTTAAAGCCTCAATGCGATGACACATAGAAAGAGTTTCTTTCCACTCCTTACTAGCAGCTTGTATGACACGTGACTCAAAAAGACGAGATCCATACTGTTCGAAAAGCAGATGGTAACAGTGGCGAATGATGTTCATTCCCAAGAGGCCAGATACTGCCTGTTGCTGTGGTGTGAGCTCATCTAGGGGGTCCTTTACTACTAGCACGCCCATTTGTGAGAGGGTTTTACCAAAAACAGTGACATCGAGCTCCATATATCCTAAATAAGGGATTTTGAGTCCATTGGCTGCCCTAAGACGTAACCAGTGACATTTCTTTAGAAGCCCGACACCCTGTGACCTGAAGTGTTTCTCAAAAAAACTTTCTCTGATAGTGGTTACCATTGACCCGGTATCCAAAAGGCAGGGCACCACCACACCCCCCATGTTGATTTGCACAACTGGGCAATCTCCTATAAGTCGAGAGTGGTCGTCCATTTGGTGTTCCTGTGAGCTCCCAAAACCCTTTTCTGATGCTTGGCTCTCTGCACCAGAGGGGTCTAGTTTCCCGATGACTGATAATCAGAACCCCGTCCCCCTACCTGTCTGTACACCCCCACTTCAGAAACAGATCCTTCACGTGCCGTAGTAACAGTTAGGTTTACCCTACAGAACCTGGCTATGTGACCTGGTCTATTACAACGGTGACAAATTAGTTTGCCATCTGTTGGAAATCGTGACGATTTAGCTTGGGTCGGGGCCACATGGCTGTGAGTAGGCTGAGGGGACTGGGCAGTGACATGCTTCATAATAGTATCTAATTGATTTTGTTGTTTGCGAAGGCACTCTTTTATCTCTGCCATTTCATCGTTAGAGCTAGCAGTGATTGCATATGTGCTACCCTCAGAACTATCCACTGCCTGGGAGTGTGTGTCACAAGAGAAGACCCGAGGTCTAAGTTTGCCTCCCTGTCTACCTGTTTCTGCCCACCTAATAGCAATAGCCCGAAGGTCTATGAAAGAAATACTTGGTTGTTGGACCACACGCTGCTTCAACTCTCTACGCAACATATCATCAAGCACGTGTTCAACAAACTGATCACGCAACAGGACATCAGAGTTGGGGATACCACCAGGAGTTTTACGTATAGCTAAATCCATTAAAGATTTAAGGGCATGCGAGTAATCACGCAGAAATTCACCCTCTCGCTGAGTACGTTGGAAAAACTGTAACTGGGCCGCAACATAGGACTGAGCGCAACTATAGTTTTCTCTTAAAATCCGAAAGATTTTGTCAGGAGTATTTCTGTTGGCACGAGAGTGAAAATTGATCTCTGACTTGGCACCTCCATCTAAATGGTCTGTGATAAACAGCAACTGTTCAATTACTGGCATATTCCTAACCTCCAGACATCTACGTACCTTCTCAATCCATTGTTCAACTGTCAACAGATCAACTGACATTTTACCAGTGAACTTGGGGCATTTACGCTCTCTAGATACATAAACATAACGGAGATTGGCTGCATCACCTGCTAGGCTGTCTTCTGGAACCACATTAGGGGAAGAAGTGGATGACCCTGGAACTGGTTCAGGTAACTGTGATTGGTTCTGCAGCTGCTCTCTCAACTGTTCATTGGCTGATTTCAGTTGTTGCAGCTGCTCCATAAGGGCCTGTACTTCTTCCATCCTCCCAATGAATAGTCAGTATTTTGAAAGATCTTCAAATAAGCCTGTGGTCCTCTTCACCTGTAGACCAGCCACTGTTTTTTCCCACTCTGGCCTAGTTTCTACTAATCAATAGGGCCAAACACCAAACAACCAAAAAAAACAATCAAAACAAAAACCAAACACTAAAAAAATATTAAAAATAAACAGAAAAATTGTATATTCAGCCTCCGATCCTGCCAACAATGCCAATTCTGTAGTGATGGAAAAGCACTGTCAATTTGGTTCATCAAATATATCCAGAATAAGACGGGACGGGAGGCTGAGATATCCAAAATATACAATTTATTCAATAAGAGCAAATGATTTAAAACAGACTGCTCAAACAGTAAAATGACAGGTGCAAAGGTGGACTCACTGGCCTGGACTTGATACAAATCACAGATTAAAAGGAAAGAAATAAAAGGCTCCAGACCCAACTTTACAATGCTAAAATATCATGCATTAAAATAAACACAACACACTTTATAAAACACTGCAAGCAATAAAATACAATAAAATGACAAAAGAGGGCCTATAGTATTTGGAGCTAACAACTCTTCAATATTCAAGTCCTTGAAGCCTGATTGCACAGTACCAGTCCACCAGATTGCACCTTGCCATAAAATAAAATAAAACAAAACAAAGAAACAAATAATCAAAGCAATTAATAAGAAAGAAATTAAATCTAAAGAAATCCAAATAAACTAAATTAAATCTAAATGTGGGAAAAAACAGTGACCGTAACTATTCTGCTGGTAGGCAGACCTTTAATTCTTTAAAATAACACAGGGACAGCGTGCATCCACCGCGACGCCAAGATCGTCGCGCACACACGCACACAGACACGCTGGGCTCGAGACAAACAATTGTGACCACGTGTGCTGCGCCCACGCTAACCTTCCTCACAACACACAAGACCGGCAGTGGGGAGAGAGAGAGAGAGGAAGAGGGGGAGAGCTAAGGCGTCCCTAAATAAACTCCTCCGCCTCGCCGCAGCCTATAGGAGTTGCCGTCCTGTCAGGTTAATTAACACATCATGAACGGGGAAAATGACTCTGCTAAAAGCATAAAACTTTATTAAGAATTGACCCATTACACATGTATGCCTTGCTCAGAAGCACTCACATCATAGGATTCAGTGCATCAATTTGGGACTTTGAAGAACAGAGGGGGCTTACAGAAACCTTCACCAGGCGTTACTGCAGATTGTCAAGCTACGGAAAGATGCTTCCAGTGGCTTCTGAAAAAAACATTGAGGGCAAGGCTCCACATGGAAAAAGAACAACAGCTTCTATTGTTACCCAGGTTCTTTCTGATGTTCTGAAAATAATCTCTTCCCACAGCTGCATAGCCATATGTTTGACATGTATGTGTGTTGAAGCTAATCATGTCCATGTTCTGGTGAAGATGGCTTCTGCGTGGTATTGCAAAATTAGATTGAACCGCATAGCAACAGAGAAAATTAAGAAGTCTAGGTAGTCGGAACAAAACTTACTAATTTAATCCATTTTTATGGAGAATAAGTTGTTTGGTCATTTCTGATGCTGGTGGTTTGCATCTTGATTACTGTGGCAGAACATACAAGGGATATTCTCTATCTTGTCCTCTAAACTGGGAGACCTTATAACTTTGTTGCCTCTGACTGTATGTGTTTAGTTTAAAAAGGCAGAGAGGTAATGATGTCTGATCTACGGAGCGGTACTGCCATACAAGCCAGTAGTCAAATTTACCTTTAGCCTCAGTGTACCCTCAGGTTCGGCTTGTACCGCTTTTGTGACTAAAAGCCCCGAACACCTGATGACACAAACATACCCAAAGGAAGATATGTAACTAACATCGACCAGAGTCTGCATTAACGGGACCAAAAGTGATATGGATGTGGTAACTGTCATATAAAATAAATATGCAAGCTCCCTGTTCATTTTGAGGTACCTGGTTTAAAGGATTGTTTTTATAAGTCAAGGAACAGTTTACTGTATATAAAAATTCACCCAAAAAAAATATATAATGCAAAGCACTATAAAAATATGTATTCTGAAGCTTCATGCTAACAGTTAAGTTTGCTACTTGTACAGTTCAAATCCATGGTTCCTTGGATAATGTTTTACATATATTGTGGTTATTTAAGTGTGTTATAGTAAAAAACAGTAAGTTAGTAATGTAGATCAAGTTTTGGGGAAGTTCTAAATATTCTGAGTTTTGACTAGTGTATCTTTATGTCCCTGTACATACGTCTTGTAACCTTGCTTTTTAGTTTGTTGTGTGTGTTATATGTTCCCTCTCGTGGCCTGCACCTTGTCATGGTGAGTGGGCTTTCAACCAAGACAGGCCAAATTGAACAATATTAAGACCAACATGATGTTTACCTTAGGAAAAGAGGTTGAGGGCATCAATTGTTTCCCCAGACTTTGAGATTTAGGTTTATTTAAGACACTATGGGGGGCAAAATAGGTATAAAAAAACAAGGTTAAAAGTTTTTTAAAAGTTAACAGTTATTATAAATGGAAGTAATAAGGTGTATGTACCTCCTGGAGGCTTAAAAAATATTTAGTGTGCAAGTAATCTTTAATTTCAGCTCTTCAATCCCACCATCCACTAGGGATGAGGGAGAGCAACATATCAAAGGTAGAAGATACGTCATCATCCGTTGCTTAATGGAGTTACTTGGAGAGTCTGGAGAGGAACTCATCAAGGACTACCAGGTAAATTTGTGATCATTATTCTGAACATAATAAAAACCTAAGACTTACTCTTATCTCTGTAAAAATACGTTATAAGCAAACCACTCATATCCCTTTGTGTGGTTTAAACATTTTCTTTTTATTAATTTGCATTCTTCAATAAGATATTTACTACAATTGACATTTAAGATACAGTACTAATCACAACGCCAACTTTTAGATTTTTATAGTCAATAGTTAAAAAAGGTCAATAGTCCATAGTCTTCTAAGTACTGATTTCAAATGTTTATGACATCATTTCAGTAAGGAAGCCAAAGAGGACTTCTCTCATCATGACTTTAAGATGTGAAGGAAATGCCGCATCCCCTGACCAGAAGAGGTTCTTCATGACTGTTGCAAATGTTTACATTTTGCTCAAAGGCATAAAAACTGAATTTGTTGGGAATTAACTTACTGCATTTCAATTCTTTATTTCTTACAAAACTATTGCACTTTACAGTGATGCTTCATTGAAAATGTTATCCCTGCAAATGTACACGTTTGTATGTTTAGTCAGACTGACAGAGTGATTTTCTGAAAGCTCTTGAAATTGTTAAAAAGTTTTGGCCACACCGTTGAGCATGAGGCCCCTTTGTGTTGCCAAAAGATCTTCTTTTATGGCAGTGGTCACAAAATATGCAAGCATTGCAGGCTAGCTGAAATAAACATACTTTCAGGCCTTAAAGGGTTAGTTTGGATATTTTATGTGTGATTGTATTAGGTCCTTATCAATAGTAAGTGTATGCGCTACATGGAGAAAAAATGACGTGCCATGGACCGGGTAAGCAAAAAAGGTATTTTAGCAAGGTAAAAATACTACCAAAACATATTTTTCTTTGTTATTTTGTGACTATGGGAATCTGAACTGTCCCTTTAACACTGAAGTCACACAATAACACAAACAAACTAAGGATCTAGGCTGGCACCTTTTTTAAATGTCTAAAATGCGTTTATTGCTGACCCCACCCAGAGCAGTTCATTACTTAGCTTCTGTGCTGGTGCCTGTCTCTGCTTCTTCTAACTGGGGATGTGCTGACCGTCATCTACTGTAACTAATACACTCATTACAGAAAAATACCTCATAAAGCCACACAATTAATAAACCTATCAAACTGTTAAAGAGGTAAAATGCATCAGAAAGGTCACATGTCCTATTTGAAAATATTTTTCAAATGAAAGTCTGGGGTACCGTTGCTAACACTGATATAGACATGTTGTAATGCCCACCAGATCAATAATATATAAATAATAATTGAAATGTCTGGATATAAAGTAAATAAAAGCTAGTTAATTTAAACTATTTAAGTACAATTTACTAGCAAAATGTGAGTATATTTCATAACTACCGTTAAAATTGCCTGTAAAACTACTTAAGTATTCTTTATCTACCAAGTCTTACTAGTAGGTAAACTTTACCTCCGGATTTCCTGAATTTCTGCGTGAAAATTTTTGCGGAGCTTCTATGGAGCTAGATCAGTCTCAAAAGAAATAAATGCACACAGAAATGAATACGTGCACAAAAAAGATCCACAAATGTATGTGACTCAAAACACAAATACATGTTCAATGCACACACAAATATGTTTCATTCCATATAAACGTAAAAAAAATTCACATGTAAAACATAAGATTAATAAACATATTTCCGATGCACACACAAATAGAAAAAAATTCACAGATATATGCATGTAACATTATTTGCAATCTTCGTCAAATACATATGTGGAGCTTGTTACATTCATATATAAACTGTTGGACGTGCATTTACAAAGTGCTTTTAATTTGTAAACCTCCCTGCATTTTTGTGTGAGACTTTTGAGACTCCCCTGACGTGACTCTGATCCACAAATAGGTTTTTTCTAAGAGGGGATCGTCTGTAGCCAATCAGATGTCTCACTCCTTTACAGCCAATCACGTGTGAGTGCCTCCACACGACGCCATTGAAACGCGAGCAGGCAGCCTGACATGTAAAGAGTAGACGCTGCTGAGGCGCAAGAAATAAGAAGAAGACAGGAGACTTTGGCAAGATGGCCTCTGGTCACTTAAGTGTAAAGGCCGATGTATGCTTCTCCGAGTCCGTTGAGGACGGACGGATCGGACGGACACGTTTTGATTTATAGTTCTCCGTGCTGAAAACAATTGAGCGCCAGAACAGTAGGGTGCGCAACGGAAGACGAGCTTAGAGAAGCCTACCTCATGAGTTCTCAGAAGAAGTCCACATTGTTTATCTACCTGCTGCCGGCTTTTCACACACACAGTGTACGATGGTAACTAAATAAAATAAAGTGACACCCTGCGGGTCATAATGTTTATGTGATCGTGTCTTAGCGCAGCGGTTCCCCGGTCTTGTTTCTGAACTGCATTGCTAATTCAACAGCTTGAAGCTACACAGAGGCAGCTAGCTCCCCCCCCCCAGCTTCCACACACAGTCAGCAGGGACTCCCGATACTAACTACTACCAAGTGTTTGCTTCTAACCTGACGGTGTTTGAGAAACAGTGTCATGACAGCCGTGGGATTAAAGTCAGCGGGTTTTTGCGCTGTTCCCACCGCAGTTAGCATGGTGGTTAGCGCCGCTAGCGCCGTTACCACAGGGCTTTATAACCATATGTGACCGTACACACATGCCGTTGGTGCTCTAACCAGCCACCGTCAGCTTGGCTGGTTGTGTAAAAGATTCACAAGAAATTATTATTTTTCACTAAGTGACCAGAGGCCATCTTGCCAAAGTCTCCTGTCTTCTTCTTATTTCTTGCGCCTCAGCAGCGTCCGTCTACTCTTTGTCTTTACATGTCACGCTGCCTGCGCGCGTTTCAATGACGTCGTGTGGAGGCACTCACACATGATTGGCTGTAAAGGAGTGAGACATCTGATTGGCTACAGACGATCCCCTCTTATAAAAAAAACATATTTGTGGATCAGAGTCACGTCAGGGGAGTCTCAAAAGTCTCACACACAAATGCAGCGAGGTTTACAAATTAAAAGCACTTTTTAAATGCACGTCCAACAGTTATATGAATGTAACAAGCTCCACATATGTATTTGATGAAGATTGCAAATAATGTTACATGCATATATCTGTGAATTTTTTTTCTATTTGTGTGTGCATCGGAAATATGTTTATTAATCGTATGTTTTACATGTGAATTTTTTTTACGTTTATATGGAAAGAAACATATTTGTGTGTGCATTGAAAATGTATTTGTGTTTTGAGTCACATACATTTGTGGATCTTTTTTGAGCACGTATTCATTTCTGTGTGCATTTATTTCTTTTGAGACTGATCTAGCTCCATAAGCTTCTGTCAAATAAATATCATTCTAAATCTTTTTCAGTGTAAGTTTAAATCCTACATTCACTCTTAAAATTGACGATTGATTTAATATTGATACTGTTTGTATTTAGCAGGGGTAAATGGTTTGTTGTTAAATACATAACAATGTATCAGTTTCTATATTCGCATTTGTGTGACTGAGCTAGTTATCAGCTTTTATAATATTAGCTCTGCAGAGCAATGAGAAGTACTCACTTCAGGCTGTTATTGTTTCTTGTTTCTATTTTCAATGTTGAACCAATTACAATGAGGGTGCGAGTGAATTGGGCGAGCTCTGTGGGTCAGTCAAGACAAGGTGTTTGAATGGATAGAGCTATAGAGGCACAGAAACACAGCTAAAGCTGGAGAATCAGGCTCACACAACCAGTTATTCACATGGCCCAGTACAAATAGCCTCCACCTTAATTGTGTTGTGAGCTTGCTTTCTGCCCTCTCCAAATAAAAACAAATTATACAAGACCCCACCCCCCCCAAAAAAAATACATAAATAACTGTTGTAGGTAATTTAATACATTAAAAGAATAACTAACATGATTTGATTCCAAAAGATGTTACACGAGGTGGAACTTTATAAAAAGGAAATGATTCTGTAGACTGAATGTTTGTTGACATTCAGTTTGTTGACATTGAAAATAGAGGGTCTTAAATGTGAATATTAACTTTTGCCAAAGAGGTAAACTGGACAATTCATCAACATGTTTTTTTTTAATAGCTGCATATATGAGATATTAGTTATATGGTAGAAAAAAATATGTTTCTCCAAACAGCCCAGCAACAGCTCATTTATTACAAGGTTATTTTAATGGATAAAGAGTAAGAAATATATTTTAAGAATAGGTACAGATACCATACCTTGCTGCAAAGTGGCCAATGTCAGTACATCATACTGTATGTATCTAGGTGCTTCGAATCAGTGCTGCTTAATAGACACTGGTCATATTACTCTTACCTGCAGAATCAATATATTTAGTCTTCGACTCTAGAAGTGACAGACTAGTGGTCCGTTAAATGTTGATAAGTAGGCCCTGTGTCTAGCCAATATTTCTGCTTTCTCACAGCATCAGACAGAACTGTATGTATAACTAATTTTGGGAACAGTTAGTTGACACTTGTCAAATGTCATGCATTTAAGAGATGTTCTGATTTGTCAAGTTCACCATTGCATGATTGATGTACTGTGTGATGGTCATTTCACAACTGAGAGCAATTGCTGTCCAGAACATGAAGCCACTTTAAGATGCCTGGCACTTGTTTCTCTCCGACCCTGCTCTAGGTGTGGCGTTCACCTTAAACCTGGCTGGCTGGAGGACCACACCAAACTTGCCTTCCAGACTGGGCAGAGAGTGGCCTGATGGGACAGAGAGGGTGAAGTGCTGTAGGATCCAAGAAAGGAAGAGGAAGAGCTCCATCTTGGCCAAGGCCTCGCCCAGACAGACTCTGACCCCTGCACCAAATGGCAGGTAGCTGGACGACGGAATGATCAGACTTGTGCCTTCATTGTTTAAGAACCGACCTGCAAAGGGAGAATTCTGGGGTTAGAATCGACATTCCGCATACCAACAGCAGTGTTGATGTTCTTGGGTGATCATATTTTGGGTATTTGTAAGAAATACTTAATTGTCTAAGAATCATACAACCGTGCTATCTTGCAGGGCCAGTTATTAAAAGTCATCTAGGTATTCATAGTTGGTTTTATTTGTCCATGATTTGACATCTGCCTTCAGCCCAACAGTCCAGATGAATGAAACTAAGACCTCAACTTGTTTTTCTAGAGTTTGAGGGATCCTCAATATATTCTGTTTTTCACCCATAATTTTAATCTTCTCAGGATTCATACATGTTTTACTGCATTTAGACCATAATCCTAGTATAATAAAAGATATGTCAGGAGGGTCATAAGGATGACAGCATGTCCTTAACATCAATACCAGTGGCAGGATATTGCTTCTTTGTTTGTGTCACCATTAATTTGATTGACTTCAGTAAAACATCAAACAGAAAATTATCTGTCAAAGGTCAGAATAGCAAGAGCTACTGGCTCCAAATATGACAATTGACTAAAGTTCATCAGGTTGCAGGGTAAAAAAAGATATGGCATAGTACACAGAAGATTCCTCTCACCAGGGTCAAAGAGCTCAGGGTTTTTCCATTCCTTCTCATCATGGTGCAGAGACCACAGGTTGATGATGACTCGAGTTCCTTTCCTCACAGTGAAGTCCCCAATGCTACAGAGCAGCACAGAGATAGAGAATGACTGAGAATGACTGTCAACATTTTTGAAAAAAAATCATGGGAACAAGGTCATGCGAAAATCTTCCAGAATCGGCCTCATGTCCCTTTAACATAACATTTCATGCTGTATTGATTGGTCAGGGGCCTCATTTATGACTATAGCCTGCCCACCTTTCATACCCTATTTGTATCTACACCCCACACAAAAGTTGGGATCTATAAAAACTAAATTCATGACTGAATGTGTAAACTCAAAACATTAAACCAGCAGATTTAATTATGCTCCTGCAACATAACTATTTCATAAAGAAAAAAGAGATTAGTAGTTTTAAATAACCTCTACTACTTTGTATCAACATGTACGACTTAAGTTTTCATAAAGTGAGTGTGTGTGTGTGTAAAATCACTGCAGTGAACTCGACTGTGCTGTCAGGAATATAGACTGCACAGAGCACAAAATAAACTGTGTTCCCCTTTAAACTTCAATTTTCAAAGAAGGGTGGAGGTTAGGAGACCACTGTGTGAAGTAATCAGTGCAACTGCTGTAAACATAAATACTTCAGTGTGTAATACTGGGTGCTGGATGCACTGCTGTAGGAGTATACGCAGATAGATGATTAGGAGTAAACAAGAGTAAAGTGACCACAAAGATTTATTGTCCCTTGACAATGACTTACTCATCAGCTGAATAAGATTATCTTTGTTTATCTTCGATTTATCTTTGTGCTGAACTGAGTCCAGTATTACACAGACTGTCAAAAACAAACCATCCCAGTACAAACACTGACCACTCTGGTTGACTTAGCCGACAGGTATTTGTGTGGTATGATTAACACGGTTAGATATTTGCCACTCTCATAGATTCGGGATGTTGCAGCTGTCTCTGAATGCCATTTTTAATAGGATTATTGAAATGCATATATGAATACAACAAGTTCCCTGACACACCAATGTTACTACTAAGTGCATTTTTTTAAATTAGTGATACCACTGCTGTGGCCACCAAGTCATCCTACTTTCTTCTCCTCATTTACAATCACAAAAAAGTTGCGCCTCTTCTCATCGCTTGATGCCATGATTCACTATTGAAACACATCTGTCATCCAGGTCATTTATTAATCATTGGCAGTGTTGAGTGTACCTGGTGTCACTGAGGGCCACATGGGGGATGAGAAGAGGGGCCACAGGGCGGATGCGTAACACCTCCCTTATGGTGGCCTCCAGGTAGGGTAGACTGCCTCTGTCACTGAGTTGGGGTGACCGCCCCCATCCCACCTTACTGTCCAGCTCCTCCTGGATACGTCTCTGCACCTACACTCACAGAAACAAAGTCAGAAGGATCCATAGTCCTAAGTTATGGTTTGGAAAAGCTTTGGTTCATAGAATGTTACACTTAAAAAACAAACAAATAAGCTTTGTTATTTTCAACCTTAAATCGATAGTGGCTATTAAAAGGGGAGATGGAGTGGTGTGACACGTAGTGAGAATTCAGGCAGCCCTGCATGAATTTCACACTTCATTTACAGAAATGTCAATCTTTCCTGCAGCTGTGTCTCTCTAACAAAAGTTAATGATCACTTTCATGAAAAATATCAGCTTGAACATCTTTTGAGTTACTCTGCTGAGTTTTAGTATCTGTGACTTCACCCACAGGTTTCTGAAGTCTAGATTACCATCCAGTGATTTGGGGATAGCAACAATGGCTAACTGTGATAGATTGAAGTATCTGTCACTCAGAAAAATACCTCTCTTTTAACTTTATTATCTCTTAAATATATTACTTCATATTACATAAAATATAAACTCAACATCCTCGCTTGTGGAAATTAAACCTTGGTCCCTTAACTTCAATAGAGTTAGAGTGCCATCTAGAGGATTTCAGAGGAACTGCAATTTAAATAACTCCACAGTTTTCTCCAATTTGTAAAGTAAAAAAAAAGGAATGAAAACAAAAACAAAAAAACATTTACAATAAACCAAACTTGTACTGAATAAGTTTATCTACATAGATCATCATAAGTTGATGGCACCATGCTGCTGATTAAAACTTACTTGTGGGTGATGGAGGAGGTAGGTGACAGCCCATTTGAGTACAGTGGTTGTGGTTTCCACTCCTGCTCCAAAGATGTCTCCCACAGTCATGAGGAGGTGGTCTTCACTGAGGCCCACAGATTCTGCACTGACCTCTGCTGTGTTGTTGTTCTCAGCGCTGCGTTTGGCTCTCAGCAGAGCGTCCAGTAGGTCTCTCTGCACATGGTCACTGTAATCTGCCTGAAGGGGTCACCATGAATTGTCTCGTTGTTAATTGTATTTCATTTAACAGATACATTGACTTTATACTGCTACGGTGAGTTATATATCCACAGTATTTTTCACAATAGCAATCATTTGGAGCAAAAACATGTCAAATAGATGTTAGAGGATGTTGAGTTAGATTGGTTGAATGGGTTACTGATGGCCTGTACATAATATTAGTTTTAAGTTCCTATCCAGTATTTTTCTGCCTTAAAAAAGAGCCAGGTAATGACACATTCTAACAATTACACACCTGTTGATTTATAGTGAAACATCCTGATAAAACTTCTATAACCTTACAAATCACAAACTACAAAGACCCATTAAAACCCAAGTAAATATAATAAATGTACTTATTATTAACCTCATCCTTCATATATTTTGAATTGTGTAGTCGGCTGGCCTGTGACTGACTTGATACACAAAGACAAGTATCTAAGTTGTTTTTAAAAAGTATGTTTTATTTGTTCGGTTGTTGTCCTGCACAGATTTTTTTTCTATCTCAGATAGAAGATGCATGTACTGCCAAGTAAACAGAATTAATTGAACACTTCTTCCTCTTTCCCTTCAGTCACTGACATATTACGTCCCAGTAGTAATTTCTAGAGCATATTGTGTGCATTTAATGCTCTTTGCCTACTGTAATATATCATCCATAAACCATCTCCATGTTGTTAGTGATAACACAGAGAATACAGTATCATTTAAGAATGGGATACTTTACTTTATGTTCATCATATTTCTTCTGTAGAAGTTTGTCTCGGATTGAAACGCACTGCTTTAGAAGGCACAGGTCTGCATTGGGAAACATCTGTGACAGACAAAGAGACCGACATGGACCAGGCTTTACATACATTATAATATAGAATATGATTAGTGTGTGAGTAATATTGTAGATATTTTTATGTAAATATGACTAAAATCTCAAGAAACTGGGTATTCTTCCATCCTTCATCTTTGAAATGAGTGTTGCTTCAGTGTTGGAACATTTTATTCAACATGAACAAATAACTATATTAATTTGAATCAGTATAGCTGCTGTAAAAAACATACAATTTGACACAATTGTGTGTACCCACAAGTCCACATTAAGAGAACTTCTGATGATTAAAAATACTTAGAAAGCACCTTTAATCATGTTTCTGTTTTCTCCTGTATGTCCCTATGTAAACTAATTTATATCCCTATATTCATATTTTGTGCCAAAGTTTTTCCTCAGTGTTCATGTTGACTACCTGTAACCACGGGAAGATGTCAACTAGGCTGTCCTTTGCCACAGTGTCAACAATGCCCTGGCTGTAGTCTAGCATTGCCTCAAACTCTGGGTCTCCACGGTGGTAGGAGGAGTTGAAGCAGAGCGAACAGATGACGTTGGTGACAGCACGAGTCAGTTCAGGAGACAGATCCAGAGCTAGTCCAGCAGCTGCTGCCTCAGACAGGACAGAGCACAAAGACTGGGCCTCTGCAGAGACTGAGGCAGGATGCAGTGGGTGAAGGGGACAGAGCGTATTTATTTACTGACATGTTCACAATGCTTGGTTTAAAGAAAATCTTATAGAAATGTTCACTTATTTTTATAACATATATATCCCGATGTAATGATGATCGATATATAGAGCACCGTTGTTGTACACAAACTACTAACTGAAAATATGGGTGTAGGGGCATGTGTGTGATTGATAGGTCATTGAAAGTTTTATGAACTTGTGAATATATAAATGATAGAAACAATGTAGCATATTTCCTACTGTAAGCGGCAACACACCCATTAGAGATTGGAATTCTGTAGTTTTTTATGCAGCCACCTCCCAATGCTGTCAACCATGGTGGGTTAAGTACTTAGATAATTTACTTATGTAAAATTTGAAATACAACAAGGTAATTCAAACCCCCTACAAAAAGTGCTTTAAATGTCAAAACTTAAAGTACACATTATCTAGAATGACTCTACATTCTCAGGGTAACATGAGTAGATTATGAGAGAGAGAAAAGACTGTGCATGCACAGTCATTTCTGATGTTCGATGTTGGGGCTGGTGTAATTATTTTGTTTACTGTTTGATAGCTTATAGTTAAACAATGCATCATATTTGTGATATGCCTAAAGTGATCGGTTTAAAAAAATAACCAATGTTAACTTAATCTTCAAATGAACCAGTAACTAAAGCTTTTACATGAATGCAGGTCAGTAAAAAAATATTAAATACAATATTAATTTATATTTACTTGATGTTGAGTGAGAGGAATTTGAAAGGAGTGTAGAGGGAAGTGTACTCACTGATCTTCTCAATGGATGCAGAGCCCTCTCCAAACATGCAGAGAGCGCCGTGGACTATTTTCCTGTGGAACCTCCAAGTAGCACTGTAGTCTCCAAAAGCAATATCTTTCCCATCTCTGGTCAGAACATCAGTGGTCACCTTCATCACACAGGGCAGAGATAGAGAAGGAAAAAGCATAAATGACAACTGCTGACTAGCACAAGAAGAAGACGTTAAGAGGAGGTATACCCACAGTTCTGGGTCTCCCTGCAAATGTCTTTCCCTTCTTCAACAGGACTTCTCTAGCGTGTCTGTGCTGGTTGACAACAATGACACTCTGGGAGCCCATCTTTAGAGAGTACGTCTGTCCATATTTCCCTTGAAGTCCTTTGAAAAGCACATGAGGAGGTTGTTGGCTTCGCAGGCTCATCAAACTGCCAATCAGGGGTAGTGTAGGAAGGTGGGGGGGCTCCTGGGGGCCATGCATGGACAATCTGAGTTTTAAGTGCACTGCCAAAAAAGCCAGAGCCAAAAATGCACACAGACACAGAAACCAAGCCATATGTGTAGATAAAGGCTCTGACAGAGGGGTCTGGTTCAGCGGCGACCAAGCGTCACAGAGGAGCTGTGCAGGACGGCTGAGCCACATTTTTATGCAGTTACTTCAATGCCAAATCCTTGACTCTGAATATGTAACACTGTGCCAATTTAAACAAGATAAGACAACACTTGATTTATTCAATCCTTGCAGAAAACAATGACAAAACTTATCCACATAAAACTGTGAAAGTGTGTTCAAGAGTGGTGGAAAGTATCCCACTGCTGTAATTGGAGTACTATTATAGGAACTTTATCAGACTATTCCATTTCGACAAGTTAGCTACTTCTGACTAACAGCTGTTATTAAAGAACTCCTATCTTGACACAAGAATATGTCACACTATTACCCGGGCAGTTTTCCTCTAGAACCGAAGCTACTCAATAACAAAAACAATAATAATAATAATAATAATTATTATTATTATTATAAACAACTGGTGTTGCTATCATTTATCACATATTCACATCTATAAATATTACTCTTATTATTTCGACAAGACTGACAGAGCTTAAATATGTTGTTCTCATAACTGTTCCAGGTCTCTTTCTTCTCTCTCCTCTTCCCCATTTTTCTCCCCTCACCCCAGCCGGCTGGGGCAGATGGCTGCCCTCATTGATTCTGGTTTTGTGAGAGTTTTTTTCCTGTTAAAATTGGCCAGTATTTGCTCTCTGAGGAAACTGCTGGATTTCTCTATGATCTTGTAAGATCTCCATCTTAGATGAGATGCATGTCATAATGAATAACAATAGACAATGATTGTTTTTAATCATTTTAAATTTAAAAAGACAATTTAACTAAAACAATTCTAGACTATACTGAAACTGCTTAGCATTTTCATTTGCTTCTTGAACCCTATTATTTTGGACCTCCCTGCATTCCGTCGCTAACAACAACTTAAAATGGCGTCAGCTGAGTCGCAGCCGCGGTTCGGGCAGTCTGTCAAAGGTTTATTATCCGACAAGGTGGGCTCCTGTAGCGGTGATGTGATAGCGCTGACCCGCCAGGTGCTGAAAGGATCCCGAAGTCAGGAGGTAAAGTGAAACCAGTGATTTTATCACAAGCTTCATCAGGATGTAGCTAAATGGAGAGAGCAACCGGAAACATCACCAGAGCTACGAGTGTGTACAAAATAAAAGCACCGCAACTACACCCAGTACCAAGCGTAGCGGCGATAATTCTATTTTGAGAGCTGCCTTAAAGGTTTAGTTTTCGTACAGTTGTTAAAGTTATTGAAGGCTTCTAGGAAATCAAATAAATTCCATTGATAGAAACACTTGAAGATTAGATGTGCTGTTAAAATGCACCAGACTGTCAGCGTCTGTATAATACAAAGACCAAGCCCATTCTGAAGTTGGAGTGCCTTTCTCTAACTGGTGTCTTGGACATGTTTGTTTGAAGAAACAACAAACATACTGAATAACTGTTAACTTGTCAATTTTTTCTCCTACACACACCTGATTGTTGCTGGTGTGTCTTTCAGCTTCTTGGTCAAGCAGCAAGGAATATGGTGATTCAGGAGGATGCCATTCTTCACGCTGAGGATGTGAGTATTAACCTACACTCAACTGAACAGAGATGAGAGAACACAGGAGTTTCTCAGTGATAGTCTTCATTGAGTGCTTGTGACAACTCAGTGAAGTAACAAGAGGTAAAGTGATTTATTCTTGTATTCCAGAGTCTGAGAAAAATGTCCATCATTACCACACATTTACAGTACCAGTGAGTATAAGTCACAAAGTTGAAGCTCACTGACTTTTGTTCAAACTCAATACTGAATTGTGTCTGTGTGTCTGTCTGTCGTTAAGGCAGGAGGCTATCCAGAAGAAGTAAGTCTTAACACCATCCTGTTTATGCTTTAGTGGCTCAAGCTGACGTCATTGTCTCCTTCGTGAGCCATAACATAAATTGATGACTTGAACTGCCTCTTCTGTGCACACTTATTTCTGTCCTCCAGTGTCGAGCACTCTAAAAACCTGCAAGACCAGCTGAGACACCTGCTGAAGTGACAATGACGCAGGCCAACCTCAACCCAAGTCAACACTGTCTGAGCAGGACTGAAACATCCACAGGATTTATTACCATATTTATACCTTAAAACTGTAGTAGCTGACTGGTTTGGCAGGGAGTGGGACTCACCAATAAGTACGGCTCTGTATCAGATACAGTTCTGTGCTGTTAGAATTGCTCTGCAAAACAACAGCCATTTGATCATTTGTAAAACATTTTCAACAGTTGTATTAAAGTATTGTTTATACTACCTATTCTGTATCATTTTTGCTTGTCTAAATGACACACTGCATCAAACTCTATAAAATGGGCAAGGATCAAATACAAACCGGTAAAAAGAAAAGCTATATACACTCCTGATCAAAATCTTAAGACCAGTTAAAAAATTGCATGAATTTGCATTTTGCACTGTTGAATCTTAGGAAGGTTCTAAGTAGAGTTTCAAAATGCAAAAAGAAGAAATGGGAACAAGAGCCCAAAAGCTGTGAGCAGGCAATTTATTGAAAACAACATTTTAACTGAAGTAGGCTGTTCATCAGCTGATCAAAAGCTTAAGACCACAGCTCAAAAAAACCAAAAACCTCCTAAAACAGAATTAAAGTGTCAAAAACTGACTCAGTAATGAGTAGCTCTACCATTATTGTTGATCACTTCAAAAATTCGTTTTGGCATGCTTGATGCAAGTGTTTCCAAAAGGCTAGTGCGAATGTGGCGCCAAGTGGTGAAGATGGCTTCACGAAGGGCATCCACTGTCTGGAACTGAAGTCCATTTTTGTAAACTTCCCTTGCCATCCATCCCCAAATGTTCTCAATTGGATTAAGATCAGGGGAACACGCAGGATGGTCCAAAAGAGTGATGTTATTCTCCTGGAAAAAAGTCTTGGTCAGACGGGCATTGTGAATTGGAGCGTTGTCCTGCTGAAAAACCCAGTCGTTACCACACAGACGAGGGCCCTCAGTCATGAGGGATGCCTGCTGCAACATCTCCACATAGCCAGCTGCTGTTTGACGCCCCTGCACAACCTGGAGCTCCATTGTTCCATTGAAGGAAAAAGCACCCCAGATCATGATGGCGCCCCCTCCACTGTGCCGCGTAGAAAACATCTCAGGTGGCATCTCCTTGTCATGCCAGTAACGTTGGAAGCCATCAGGACCATCAATGTTACATTTTTTCTCGTCAGAGAATAAAACTTTCTTATACCTTTGAATGTCCCATGTTTGGTGCTCCCCTTGCAAAGTCTAAACGGGCAATTTTGTGGCGTTGAAGGAGATGTGGCCTTTGAAGACGTTTCTTGTTTTTGAAGCCCTTCCTTCGCAGATGCCGTCTGATGGTTATTGGGCTGCAGTCAGCAGCAGTAATGGGCTTAATTTGGGACGAGGATCGTCCCGTGTCTTGACAGACAGCCATTCGGATCCTCCGGCTCAGCGCCGATTAGATTTTTTTGGGTCTACCACTTGATTTTTTTGTTCTATAACCCTGAGGATCTTTTAAGTAATGCAAAATGACTGTCTTACTGCGTCCAACCTCAGCAGCGATGGCACGTTGTGAGAGGCCTTGTTTATGCAGTTCAACAATCCTACCATGTTCAAAGACGGTGAGCTTTTTTGCCTTTGCCATCAAGAGATCTTCACAATGTGATTACTTGACAAGAAATGACATGGAATCCAAATTTTTGCACAGATTTAGGCTTTTAAAGGCTGTGGTCTTAAACTTTTGATCAGCTGATGAACAGTCTATTTGAGTTAAATTGTTGTTTTCAATAAATTGCCTGCTCACAACTTTTGGTCTCTTGTTCCCATTTCTTCTTTTTGCATTTTGAAGCTCTACTTAGAACCTTCCTAAGATTCAACAGTGCAAAATGCAAATTCATGCAATTTTTTAACTGGTCTTAAGATTTGGATCAGGAGCGTATCTTTAATAAGACTTGTGTTTCCTTTAATTGTATGAGTCTAACACTTAACTCCAGTGGTGGAGGTTTAGACTTTGTCTTCTTGCTACATCTAAAGCTTCGATGGAACAAGTATATGAAATTATTACTATAATTGTGACCATGGTCAATCATTTTTTTCATTACACTAGTTTGATTCACACATGGGGAAATAATTTTTTCTTTTTAGGTTCTTAGAAAATCCAAGTGAACAAGAGGAAATTTCTCTTTTTGGATGAGGTGAATAATTATTAGTTGTACAAAGTTTTGGTAGAGACAAATCAAATGTTCTGGTGGTTCAAAGATATACTAGATCCTGGTGAACTACACTTCTGGAGTTCATCACTACCCAAACTGCAAATGTGTTCAACACACTGCTTCTGAACTGTGTGGTGACATCACCTAATAGGTTATCTGCAGGTCAACACATCCCCTGTTCAGAGATGAAAGAGATGATTTGATCAAAATATCCCTGCTTGCCAAAGTAGTTTGATTTACATTCAAATGAGGTATACAAGAATGTTGTTTTAACAGTTACAGTTTTAATTTTGTAAGTAGTTGAAAAGGAAGACAGTCTCGCATGGCCTTACAATGAAGAGTCCTTCTTGTGTAGCCTCACCTAAGATTCATGATAAGGAGCAAAGGAACAAACTTATCTGCAGCCTGAAGGCTGAACAGCTGCTTGACCCTGACAATATCCCTGATTCTGTGCTGCTGACTCTTGTAACCTAATCCTGCACGTGTTCCACACCAAGACATGGAGAGTTTGCAGCTGATGAGCTGGCTGAGAGCTCCAGGGCTGTTATTGAGTTCCAACAATCCACAGATAAGACACATGGTGGTTTCTTTTTACCATATTTGTTCCAAGTAACTTTAGACAACACATCTGATCTGGTACATAAAAACATTGCACTGTATGAGGAATGGACTGTGAGATGTATGTCCTCATTAAACACTTAAATCTTAAATTGAACATTTCTCTGGTGCTTTTGATAATTTAACATGAGCACTTGTCATGAAGGTTAGTCTAACCTGGGAATCTGTTTTGACTTTCAAGTGGTTTTTGCTCAGTTCACACAATGGTGCTTCTCCCTGCCTCCAGACTTTCATTTAAATCTCATGAAAACTGTCTTCTCCCAGCAGGAGTCTGCTGAAAGGAAAATCGAGCTTTAAATTAGTTGATTCTCCATGAGCCTCTTTATCTACTGCTGTAGTCTAAATAGCATATATCATATTATCTGATGCAATTCTAAGCAAATTATCCAATAACATAATAGAACAACAACTATACCACTGATATAAATGGTAAAACAGAATGTGTTTTTTTAAGTAACTTTTACTGAAAAATCTAAATTAAAGTATCAGATCAGCAAAATTAATTACAAACATCTATCTTGACTCAAATCATCTTTCCAACATTTTCCAACAAAAAGGCAACATTTTTAAGAAAACATGTATGTACTGCTGTTAACAACTGATATATCTGATAATTACAGGTGAGGCTAACTTACAAATCACTTTTTCAAGCTTTTCAGCAGTAGCAGCATAATAACGTCTTAGGGTTAGGGCTATTGTTCCCGTACTCAATTAACAAGATAATGGATCTCGTACACAAACAGTGCGTATATGCACAAATCTGTGATTAAGCTGTGCGCACGAACATTTGATGCACAAATCTGGGATTCATCGATAGATAGATAGATAGATAAATAGATGTACTTTATTGATCCCAATTTCGGAAATGATTGTGTCACAGCAGCATGTCAAGGGCATTGCACAAAGAGCAAAAGACAAAAGACTAAATACAAAGACGACAAAAGAGACAAGCACTAAAAAATATATATATATTATCATACGATGTTCAGTAAAATATGAATATTCTTTTATAATATGTGCAAAAACAGTTATTACAGGAATAAACAGAGAGTTTTGGTGTGAATAAAATCTATACGGCTCAGGGTTGTGAGAGTTTAACTTTTGACAGAGGTGAGGAGTTGTACAGTGTTATTGCTGCGTGCAAGAAATATTTCCTGTATCTGTCCTTGCAGACAGCTGAACCAGCCTGTTGGAAAAAGTGCTACGCTCTCTGTCCACTAGGTGGTGGACGGGGTGATTGTCCATGACTGATAACAGTTTTTTCAAAGCCATCCTCTCCACCACGACTTCAAAAGAGTCCACTTTCCAGCCAAGTACGGAGCCAGCTTTCAAAATCAGCTTGTTGAGTCTGTTGCTGTCACTGGCTTTAATGCCCCAGTAGAACACAGCAAAGTACACTGCACTGGCTACAACAGACCGGTAGAGATTTCCAACATCTTGCTGCACATGTTGAAAGATCAGCCTCTGAGTTGTACTGGAAGTCGGAGGTGTACAGTGTGAAGAGGAAGGGCGACAGTAGAGTCCTTTGTGGAGCTCCTTTAGTACTTACCACCACCACCTCAACCACCAACACAGCCCAGTTGGACAAACTTACAGTTGGTCTGCCTGTCAGTAGTCAGTAATCCAGGAGAGGGTGGATGTGTCCACCCCCATCGTTTGCAGCTTCTCTCTCATGAGAACTTTCTGGATGGTGTTGAACGCAATGGAAACATCAAAGAATGGATTCTCACTCGCCCAGCCTGATCCAGATGAGAGCGGGTTCTAAATTTGTTCTTACAAATTTAGAACTTCCTCAGACAATGCGTACGTGATGAAGGCCCGCCTGTCCTAAAAAAATCTAAACAAACACCCTTTTAACTAAATGCATAGCACATTAAATTAAAATTAAATTTATTTAAATTAAATAAAACCTTTGATAGACAATAACTTAATTTACTAATGCACAAATGTAACCATAATTAAAATCCTCAATATGTCAGTTGAGATAGTTGACTTACTTTACCAAAGAGTATATGAGAATGTACATATTGAAATGTAAGTTTTGGCTTATGTTTAATTGTTTGCCTATAATTGATCGGTCACTCCCAACAATTTCGAGTGCCACGAAATTGTGCGTCTGTTATTGATTTTAAAGGATTAATTGGTTGCAGAAAAATGAGAGCTTATAAAATGCTCTATTGTTGGATTGCAGTGCCCTAAAGATGCAGGGTGTTGAGGTGGGGTATCTGTATTGGCAAATGCCCCCTCACCTTTTCCCACCCTTGTGATTGACTCTGAGGGAAGGCTTAGAGCTTAGGTTGTGTGCTGTAACATATGAAATTGTATCAATGAAAGCTATTTTGTTGTTACCCTCTGCATCTACTCCTCTTTACTGTACAGTTGAAATACTTCATTCTTACAACTTAAGCAAAGGTTTATTACAATACTAACATCTAGAAAACAGAAAAGTGATGATGCAGACGTGAGGTGAATTGATGCCAGATTATAAATCCACTTCATCATTAACATTAAATCAGTAGTCAACGGTTCCATAAGAACCTTCAATTGTTAAATATATAAAAAAACATAAAGCAAATCAAGCAGATACAATAAATTAGCTGAGTTGCAGAACCGAGTGATTATATGTTTTTAACATAGTGCTTGTATCACCAAGTACATTTATGACTTTAACATTCATATAGTTTGTGTATGTGTGTGAAATTAGTGCAGTAAATTTCGACACTGCTGTCAGGCACACAGAGAGAACATAATAAACTTATATATATATATATATATATATATATATATAAACATAAAGAGAACATTGCGTTCAGGTGTGCTTGCATAGTTTTATAAATCCAACGGCATACGCCACGTTCTGCTTTATTGTGCACATACTCTAGCTGCGACTGTTGCTGAGGGGTAGAGCATCGTCCTCTAAGGAGAAGGTTGGCGGTTCAATCCCAGACTTCCCCAACTGTATTCTGAAGAAGCGTCCTTGGGCGAATGGCCCCTTGGGGTAAACTGTAGTGTGGTCACCAAGACTAGAAGAATGCTATATAAATAAAGACCATTTACCATTGTCTTATAGTATGAAACCTTTTATATATGATGCCCCTGATCAGCAATAACCTCAGGTTTTTATTCAAACTTATCAGGTAGTGTGCAACATTTATAACAGAGCATAAGAAAAAAATAATTTATCAGAATTAATTATATAACAAACATTCTCATTCACACTCACTGTAGCAGCTAAAAGTGGGGTGAATAAGACCATAACCGTTTAACAGTGCATTGTGGAAATATCCACATAACATCTATTGCCATTTTATGTATGGTAGAGGTCAGAGTGTCAGGGTGATAACCTTGCCTTAAGTCTTTCTGATTCCATGGAATATCTGAAATGTGCTTCTATTGTACAACAATGAGGGGAAGAACTGGGTTATTAAAGAGGGGAAACTGTCTGTGAGCATGTGATTCTGCAAGCTTAAGATAAAACAAGATGATGAAAACATTTTAATCTGTTGCTGAATTGTGTTGTGCTGATCAAGAGTTGTGCTCACATTCATGGATATCAGTCCCCTAAATGTGTCTTTGTTCATCAAGATCCTGGAATTATTCCTTGGGAAATCTGTGAAAAAGTCAAAGGCCCTGTTTTGCAATGAAAAATAAAGTGAAAGAAATTCCTGAATTCACCCCTTTGTCTGAATACACACTAGACCATGTAATTCTGTCTTCCTTGGCCAATGTCTTCACGTTTTGTTCCGTAGTTTTTGCATAATCTGCTAACAAGCAAACCAACAAAGAGCTGGTAATGGACAGGTCTAACTGTAATCTCCTTGAAAGAAGTAATAACTTATTATTTCTTCTGTTGAACTCCACTTGAGTTTAAATACCTTATCATAGCATCACATCCCTACATTGGATGAGTAGTCTTTGGAAGAACAAAAGTATTTTTGTCCCAAATATTCGTGTGTGACAGTGTTTGACAAATCGCATTCATTTGAATTAGATATGGTTAGCATCTTAACCTCAGGCACATTTTTAAGTTACAAGTATGATGCAGGAGTAAGAAACAGGGCAGTGAACTATTTACACTGAAAATGCAAATAAAAACAAATTAAGAGTGGATTATATTTCCTGATAAACTGAATGAAGCAGAACATTTAACAAACCAAGCAGAACCAGGAGGATCCAGTTAACAACACCTGTTTTACCCTAATAAGGTATAGATATTCTCATCCACTCTGTCAGTTTGTCTCACATCTTGATCTTATAATACTCTTTACACTTTATTATTGTGAATTAGTTGGATCAGGTAAAGTTACCAGTAAGGAAGTTAGACAGTTTTGCACTACATGTAGAAATGGAAATCAACAAATTAACATGTGGATCTGTGACAGTCAGACTCAGCCCTATAGATATAGAAAAAGATAAACTTCGAACATTCAAAGCAGATAAACTGAAGTGAGACAAAAAAAGACTTATTTTTTTACTCCTCATCGTCATCCTCGTCATGGCAGTGTGTGATCTCCTGTGGAGCCTGAGGAAAGAAATGGGGAGGCTGGATCTCGCTAATTGATCTGTTCAGCTGGTGCCGTTTGCACTTCATCTCCTTGAAGTCGATGTCGTGGCGGTTTCGTGTGGCAAGTGGAGACTCTGTATCAATGACTTTGACGTGGGTGTGCTCCACTGTTGACTCGTGAGGCATCTGGAAGGGACAAACTTTAATTTAATGCTGTAAATCAAAAGAACCTGAAGTAAAGAAGAGTGACACACACATTGGATGCCGAATGGCAGCTATTGTGATTCTCACCAGTACATGTGCAGCTCTGAACAGATAGCTGAAAGGATAGTAGAGAAGGTTGATGAAAGAGGCAGCATACAGGTCAGCATAGCGCATCACTTGGGAGGCAAACAGTGTTTGACGGGAGCCACTGCGAAACAGACTTCCCATCATGCCATAGCACATGTCCATGTCATGAGTCACTTTCTGGAAGGACAAAAAGTAATGCATGAAATAATTTCACATTGTGATATTTGTCCTTGCAGCATTAATCTTTTTGATCTGCAAGAAAAATATTTTTGTTCGTATAGAGGTGATCCAAGAAATTGTTCTACAAATTGTGTGTTGACATACAACTTTGGATTAATAAAGTTGTACTGAAATAAATAAAGTGGTCACAGTATTGATAGAAGATTGGTAAAATGCATATATTTTAGTTGTGACAGCAACATGCACATTTGATGGTGCTCTGCAGTCCTGTACCTCCTTCAGCTTCTACACCAAAGGACTAGGCCGTATCAGTACATTGAGGCTCTGTAATATTTATTGGGCTGTGATCAGGGCCACTGACAAAGGTACTCATCATCTGTCATTTTATTGTATGAGCTTGTTTTCAGAGATGACCTCTGGGAAATATCCGGACAATTGGCTACAGAGTTCACCCAGAGTCTGCCTTTCACACATGCACAACACAGCAGGAGGTTTGCTGCACAGACACGTTCACAACAACAACACAACCGTTAATCAGACGAGAGGTGGAACAGCCAGGTGCAGCAGATAGAGGCAGGTAGTGAAATATTAAGTGATTTTGTTTATAGCATGCTGACACCGTCGGCCCTCAACACAAACTCTCCTGACCTATTAGTCTGTGTTTTCTATTTGTGTGAAACCACTTTTTCACAAGGATATATTTTTTCTTTTCTTGTTTTTTCATTTTTCGAGTGTTAGAAAACACTCCCCGCCACTCGCTCATGGTGAATCCAGTGGGGGATCCCTGGCTATGTTTTCCAGAGAAAATATGGAGTACTGCAGAGTCCAGTGCATGTACGGAAGCAGCTGAGTGAAACACAGGATGTCGTACCTTAATCTGTCTCTGCAGGGAGCTGATGTCAGGCCTTTCATTGCTGCTGCTGTCCAGATGTCTGAGGACAAAACAAAGTGTACTGGGATCTAACAACACATCTCTTTCCACATGAGCTTGATGCCTTACTAGCTGGAGTGCAAGATTAAAATACATGCTTGGGGTTAGTTTAATTGGAAACTCTAAACCTAAGACCATTCACTCAGTGAATTTCACCTCACAGCATTTAGGTGGTGCAGATTGGAAGTACATCTAGTTCTATAGTAATATTGTTGGATACGTGGGCTTCGTGGTCCCTCCGAAATGTTTCTACTGTTCAGCGGCTATGCACACTCTACAATTGAAATGGTAGGCACAATTACCTTCTGTGTGCGCAACAAGGTCATGGCTCTCCCATCCTTTTTTTTCTGACCTGGGTTTCTCTCTCCTAGACAACACCGGGTCAGCCATATTGACTGTTAGTTTGTCTTGGGTGCAGCGCTTGCCTTCACTGTTGAACTGTCTGGGCTGCCTCACTGCTTTGACAACCAGCCCTTGCTCAACCCTGAGTTGCGTCCTGTTTCAACCCCTGTGCCACATGGTCCTTGCCCTGTGTGATGACCTAACTGCTGAACTACAAAAGCTGCTGGAGGGAGATATGATTCCAACTTAGTGGCCGCGAGAAAAAAGTCAGGAGGCCTGTGTCCATGCATTGACCTTAGGTAAATGAACAAGGCTGTGATCCCGGACAAGTATCCACTACTAACAGGAACTGACGGCCAAGTTCTACGGCTACTCCACATTCTCCAAACTCGACCTTCGTCAGGGCTACCTGCAGGTGTGTTGTGCCTGCCATCGTGTTTGTTGGGTCTCGCCTGACCACTGATGGCCTCAGCCCTCCTCACTCTAATGTGAAGCATCTTTCTGAACCATCTTGCCCAGCCCAGCAAGCATTGTTCCTGGGGATGACAGCCTACCTGAGCTTCCTTACCCAATACTCCACAATCACTGCCCCGCTGCAAGAGCACCTAACAAAATGATGCCATTTGGACGTGGATTCCTACTTTCTCTGCCGCTGTTCGCCAACTCAAGGCACAGCTATCCTAGTTGCCTTTACTTGCACACTTTGACCTAGAGAGCCCTACGATCCTGACCTGTGATGCCTCAAATACCACGATCAGTGCTGTGCTGTCCCAACTCCAACGTGGCACAGAACCCCCTATGGCGTTTGCCTCTCGGACGCCTCACCTCAGCTGAACAAACATACTCAGTGGGGGAGCTGGAAGCGCAGGCCTGTGTCTGGGCATGTGAGCTGTGGCACATGTACGTGTATGGACTGCACTTTACACTGCAAACAGACAACCAGGCTTGGTGTTGAGGCCAGGTATCGAAAGAGTCTATGGTAAAAGACTGCGCAGCCTGCCTCGTCAGTGGGAAGACTAGCCCACCGCCACCTCTGCAGCCTCTGCAGTGGCCACCCACACCTTGAGAAAACATCTCAAGGTGTGGGTGAGCTCCATTGTTCCCACAGCATCAGCACTTCCTCATTGTAGTTTACGACCTAAATTCCAAGTGGCCAGAGGTAGTCGCCACAGGGTCTGTTACAACTCTGGACTTCCTCGCCTCTCTTTTTGCTCGGTGGGGCATCCCTGACACCATCACTAAAGATAACAGATTGTCTCAGCCGAGTTTGTAACATTTGTGAAGGGCCGGGCATTAACTACATCCGCACAGCCTTCTACAACCTGGAGACAAACTGGGGGGGGATAAGAACTTTCCCTGCTCCACAACCTGCTGCACTAATGGTAAATGGTAAATGGATTTGCATTTATATAGCGCTTTTCTAGTCTTGATGACCACTCAAAGCGCTTTACATTACAGTTTCACATTCACCCATTCACACACACATTCATACAGTGCATCTATCCCAGCACTTTGTTATTCTAAGGGGGGGCCATTCGGGGTTCAGCATCTTGCCCAAGGACACTTCGGCATGCAGATGGTTCAGACTGGGAATCGAACCGCCGACCTTCAGGTTGGAGGACGACCACTCTACCGCTCAGCCACAGCCGCCCACTACTGGGTAACACCACATTCAATTACTGGCAGTTCCCCAGCCCTTTTGATGATGGGGTCCGAACTTCAACTTCCTTTGGATCGTCTGCAACCGCCTGCAGCTAAAGCACCAGCCGCCCAACAGAGCGGCAAGGTCGCGGAATGCCAGCATCACATGAAACATGACTAGAGACTGAGGGTGAGATCACCTCCCATTGCAGTGCTGGATTGGCTTTGCCGTCTGTGTTTAGAGCATAGTGGTAGAGCAGAGTAGAGCTGATGAAGTAATGGGCAGCCACAATCGTGTGAACAAACTGTGTGAACTGAAGTCATTATACATAACAGCATGCACACACTGCATACAAGGTCTTGGCAAAGGGTACATGCGGGGTGCCCGGTAGCATCGCTACTTCTGGAAGCAGAAATTAAGCCTAAAAACATTGTGTATGCCATTTTGAGATGAGTTTGAATGTCAGGGCTTACGGACACTTGGAAGACACCACTGGAGCAGTATGGAGGAATTTTGAGTTTTGAAAGTCACAAATGAGGTTTGTCCTTGTCTTGTTAGACCTTAGTGTAGCATTTGAATGTATTAATAATCACATACTTCTACAGAGACCAGTATAGTTAACTGGCTTTAAAGGATCCTTCCTAAGCTGGTATAAGTCTTTTTTTAGGCATTGTACAAGTTTATACAAACTAACGATGAGTCATCTGTGTACACTAAAGTTAATCATTGAGTTCCACAGGGTTCTGTGTTTGGCCCAATTCTATTTATCTCATATAACCTTCCTTTCGGACACATTTGTAGGGCCAGAGCCCAGACTGAACTAACCATGTGGTAGAGTCAACACAAAAGATCCCCGGAGATACAATCTCCGGGGGGTGGGGGGGGGGATCTTTTGGGTTTCCCCTAACCCTAACCCCTGCTCTGCTCCTGGACGCTCCCACTGAGATTTGACCTCTGACACTCCATTGGCTGAAAGCCAGCATTATTCCCTGACCAGACCTTAAGGAGGCAGGACCTCCTCAGGTTAATAAATACAGGAGAGCCCCAAAAATCGTAGCCATTTACCCTGCTCTGAAGACGTCACCAGGACCCCTCCGGGTCTTCCAGATGATTTAGATGCTAAAGGGGGCAACGACCACACAGCCAGTTTCCCTGCTAAAGACTTCGCCAGGACCCCTCAGGGTCTTCCAGATGTTCTAGCTCTGATAGGGGGCAACTTTAATTTGTATTCCTTTTATCGGCCATTTACCCTGCTCTGAAGACGTCACCAGGACCCCTCCGGGTCTTCCAGATGATTTAGTTGCTTAAGGGGGCAACTTTAGTTATTTTATTTTATTTCTTTCATATTCTTTTATCTTAAGTCAAAGCTTATTTTTGAAAGACTATTTTTGTTTTTATCCGCGCACAGGAAGCGCACTCGCAGGCCGAGATCACAGACTCTTTTCCACTATCGCCTAACAACTGACCACAGCTGTCCAGCCCTGCAGACTAACGACGTTGATTCCATGAGCACGAGAAGAATCCGCTCCTATTCGGCCCAGTGCTGATCTCCGTTGCAACCACTCGAACCAGCGGACCCCCGCTTAAGCGGCCACGAATCATTCACTGGACTTCCGTAATATCCGCGTGACGCGCATGCAACCCGCGAAGGTCACAGTAAGAGGCTTCAATTGTCTGGGCAGAGACTTGTTTAAATACTTAGCGTGTAATTTTGTTTGAGTGTATGTTTATTTTAAGACTCCGAGTCTATTTTCATTCCGTGTAACACACGGCGAAACCGAAACGTCACTTCCGGTTTATTGTTTATTGTATCGGATGTTTTAAAGTGCCTCGCGCCGTGACGGAGAGTCTCCGGCAGCACTGTTAACGTCCGTCTGGGTTCACAGAGACTTTACCGATACGAAGATCGGTGCACATCTCCCATTTGGGCACCGAGTGGTAAAGTTTCTGTAACCTTGTCTCTGATCTCTCTCCCACTCTCTCCTTTCTCTTAAACCTGATTTTACACATGTCCCGACCTAAAGAGCCTTAATACATCTTGACGCCATTCGGCGCCAAAACCACGAGATAAGAAATCTCGGTCTGAAAATTCCTTTGTTTAAAGTCCGTGACTGTCAGCCATCTTGCTTTTCGCAATGTGGCTTCACTTAGGTAACCTCCATCTTGAAATTACGTGAATATAACATCATCTTGAATTCGGCCAGAGGACGTCACCACGTGACTTCTTCATTACGCCATAGCCACTCCCCTTTCTCTTTGTTACACAGACACACAGACCTAGACACACAGGCAGACACACACACGACCACACACAGAGATACTCAGTATAACATGTGTGTTTCTAAATGTGATGAGTGCTGCTGCTGCTGTCGTCATCTTTGAAATATTGGAGTTTGTTAAATGAAGAATCATTGAATAACATTAACTTTATTTCCCCTTTTTAATAAATCCTTTTATACTTAAAGTATCTGGATTCTGTGATTATTTGTACATTTGTATGTGAATGCAGCTGGATTACTATAGCCTGTGCTCGAACTTAAAACCCTTCATCGTTTATTATCTAGTCTTTAATATTAAATATTGAGATTATTAATTTAACTTTTATCATTGAGACTGATAATTAAAGATTGACTTCTTGGTCCCTGTAACCAGGGTGGTGCCACGCGACGATAAGTAATAATTACAGATTGTATTATTCTTAATTGATAATTGTATTGTTTTTCATTAATTATTTAACTATGTTTTATGAGTAACGTATCATTTCTTATTAATTATTTTACTATTCTTAATTGATAGCTTAATCATTTTTAATTATTTTTGATAAATAATCTTTTATATTTTAATAATCATATTTCATGATTATTGATAATTAGCCAACGTCATATCTCCTACTATTGCACAACATATTATTAGAGAAACACTAGTTATTCCCATTTATACCATTAAGCTAGTTTTTAAACCAAAGTTATCTTTGACCTTGACTTTTCCTTTAAATTAAATTGTTTCACCTACATTGTGTCTCAAGAAGATGCAGAAAAGGCCACACCTTTGTTACCTCCATGCTTGTCTATTGCAAATCCTCATCATCAAGCCCACCATTAGGGCTGGATCATGGTTATGTCTTGTGGAGGCCTCCGTTTCCTATATTTGTGTCTTTCTTGCCTTCCTCCTTGCAAACTATCCGCTAGATCGTCAAAATCTAGCTGTCTGACAAGGTCTGACTCTATTGACGTAAGTGACAATGAGCTGAGACGTGTTTGGCACATGCTCAAGATACCAACATAGTGACAAGCGTGGATGATTGTAGCTAAAATAGAGGGAGAAATTATATACTAAAGGTAAACCAAATTGTGTTTTTGACGTTCATTCTTGTCTGAGTTGGAAGTGCTTTAAGAGCGCGAAATGCTAGCATAACGGTAGCAGCCAAGCTTGAGTGTGAACAGCAAGTGACATACTTTACATGCACTCTATTGTTAGCTTGCTGTAGTAGAATAATTATGTCTCAATGAATTACGGCTTCAGAATTCAGTAGTTATAATGTGACCTGGGAAGGAATGCATGTAGGTAAGGTCTCCCTATGAGGTTTATATTTCACAGCCATACCATGTTATGAACTTATAGTATTTATGAACTAATAGCACTAATAATTAGCTAGCTAGTAGCTTTGATTAAAGCATCATGACTTAAGTGCCTTTTCAACAACAATATTTCCCAATGATATTTCACTGAGGATATGTTACAACAATGTCAGTTACAGCACCACTAATTTATCAGAGTCACAAATCTCATGTCAAGTATGAAAGCAACAACAGTCAACTATCACACACTTACATTTGTTAATTAATTTAGTTTTGATGACCACTCAAAATACAGTTTTTTCAAAAATAGATTAATATAGTGCAAATATGTGTAGCACCAATCACACATCAATCACACACTGCTGACACAGCAGTTGGGGCAATTAGGTACTTGGCATGTGGAATGGACTGGGATTAAACCACTGAACTTCTGTTTAAATGATTAGCCGCTCAAC
This sequence comes from Pseudopleuronectes americanus, assembly GCA_038501795.1. Lineage (NCBI taxonomy): Eukaryota > Metazoa > Chordata > Actinopteri > Pleuronectiformes > Pleuronectidae > Pseudopleuronectes > Pseudopleuronectes americanus. Next base: position 412,268 of record CM076729.1, on the reverse strand, counting down.
CCCTTAAGTGCCATTTAGGAAGTGTAGAATAATAAAAACAATTGTTTTGATATATGGCATATATAATTGAAATATAATTATGTTTCCCCCAAACCCTCTTCTGTCTGACCATTTCTTAATAACAATTATTACTACACTGATTTATGAGAAAATGTTTATCATAGTCAGTATTTATCAGACAATACTGTAAACAAATTTAAGGAAAATATTTCCTATGATATATGCTGCAAAGACATGTATCAATACAACAAAGGAAAGTTATCAAAACTTCACTCCCACATTAGTTGTAAATAGTTAAGCAGCCTCAATACGTACAACATTGTCACCACTCTGAAAAAGAAGGTAGTAAATGACTTATTGACAGTTCCAAATTAAATCAGAATCATATGTCTCTATTAACTGGCTACACACCACAGGCTTTAAAGGTAGCCGTAATTAAACCTCTGGTTGGATAGCCAACTCCTAACCCAGATGTTTTGGCTAATTATAGACCCATACCATACCTTTATTTCCCCAAAAAACTGTTAGTATCCAGTTATGCAATCACTTAGGCTGGCGTATAACTTGTAATGTTCCTGTCTGCTGAAGTTGTTGTTCTGCTGCTGCTCTGCCTTGTGCATTTTAAAAATTTGAATTAACTGTATTGTTGAGTGTTGTATGGCGACCTTGAGTATCTTGAAAGGCGCCTTATAAAATAAATGTATTATTATTATTATTTTTACTTGTCAACACTTCAGAGAAACATTGCCTGATCAGATAATCAACTTGTATGGCATTATGACGGCTTCTCACATACAAGGTCATCAACAATCAATTTCATCCTATATTAAAGACCTAAAAGCACCAGATTATCCAGTATTATTAAACTAACATGCTCTCCATTGGAACAAGCTCCCACCCTGGTTCGGGAGGCAAACACCATCTCTACATTTAAGGCTGGACTAAAAACTTTCCTTTATGATAAAGCTTATAGTAAGGGCTGGCTCAGGTGAGCCCTAACCGTAACCGTGTGTTTCTTCCCTCCCATAGTTTCTCTCTCTCGCTTTGTCTCTCACTCATACTTTCTGCGGGTATTGCCGAGCTGGCCAGAGATACTAAGTGTTCTTGGTCTCTGGCTCTCTTCTCTCCTCTCTTTTTCACACACCTTTCCTCTCTTCCTCTTTTTTCTCCACTGACCCAAACCAGTCGAGGCATATGGCTGCCCACATTCAGTCTCGTTCTGCTGGAGGTTTCTTCCAGTTAATGAGGGAGGTTTTGCCCTCACAGTCACCAGTCACAAGTGCTTGCCCATTTTAAGAACTGTTGGTTCTCTCTATAATTTTTAAGGTCTTGACCTTACTATGTAAAGTGCCTTGCTATGATGTATATTATAATTTGGCGCTATACAAATGAGTTTAATTGAACTGTACTCACGCTCGTAATAAAGCTGAAGTGGCCTTCTCTTTATAAGTTTCTCTTTCCACTCATTTCTGAATCTCCTTGTGAGGTCCTTCTCAAAGGAGAGTTCTTTGTGTATTCCCGTAGATTCTGGTGCACGTTTTCTCTTGCTTGGCCAAGTTGATGTTGTGTGTCATTACTTGCTGCTGGCACAAATCTGCTCCATAATGCACAGAATTCTGTCTCATTGCGGCTTGTGCATTGAGTGTTACAGCAGTACACAATTCCATGTCCTCGGCTTGTAACATGCGGCTTTGATGCACATGCCTGCTCCGAGTGTCTCCACCTCAATGATCACTGTTGACATATCACAATTGTTAATGATCAACACCATGGCTGCCCACACTTTATAGGCTCGTGAGCTACTTTTGAAATGACCAGCTCAACATGATCTACCAACCACATAAACCATATTGGTATTGCTGCCAACACAAAAATGTACTGTGTTCCAAGATGGGTCAACAGCAGTCTGCCCCGGTCGACAGTCGCAACACCGTCCCGGTCGGGGGGCGTGGCGGCAGCCAAAGAAAACGAGGGGGTACATAACTGGAGATTGAATCACTGAAAGGGTGCGGGACTGTAAAAGGTTTGGGAACCACTGCAGTAGGGTACCTACCTTATTCTTGTAAGTGTGGTTTTAAGGGCGTATACGTCAATGGATGCGTTTGTAAATGACCTTTGAGAGTGCCGGAGCGTCCACGTGACTGCCTCTTGTCCAATCGTGCATGCTTGATGCGATCTACCCACACTACCTCTGCGATCAATGTATTGGGGCCCCCCTGATTTTGGATGTACTATTGTAGAACAATAGACAGGCCTACATTTCTACCTTAAGCCTGCCCATATGTCTCATTTTTCCTTGGGACAAAAGGAGAGCCTCAAGAGATATCACATCTTGCAGCCACCATTGGTAATTCTGACCCCTGGCTTAGATGTCACCAGGTCATGTAAAAGTGGCAGGTGCCCCTCTGATCTTTCCCTTTTCTACTCTTCTGCTTTGTCCACTTCCAGCCAGGGAGACATCCTCACTATCCAAGCTCTTCTAACCTTTATGTAGGCCTGCTTCAAGAACTAAGGACTATGAATTCATCACCAGCGACCATGACACAGTCTCACAAGCTAACTATGCAAGAACAAAAGAGCTTTCCCTAACCTCAATACATTTTCATGGAGGTAGGTATCCAACACAGCAAGAACTGCATTAATAAAGATATAGAGTCACAACGTTTTCCCAGCCTGGCCCATCTCCCCCAAACTTTACACACACAGGTGACCTATCCACATGTTCTGACCATCCCATGCGGACCTCCTGACCTCCAATCTTTACATCATTGGGTATATGAATGTGGATACCAATCATATAGCACAGTTCTGCCAAGATAATTGCTTCTGCAGCCAATTTGCAATGCGTTCAATATCAATAACATTTATATAAACAGACAACCAGTCTCTATCATGGCAGCCACATTCATAAAATCTCGTCCTCTTGTATCCACAAAGGAAAAGCATGCTGTTTGCTTTGTTTCTGCAATGCTTTATATCCCGCTGAATTGTAGAGCTTATATTTTGAAAAGTTGTGCACTTGAATTGGAAGATTTTGTACATTATTTAACAGACCTCTGAAATAGCCAACTAGTTTTCTACATTAACTCTGCAATATAGACTATATACATCTACATGTCTAGCATGCAACAAAAAAAAGTGACAGTATATTGAATGCCTGTTTCAGGAGGTGTCACTAGTGCCAAGGAATAAGTCTTAAGTAGCTCAAGAGAATTGCCATAGGCCAAGCAAACAGCCCATTCCAAACAGGAATGTTTAAAACAGACAATTCACTGGTATTGACAGTCAAAGTAAAGTAAAAACATGGTTTTTAGAATTTTTGCAAATCTTTCAAAACCACACCATCTAAAAGGTACACTAAGAATTTTCTCGGAAATTACATAAAACACAACAAACAACTGCTTTAACAAAGAGGAGCTCACTTGTAAAGCTCTGCCAGGAAGCATTCCAGAGACTGAAGCTCCTCAAATATGGCTGAAAAAAAAATTGGCAATTACATTGGTACATAAGATTGTTAGTTTTAAAAACCAGACAGATTGCAAAAAAATGAAAATACATACAACAGAGTGGGTCTGGTAGTAATCTGGGCTCAAATTAATGATGCGCAAATAGGGATTAGTGTGTATGTTTTCTCACAGCTTTTGTCAGTCCACACTTGCAGCTCCTGTGCCAGCTCAGGTATCACCAGGAAAGTCCTCCAGCCCTGACGCTTCTTGGATTTGAGAATATCACCAAAAATGTGGTCTCCAATGTAGATGATGTCCTTTCCTTTGGCACCCAGCAAGTCACACACAATGTCTGAAGATCCTGTGAGTAGAGACATGCAATTTTGGGCACTTTTATCCCCATTGTCCATCCTCTTTACAGCTGAGATTCAGCCTCTACGAGGTTTACTTTACATTTGCTGTTGTAAACATAAGATGTCTGCTGCTCATGACTTATGTAATCCTTTGGAGAAAAGGGTGTTTAGCAACAGGTTTCCAGTAGCAGCAACAGGGAAGTGTTTGGGCCAAAGTTTTTCCTGTGTTGCACATTGAAGTTATCAATGGTATGTTAACTTTTCTGTCATAAAACATTTCTTATCATTGTAACACGCCATAAATAATATCCGGATATATTTACATATTCAGAAATCAGAAGAACTACAAATGAAAATTAAAATGTTATATTCCTGATGTAAATACATTTTTAGTTTGTGTCTAGCTTTATTCTTTGATCAACCATTTGTGTTGAGTGTAAAACTCCAGATTAGTAACTCAGATATAAATTATAAATCCAATCGGCTTCCAATACTCTGAAACAAGAAGTGATCAGATTCACGGGAAATAAGAGATATCACTTCCAGACATAAATGTGCAAACTTCGATGGTTGTTACTATGACCAATACATTTTAAAGCAAATTAAGTTAGAGGAAAATAATCAACAAGCTTTTACCTCCAGAATAAACAATGCCATGCTGGAGTGGTCCGGTGTATGTGCCGATCTTCAGCCGACCTGTGGTCTGAAAAAACAAGGTTCAAGCACACACTCATACACAGAAGTAATGTGTCTTACAGAGATTGTCTTCCATCTTTATTCAGGGCTGTGTTCCTAAAGTAATTTTTTAACACAAGCAGGGACTTTTTAAGACAGAGAGAGGGCAGGATTTTCAGGTAAAGTGCTGACGAAATAATGTGACAGTACACTAGAGTATCTTTACAGTAATGTGAAATTAAACAATAGTATCTTGACACAGCACATACGTTGTTGATTTTAAACCAGAAAATTTAAATGCCGTTTTATAAACGCAGAGTATGATATTGTCCACAATGGCTTCCACAGTACATACTCACAGTGTCGACCTGCCGCAGCACTGTTCCTTCTCCAAAGAACACAGGCTTCCGGGCATCCACTAGGATCAGGTCAAAGTAAGACTGCCAGGGCCGGTGGGGTGTGCCCGGCTGCGATAAACAGGCACGCACAGGAATGCACACACATTAACTCATCAGAGCTCATTCAGAGATATAGGGCATATTATCTGCCACCATACCCCAAATTACCACCTTTTCATTCAATTGCTTTAAATCCAAATGATTAATTAATTATCATCGAGGTATATATTCCCTTCTTAGCCGATATGAATCTATAAATCTCATATTTTTATAAGCCACCTTGTTACTTTGCTGAAGAGAACAGTAATTCATGACTTCATAATCTGAGACTGAACTAATAAACTTGATAAATTTGCTCTGATAGGAGCTGGTGCTCGTTTTTCACAACTAGTGCAAATTCATCAAAACTCTACACATGTCCCAATTCAGTTTATAAAAAGCCCTTTAATGTACTGTATGTAAGCTAAAAGTTTTGAAAGTCGTAAATCACCTGCAAATCAGCAAAACCACACTCATATGTAAAAGATGGTATCCAATGCCAGATACCTTTGGACTTCCCTACAGTTTATCTTGTTTTTTTTAGTCATGCTATTGGCATTAATCTTGTTTTACACTCCTGTATAATAAATCTTTCTTCCTTTCAATGTTTTTTAATTCAATCCTGGATGTACAAATGAATGGCAGGTGAGACAATTTGTATCGTACAGCAGACCCTAATAAAACTCAAACTATTACTAAACCCTGAAAAAAAAATGGATGCTATTCTTTAGAAAATTGATAGACAGTCATTCAGAACTAAAGATTTCTACTCTGAATGGGACATTTATTGAACGAGTAGATTCGTATAAATAGCTGTGCTTTAAAAAAGATCTGAAAGAACTAACTAAATACCCCCGTAGCCAAGCCCGCTTTTATTTACAGAAACAAAGCCGGACAGCAGGAAAAACATTTTTTAGTCACTTTCTATCTGTTATGGACCACGGCAATATAATATACTATATATGGACTCTCGGGCCTTCACCCTTAAGCCCCTCGATGCCGTCTATCACTCTGCTCTCAGGTTTATAACAGGCGATGGCTTTAGAATGCATCACTGTGTACTAAACAGTTTGATGGCAGTCTCTGGCAGTAAGAAAGGAACAACACTGCATTTATTTATTTACAAAGCAATTTTGGTAAACTTCCTGATTATCGAACGTGTATTTTCAACAACAGATGAATATCACACTGCACTAGGTCTTAAGAATATTTTGGTTCTTAAAAATCTAAATGTGAGATTGGGATATTGGCCTTTAAATACTTCACCACACACACGTGGCACAACTTACAGAAACTTAAAAAACTAGACAAACTGATCCCTTTTAGTCAATTTAAATCAATTGTGCTGACAGAGCAGTAACATGTGTTTTCCAAAAATTCTTGTTGCTCTCCCGATGTTGATGTCCTTAGCTTGTTTCTTGTTGTATTGTCTGTTGCCAGATGTTGTCAAACTTACTGTTGTAAAGTGAATTAATCAAAAGTGAGCTTGCTCTCAATGGTCTTTCCCTGTTTAAACCAAATGAATGACTCACCATGTCTACTGAGATTTTTCATTATTATTTTGTCATCAGTGTTACCTTTGAGCCATGAGAAAAGTCAAACAGGTAGGTCATAATTTTCTGTAAGACAACAGGAGAGGATTTTTGTCAACACTGGTCCAGAAAAAATACATAATTCGTTTACATGATATGGCATTATTAGCACAGTCTAAATGTATAAGTAAGTAAAGAACTTTCTTAGATAATATACATAATAAAAGGCAAAACAAGACAGTAGGATCTGGTTTGCTTTAATCACTCTTAACATGTTAGACTGAACTGTCACCTCACCTCTGTGTATTTGTAATCACTGTTGGTGGCCAAAAATACTTTGGCTACTTCATTCATGCGACTGAGGAGGAGAGGAAGCTTTGGCTTGAAGGAGGAATAAATCAATATCATCAGACAACTTGAACAGCAAGAAAATAAGACTGGGCTAGAATGTTTTGTTACCTCTGGACAACAGAGTGATGCAGTATTTGTTGACCAAAACTGGTACATGGTTGCGGTATGTACTCACATCCTTTACCACATACTTCTCCAGGTTTTCAACAGTTTTTTCTTTTAAGGACCCCTGAGAAAATAAAGAAAGCAATAAGGCTGAGAATTGACTGAGCATTGACTAGAGATGGCCAACAGTTGCATGGACACAGGTTTCATGTGGAAAGCGAAAAGTATCTACCTTTAAATGAACCCAATCCACTGCATCTCGGACATCATGGAACATGCTCTTGTAGAACATGAAAAGGTCACCATCTTTGAAGCCAGTCTCACAACTATAGAGACAATTAAAATCAGGTGAACATTAAACTCTGCATTACAAAGATTTAGAGTTTCCCCTTGCAGGGCTTCTGAGATAGAATTCTCGCCAGGATACCGACATTTTACTGATACTGATAAAGTTCACATTAGATTCAGTTATTCTGTATGTAACAGTGACTGTTGAGTACCTTGAGTATCTGGGGCAGTTAGTGAAGAAGTCAACCAGGCAAGCAAATAGGTAGGTTTCTGAGGAACCAGACAGTGAGAGCATTTATGCATCCAATATGACAAATCAATTATTACTTAAATTTTTTTATATACAGCCAAAAACACAGGACCACTGCTGTCTTTGGTCTTAAAAAATGCTTATTAGAGTGTTCAATTCTTTTCATGTTTTGAGTAAGAATATATTAAATATCCTCCCATGGTATTACAGTTGCATATTTTGGACATAATTTTTTTTTGAAAATGTTAGTAATCACCAAATAACTGATAGTTTTTACTGATAGTAACAGTTTGGTCTCCCCTTTTCCAAGACATCTACAAAGATGGGGCAAATGAAGTCTCCAAGTTACTATGGATGAATGGTGCAGATGAGAAGGATTCTTGTGTTATTGAACTATCCTTGAGACTGAATTAATAGCTGCGAGAGGGAGTGGGGGGTTGATAACACCTCTTACACAGGATAGACTCAAAATTAAAAAACAAATACAGTGGATATAAAAAGTCTACACACCCCTGTTTAAATGCAAGGTTTTTGCGTTGTAAACAAATGAGACAAAGATTAATCCTATCCGAACTTTTTCCACCTTTAATGTGAACTTTAACGTGCACAATTCAGTTGAAAAACAAATTGAAATCTTTTAGGGGGAAAAATAAAAAATAGAAAACTTACAATAACCTGGTTGCAGAATTGTGCACACCCTTAACCTAATACTTTGTTGAAGCACCTTTTGATTTTATTTCAGCACTCAGTCTTTTGGGGTAGGAATATATTAGCATTGGCACATCTTGACTTGTCAATATTTGCCCACTTTTCTTTGCAAAAGGGCTCCAAATCTTTCATATTACGAGGGCATCTCCTGTGCACAGCCCTCGGCAGATCACCTTACAGATGTTCAATTGGAATCAGGTCTGGGGTCTGGCTGGGCCATTCAAAACATTAATCTTCTTCTGGTGAAGCCATGTTTTTGTTGTATTGATGTATGCTTTGGGTCGTTGTCGTGCTGATAGGTGAAATTCCTCTTCATCTTCATCTTCAGAACGGAAGCCTGAAGGTTTTGTGCATAAACTGATTTTAATTTTTAACTGTTTCAACCTCCACCTTGACTAAGGCCCCTGTTCCACCTGAAGTAAAACAGCCCCAAAGCATGATGCTGCCACCCCCATGCATCACTGTGGGTATGGTGTTGTTTGGGTGATGTGCAGTGTTGTTTTTGCGCCAAACATACCTTTTGGAATTATGGCCAAAAAGTTCAACCTTGGTTTTATCAGACCATAGTACATTTTCCCACATGCTTTTTGGAGACTTCATGTATGATTTTAAAAAGTTTAGCCGGGCTTGGATGTTTTCTTGGTAAGAAAGGCTTCTGTCTTGCCACCCTACCCCATAGCACAAACACATGAAGAATACGGAAGATTGTTGTCACATGTGGTACACAGGCAGTCCTTGCCAGAAATGTCTGCAGCTCATTAATGTTGTGTGTTGGCCTCTTGGAAAACTACCTGACCAGTTTTCTTGTTGTCTTTTCATAAATTTTGGAGGGATGTCCAGTTAATAATGTCACCGTTGTGCCATATTTTCTCCACTTGATGATGGCTGTCTTCATTGTGTATCATGGTATATTTAAGGCCTTGGAAATTATTTTGTAACCTTCTCCTGACTGATACCTTTCAACAATGAGATCCCTCTGATGATTTGGAAGCTCTCTGTGGATCAAGTCTCTTGCTGTAAGATGCAACTAAGAGAATGTCAGAAAAATCCTACTAGACCAGTTGAACTTTATTTGGGATTAATCAGAGTCACTGTAAATGATGGCAGGTTTGTACTGACTACTATTTAACATGAATTTGAATGTGATTGGTTCATTTTGAATACAGCCACATCCCCAGTTATAAGAGGGTGTGCACACTTATGCAACCACATTATTTTATTTTTAGTTTCACCCCTAAAAGATTTCAGTTTGTTTTTTCAACTGAATTGTGCATGTTATAGGTCACATTAAAGGTGGAAAAAAATCAGACAGGATTTATCTTTGTCTCATTAGTTTACATCACAAAAACCTTGCATTTCAACAGGGGTGTGTAGTCTTTTTATATCCACTGTATTTGCACATGAAGGCTGTAACTTTCTATTTTTAGCACCCACTCACACAGACTCTACAACTCTGACACCCTCAGTCAGAAGTAACAATTTAATCCCACCGAAGATCTGCCAGAAACACCGGAGACACTTTGGGATCTCTTTGACGGGTAATTGTTTAGAGAAAAAATTATTATTCGAACCAATGATCACCAGCTTGGTCAAGGCTGTCGATAAAAATGCCACCATAATTGTGCTCTAATAATACATGTTGAATACCCTAAAATCTTACAATATTAATAATAAAAATCAATGTAACCTATTACTAAGATAATAAGAGGTGTTGTGTTGGTGTCTTCTCGTACCAGGCAGGTTGAAGAGTGTGTTGAGGATGTAAAACCGGTCTGTGTCTCCACGTTGAATAAATTTGTTGGGGTACATCTCTCTTATATCAGGTCTGTGCAGAATGAGTACATATACATCCATACAGGAGGTCAAACCAGCAAAAAGTAGCCTATTATAAACATAGTTAATATTGTCCATTGCATGTCTGTGCTTGTTACATGCATCAGTGTTTTTTGTCACCAATGTACTATTAGAACATAAGATAGATGCCCTACACATGAAGAGACTGCTCTGAAATGGCAAAACCTTAAGGACTTTACCAACAGCCTAATTGACACCTAATGATGCTACTTTAGCTCTAGGTTCTCAGTTTGTAAGTGATACATTTTAAAGAATACTGAGGGAGGGTCTATGTGGAACACTGCCTTGTTTTGTAAAGGTCTGGTTGACAATTAGATCGGATCAGTGGGAGTAATGGACCTCACCCCTTTAAGAAGTTGAACCCATGCACACACACCAGGATGTTCCCATAGGCATCCACTTTGAGCAGATTACCATACACTGTGTCAAACACCAGCCCTCTGAGAAGAACAGAGACAGGTCAGTTAGGACAGAAAAGCAGAAAAAAGCTCATTAGCGATCATTTGTTTCAATGCCATCCAAATATCAAGAAGGTTTCAATACTGATTTAAAAAAGGCAGGGCTCTGTGAACAAACCTGGTGGGGAAGGAAGGGTCATAGACAAAGTTGAGCAGCTCTTGTGGATATCCAATGGACAACAGACGCTCCACTGTCAATTCAAATCCCAGCGACTCATACTCAGGTGATTTATACACTACAAAGATAGGGGGACAGTCTCATGAAGATGAAGGCAGTGCACAAAAAACAATGAAGAATGACACACAGAGTTCAGGCGACATTTTATGAACTGCACCATGCTGTAAAGTCTTCCATCAATTATAACTTTCATGTTTACCTGGAATCCCTGTTGTTAAAGCAGATATTCTTTACAGCCAGATTAACTGTCGCATTTGTATATTGTCATGACTTTGTCTCCTTGTATAAAGAGTATTTTGGTTTTATTATGGACTCCTTTGTTTATGGTCTTATCATTTGTCTCCCTGTGTTTAGGTTGTGTTTGGATTTGTGTTCTACCTAAGTTTTCAGTTTCCTGTTTTATTTTGAAGTTTTGTTCCTTGTTTGTTTCCACCCTTACTTCATGTCTTTGTCCTGTTTCCCGCCCATGTGATTGTATGCACCAGCTCCATATGTGTTTCACCTGTGTCCCCTTCCTCAACTGTGTATAAAGGTCTCTGTGCTTCTCTTTATCAGTTCATCATCGTCTACATGGCCTTCCCACGTCAGGAACCTCTCTACTTCATTTTGAGTTCTTGTGTTTCCCTGTTGTTTTTTCCGTTCAGCCTTTTTGAGCAGCAGCGGTGGCAAGGCTTCAGGGCTTTGTGGACTGAGTCCCGCAGCCAGTTTTTACTACAGTGCTGTGAAAAAGTATTTGCCCCCTTCCTGATTTTTAATTTTTTGGCATTTTTGTCAAACTTAAATGATTCAGGTCATCACACAAATTTGTATATTAGACAAACGTAGCCCGAGTAAATACAAAATGCAGTTTTTAAATGATGATTTCATTAATTAAGTGAAAAAGTATATCCAAACCTACTTGGCCCTCTGTGAAAAAGTAATTGCCCCCTAAACCTAATAACTGGTTGTTCTACCCTTGGCGGCAACAACTGCAATCAGATGTTTTCGATAACTGCCAAAGAGTCTTTCACATCGCTTTGGAGGAATTTTGGACCACTCTTCTTTGCAGAATTATTTTAATTCAGCAACATTGGATGGTTTTCGAGCATAAGCGGCTTGTTTAAATTCATGCCAGAGCATCTCAATCGGATTTAAGTCTGGACTTTGACTAGGCCACTACAAAACCTTCATTTTGTTTATTTTGAGGCATGCAGATGTTGACTTGCTTGTGTATTTCGGATTATTGTCCTCCTGCATATCCCAAGTGCGCTTGAACTTGATGTCACAAACTGATGGCCGGACATTCTCCTTCAGGATTTTCTGTTAGGGAGCAGAATTCATGGCTCCATCAATTATGGCAAGTCATCCAGGTCCTGAAGCTGCAAAGCAGCCCCAGAACATCACACTACCATCGCCATGTTTGACTGTTGGTATGATGTTGTTTTTATGAAATGCTGTGTTAGTTTTACGTCAGACGTAACAGGACCCACACCTTCCAAAAAGTTAAATTTTTTTGGGATCAGTCCACAGAATATTTGCCCAAAAGTCTTAGGGATCAACAAGATGTTTTTTGGCAAATGTGAGACGAGCCTTTGTGTTCTTTTTGGTCAGCAGTGGCTTTCGCCTGGGAACTCTCCCATGGATGCCATTTTTGCTCAGTCTCTTTCTTATTGTTGAATCATGAACACTGACCGTAACTGAAGCAAGTGAGGCCTGCAGTTGCTTAGATGTTGTTCTGGGGTCTTTTATGACCTCCTGGATAAGTCGTTGATGTGCTATTGGAGTAATTTTGGTAGGCCGGCCACTCCTGGGAAGGTTCACAACTGTTCCAAGTCTTCTCCATATGTGGATAATGGCTCTCACTGTGGTTCACTGAAGTCCCAAAGCCTTAGAAATGGCTTTGTAACCCTTTCCAGACTGATATATGTAAATAACTTTGTTTCTCATCTGTTTTTGAATTTCTTTAGACATCCTGCATGATGTGTTGTTTTTTTAGATATTTTAGTCTACTTAACTTTGTCAGACAGCTTCTATTTAACTGATTTCTAGATTAAACAGTTCTGGCAGTAATCAGGCATGGGTGTGGCTAGTGACATTGAACTCAGCTTTCCAAAAAATGTGGTTTATCACAGTTTATTCAGGATTTATCAAGAGGGGGCAAATACTTTTTCACATAGGGCCAGATAGGTTTTTTTCCCTTAATAAATGAAATTATCATTTAAAAACTGCATTTTGTATTTACTCGGGTTATCTTTGTCTAATATTAAAATTTGTTTGATGATCTGAAACATTTAAGTGTGACAAATATGCAAAAAAACTAAGAAACTCAGAAGGGGGCAAATACTTTTTCACAGCACTGTATATTTACTTTCTTTATTGGATATTTTATCTCTAATACAAATTAATTAGCAGGCAACATGTAACTCAAGATTCATACAAAATAAGGGAGTTTATGATGAGGTTAGAAACCTCTGCTGTACAACTGCTTTTACCCTTGTATTTCCTACAGTATTTCTTTTAATTGTGGGATTTAACTTATTTAATTGTGCTATATAAATATAGAAAATATTGCCATGAATTCCAGTAGGGACTGAGCAAATAAAACTTATGAACAAACGTATAGGGAGAATGTGAGGATAATAAGTGTGTATCATAAAGATCAAGCAGGTATGGAAAGATGGTATGTTTGGAATGAATCATCCCAAACTCAGTCACTTTTTTTTTAGATCCATCAGAAAAATTAAAAATCAATGGCAGAGTCATGCAGGTGGTGCAAGATCTAGCCACAGCAGTTAAACTTATACATGTCATCAAGGCTGATACCACGGTGCTAAAACTGCACTTACCTGCCAGAGTGTAATCCATATCAAAACCAAAACACTTCATCTTCTCCATGGCTAAGCTTCTGTTGACAAACACTCTGGTGGACAAGAACAGTGTATAGTCAATGAATGCATTACAGTCTGCAGTTCAAGCTGAATGCTGCACTTCTTACATGTCCTAAGCAACATAAATCCGTAGTGATAGCACAAATAAAAGAATATGCACTGAGTGGTAATGTGTTGCTGCTACAGTTAATGCAGTAGGTAAGAGTAAGTTTGACAGAGGGGAGAGTGCCTGAAATAAAAAAGGTGATCAGATTTAAAGGTTGAGGCGAAAAAGAATTGTTTCTAATAATCAGAATGTGAGGTGACTTGTATCACCTGTGTGTATTTTAATCATCCAAATTGTATTAAATTCCGAGACTGCCCAATCTCTAAAATAGATTAATAGATTTTGCACACACACGCACATACACATATACTCCATGAGAGTTGGATGGGCTATCAGTTCACACTATAGACATTAAAGCAAAATATTAAAAATAAAAAAAAACGTTATAAGTCCCAGGAGGGCAATTCACTTAGTAATTTATAGCACTTTGTTTTAACAACAATGGCATACCTCGTTGCAGGATGGTTTTAAGCCAAATCCCTTGGGAAGCTTTGAAGTAGAGATTACATGTATTATTACCATTGAACTTATGGCTGCTGGTAATACCTCTCATATCATGCTATACAGCTTTGGTGCTGTAATGATCTTTATTCTCTTGTAATTGTTGAGCAAAAATGGTAACATACCGGTTATAAATTTTATTATAGTCTTAGTCACACATGTGCAAAAATAAGCACACGTGGCATTTCATTGCAGATTTTTCAATACATTTAAGGGCTCTATTCTTTTGTTGCAATCTTACTAATTTAGGTCAACAAGATATTACAGTGATGTGAATCTTCTACATTTTAATTAAGCGTCCCTGCTCCTTTGAAGAAAAACTAAGGATTGGTCAATATTCGGAGAAGTAGATGATGATAAATGTCTCCTATTTTGAAATTAAGTGTAAATGGGGAGGAATTCACTATATTCTACCCATTTGAATTTGAATGTCATTAAGTGATCAAGCTCTCATTCTTGACTTGGGGAATAGCAGCGAACCATCAGTCACGACAAAATTCATTAGAACAAGTGACTAGTGAATAAACTACATGATTCAATATGCACTGCTGGGTATTATATGAAAATTTTAAATCAATACTCATCAAGAATATCATACTCAGAATGCAATAAATGGTCTTCATATCAAATTATTTCCCTCTACCAACCAGGCAAGTTGTAGAAAACATGGTTAAATCTCTTCTCCAGGAACAGTCCCTTCTGTTTATAAGTAGTTATGGTGCAGAATAATGTCTGGAAGTGGAAAAGTCACAGTAAAGTTAGACTCTTTGGATATGTCAACACTGCATCTTGTCATCCTATTCAACATATATCATATTTAGTTCACCTTAGATCGCCAAGATATAATTATTTCTTGATTCCAATTCAATGTTTTACCTTTTCAATTTCAGAATAATATGACAAATGGACTTCCTGAAAGCATGCCTCCAGCCGTAGCTGTCAGGGGTGCAGAGGCATAACTAGCTGAGGCATCTGAACAAATGTGACGTATGTCTGCTTTCTGTAAAAGTACAATTCTAATCATAAAACAAATAATTTAACAACTGAAGAGTCTTGTTAGATTCATATCTTCTCAGAAAAATTAAAGGAACTTAAATCACACATCAGATCTTGATGAACAAGTTATTCAAGTTGAAAATCATGTACATTCTATAATTTGTTGTGAATAAAATGATGTAACAACGGTCAATGGAAACCAAAATCTTTAACCAACTGAGGCCTGGGATCAAAATCATACTGAAAATACTGAAACATAGGCTGATTGAACTTGCCTAACTTTAATCACAGCAGCTCATAATGTGACTCAGTAATGTGTACTGCCCCAACAAGCCTGTATGCACACCAGACAACATCTGGGCATGCTCCTGATGAGATGGCAGATGGTTTCCCGGGGGATCTCCTCCGAGACCTAGATCAGGGCATCAGTGATCTCCTGCACAGTCTGAGGCGGTACTTGGCGTTGTTGGATGCACCGATACATAACGTCCTATAGGTGCTCAATTGGATTTAGGTCAAGGGAACATGAGAGCCAGTCAATGACATCAATGCCTCCGTCAACCAGAAACTGCATACACACTCTGGCCACAGGAGGAACCCGGGGCCCACTGCACCAGCGAAGGTCTGACAATCTCTCTGAGGATTCAAACCTGGTACCTAACAGCAGTCAAGGTATCGTTGGCTTGACATGGAGGTTTGTGCCACCAACCAAGGATATGCCTCCCGAGACCATCACTGACCCACCACCAAACCGGTCATGCTGGATGATGTTACAAGCAGCATAAGGTTCACCACGACGCCTGTCGCATGAGCATAGTGTGAACCTGCTATTATCATAGAAGAGAACGTGGCGCCAATGGTGAACCTGACAATTCTGATGTTATCTGGCAAATGCCAATCAAGCTGCACGGTGCTGGGCTCTGAGCACAGGTCCCCCTAGAGGTCGTCGAGCCCTCATGCCACCCTCATGGAGTCTGTTTCTGACAGTTTGGTCAGAAACATGCACACCAGCAGCATGCTGGAGGACATTTTGTAGGGCTCTGGCAGTGCTCTTCCTGCTCCTCCTCGCACAATCGAGCAGATACCGGTCCTGCTGCGGGATTGATGCCCCTCTATGGCCCTGCCCTGCTTTCCTTGTGTAACTGCCGGTCTCCTGGTATCTCCTCCATGCTCTTTAGACTGTGCTGGGAGACACAGCAAACATTCTTGCGACCGCATGTATGGATGTGCAAGTCAATGGCAGAAGAGTAGGAAATAATACATACACTGCTGATATGAAAGTTATGTGGTATCATCATTTGAACCAAAGAATGTATGTAAAGAAGGACAACATGACTGTGACAGAAGCTGGGATAATTGGAAATCAGATATGCTTTCAAAATCTTAAGTATACCTTCTGGTGAGTTATGTTGTACTATCATATTGAGTATGTGATATTAATTCTGTCTCAATGTACAACTGTGAAATTTTCTTTCTTTCAGTTGTTGACTCAATGGTTAAAAAGAACTGGACTCGTTATTGCATCAAATCTGTGCAGAACAAACTTGGATGAGGATCAGTTCCTCACAGAAGAGAAGAAATAAATATTTATGCACTACTGACAAGTCCACTTTACTATTTTAAACAGATTTAAAATAGTCAGTTATTTGTTATTTGAGCTATCAACAAATGTAGGACAATTTCTTTAAATTAAATAACAGAGTGCATAATACTTATATGCATATTACTTATTAAATCTGTAATACTATTTGAATTAAAATTAACTATTTTTCTTTTTTTTACATTGAATAAATATTTCTATGCTGATGGAAGGGTGGGTGAAGTGTTTTAAGGCCGATTTATGCTACTCAGAATCTGTTAGGGACAGGTGGACGGACGGACGGATCTGATGGACGGATCCGACGGACTCTTTTTTTTTGGTTCTCCGAAGACTGTGGGTGCTGAAAACAATTCAGCTCCAGAACAGTAGGTGGCGCAACGGAAGACGAGCTTAGAGAAGCCTACCTCATGACGTATGTAAAAGAAGTCCACGATTGATTATTTACCTCCTCCCGGCTTTCCTGAAACACAGTGAACGATGGCAACTAACAGACAAAGTCTGTTGATGGAGCTGGAGATGCTTGACATGGAAGAGGACTTGCTTGCAACATTTTTTATGAGACGAGAACAACAACACAAGAGGAGACGGAGGGAATGAAACAGGAAGTGTTCGGTCCGGAAATGGGAGATTCCGGAAATGACGTTGTGCGTAACTGATGTCGTTAGCGGACCAATCACAGCCAAAGGCTATCCCTAGGCTCTCTGAAACGCCAACAGATAGTTAGAAAAATCAGAGGTGCACGAAGAGCTCTCCAAGGTGCTCGGAGAAGGCGTTCCATGGCCACAAAGCCGTTGTCATCTGTCTGTTTCCGTCAAAACGGAGTAGCATATATCGGCCTTAAGTCGCAAGGGTAAACAGCATTGCAGCCGAATCTAATACAATTCAAATCAATTGTGACCTCTTATTCAGACGGAATAAATAAATATCAAAAAACACAACAGGCCTCCATACTGCTCATGTGGTGTCATCCAAGTGTCCGCAAGCCTTGATATTCATATTCGACTCAAATGGTGTAACTTACACCTTGTTTTAAGCCTAAAGGCCGATATATGCTACTTCGAGTCCGTTAAGCGCGTCTGTGGTAATCTGTCTGTCTGTAATTCTTGATTAACATTAACCTGATTAAATAAGACTTACAAAAAACATTATAAAAACATGACATCCTTAGCTTATGTAAAAACTCCTTCTGTTTAAATATTATGATGTCAATATCAGGTATTACATCAGTCCTATTCATCTGAGAAATTTTAAGGTTTGTTGTTACTACGATTCCTAAAATTACAGGTTTATAAGACATTGGTAACAAATACTACTTATCCATAAAGAGAGTACTTTGTGGGAACTACTGTAATCTACTGTAAGTCAATCAATCAAATTTTATTTGTATAGCCCATATTCACAAATCACAATTTGTCTCATAGGGCTTTAACAAGGTGTGACATCCTCTGCCCTTAACCCTCAACATGAGTAAGGAAAAATTACAAAAACAAACTTTTAACAGGGTAAAAAGAACGTAGAAACATCAGAGAGAGCCACATGTGAGGGATCCCTCTCCCAGGACGGAAAGAAGTGCAATAGATGTCAAGTGTAGAAAACATTCTACATCATAAAGATAAGGGTTTTTGCAGCATTAATAAGTATAAACACTTTGTAGCATAATGGAAGGTCCATGAATTATTGTGAGTAATGGTCGAGTATTTGAGGAGACATATTGTATGTCAAGCATTCTTGTTGTAATTGTATCTTCAAGCTGCTATATTGCTTAAAAACTGCATAAATGAATGTGAACTTGTTTTTAATCAGTAATGTATGAGTAGCATTTCTAATGCTGGGAAAATAACCAATACTACACAGACCTCAAACAAAGATATCAGAAACTGGAGAATGGACTATGACATTGGTGTAACTAAAAGTTTTGTGTCTAACTGGTCTATGTCAGTCTGACAAACAAGTACCTGTGATGCGCTTCACGTCGATACTTCCGCATGGCTACACCGTCCATGTTGGCTGGTAGGTCGGCATAATTCTGCAGATGGTCGCTCCATGAGGTAGTCATCTTGCACAGTAAACCTGTAGCCACAAACACTTTTAAGATGTAAGTTAGGGCTGTGCTTTTTGTGACATTTTTTACACATGGAGATCATACGTCTGTTGCTTTCAATTGGTGCACATTTACCACAGCTGCACCACGTATGTATATGAATAAAGATTTATAAAAAAATGTAAATATAGAAATACAAAAAATGTATAAAGAAATCTAATAAAGAAATACAGACATAGCCTTTTTAATCACATAGCGTTTTATTTATTTGTCTTTTTGTAGCACAACTTGCATGAGTTACATAAATTGTAAGGTGTAAATAAATTAAGAAATCAGATTTAATGTGGCTGCAAAAGCAAAACACACAAATTGAAAATACAACTGCTGGAGAATCAGTAAAAGGTGGTTACGGTGCTACAGACAGATTTTGCAATTGCAGGCAAAAAAATAAAACTAGAATCAGAGGAATATTGTCTGTGAGGTGAGTCAATCAAAAATGATGAAGCATATTGTTTCTCTGTGAAACGACACAATTCTGAAGAACATCCAGAACATCCTAGTTAGACAAATACCCTGAATTTTGTTTGATAGAAAGGACTTTGGAATTGGATTTCTTCACAGGAAAAGTACTTCATAGTATTTGTATGACTAGCTTAAGATGATCTCAATTCACAAACTACTTACGTAAGAAATTATTTTAATACCACATCAACGTTAATTGAAAAGCAAGAAGAATTTTGTTAGTTAGTTGGTACTTTGGTAAAGGATAAGTCAAAAAACTTCAAGCAAAAGAACTTCATAGAATTTGTATGTATGGAAAATAACATTATTATCTCACGTGGGTTAGACAAATAGGCTACATTTTGTTCTCTACTAATAAACTATTTTTGGGGAAGTGTAATACTCCAAAAATACCCGGTTAGTAGTTTAGGATGTACCTATTGCAAAAGCATAAGGCTCACAAACTGCTTAATTAAAATATTTTAGTATCATCTCTCAGTATAATATAATTAATTAAATCACATTTAGATACAGGTTTGGGACTTCTGAGTTGGAATTTCTCTAAATTGATAAACAGCTTAAGTTAAGTGGGTGTTTTACTGGTTGAATAATATGCTTCATGAGAATATAGTTCGTTCTTATCACCTTATGTATTTAGTCTCTAATTATATTTTGATAACCGTCACCAGTTGCTTTCTTATTATTATTTTGTTAGAGGGGACCATTAAGATTTCATTGCCTCTTTCAGATAGCTCTCATACTGCAACACTTATATTGAGACAGATAAAGTCGCTCTTGTAGTGCCCTGATTTAAATTAGAACACTGGCTGAGTTTTTGTCAACTGAGGGAACTAACTCTAAGGTTTGACAAACTTATTTCTGTAATAAGCCCCAGTGGTCCACCGTTACAGCTGCAAGGAATTGAGGCGAAGCTTTAGTTAGCTCGGTGTCCTGTAACGGCAGTGAAAGCTAAATTTAGCAGGTCCGTGTAGGGACGTTGTGTATCTGTTTTCAGTATGAAATCATGCCGGTCCGAGAAAAATGTAATCCTATAATGCGACATCTCAATCAATCATCGATCAAATTTTATTTGTAAAGCCCATAAACAACAAAAACACGCACCTTATATTTTCTTCTTCTTCTTCTTCTTCTTCTTCTTCTTCTTCTTCTTCTTCTTCTTCTTCTTCTTCTTCTTCTTCTTCTTCTTCTTCTTCTTCTTCTTCTTCTATGGTGGGCTACAAAACAACAACAAAAGTGCATGGCGCCACCTATTGTATAGGAATGTGTTAAACCATGCCCTCATGAGTTATATTATTTTATACCCGAGAAATTCAATATGCATGATACCTAAGCGTATTGTATCCACTCGAGAAGATATATGCTCATTAAAACTGGGCAGGTTTTTCTTTTAGGAAAATCAGGTTGAAAAAAATATCAGAATCATTAAGTATTTATTGCCAAGTAGGTTGACACCTACCTGGAGTTTTCTTTGGTATATGTGCATATGATGAACATAAAACATAAAAAACATAATAAGTACTTCACATAATAAAAAATAAAAAATAATAATAACTATATATAAAACAATTTATACGAGATATAAAAAGTTAAATAAAAAGTAAAATGCAAAATGCAAAACAGGAGAGAAACGTGGATGTGCAATATGCAATGTGCAATGTACTGTTATGTGTGTTAATGTAACACAGACTTGGGGCCTGGGGACCGGATAAGAGTCCAAGTCAGGTGGGGGTCCCGGGACTTGTTGATAAGGGCAACTGCAGCCGGGAAGAAGCTGGTCTTGTGGCGTGAGGTTTTGGTCCTTACCTTTTTTGATCTTACCTGCACGCCTCAGGGTTCTAGAGACAGGTCCTGTACAGATGGCAGATTGCAGCCGATCACCTTCTCAGCAGAACGGCTGATACGCTGCAGCCTCCTTTTGTCATCTGCAGTGGCAGCAGCGAACCAGATGGTGATGGAGGAGGTGAGGATGGACTCGATGATACAGGTGTAGAAGTGCACAATCATTGTCTTTGGCAGGTTGAACTTCTTCAGCTGCCGCAGGAAGTACAGTGCTGTGAAAAAGTTTTTGCCCCCTTCCGAGTTTCTTATTTTTTTGCATATTTGTCACACTTAAATGTTTCAGATCATCAAACAAAATGTAATATTAGACAAAGATAACCCGAGTAAATACAAAATGCAGTTTTTAAATGATAATTTCATTTATTAAGGGAAAAAAGCTCTCCAAACCTATCTGGCCCTATGTGAAAAAGTATTTGCCCCCTCTTGATAAATCCTGAATAAACTGTGATAAACCACATTTTTTGGAAAACTGAGTTCAATGTCACTAGCCACACCCATGCCTGATTACTGCCAGAACTGTTTAATCTAGAATTTATTTAAATAGAAGCTGTCTGATAAAGTTAAGTAGACTAAAATATCTAAAAAAACAACACATCATGCCGCGATCTAAAGAGATTCAAAATCAGATGAGAAACAAAGTTATTGACATGTAGCAGTCTGGAAAGGGTTACAAAGCCATTTCTAAGGCTTTGGGACTTCAGTGAGAGCCATTATCCACATATGGAGAAGACTTGGAGCAGTCGTGAACCTTCCCAGGAATGGCCGGCCTACCAAAATAACTCCAATAGCACATCAACGACTCATCCAGGAGTTCATAAAAGACCCCAGAACAACATCTAAGGAACTGCAGGACTCACTTGCTTCAGTTAAGGTCAGTGTTCATGATTCAACAATAAGAAAGAGACTGAGCAAAAATGGCATCCATGGGAGAGTTCCAAGGCGCAAACCACTGCTGACCAAAAATAACACAAAGGCTCGTCTCACATTTGCCAAAAAACATCTTGTTGATCCCCAAGACTTTTAGACAAATATTCTGTGGACTTATCAAAAAAATATTTAACTTTTTGGAAGTTGTGGGTTCTGTTACGTCTGGCGTAAAACGAGCACAGCATTTCATAAAAACAACATCATACCAACACTCAAACAAGGGGGTGGTAGTGTGATGTTCTGGGGCTGCTTTGCAGCTTCAGGACCTGGATGACTTGCCATAATTGATGGAACCATGAATTCTGCCCTCTAACAGAAAATCCTGAAGGAGAATGTCCGGCCATCAGTTCGTGACATCAAGCTCAAGCGCACTTGGGATATGCAGGAGGACAATAATCCGAAATACACAAGCAGGGCAAAATCTGAATGGCTCAAAATAAACATAATGAAGGTTTGGGAGTGGCCTAGTCAAAGTCCAGACTTAAATCGGATTGAGATGCTCTGGCATGACCTTAAGCAAGCCATTTATGCTCAAAATCATCCAATGTTGCTGAATTAAAAGAATTCTGCAAATAAAAGTGGTCCAAAATTCCTCCACAGCGATGTGAGAGACTCATTGGCAGTTATCGCAAACATCTGAATGCAGTTGTTGCCGCCAAGGGTGGCACAACCAGTTATTAGGCTTAGGGGGCAAATACTTTTTCACAGAGGGCCAAGTAGGTTTGAATAGACTTTTTCACTTAATAAATGAAATCATCATTTAAAAACTGCATTTTGTATTTACTCGGGATACCTTTGTTTAATATAAAAACTTGTGTGATGATCTGAATCATTTAAGTGTGACAAAAATGCAAAACAATTAAAAATCAGGAAGGGGGCAAATACTTTTTCACGGCACTGTACATCCTCTGTTGATCTCTTTTGGTGATGGAGCTGATGTTCAGCTCCCATTTGAGGTCCTGTGAGATGATGGTGCCCAGAAAGCAGAAGGACTCCGCAGTGACGACTGGGGCGTCTCTCAGGGTGATGGGGAAGGGTGGGGCTGGTTCCTTCTGAAGTCCATAACAATCTCCACTGTTTTTTAAGAGCATTGAGCTCCAGGTTGTTCTGGTCACACCAGGCCACCAGATGGTCAATCTCCCACCTGTAGGCGGACTCATCCCCACTTGCAGAGAATCCTGGAGTCCATGTGGAGCTTCTGCAGCCTGCGGAGGAAGAAGAGCCGCTGCTTGGCCGTCTTCCTGATGGAGTCTGTGTGGTGGGTCCAGGTCAGGTCATCAGTGATGTTGACCCTGAGAAACTTGAAGCTGCTGACTCGCTCCACCGTGGTCTTGTTAATGAAGAGGGGGGCGTGTTCCACTCCTTGTCTCTTCCTGTAGTCCACCATCAGCTCCTTAGTTTAGCTGACGTTGAGATGGAGGTTGTTGTCCTGACACCAAGATGTCAGGGCTCTGACCTCCTCTCTGTAGGCCTTCTCATCGTAGCCGGTGATCAGGCCTATGACAGTGGTGTCATCAGCAAACTTGACGATGGTGTTGGAGCTGTGGGTGGCCATGCAGTCATCCGTGAACAGGGTGTACGGGAGAGGACAGAGTACGCAGCCCTGGGGGCACCGGTGTTAAGAGTCAGAGTGGAGGATGTGGTGCTGCCTATCCGCACCGCCTGTGATCCGCCCGTCAGGAAGTTCAGGATCCACTCACGGAGGGCTAGGTTGAGCCCAAGGTCTCTGAGCTTGGTGACGAGTTTCAGGGGCAGGTTGGTATTGAATGCAAATTATACAGTGCAGGCAGGATTGTTTTGGTAAAAGCAAAAAATTATGCTGGTAACAAAACTAATAAATAAAAGTTAAGAATTGATTGTTAATTAAAAATCCATTTTCAAAAGGAAGATAACAATTGGTACACATAAAATATGAACATCCTCTACTGGATAAAACACATAGCAGCCCACTTGTGGGTCCAAATTTGTCCTCAAACCAATTTAAACATAATTTTTCCAATGTGACCCCCTTCAATTAGCTCAACCATACTTGGCTCCTTCCCCCGGGAATCTCTGTTTATAATCAGAAGGTATCTTCCATCACTGATTCGGCAGTCCGGAGGGGACTGCCGACCGTCCTATTAAATTATTGAAATTAAACAATAACAGAGCGAGAACTCCACACAATAATCTAATAAAAATAAAAAAAAACTCTGCAACAACACAAGGAACTAAGACTGGACCCAGTGTGGCGGATTCTGTGTCGTGTGGGCTGATCGTGGTGCTGGTGGCGGACCCTGTGTCGTGTTGGCACTGGGTACAGGAGGTGGACCAGGACCACGGCGGTGGCTCGTGGTGGCTCCTTGTGGGTGGCGGTGGACGGTGACTGAGGACTGGAGTGGCCTCTGGTCTGGATGGTGGATCGTGGTCCTGCTGGTTGCTGACCATGGAATGTGATTGCAGCGGGACTGCATCAATGCTGCTAAAAACTTTAAATCTGTATAATGTTTTCTACACGTGGCATCTATTGCACTTCTGTCTGTCCTACGAGAGGGATCCCTCACATGTGGCTCTCTCTGAGGTTTCTACGTATTTTTACCCTGTTAAAAGGGTTTTTAGTAGTTTTTCCTTACTCTTGCTGAGGGTTAAGGACAGAGGATGTCACACCCTGTTAAAGCCCTATGAGATGAATTGTAATTTGTGAATATGGGCTATACAAATAAAATTTGATTGATTGATTGATGACTGTGGAGCATACACCGCAGCGAGGAAACACGTTACAAAAATTAAGCCTTTGTTAAACACTTTAACAATAAATCAAATGTTTAATGTGATTAATGCCCTCTGTATATAAACCAGAAATATTTCTTGATGAACATCAGACCATCCCTCAAGCCAGTAGTTAAACCATCACTATAGTGCAAATTGTCAGCCATAGAATGGCTATGGCTCAGGAGGTTAAGCGTGTTCAAAAATGCACTGTAAAGCTCTTGAACTTAAAAAAATCGCTATATAAATACAGGCCATTTTTTTTCATTCAGACTGTCTGCAATATCACAGTTACAAGATATATACTCTAGTGAGTACAAATGGTACAGTGAATTATACTGTCCTACTTTTGTTGGGTTTTGTGTATGCTGTTGTTGGCAGAGGAGGAATATTTTATTTAAACCTTTATTTTACCAGGTCAGTCCCGTTGAGATGCAATTATCTATTTTTCAAGGGCAGCCTGGCCAAGACAGCAGCATACAAAAATGTCAAACAATCACAGGACACACAGAAATCACGTAACACAGAAAGAAAAAAAGAAAAAGATAAGGCAACAGGACTAAAGCTTTGGATTTACACTAAAACAAGAACAAGTGCGGTATGAAGCCGCTCCAATTTCTCTAACACGAGTTTTAAAAGTTTCAAGATTTAAGAGCTCCTTTAACTTGAGAGTTTTTTGAAGTGTATTCCAGGCAGCAGGTGCAGCGAACTTAAAACAGTGCTTACCAAGTTCAGTATGAACCTTGGGCATAATTAATAAATAAAACTCAGTCGAACGTAAGCAGTAACTGCTCCGGGATTTAAAAATGTAATTACATAAGTAATGGGGAAGCAGACCCAAGATAGCTTTATAAATTAAAATATGCCAATGTATAAGGCGGCGTGCTGCCAGAGATGGCCACTCAACTCGAGCATATAAGATGCAGTGGTGAGTGAGGGCTTTATAACCAGTGACAAACCTTAAGGCACCATCAATTTCATACCCTTGCAATGATAAAATGCTGGGTGAAGACACAGGCACTTTCCTGCCATTGGAAAATATCATCAGTTTGGTTTTGGTGGCATTTAAGACAAGTCTTAATTCAATGAGCTGATTTTCCACAAGGTTAAAAGCAATTTGTAAGTTGCCAAGGGCTTCGGCAAGAGTGGTGCCACAACAGTATATAACTGTGTCATCAGCATAAAAATGAAATTTGGCATTTGGGACGTTACTGCCCAATGTATTTACATAGATAACAAACAGAATCGGGCCCAGAACTGAGCCCTGTGGCACACCAGTAGAGACATTTAGCAGTGTGGATGAGCTGCCTTCAAAACAAACACATTGCTTTCTATTTGACAGATAATTAGTAAACCAGCCAACAGCCTGCTCAGATAAACCTATATCAAGCAGGCGTTGCTTCAGAATAGAATGATCCACTGTGTCAAAGGCCTTAGAAAGGTCAACAAAGAGAGCTGTGCACACTTTCTTTTGATCCAGCCAGTCTATTATATCATTAGTGAGTTTGAGTGAGGCTGTAGTTATACTGTGTTTTTTCCTAAAGCCGGATTGGTATGGGGAGAGAATGTCGTTAGTATGGAGAAAATCTTTCAACTGATCGTTTACTAGACCTTCAAGGACCTTTGACAGGATGGACAACTTGGAGATGGGTCGATAATTATTCAAGCAAGTAGGGTCCCCCCCTTTCAAAAGGGGAAGGACGTAAGCGACTTTCCAAATTTCAGGAATACAATTTGTAGTGATAGTGAGGTTAAAAATATATTGGAGCGGTTTGGCAATAAAATCAGCTGCTAACTTTAAGAAATATGGTTCCAAGTGATCTGGGCCTGCAGATTTACTGATATCCAGAGAGCAAAGAGCTCTACGGACCTCTTCCACTGAAAACAACCTAAAAACAAAGGAAGGTTGACCAGCAGAGTTAAGGCCTAGAGACATGTTTCCAACATCTGGCGCAGAAGACGCAATATTAAGGGCAGGCATAGCAATCGTGGAAGAAGACCGAGAGAATAAGGAACCAGAGGCAGAAAAATGCGTATTAAAACAATCAAGTATAGTAGCCCTGTCAGTTACAGTGGTAGCATCATTAACAATACAGGGTGGGAGTTCGCTATGATTATCAGTGGCTGAGATAGATTTGATCACTTTCCAAAATTGTTTAGGGTCGTTTACATTTTTTGTTATTGCAGAGAGATAAAAACTAGACTTTGCTTTTTTAATAAGAAAGGTAAAACTATTTCTGAGTTGCCTAAATATAAGTTTATCTGCCTCAGACTGTGTCTTTCTGGCCTTAGCCCAGGCAAGATTTCTATTATGCAGTAGATCGGCTAACTCAGGCGTGAACCAGGGATTATCCCTCCCCTTAACCTTATATCTTCTGAAGGGAGCATGCTTATCAAGCAGGGAAGATAAACCTTCAGAGAAAAATTGCCATGCAGTCTCTACATCATTAATTAATTCAATACGATCCAAGTTAAGATCATATAAATCACGGAAGAACGCCTGTTCAACAAAGGCCCTCATATTACGTTTTATCAAAATACGAGGTTTGGATTTTGGAACTTTCGCATTTCTGACTGCAGCAATCACACAGTGGTCACTAATATCATTTGCAAAAACACCTGACATAGAATACTTATGCGGGACATTAGTCAAGAACAAGTCAATTAAAGATGATTTATCTGGACACTTCAAATTGGGGTGTGTGGGGCTTTCAATGAGCTGCGTAAGATTCAATGAAACACAGGAATCTTTGAAGGCATCAGAGTTAGAATTTAGCCAATCCCAATTTAGATCACCAGTTAATATTATTTCATTATAGGTCAGTTCAGCTAATAGCTGATTCAGAGAAGTTAGCGCTTCGGCAGTAGCTGATGGGGGTCTATAGCAGCCCACAACAGTGATGGAAAACCCATTTGAAATGTCAAGTTTTATGGCTAAGAACTCAAACTGTTTACTGATTGATTTGGACTGCAGGACATTTACATTAAATTTTGATTTACAATAAATTGCAACCCCGCCCCCTTTCCTAGGATGGTCAGCCCTAAATACATTATACCCTTTGATGGCGATTGCTTTGTCAGAATAAGATTTAGAGAGCCACGTTTCCGACAGAACAATGACATCTGCATCAGTTGATTTTGCCCAGATATGCAGCATATCAATCTTTGATGGCAGACTACGAATATTCAGATGGATTAAACCTAGCCCGGTCCTATCCTTAAATTCAGCAGGTGTGTTACAATTAGCAGTGCCAGGACCAGGATTTGGCTGGATACCAGAAATCAAGAGTAAAAGAAGCAACAGAAATCGTTTTCTACTAATTTCATGGTTGCTAGGTGTTTCTGTTTTAGAGTGTAATCTAGCATGCAACATGACAAGAGACTTATCAGACTGTAAAAAGTTTGATTCCAGGACAGAGATGCAAACAAGACATAACCATTGTGCAAAGACAAAAGGATCCAAATAAGAATGGGTCAGCACTTGTTCACTTAGATCACTGAGCAAGTTATTTGTTCCAGGGTTTGGAATGATTGGGGGAGAGAGCACAATACCTGGTGTGCACTCCCCATGGTAGCTGGTTAACCCAGAATCCGAGAGAATCACAGTAGCGATGAGGACCATGAAAAGAGAACACATAGTACCAGCACAGAGTTGAAGCGAGCCTCAGGCTGCAGAGCAGGGTGGATGGAAAAGGCCTCAGACTGCAGAGCAGTGTGGATGGAACAGGCCTCAGGCTGCAGAGCAGGGTGGATGGAGCAGGCCTCAGGCTGCAGAGCAGGGTGGATGGAGCAGGCCTCAGGCTGCAGAGCAGGGTGGATGGAGCAGGCCTCAGGCTGCAGAGCAGGGTGGATGGAGCAGGCCTCAGGCTGCAGAGCAGGGTGGATGGAGCAGGCCTCAGGCTGCAGAGCAGGGTGGATGGAACAGGCCTCAGGCTGTAGAGCAGGGTGGATGGAACAGGCCTCAGGCTTTGTGGATCGACCATTCATCAGCACAAAAAATCCTAAAAGAATCCTAAAAAAATCCCAAATAAAAACAAGAAAACAAGAAAACAAGACAGACACCTGACAGAGACAAAAGACATGCGGCCATCTTGGATTGACTCGGATAGTCAATATCTAATAATTTCTAAAGTCCTTTATTTACTTGGGATTTAAGAATAACTTTTTATTGTGTTAATTTTCATTTACGATGCAGAATTGAATGTACTTTTTAGTTATATTTGTAACATTATCAAATTTTTTTAAATGAGAGAATACGTGTTACTAGTAGCTCTGCAAAATAGATACATAGTAGGCTACATTCTGTCAACTGCACGAGGGAAACACAGAGACTATATACACATGAAGACAATCAAGCACAGGTGAAGCACCTTAGGGCGGGGGCAAGTACCCACACAAGAGAGAGACACAGGTTACCAAAATGAAACAGGAAACACAGAATTAAATGATATTACGTTACGGTAACTTAACTTGATTAATCAGGCGAGATGGGACAATATGTTCAAAAGAGTCTGTCTCTGTGTTTCAATGTCTACACACACACACACACACACACACACACACACACACACACACACACACACACACACACCACACAGACACTGAATCCCGAATTGCCCCTCATAGAAAAATATGCTGCCCATTACTGCACTGTATGAATGTGTGGGTGAATGGGTGAATGGCAATAAACTGTACTGTTAAGCATTTGAGTGGTCATCAACATTAGAAAATAGCTTTATAAATACAGACCATTTACCATGTTTTTTCCAGATTCACATAAGGTGAACTTTAACTACTGAAATATGATCACTTTATGTTTGTACCCAAGTAACAATTGATCAAAAGTTGAAGAAATTCCCATAAGCTGAAGATATCAGCATACTGAGTGAGCGACAGTAACCTTGACCTTTGGCTACCAAAATCAAGTGATGTATGAATTACTGTCAAGGATTGACAATAATTCATAGTTATCCCCTTTACCAACCAAAAATGTGCCTTTGACCCCCAACATCTTATCAGCTGCTTTCAGACATGCACTGCCCTCTGCAGTTCCTTCGTATTTTCTTTGGAATTGGTGCATGTGTGAAAGCAAATGTCAGAGTGAGACAGACTTTATACAATGAGGTAAGGCGGATAATCCAGTCAAAGTCTATGTGTAAACACAGCAGGGGATCCCCCACTGGATTCACCACGAAGATGTCATGAGTATTTGTGATGTCGGGGTGCTCTGAAAAAAAATCATGCAATCTCTGCAGCGGAGTTAATATGTCACTTACCCCCTCTGCCTGCTGCTGCTTGCTGCACTAACTCTCGCCTGAATAATGCAGAGGATTTGTTGTTGTTGTGAACAAGTCTGTGCAGAGAACCTCCCACTGTGTTGTACATGGGTGAAAGGGAAACTCTGTTGCCAAAGTTAATGTTTGGGCGCTCAAGGAATTGAGATACAGCATTTACAAGAATGGGATCGACGGACAGACAAAGAATCCCGGAAACATAATGCCTCTGGTAAATGGCTGTCACCTGCGCAGGGACATAACAATAGCCAGCTACTGGCTTTGCTGCCTGCCACACAGGTTAAAAAAATCAACACCTTCTTTTAAAGTGGCACATTCTAAGCTGTAAGTATGGAACTTATTGAAATTGAATGTTAAAAGAAATTACACTAATTTCACTAGCACTTAGTCTTAACCTGATTCATCTTCCTAAATCTAGGTAAAACTGCCTCCAGATCTAATTTGTTATAAGGGGTATTAATGCATTTTACAACACCAGGGACAAATTACCCCATTAAATGAATAAACATTTAGATTTGAATTGTGATGACAACATTAAGTAGGCTGTAGTACGCCTCAGATTATTTTTACTTAAAAAATTTTTTTTGTGTCTATTTTCCTTTTTTACATTTCTTTATTTTCTTGTCTACCTCTTTCTGACATGCCTGCTGCTGTAACAAGTGAATTTCCCAGATATGTGGATAAATAAAGCCAGGCCTTTTTGAATCAATCAATCAATCAATCAATCAATCAATCAATCAATCAAATTTTATTTGTATAGCCCATATTCACAAATTACAATTCATCTCATAGGGCTTTAACATGGTGTGGCATCCTCTGTCCTTAACCCTCAGCAAGAGTGAGGAAAAACTACTAAAAACCCTTTTAACAGGTTGAAAATACGTAGAAACCTCAGAGAGAGCCACATGTGAGGGATCCCTCTCCCAGGACGGACAGAAGTGCAATAGATGCCACGTGTAGAAAACATTCATCATTAAAGTCTTTAGCGGCATTGATGCAGTCCCGCTGCAATCACAGTCCATGGTCAGCAACCAGCAGGACCACGATCCACCATCCAGACCAGAGGCCACTCCAGTCCTTAGTCACCGTCCACCGCTGCCCACCAGGACCCACCACGAGCCATCGCCGCGGCCCTGGTCCACCTCCTTTACCCAGTGCCAACGCGACACAGGGTCCGCCACCAGCACCACGATCAGCCCACACGACACAGAATCCGCCACACTGGGTCCACCACTGTGACCCCTGATGCGCGATCCACAAACAGCAATCCATGGTGCTGCCACAGAGGCCCTGGATCTGCGGGTGATAAAGCAAAGGGATTCCGGGGAAGGGGGATAGGGATGGAGAAGAGGAAGGAGAAGCTGGAAAAAGAAGCTCCGTCTGTCATAAAATAGAACAAGTTACGTCCTACCGCACTAATTAGCTCTAACTATAAGCTTTATCAAAAAGAAAGGTTTTGAGCCTACTCTTAAACGAACAGATGGTGTCTGCCTCCCGAACTGAAATTGGTAGATTATTCCACAAGTGAGGGGCTTGATGGCTAAAAGCTCTGGCTCCTACTCTACTTTTAGAGACTTTAGGGACGACAAGTAGGCCTGAATTCTGGGAGCGGAGTGCTCTAGCGGGTTTATAAGGTACTAACAGCTCTATTCTAGATTTAACTGGAAGCCAGTGTAGCGAAGCTAATACTGGAGAAATGTTCTCTCTTTTCTTTGTTCTTGTCAGGACACGTGCTGCGGCAATTTGGACAAGCTGTAGAGTCTTTAACGACTTACTGCTGGAGCCTGATAATAATGAATTACAATAGTCCAGTCTCGATGTAACAAAGGCGTGGATTAGTTTTTCTGCATCTTTTTGCAAAAGGACATGCCTGATTTTTGAGATATTACGCATATTTTTAAACTGTCACACCAGTTGGACTGAACAAAAGCAGACAAAACACAGTGTCCTCCTGTTCCTGCCCTTCAGGGAGGTTTTGCCAGTTATTTGCATTGAAAAATGCCACAAATTAAGGAAAGCGAGAGAGACAGAGAGAGAGAAAAAGTCTACCGCCCATAACCTGAAGTTCTTTATGTTAACTTTTAGTATAACTACAGCCAGTGTGAGGTTTCTGGTATGACAACTGTTTTTCCTTGTAAAAGGTAGTACCATATAAATGGTAAATGGTCTGTATTTATATAGCCCTTTTCTAGTCTTGATGACCAATGAAAGCGCTTTACAGTACAGTTTATTGACATTCACACACATAGATTCATACAGTACATCTATGGTCAGCACTTTTTTTATGAGGGGCAATTCGGGGTTTAGTTTCTTATCCAAAAACACTTTGGAATGCAGATGGGAAAGACTGGGTTAGAACTGCCAACCTTCTAGATAGACCACCACCCTTAACAAAATAAAGCCGTGCATCTTCTACTCAGGGCAAATATTTCACAATAAAAAAAGTCAAAAAGTAATTAATGGATTCAGTCAATAGAAATGCTTAAGCGCTTTTATTTTATAACACGTGGGCTATAGGAAGTGTTCCAAACATTTATGTTTTTGACATATTCAACAGATAAGCATTGAAACTCTGGTGAAAGACAATCTTCACTCTCTATTCTGCTCTAAACTGCACGCAGAACACAAAACAATTGGTGAAACCTTTATTCTCTAGAACAGTGGTTCTAAACCTTTTTTCAGTGATGTACCCCCTTTGAAAAAATTCGGCTGAGTTCCCCCTAACCAGCGCAGAGCATTTTTGGTTGAAAGAAAGATGTAATACACAACGCTGTGCCATTATTATCTGATTTATAAAATAATTTCATGCACATACTCCCTGGAGTGCCTTCACATACCCCCAGGGGTACGCATACCCCCATTTGTGATCCACTGCTCTAGAAGAGCAGCACAGCTGAACCGCAGCCGGTGTGGCTAGTCAATCTGTTACATGGGCACGAAAATGAAAAGCAAATCGCTCTGTGGCTATTCCGTTGCGCAACTGCAGCCAGTTTGGCCTTGGTTTTACTATACAGCTGTGAGGAATACCTGGCTTGTATAATTTGAGACTAATTGGACAGAGACACAGATAGGAATAGCACCAATATTTACTTTTATTTGGAAAAGCATGAACATGCTTGATTTTATCATCAAGATTAATTAATTATGAACAAACATAAAAAAAAGTCCTACCTCACAATGTTAAAGCAAGTGAGAAAAATATGGACGCACCCACTTAGCATTTCTATGTAATCATGCGTAAAAAAAACTTCAAAGACAAGGTTGAAAACATTACCTCCTTGGAGGAGTAATACACGACTCCACCTTACGAACACCAGATGGCACCATTGGTACAAATATTTATTCGGCAGTACTTCATAGATGATGTGATGACGTGCGCTGCAGGATGATGTGCGCTGCAAGATGATGTCTGCGCAGGATGATGTGCGCCGCATGATGATGTGATGATGTGCACCGCATGAGAGGCGGTGGTCTAGTGGCAGAAACTTGGACTATGGGCAGAGAAGGTCTCTGGTTCGTCTCTGGTTCGATTCCACGGAAAGACAACAAAAAGACGAACCTGGATTGATCTGCCCAAAAAAATCCAAGAGTCTCTCTAGACCCTGTCTAGTGACCCTGAGCAAGGCACCTTACTCCTCCAACATCTGCTCCCCAAGCGCTGTACATAGTCGCTCACTGCTCTGTGTGTCCTGCACACAGATGGGTCAAAAGCAGAGATTACATTTCCCTAACTGCATGAGTGTGCGTTTGCATGTCTGTGCATGTGTGTGGGATAAATAAAATGCATCTGCATCTACTTAATTTAGTTTAATTTAATGATGATGTGCGCTGCAGGATGATGTGCGCCGCAACATGATGTGCGCAGCCGGATGATGTGTGCCGCAGGATGATTTGCGCCACAGGATGATGTGCACCGCATGATGATGTGCACCGCATGATGATGTGATGATGTGCGCTGCAGGATGATGTGGGCCGCACGGTGATGTGGGCCACAGGATGATGTGCACCGCAGCATGATGTGCACCGCAGCATGATGTGTGCGCCGCACGGTGATGTGGGCCACAGGATGATGTGCGCCGGACGATGATGTGCGCTGCAGGATGATGTGCGCCGCACGGTGATGTGGGCCACAGGATGATGTGCGCCGCATCATGATGTGCACCGCAGCATGATGTGTGCGCCGCACGGTGATGTGGGCCACAGGATGATGTGCGCCGGACGATGGTGTGCGCTGCAGGATGATGTGCGCCGCACGGTGATGTGCCCGCAGGATGATGTGCGCCGCAACATGATGTGTGCCGCAGGATGATGTGCGCTGCAGGATGATGTGCGCTGCAGGATGATGTGCGCCCGCACGGTGATGTGCCCGCAGGATGATGTGCGCCGCAACATGATGTGCGCCGCAGGATGATGTGCGCCGCACGGTGATGTGCGCCGCAGGGTTATGTGCGCCGCAGGATGATGTGCACCGCATGATGATGTGATGATGTGCGCTGCAGGATGATGTGCTTCGCACGGTGAAGTGCGCCACAGGATAATGTGTGCCACAGGATATTGTGCGCCGCACGGTGACGTGCGCCACAGGATAATGTGTGCCGCAGGATGAAGTGCGCCGCAGGGTAATGTGCGCCGCATCATGATGTGTGCACCGCACGGTGATGTGGGCCACAGGATGATGTGCGCCGCACGGTGATGTGCCCGCAGGATGATGTGCGCCGCAGGATGATGTGCGCCGCAGGATGATGTGATGATGTGCACCGCAGGATTAATGTGCGCCGCAACATGATATGCGCCGCAGGAGGATGTGCGCCGCACGGTGTGCGCCGCAGGAGGATGTGCGCCGCACGGTGTGCGCCGCAGGATGATGTGCGCCGCACGATTGTGTGATGATGTGCGCTGCAGGATGATGTGCTTCGCATGGTGATGTGCGCCACAGGATAATGTGCGCCACAGGATATTGTGCGCTGCGCGGTGATGTGCGCCACAGGATAATGTGCGCCGCAGGATGATGTGCGCCGCATCATGATGTGCACAACAGCATGATATGTGCGCCGCACGGTGATGTGGGCCACAGGATGATGTGCGCCGATGTGCGCCGCATGGAGATGTGCGCCGCATGGTGATGTGCGCCGCAGGATGATGTGTGGATAACTGCACACCACCTGAAAATTAACCTTGACAAGACTGAACAATTTTTCCTCCCAGGGAAAGACTCTCCCACCCATGACCTGACTATTAACTTTGACAACTCTGTGTTAACCCCCACTCAGACTGCTAGGAACCTGGGTGTGACACTCGACAGACAACTTTCCCTTATTGCCAACATTACTGTAACAACACGTTCCTGTATATTCATGCTGTACAACATCAGGAAAATATGCCCCCTTCTCACTCAGAAGGCAGTACAGGTTTTGGTCCAGGCTCTGGTCATCTCGAGCCTAGACCATTGTAACTCCCTCCTTGCGGGTCTACCTGCTAGTGCCATCCCACAATTGCAGTTCATTCAGAATGCAGCAGCTTGACTGGTCTTGAACCTAAATTCACTCACACTACTCAGCTCCTCCGCTCCCTTCAATGGCTACCAGTGGCTACCCGCATCTGTTTCAAAACATTACTACTTGCGTACCGTGCTGTGAACGGATCAGGCCCAGTCTACATCCAGGACATGGTCAAACGTTACACCCCAGTCCGTTCACTCCGCTCTGTGTTTGTTTATAGTATTTAATTCTGTTAATTGCGACCCAACTCGGATTACTTTCACGATGGACGAGCTTCTTAACATCAGGGACACAACACCATCTGATTTATGTCCCAACTTTCTCGCCTCTTCCGTGGATTTAGTTGATTTACTGATCAAAGGTGTGGTGTTCCTCGGACACGCAGTGAGACTGAGGCGGGGACGGAGAGGAAAGCGCGCTGGGGCTCTGGTGCGCTTCAGGGAGAGAGGATTACGCTCACCTGTTCCAAGCATTCTTCTCTCAAATGTTCGCTCGCTGTGCAATAAGATGGACGAACTGCGCCTTCTCATCCGGACAAATAGAGACTTTTCCCTCTCTTCTGTATTGTGTTTTATGGAATCGTGGCTGACCGAAGCCACACCGGATTCCGCCGCACAGCTGACCGGCTTTCAGCTGTTATGCGCGGACCGCGACCCGATCCTCTCACGCAAGGCAAAAGGTGGAGGGATTTGTTTTTATATAAACCATGGCTGGTGCAGCGACGTGAAAGTAATTTTACAGTCCTTCTCCGGACCTGGAAACTTTTTTTATCACCTGCAGACCGTTCTACTCTCCCAGTGAATTCACCTCTTTCATCCTGGCTGGAGTCTAAATCCCCCTGCAAGCTGACGTGCGCGAGGCTCAACGACAACTCGCGGAGCAGATACTGGGAGTGGAGAGAAGGAGAGAGAACACGTATTCCCCCTTTATTGTCCTTGGGGACTTTAATAAGGGGAACTTATCTCAGGAGCTCCCAAAATACAAACAGTTAATTAAATGCCCGACCAGGGGGGATAACACTCTGGACCACTGCTACAGTACCATCAGCAAGGCGTATCATGCAGTTTCCCGCGCTGCCCTGGGTCATCTGATCACGCTCTCATTCACCTGATCCCGGCTTACAGACAGAAACTAAAACTTTCTAAACCTGCTGTGCTGAGATCCAAGAACTGGAGCAACAGAGAAGCTGTGGAGGAGCTGCGTGACTGCCTTGACAACACTGACTGGGAAATGTTTAAAACTGCTTCTAACAGCCTGGACGAATATACAGATGCTGTGACGTCATACATCAGCTTCTGTGAAGACAGATGTATTCCGACACGCACCAGGGTGTGTTATAACAACGATAAGCCCTGGTTCACAGCAAAGCTCAAACAGCTTCGTTTGGAGAAGGAGGTGGCCTTCAAGAGTGGGGACATGGATGGTTTCAGTCTGGCAAAATACTCGTTTGGCAAGGAGATTAAGGAGGCCAAACGACAGTATTCAAAGAAGCTGGAACAAAAGTTTGCAGCCAACGACTCCTCGTCAGTCTGGAAAGGGCTTCGGGTGATCACCGGCTGCAAGACCAAACCCCCCACTCTGTTGAAGATCTCCAACTCGCAAACGACCTCAACGAGTTTTACTGTAGATTCGATAAACATTCTCAAACCCCCCCCCCGCAACTATCACACCTCTTCTCCCCAGTCTGGACAAAGACACTAGCCCCCCCCCACATAATGACCCCAGACTGCCCCATCCCCTCCATCCAGCCCATCACACCTCCATCCCCCCCTCACACCCCATCACATCCCTCTCAATTCAGGAGAGAGATGTAAATAAGGTCCTGAGGAAACTGAACCCCCGCAAGGCAGCTGGACCAGACGCTGTCTCCCCCTCCACACTGAGGCACTGTGCGGATCAGCTTTCTTCAGTGTTCACGGACATTTTCAACACCTCACTGGCTGAATGTGTTGTACCCGCCTGCCTGAAAACATCCACCATCATCCCTGTTCCCAAGAAGCAGAGGATCACAGGCCTTAATGACAACAGACCAGTCGCCCTGACCTCTGTAGTAATGAAGACCTTTGAGCGCCTTGTGCTGACCCATCTCAAGGCCATAACCAACCACCTCCTCGACCCGCTGCAGTTTGCCTACAGAGCCAACAGGTCCGTAGACGACGCAGTCAACATGAGACTCCATTTCATCCTCCGGCACCTCGACTCCCCCGGCACCAAGCCAGAATCCTGTTTGTGGACTTCAGCTCCGCATTCAACACCATCTCCCCAGCTCTTCTCCGGGACAAGCTGACACAGCTGAGCGTGCCTGAGCCCACCTGCAGGTGGATCACTAACATCCTGACCGACAGAAAGCAGCGTGTGAGGCTGGGGAAGCTTGTCTCTGAGACCCGGATCATCAGCACTGGAGCCCCTCAAGGTTGTGTGCTCTCTCCTCTCCTCTTCTCCCTCTACTCCAACAACTGCACCTCCAGCCATCCCTCTGTCAAACTCCTGAAGTTTGCGGACGACACCACCCTTATTGGATTAATTTCAAATGGGGACGAGGCCGCTTACAGAGAGGAGGTTGACAGCCTGGCTTCCTGGTGCAGCCAGAACCACCTTGAGCTGAACGCTTCAAAAACTGTAGAGATGGTGGCAGATTTCAGGAGGAGCACAGCCCAAGCAGCTCCCCTCACCATGTGCGACTCCCCAGTTAAAACAGTAGAGTCTTTCAGAGTCCTGGGGACGATCATTGCACAGGACCTGAGATGGGCGGAGAACATCACCTCCATCATCAAGAAGGCCCAGCAGAGGATGTTCTTCCTGCGGCAATTGAGGAAATTCAGCATGTGATGGTTGAGTTCTACACAGCCATCATTGAGTCCATCCTCACCTCATCCATCACCGTCTGGTTCTCTGCCTCCACTGCCAAGGAAAAGGGCAAACTGCAGCGGATTATTCAGTCAGCTGAGAAGGTCATCGGCTGTGACCTGCCGGCTCTCCTAGACCTGTTCCACTTCAGGACCAGTAAGAGAGCAGGCAAGATCATCGCTGATCCTTCCCATCCCGGTCACCAACTGTTCCAGAGACTCCCGTCCGGAAAAAGGTTTCCGGGCCATCAGGACTAAAACCTTGCGTCACCTGAACAGTTTTTCCCCATGGCGGTGGGGCTCCCAAACAAGCCCCCCTGCACCACACTGACTCTTCATCACACTGACTCTGCTGACCCCCCCCATCCCCCACCCACCCTCGCACATAATTTATAATTTATAACTCTATATTACTGGCACGCACCTTAAAACCTCACGTAACTCTTTTACTGTATATATATATTTTTTTTTATTTTTTTTTATTTATATTGGTTTTTATATTGTTGTTTATATTGTTCGATATTGTTGTCTTTTATGTTGTTGTTTTTATATTGTTGTTTATATTGTTCGATATTGTTGTCTTTTATGTTGTTGTTTTTATATTGTTGTTTGTAAAGTGCACCAACCACACCAAGGCAATTTCCTGTATGTGCAATAAAAATAATTCTGATTCTGATTCTGATTCTGCTTCGGCCAATCGGCTTGTTGCTCCCTTACGCGAGCTAAACACTCATCACTCAAATGGTGGAATGAGCTCCCCATTGACATCCGGACATCAGAAAGCTTACACATCTCCGCTGCAAACTAAAAACACACCTCTTCCGGCTATACCTTGAATATATGTTTTTGAAACTAACAATTTAGTAGCACTTATATGGCACTAACTTATAGCACTTAGTAGTTTTGATACATTTTTGTAGATATTGCACTTTCTTAATCCTAGTTGTTCTGGTTTTGTACCTTCGGGGTTGAATGCACTTATAGTAAGTCGCTTTGGATAAAAGCATCAGCTAAATGAAAACTGTAATGTAATGTAAATCAAGGTGTAAATGAAATTGTTTCGAGTTGAATATGAATGTTGGGGCTTGCAGACACTTTGACGATACCACACGAGCAGTATGGAGGCATGTTATGTTTTTTCTGTTGTTTTACGATGTCTGAAACCTTGATCAGTAGTTACTTTAATTGTTTATTGGAACAGATAGTGCTTGTAATATGGATGCGGCATCAAGGAGTCTACCATTCAAGCCTATGCCTTGTGTAGCGTAAATTATACAGCGGACGATTACAGTGTCACTCCGTGACTGCGGGTTTGATGGTGCATTAGCCAAGTGCAAATAGTTGGACATTTCAAACACAGTCCTGCAAACACAGTAGAGCTGAAAGTTCAGCGGCACACCGGTGCCCGTGATGAGCAGGTTAAAGGAAAAAGGAAGACTTCATGACTGCAGTCATTTGACACAAGTTCCCAAGTATCAAGTAATGTTATTTGTTGTAGAGTTTGAAAAGGGACTGTTTACTTTGTCTCTTCAAAGACACCATGGCATTGATTATCTTTTAAACCTTAAGCCTACTCAATGTAAATTCATGTGGGTAAAATGTCATTTTACAAATTATTTACAGGCAAGCAGTTATTTTATTACCTGATGTGGTTGTCTGCTAATTAAGTTAGCATTTTATGGGTGTTGCTGCTCCGTGAATTAACAAGTTCTAATTGGCTGAGATGTAAAATAAAGTTTAAAAAAGCCCTAACCAGTGTTTCATAAATTCCTTTATTCAAACACTGTACTTGTAAATAGTACTATTTTAATTGTGTGATTAATCATGATTAATCACACAATTAATCAGCCAATTGACGTGATTAACTTGATACATTTTTTAATCGATTAACCGATAATTTTAACCTTTTGTTTTGGCTGGAGTTTAGTGGTTTTGTTTGTATTTACGGTCGTTTTGTTTGTTGTTTTGGGCTTCGTTCTCCCTGATATTTATTTTGTGCTTCGTACTGGCAATAAAACAAATGAAAGATGGTCACCCCTGACTCTCCATCTGGTTTTATGATACTCCTTTAACCCCTAGACCAGCTCAGGGACGTAACAGCAGGTCACATAATAACTCAGTCCTTTTCCTCTGTTTTCGACAGTCATATTGTACCAACTTAGATTATACTTATGTATGAATACACAAGTTTCATTAGAAGGCATTCCTCTGGGCACTTATTTCGTTCGAAAAATCTTATGGAGCTCTTTATCATTATGATGCCCTTTTCAAACACGGTAGTTCTTCTAAATTCAAAAACAGTAGACAAAACTGACAAAGCTCAATCAGTTCCTTTCAAAATGTAAAAAACTTTATTGTGAAAATGGCTCAATTGAAAAGATAGTTTAAACTGTGTTTGTCTTTCATCTTATGCAGATTGGGTTCTGTTGGAAGTCCAGTGAGTGCAGGGCAGTGGCCAGTGCTGCATACAGATGTGTGCTGCTGAATCTTAAGCAGTACACCGGGCTGCTGCCTGACTCTGAGCTCAGCTGAAAGAACTACACAAAAGTGTGCCACATGAAAAACTGTACTTATTCACAAAGTACATACAATTTACATTTATTTCATCTGAATTTTGTGTACCTGCAGGCATGCAGTTTTCCTTTTGTCCCACAGTCGTACAACACCATAGTACGAGGAGCCACTGGCTATCATGTAATTTCCATCAGTCTGGATGCAGTACAGAGTGCTGTCATGAGGCTCCTCCCACGCCATCACAGACTTCCTGTTTGGAAAGATTGGAGAGTTTACAAACATCATGAGATGATCAGAGGTACGAGCAAGATTTGCGGGTATTAAGGTAATTTTAAGTAGGTTGTGCAGTAGGATTAATGTGTGTGTGTAAAAGGTAACATTTTACTCTAAACCAATTTAAGTTGTTGGCAATCTGCCATATAAAAACAGACCACTTACATGACATAATTTTATTATACATATTATAATCAAACAGTATGTAAAATATAACAGTCAGGGATATTCTAACAGAAAAAAAGAAATGTGAAGAGGAATCAGGAACAGTTGTGCACATTGTATTTAATATATCAGACTGGTTGAAATAATGACAATAACAACTTGTACATATCATAATTGTATCAATAATAAATCCCCAATCACGAAGATGTTAGTAATTACTCTAAAATAATTAAATGACTGTTTAACAACTGAACCAATTTCCTGTGTTGTGTGTGTAGGAGATGATTCAAATTGCTATGATTCCAACAAATAAAAAAGCCTCTCGCAATCTGTCTGAATCGAAAACTTGAGGGAAAAATTCATGGGCAGAAAGTACATATGACAAAAATTCTCCTTTCTCTTAAAGGCCCCATATTGTGTAAATTAAATGTTCTGGGGCTTTTACTATCCGTAGTGACTTGAAGAGGGTCAGTAGGTACCCTCAAAGTCTGAAAACAGTCACTCTGTGGACATTTCAGTGACGTGTCGCTGTGCTCAGTACGGCGTAACATAGACGTTTCTCCTTACTTAAACTTTGTTGTGAAACTACGTACTGTAACTAGCGATGATACTCCTATGTTATAGGTGAATACCCCTCACCCTTCCAAACATAAAATTATATATATACACATTTATATTAGTGGTGCACCGATGTATCGGCCGTACATCAGTAGCGGCAGATATTCGTCTTGTTTACTGCCATCGGCGCATCGGTAATAAACTTGACTTTCACCGACTTCTGATGGCATTGGCCGATGTTCATTGGTATTGTAACGTCCCTGCATCACAGACGACACAAAACGTCTTCTCTTCTTTGTAACTTTATTAAAGTCAACACGAACGTGTCACACTCCTTGTTTCTTCTCCGACACTCCTCACATCAACAACCTTCTTCAACACTTCCTTCCTCATTCACCCCTGACCTCCAACAAACCAGCCAATGAGAACCTGGCTGTCAGTTCTAGACCACCCCATTGGTCTAGAACTGACAGATGCCCCACCCTGACCTGTTCACTGACCCTCAGGACATCTCAATACTACTTTAACACGATGTCTTATCTGAACATGAGTCATAACAAAACATGAGCAAAAACCCAGTCCTCAAAACAGGTCAATCTGAGGAGGGCTGTTTTAGACCGGGTAAAAAGGGTGCTGATTTAAATGATCCTTGTGGTATTTTGACCAAAATATGTTACAGGTTCCGTGAGGTCCACAAGTTGATATGGACCTCACAGAACCATATCAACTTGTGGTAAAATGGTATAATATGTGTCCTTTAAATAAAGTTTAGTTAAACTAAAGATTGTTTCATAAAACTGATTGAATTTGTGCTCATTAAAAGATAAGAGTGATAAAGGGCTGATAAAGGTGCTTTTTAAATAATGATTAAATAATTTTCCTGGCACAAAAGGGTAAATGAACAACACAAAAAACAAAATAAACAAATATCCCTATCGGCTAGATTGTTGTTTTAAACATCAGTATCATCATCGGCCAATAATTTCCATATCGGTGCATCCCTAATTTATATATACTATATGTGATATTTAGTTTGTCCAGTCTGTGCTTAAGTTAAGAAACATGGCGGCCTCTGTAGAGAGGAGTTGATCCCGATGTAAAGATAAAGGTGCGCTCACCACAACAATTTGATGAACTTCAGCTCCTGGTGGCTAGAAACTAGTGATATGAAGTTCGGATCATTTTACCGACTCGGTTCTTTGAAAAACGTTCAGTAAAATGAACGATTCTTTTCATGAGCTCCGCGGAGCATGTCGGGGCAACATTATCACAAGAACTAAAATAAATGCCCGTCAGTTTTGATGAATTGAAATGGCCATTTATTATCACACTAGCATTTAATTATCACTGCAAACAATTACGATGCACTGAACTGTACGTAAAGTACAAAAAACTTAAAATAACGAAACCTGTAATTATTACTTGTGAACGAATATCATTCACGTCTTATTAAACCTAGTCACGCGAAAGTGAACGAGGTAAGCATATCCTTTCTGTTTCCTCTTCTGAGCCTATGTAGGTCACGTGAAAAATGATCCAAAGACTCGTACCCAGATGAACAAATCTTTCACCTCCTGACTGTGTCTTCAGATCAATGTTTCGTTCTTCTGCCAACAGTCTTCGGATCAATGATTCGTTCATCTGCCGGATAGGAGTCTTTGGATCCTATTTCACGTGTCCTGCATATGCGCGGCCACGAGCAAATGAATAAATCTCTCTTTGAGAGGACTCGTTACTCCCGAGTCCTTGTAAGGATTCATTCAAAATGAATGTATCGTTCGGGAAGGACACATCTCTACTAGAAACAGAGACTTTTCTTCATCTTTCTTCTTGTGTTTCAAGGAGATGTGGCTGTGTGAATCAATACTGGACTCTGTGCTGTAGCTGGAAGGCTTCCAGCTGTGCAGAACGGGCCGAGACACAGAGATTTCCAGCAAAGCTGGAAGCTGGACAGCTTGTGTCATGATGTGACAGTGATCAAGCATCAGTTCTCCTGTTCTGGGAACTTTCTTCATAAACTGCAAACCCTTCCACACTCCTCATGAGTTTGCCTCATTCATTCTGGTCGGTGTTTATATTCCACT
The DNA here is from genome assembly GCA_038501795.1 of Pseudopleuronectes americanus. Lineage (NCBI taxonomy): Eukaryota > Metazoa > Chordata > Actinopteri > Pleuronectiformes > Pleuronectidae > Pseudopleuronectes > Pseudopleuronectes americanus. Next base: position 368,254 of record CM076729.1, on the reverse strand, counting down.
GCTGGCAGACGTGCAGCATGCACAGTGCATGATCGCCGACCACATCCTGTGTGTGGAGCAGACATAACGCATTGCACTGGGACACTCTGAAGGCCTATGTATGCATCTCCGTTTTGACGGGCACGGACACATGGCAACACCTTCTTTGCAATCGAACCCCCTCTCAGAGCTCCTCAGAGAGCTTTTCGTGCAGCTCTTTTTATAACTACACGTCAGCATGGCGGAGAGCCGAGGGATAGCCCTTGGCTGTGATTGGTCCGCTAACGACAGCATTTCCGAGCTACATCATTTCCGCAATATCACATTTCCGGACCTCCAACTTCCTGTATCATTACCTATAGCACCATAAACACAAACACAACTGAGATTCTACGATAAATGTAAGTGTGTTAATCCAGCAGAGTTGTCTGGCTTATGGTGACTGGTTAGAGCATTAACGGCCAGTGTTAATTTTGGCAGCAATTTTTGATTTAGTCTTAGTTTTAGTCTTTTGACAAAAATGCATATTAGTTTTAGTCACATTTTATCCTTCTTAGTTTTAGTCTAGTTTTCGTCGACGAAAACTCAGAACATTTTAGTCTAGTTTGAGTCGCATTTAATAGCCACATTAAACTCCTTTTCTTCCCCTCCTCAGGCCCAGGGACCCCCTGTGTTGTGTCTACAACTGCATAATAGTCTAGCTTGCTGTACTTAGGTTGTCCATTAGATATCCCTCCTAGCATAGTTCTATAGCAGGGGTCGGCAACCTTTAAGAGTAATTTTGTCCCCTCTTCCCCTAAATGAAATTTGTCTAGAGCCGCAAAACATATTTGATAACAAAGCTTATAAAGTTGAATAGAAAGTTAACCTATACTAAACTATAGTTTGTTGCATTTATGAAATTATAGAACGACAATAAAGAAAACTCTTGACATTTCATTGCTATTTGTACCTGTTACAACAAAGGAAAACATCAAACACTTATGAAGAGAATAAACAGGCAAGTGTAGGCCTACTTTGAATAAATTAAATATAGAACTATGTAGGGCTATTTGAGTCCTCCCCGTATTTGTGGGAAATATATGAAATAAGAAATAATCCTATTTTTAAATAAATAAAAACATATAGCTGCAGCCTAATAGCTTAAAAATATATATTTAGTTTTAAATGTGAAAACCAAAAGTTATAGCAGGTCAGACTAGAGGCGGACACAGAAACTGAATCTCGGTAGAAACCAACTGCAGCTTCTGCTCTGATCAAAGCTGCGGCGCTGATCTCTGAGCAGCTGAGACGAGAGAAACTCTGTGTTTTCACTGTTTCCATAGTTAAGAATCAGTTAGTCACTGAGTTGTTGCTTCATGTGAATGAGCTCTGATCTCACTGTGTCTCTCTGAGCGAGTGAGCGGGGCGGGGACGGATCCTCGGGACCGTTGCGCTATCTGGGGCACACACACACACACATAGACACACACACTAACTCAATCAAATTTGATTTGAATAGCCCATATTCACAAATCACAATTTATCTCATAGGGCTTTAACAGGGTGTGACAACCTCTGCCCTTAACCCTCAACAAGAGTAAGGAAAAACGACAACAACAAAAAAATGTTAACAGGGTAAAAAGAACATAAAAAACCTCAGAGAGAGCCACATGTGAGGGATCCTTCTCCCAGGACGGACAGAAGTGCAATAGATGCCACAGTAAATTGTTGTAATGTCTTGTTTTAATCATAGTCCATCGTCAGCAGCCACCACGACCAGGATCCACCATCACGATCGGATGCCACCATAGTCAACAATCATGATCCACTGATGCCATCAGGATCCACCATCAGCTGCCACCTCGATCGTGGTCTACCACCACTATCCACAATCAGATGCCAACACGATACAGAATCCGTCAATATTATCACGATCTGCCAGCAAGATACAGGATCTGCCATTACGATCACGATCTCTGATTCGTGACCTACCATCATAACTCACGATGTGACCGCAGACGATAAGGCAAAGGGACTCCGGGGAAGAAGTCAAGTCAGTAACATGTATTGATAGGATATTCATTTATTTGATGTGATAAGGAGGGAGGAGGAAGGAGAAGCTCCATGTTTCATTTTACCCCCGACATTATAGACCTAGAGCAGCATAACTAAGAACTTTGAAAACATCTTGGAGCTCAACGCTCTCAAAACAATGGAGATCATAATCAGAATCAGGTTTAATTGGCCAAGTAAGTTGTACAAACAAGGAATTTGACATGGTGAAGTGGCTCTCAATGTTCTTACATAGAATACACATAACAACACAAAACAAAACAAACAGTGCGATGGTCTGAGAAAAAGAAAGAAATTAAGTGCAGGGATAAATATTGAATGGTATTACAGTTGTACGGTGAGGGTGAAATAAATAATAAACATTAAATGTAATTACAATATAATATAACTTCGGGAATATTTGTACAGTGGTTATTATAAAGATCCAGGGTTATTGCACATTGCTACGGTGGATTGGCTGTTCAGGAGTGAGACGGCTTGTGGGAAGAAACTGTTTTTGTGTCTGGAGGTTTTGGTGAACAGATCTGTAGCGCCTCCCAGAGGGGAGGAGATGGAAAAGGTTGTGTCCAGGGTGTGAGGGGTCTGCAGTGATCTTTCCTGCCCGTTTCCTGACTCTGGAAGTGTACAGGTCCTGGATGGTGGGCAGGTTGGCACCGATGATCTTTTCCGCAGACCTGACTCTCCGTTGGAGTCTGTTCTTATCTTATTTGGTAGCCGATCCAAACCAGACAGTTATTGATGTGCAAAGAACAGACTCGATGACTGCAGTGTAAAACAGAATCAGCAGCTCCTGAGGCAGGTTGTGCTTCCTAAGCTGGGGCAGGAAGTACAACCTCTGCTGGGCCTTCTTGATGATTTTATTGACGTTGGGTTCCCACTTCAGGTTCCGGGAGATTGTGGATCCCAGAAACCTGAATGATTCCACAGCTAACACAGTATTGTTGAGTATGGTGAGGGGGTGCAGTGCTGGGGGGCTCCTCCTGAAGTCCACTGTCATCTCCACGATTTTAAGCATGTTCAGCTCTAGGTTGTTGCGACCGCACCACAGGGCCAGCTGTTCGATCTCCCGCCTGTATGCAGACTCATCATTATCCCGGATGAGGCCGCTGACTGATGTGTCGTCTGCAAATTTGAGGATTTTAACAGATGGGTCTCCTGAGTTACAGTCGTTAGTATAGAGGGAGAAGAGCAGTGGGGAGAGCACACATCCCTGAGGTGCACCAGTGCTGACTGACCGGGTGCTGGATGTTATTTCACCCAGTCTCACCTGCTGCTTCCTATCTATCAGGAAGTTTGTGATCCACTGACGGGTGGAGGCAGGCACAGTGAGCTGGATGAGTTTGGTGAGGAGGACTTCTGGGATGATGGTGTTGAACGCCGAGCTGAAGTCCACAAACAGCATCCTTGCATAGGTCCCTGGGGAGTTGAGGTGTTGCAGGATGTAGTGCAGCCCCATGTTGACTGCATCATCCACTGACCTGTAAGCCCGGTAGGCAAACTGCAGGGGGTCCAGCAGGGGGCCTGTGATGTCCCTCAGATGGGTCAACACCAGTCTTTCGAAGGATTTCATGACCACAGACGTCAGGGCGACGGGCCTGTAGTCATTCAGTCCAGTGATGCAGTGTTTCTTAGGAACTGGGATGATGGTGGAGCGTTTGAAGCAGGAGGGTACTTCACACAGCTTCAGAGATCTGTTGAAGATCCATGTGAAAATGGGAGCCAGCTGACCTGCGCAGGCTTTCAGACAGGAGGGTGACACACCGTCTGGGCCTGGTGCCTTCCGTGTCTTCTGTCTCTAAAAGAGCTGGCACACATCCTCTTCAAGGACCGTCAGTGCTGGTGGGGAGTCAGGGGGGCGGGGGGAGGTGATAACAGGGGGTGCAGATGAATGTGTGAAGTCTGAGTTGGAGCGGGTGAGAGGAGTTAATGTGGGGTGATCAAACCTGCAGTAAAATACATTCAGGTCCTCAGCCAGTTATTAAATATTAGAGATGAGCCGGATACTCGGCTAAAACGAGTATCCGGTACGGATAAAGCACTTTTGCCGAGCACGATTATTATACGAGTAATACGAGTCAATATCTGTGCTCGGACTGAATGAAAATCCTCACACAGCGTCACAGCGCTCCTCCCCTTCACACACCGCTCTGCTCACTCACTCACAGAACAGCTCTCTGTCTCTCAGTCACTCAGGTTTGCGGGTCTTTCCCGTTAACGTTTAGGGTTTATTCAGCTTGAAGTTTGTTTTTATTTCAGTTTGTAATTCCTTATTAACCAGTAGAGTTCTGTTAAACGTTGGTTCGTTCAGACGTGGTGCTGGTAGAAAGCGACTCGCGTTGCGACTCTGCCTGTCGGAGATTTTTTTTTGTGGCACGTTCGCGTGACTATGTTTAGTAAGACGTGAATGATATTCGTTCACAAGTAATAATTACATGTTTCGTTATTTTAACTTTTTTGTACTTTACTTACAGTTCAGTGCAGCGTAATTATTTGCATTGATAATTAAATGCCAGTGTGAAAATAAATGACCATTTAAAATCATCCAAACTGACGGGCATTTATTTGAGTTCTTGTGATAATATCGCCCCGGCTGCTCAGATGTGGCGGGCCCCACCCGCGGCGATCGGCTCACCGTCGCTCCGGTACACGAGGAGCAGCGGGGGCCCTGCTCAGGGGGTCCTCGTAGCGCATCAAGACAGACTGTCACCGTGTGTCCCTCCTCTCCGCACCCCTCTCTCTCTCCCTCTCTCTGCAGGTCGTTGGAGTTAAACCGTCAGTTGGCTCTAACCAGTTTTATTTTACTTCACGCACTGAGTGTCTGACACTTTCTAGGTAGTAGTGGTATAAAAAATATTACAAATTAAGCTACACACACACACACACACACACACTCCCACTCTCTCTCTCTCTCTCTCTCTCTCTCTCTCATGATCAGTGATACAGAATAATGAGTGATACAGAGAGTATTTCAGCTGACAGTGGGTTAAATCACACCCACTTCCGGGTTAGGCCCCGCCCACTCCGAGTACGGATACGGATACAGATAATTCATATGGTTAACAGATACAGATACAGATACAGATAATGCTGTACTCGCTCATCCCTATTAAATATGCAGTACGTTTTGGTGGGAACACACATGCCTTCACAGAAACTGACATATGATGTCAAAGTGTCAGCGAGTTCGTCCAGTAATGAAGATGCAGCCTCAAAAACACTCCAGTCAGTGCAGTCAAAGCAGGCCTGTAGCTCCAGCTTTGACTCGTTGGTCCATTTCCTCACAGTTTTCACCACTGGCTTTGAAGTTTTTAGTTTCTGCCTGTAGCTTGGGAGGAGATGAAGCAGGCAGTGATCAGAGAGTCCCAGCTGAACTGGGACAGGGAACAGAGCGATATGCATTCTTCGGTATTGTGTAGCAATGGTCCAGTGTGTTTTTGTCCCTGGTGGAACACTTAATGTGCTGCCTGTATTTTGGCAGTTCACGGCTGAGGTTTGCCTGGTTGAAGTCCCCAAGGATAACCAGAATAGAGTCCATGTGTTTTCGCTCCGTGCTGGTTATCTGGTCAGCCAGGTGCAGCGGTGCCTCGCTAACGCAGGCTTGGTGGTATGTACACGCCGACCAGAATAAAGGAGGAAAACTCCCGTGGTGAGTAAAAAGGTTTGCAGTTTATGGAAATAGCTCCTAGCTGAGGAGTGCATATTTTCCATAGCACTGTGGCATCTGTACACCAACTTTCGTTGATGTAAAAGCAGATTCCTCCTCCCCTTGTTTTCCCCGTTAGTTCCGTAATGCAGTTCGCGCGGTGGAGTTGGAAGCCCTGCAGATGAAGGATGCTGTCAGGGATGTACTCATCAAGCCAGGTTTCTGTGAAGCACAGGGCAGAAGATCCGGAAAAATGACCAGCGCTCCAGCGCGCTTCCCTCGCCTGTGTCTCCTCCAAGCTCCACAGAGAGCTGCGGCTCCTCCGACCAAAATCTCCAAAAAAGTGTCTGGGTCTGCAAAGCTTGGTGAAAGGGTCCTCGGCATGGAACGTCGGACATTCATGAGTACTTCTCCAGAAAAAGTAATCGTAGAGGGAGTGCTGAAGACCGTACAAATAAACAAAAACACGAGAGAACGCAACACCATGGCAGCCATTCGCGGCGCCATCATAATAGTGGCATAGAAGTGGCAGACTTCAGGAAGAGCTGGGTCCAGCCTGCCCCCATTACCCTGTGTGACTCTTCAGTAGAAACCATGGAATCATTGCGCTAGATGGGCCCCTTCATCACCCAGGACTTAAAGTGGAAGCTTCACAAAAAAAGCCTAGCAGAGGATGTACTTCATGCAACGGCTGAAGAAATTGAACCTGCCAAAGCAGATGATGGTGAACTTCTACACTGCAATCATTAACTCCATCTTCCTTATACATCATCGTATCATATGCTGGTGCTACTGCCAAGGACTGGGCCAGACTTAAGCGCATTATTCGCTCAGCCGAGAAGGTGATTAGCTTTAGCTTGCCCTAGGCAACAGGACTCTGAGGCATCCAGGTAAGATTGTGGCCGACCCCCGACCCCTCCCAACATGACATGGACTGCTGCTGGCCCTATCAATAAGGACCCTTTAAATAAACTGCACCGATGTCCCTGCTGGGACTATTACACCTTGATCCTTTAAAAATTACAATTACTGTACATTTTGCACTATCCCTCCTCTCATATTTTTTATATTTTGTTTTTATTCCCAATTTTTATAGTTTCTATATTTATAATTGCAGAAACACCACAGCAAAGTCCTTGTAACCTGCTTGGCAATAAATACATTATTGAGAATACAAACATTTTCAGGCAAAAGCAAAAGCTGACATTGCAGCCAAGACAGTGACTGTTTCCCTGCTTCTCTTCTGGTAAAATGTCACCCTCACTGATGGGATGTGGCGCTTCTCGAATATCTTTGCATCTTCCTTTTGTCCTCTGTTTGACTCAATCCTAATAAGTGGCAGTGAACAATGACTGTGGACTAAAGTGGCATCTGATCTGGATGGCAGATCATGATCTTGCTGGCTGCTGACCATGGACTATGAGTGCAGCTGTACTGCTTGACATATCGTATTGAAGTTATCCTTCAGAATGTTGCTAAAAACTTTAAATCTTGATGATGTTTTCCTACACTTGGCATCTATTGCACTTCTGTCCGTCCTGTGAGAGGGATCCCTCACATGTGGCTCCCTCTGAGGTTTCTACGTATTTTTACCCTGTAAAAAGGGTTTTTAGTAGTTTTTCCTTACCCTTGCTTAGGGTAAAGGACAGAGGATGTCACACCATGTTAAAGCCCTATGAGACGAATTGTGATTTGTGAATATGGGCTATACAAATAAAATTGATTGATTGATTGATTGATTGAATCCACAACCTATTGTTTGACAGTAGTTTTACCATAATGTGATGGTATAAAAGTAAGCAAAAGGCTTAGAGTAACCAGCCTTTCTGGAGATGCTGTAACGTGTGCAATATGATATAAAATGTCCAAAATCAAACATATGGCTTCTTAATACATTTACCTTTTTTATATTAATAACTAATAATCTGTCCTTTTTTTGTTACAAACATTCCTTGTCATTTCTGTACAGTAATATTAACCGTAAACAATTATATGTAGTCTAGTCTTTCTATTTAGTTACTTATTCATACATTCAGTGTCTCTCTTCCGTTATAAACAGTGCTTGTAATTTAAGTATGTTTGTCTCTGTGTGTATACCTGGTCCCTCACTGGTGGGATGGTTGGGCTTGGTGGCTCCTACACAGTTTATCTATTCTTGGTTTTACGGCTATCAGTACCAGACGAATGTCATTCTCCACTTGCAGACATGCTTTGTGCTTTGCTTTCAATACCTTCAATGTAGACAGACAGCCAGACACGCAAGAGGTATGTGGTGGCAAATAGAAGAAGAGATTTTATACCTCCGAGTTTAAGATGCCAAATTGGTATTCCATGGTTGTGGCATGGGTTTTGCAGCCGAGACGTCTTCAGTCTGATTGTCTTTTTCTTTTTATAAATGTATCCATTAGGTAGCTACCTATTTTTCAGGCACACAGCAACGTTCTGATGCAGCTGCTGTTCCATTCTGATTGGGTTGAGCAGCGAGTATTTTTGTTGTTTTTAAAGATTGTCATTAGAAGAAAAAAAAAGATTGGGATCCAAGTACTCTACCTGATATGTAGTAATTAAATATTAAAAAACCTTTAATTTAATAATTAATAAAGAAAATTGTATTGTCGCATTGTCCCCCCCTTTTCCCTTTTCCGTGCCCCCTGGCAACCCCCTGGGGGTCCGGACCCCTACATTGAAAAGCAGTGCCTTAGGCCAACAATCTATGATACACTTTTTGGCCATATCATCAGATCTGCGTTCATAAGTTCTCGGCACTCGGGTGAATAGAGGAGCAGAGCTGTCAACTGATCATCACCTGGTGGGGATGGTTCTAATGGCGGGGAAAGCTGCCGGAGAGACTGAAAACCTGGCTGAGAACCCTGTCTTTCCGGTTGGGGAAAAGGAATCCAAGTTGGCCAAGTTCAGGGCCCCCATTGCAGAAGCAATAGGTTGGCCCAACTGCATACATTTGGGGAGGGAAACTACTAACACAGACTGTGGACATCGTCGAGCAGTGAAAAGAGCACTTTTAGGAGCTCCTGAACCCATCCAACATGTTCTATGTGGATGAGGCAGTCTGATGACTTGCCCATATCCCTGGGAGAGATCACTGAGGTAGCTGAGAATCGCTCTGTTGGGAGCGCAGCCATGTAGAGGAAAGCATTCAGCTTGGGAATTCAATAATTAATCACTGCTTTTTATAGATAATGTGGTACTTCCTCAGTCTGTGTCCTTCAAGTTGCACTTGGGCAGTTTTCAGCTAAGTATGAAGAGGTCAAATTGAGAGTCAGCACCTCCAAATTCAAGGCCATGTTTCTCAGTCAGAAAATAAAGAATTTCTCTTTCCAGGTTGGGTGGGATTTTCTGCCCCAAAGAGGGAGTTTAAGTGAGGGGAAGATGAAACGCCAAATGGGCTTGCAAGTCAGTGAAGCCTCCGCAGTTATGCAGGCCTTAGGCTGGACTGTTGTGGTGAGGAAGGAGCTAGGTTGCAGGGCATTGTTTTCGATTTACCAGTTGATCAATATTCCAACCCTTATCTCTGGTCACAAGCCCTGGGTAGTGATCGAAAGAAAAAGGTTGCTAATACAAGTGGGCAAAATTAGTTTTCTTTGTCAGGTGGCTGGGATCAACCATAGAGATAGGGAGTTTTGCTCAACCAGAGGGAGCTTTGAGTAGAACCACTGCTCCTTTGTGTCTACAGGAGACACTTTAAGTGGCAGGGTACACAGTGTTGATGCCTCTTGGGCCTTTAGAGATATATAGATAGATTTGGGCAGGGATAGAACAGGATAGAGAGAATACTTATTCCAACTGCCCAGGGAAAGCCTAAATATTACTCAGGAACAGTTGGAAAGCATTGCTAGAGATTGGGATGCCAGGGATACCTTAATTGGCCAGCTAGATCGTCTCTTTTTAAATGTTGCTCCTGGCTTTGAAAATGTACTTTGGCATGCACACACGATATATCAATATATACAAACAAAATCTACCGTGGGCTGAGTCGGAGGTCCCATAGTCGAATAAAGGTATCATAGCCACAAGTAAGGAGCTGGAATGGAGACTCAAACACCATGTCTAACACACCAGCCCCACGGCGAAACTCTGAGCCCAAACTGCAGACACACTCCAACCTGGTGGGGGAGACAGAGAGGGAAAAAATGTTTTATATGTTATTAGATGTAACCACATAGGCCTATATGTAAATCCTGAGAACAAACAAATAAAGGTAGAAATTATTTTCATAAATGGGCTGAAATAAAATGAACAGTTCTTGCGATATGTGTTCCAAATACTGACAGATAACTGGAATTAGTTGTGAGATGAGTCCACAGAAACCTGCATGCACAGAATGTTCTATTGCGATAAATGTTTGATAAAACTTCATTAAATGATATGGCAATACAAGTATCAGACTGTGTGATTTCTTTTCATAATTTTTTCACCAATGTGACTGTTTAAAATGTTTTTAGTGAAAAAAAAATCTAAAATACCCCAATTTTGCATTTGATGTCATTGCGATGTCTTTGCCTCAAAATATCCGAAAGTGAACAGCAAACATGCAGCCATAGTGGATAAGACAGTAAGTGATGATCTCTGATGGGTATCAAAGGTGCTGGGTTTGAATACCCATGGTGGGCCCTTTATGTAGTTATGTTTATTAATATTACAGTCTTATGCTGTAGCTCAACTTGCCATGAGCTTTAACAAGCGAGAGAGACAACATTTGGCCAACTAACTGGATATAATAAATGAGCCAGGTCGACTTAATGGTGTAGCTGAAATTAGTGGCCAAATACGCAATTTTGGCAAGTCCAACTAACAGTTTTTTCCAGTAAAACAACGTATATCTCATTTATTTGAAGCAATTATAAATAAGTATACAAATACACCTCATGATTATGTTAACATTTATAGTCAAAGTCTTTAGTTTAAATTATAATTATGACGGTAAGGGTGGTGTGATTGGCAGTAAGTTAGCTAATTGCTCCCCTTCTTAAATGTGGAAGAGCGAGCTGGGATAGGCAGACAGAGAGCTGCCGTAAATCAATGCAGATTACATTGACCTCACCTTGAAATTGCTTCATTCAGTAATGTGCAGGAATCCATTTTTTCTTCCCAGAACAGAAAAGCATAACCCGCTTTCCTCTAATTGGCTAATACTCTTTACCTTTGTTGGTTGGGCCTGTTGGTTTAGGTATGAGGTGAGGTGATTAGTAAGTTAAGACAGGAATATTAGAATAAGCTAATCAGAGGAAGAGTAGGGTGGTACATGCCAGTGTTTGCCTCCCTGGGTAAAATATCACCCGTACTATCCTGACCTCTCGGTTAATTTCATAAAAAAAAGTCTTGATGACCACTCAAAGCAGTTTACGGTAGTTTATCGCAATCCATCCAGTCACACACACACATATTCATAAAAAGCATCTATCGGATGCAGTTTTTCTATTAGGAACAATATATGATTCAGTATCTTGCCCGACGATACTTCGGCATGCAGTTGTGGAAGACAGGGATCAAACCGCTAACCTTCTGGATGGAGGATCACCACCCTATCCTCCTCAGCCTCAATTATTTTGTCACGTTTGAAAAACTAGGGATTAAAGGTGTTGGACTCAGGTGTTTTCAGTTGTGCTTTACAGGTAAAAGTTCCTCTGTCCACCTGGGTGATTACTCCTCTGGGACAGCCCCACTGTCATGAGGTTCTAGGCCCTATCCTATTCTCCTTATATATGCTGCCCCTGGCGTTCATTTTTGAGAAATACTATGTCTCTTTCCACTGCTTTGTGGATGATATAAACTTAAACTTCCTCAAACTAAATAAAAACAAGACTGAGGTCATTGTGCTTGGACACCTTGATGTGGGCACCCTTGGTACGTTTTTAAAAATTTGACAAGCAGATTTCCTCTGTTGTTAGGTCAACCTTGTTAAAGGCCTATCTTCCACTTTAAGATCTAGAGAGGGCTATCGATACTTTCATAAGTTCTCGACTTGTATTTTAATTTATTTAGTTTTATTTTATTCTATTTTTACCAATGGTATTTAGATGTATTGCATGTTGATGTTTTCTTGTTGTACCTTTTACTTTGTGAAGCACTTTGGTCAACCAAGTTGTTTTTAAATGTGCTACATAAAGAAAATGGAAAATTTGTGCCGTATGACCAATGCACTGGAACTGATTACCTTAACTCAGTGGTTCTCAAAGTGGGGGGGTCAATCACTCTCCAGGGGGGGGTACGATGTCACAGAGAGAAAAACAAAAAAAAGACCGCCAACCTGTCAAATAGGTAGCTACCAAACAAATCAAATACTGTTTCGTTCCTGATCCACCAATCAAAAGAGAAGTGTTATCTGTTATTTGAATGCGAGTTGCACGTACGCTTCCGAGTATAAAAGTAACCGCAGGCCTGGTCAGCGCTCACCCTCACTGAGACGACACCCTGCAAAGTTTTTGCGATAGCTCTAGTTTCCTCTATTATTTTTCCGATATTCATTGCTTCATAAACAGTCTCTTTAAAGACTCACTCCTTCCTTAGTAATACTTTCTTGCACTTGCAGTAGGCCTATTCGTAGCCTAATCTAAGGAGTTATTTGCTCCACAGTCTTTATAGAAAGCTCGTAGCCCCAAGAGCTAGCCTTCTAGCTAGCTAACGTCTTCCAACTGCAGCTAGCCCTTTTCTCCTTAACAAATACCTTTACGTCTTCAATCATCCACTGTGTTGCAACAGGTAAAACACCAGCACTTGAATTTTATTCTGTGCTGTCCCTGTCTACATTATGTACTGTTCGCTTTGTTAGGAACCATTGCCTAGCACAGCCTTATTCATTATTCATGTGCAAGTCGCTCACAGCCACAAATACAAACACACTCACAAGACCACAACGTTGCAATTAGAACTTTATTAACTTCACACACACTGTATTAGCAGGGGAGGCAATCTTTAATGTCCTTGACTGGTTCATCCAAGACAGTGGTTTGGGCTCGGGAAAGTGTATTGGCCTCTACACAGATGTAGAGCGGTCGATGACAGGGCGTGAGCGTAGCCTCGTAGCTCGCATCCAGCAAGTTGCTCCACTTGTGCAATGGACACACCTCCATCGCGAGGCACTTGCTTTTCAAGTCAGTGCTTCACCAGGCCGTGAAAATAATTCACCATATTGCTCGTCCACCGAAATCCTGTTTGTTTGGGGTCCTCTGCCAGGAGATGGGGTCAGGGCACGAACAGTTGTTGCTGCACACTGAAGTTTGCTGGCTCTCCAGGGGGCGGGTTTTACAACGGCTGTATGAGCTGCGAATTTTGCAGGAGGTAAAGTTGTTTTTGACTGAAAGTCAAACAGATCTGGCGAAGCACCTGGATGATGCCATTTGGCTTGCCTCTCTCTCCTATTTGGTGGATATTTTTGACCGGCTGAATGGCCTTAACCTGTCTTTGCAAGGCCGCAAATAACCAGGCTAACCCTTACCCAGCCTTGCACACTTCATTGCCGATGCACGTGCCACTGATTTCTCCTCTCTCCTCCAATCAGCTGCTGATCACCTTTCAGCGCTGAAAAATCAGTTTGGGTCCTACCGTTCATTCGCCTGGGTTCGGGATCAATTTCTCTGCTCAGCAGACGAGCTGTCAATAGACATGCAAGAGCAGCTTATTGAGCTGAAGAGTGGCAGTAGACCAATGCATCTGTTTACCACCTCCCCTCTTTCGTCATTCTGGGTAGCAATAATGCCTTAAAAATTAATTCTTCTTTTCGCGTTGACTTATTTGTGCGAGGCAGGCTTTTCAAGGATGACTGCGCTCAAAACTAAATATCCCAACCGTGCACAGATCGAGGATGACCTGAGGATATGTTTGTCAAACATTTCCCCAAAGACTTGAAATTTAAAATTGCCTGTCTGCAAAACAAGCTCAACCATGTCTTCTGTTAGCAAAAAGACTGGGGCTAGCAAATAAAATTATCTTTGTTCACGTTCTCTTGACTCAAATTATCTTCTCTGCACAAAATTAGAATTGAAGCAGTGTAAAATTTTCAAAAAAAACAAAAACTAACGCACATATCAGATTTCAACTATGTCGACCAAAACACCTTCGATCTGGCAACTGCAGGACTATTTCCACGGTTTACACGGTGTGGGTGGGCCCATCTACCCCTAAGCAGCTTTGGGGGGGCCCAGCCTGCAAAGTTTGAGAACCCCTGCCTTAACTCATAAAATTAATTGACGGCAGGATGAATAATAGTGGGATGATGAAATTGTAAGTATGCCAGCAAGATGGACAAAAAAAGAAAAAGATTATATAACAAGCAAAGATTTATCACATTTTCCATATGATACTTATAAATGGTGGGAGGATATTTTTGCTTGTCCTATACCATGGAAACAAGTGCTGAAGGTAAGATATGAAACCATGTAAAATACATGAAAAATTTAAAACTTTTCAGGTAAGATTATCTACAATTTGATACATTTATCAAATATTACTTTGTTTGGCAAAAATATATTTCAAAAATAAATTATAAAGCATTAAATACCGGTAGTTTATTGAAGCTCAGGGCTGGTATGACATTTTTAAATGTATCTATTAATATTTAAATTTTGTTTGTTTATTTATTTACTATTTCCTTTGTTAGGTAATTGGTTTGCTGGGCTTGTTGATAAGGTTGTGAAAATATTCATATTGGTCAAATAACAACAGAGACTTTTTCTCTGTTGTTATTAAAATACAAAAATAAATAATGAAAAAAAGACTGAACATCTTCACTAAAATAAGTTTTTGCATTGCTATTTTAGTGATTCTTTAACACATGCACAGTGCCTAGTATATGGAAGTGTTCAAGCTTGTGCTTTAAGAGCCATGAGCGAGTACATCAAATTTATTTTCGGCCAATTGCCATCACATCTATATTATGCAAGACTATAGAGAGACTCCCTGATCTCAACATTAATCATTGAATAGATGCTGTGTGCAAAATATATGGGGGTCTTCGGTGTGCGAGACCCCCCGATTGACACTTAACAACCTGAAATCCTTAGCTGCAAAATTCTGGGGGGTCTGTGAAAAAAATCTCTCAATAAGTATTTGGCACTTCTAATTGTCCTTAAAATGTCTATTAAATGCATACTTTGTCAAGTAATAAAGCATTCATTTTGCAACGGCAGCCCATCGGCTCTTCTGGATTGGGGCAGAAATACACGATGATTTGCGGCGCACATCATCAAATCACCGTGCGGCGCACATCATCGTGCGGCTCACATCATCACATCATTGTGCGACGCACATCATGCGGCACACATCATCCTGCGGCGCACATCATCCTGCAGCGCACATCATCACATCATCGTGCGGTGCACATCAACACATCATCCTGCGGCACAAAAGTTTCTCCGGGTCTCGCAAAAGTTTCTCGGGAATCTCACAAAGGTTTCTCGGGATCTCGCAAAACTATCTCGGGATCTGGCAAAACTATCTCGGGATCTCGCAAAAGTTTCTCGGGATATTGCAAAACTATCTCAGGATTGCAAAAGTTTTTTCGGGATCTCGCAAAACTTCGTCCTCACCCAGCTTTTTTTTTCAGTGTCCCCTGGGGGGCCCCGTACAATGCAATTCCCTTTTTGACATATCATATTCACAAGAACATGAGGTCACTGTGACCTTGACCTTTGAATAGACGAATCTACTCTGTTCACCTTTAAGTCTAACTGAAGTTTGTATCAAATTACCTCAAGGCATTCCTGAGATTTTATGTTAACAAGACCATAGAGAGAGAGACAAAACCCATTGCAGTACCATGTACTCGTGATCACAGCTCTTTCAAGCTTGCTCCTTGCCTTCTGGTTATTGGAGAATGACTTGCATGCAGCAGGGCAGATTATTGCAAAATAACTGTCTCTTTGTTGCCATTGAATATCCTCCATGACCGTGACTCTGTGCTACCATTGCAAGTTTGATACCTGCCCCATAGCAACCATTTAAAAAAGTCTGCTGCTGCCCGCCCAACCCACCATCACCACTACCACCCTTCTTCGCCTTGGAGCTCAATAGAAGATTTAGGCTAGTAATCCTCTAGCCTCTCCCCAGGGGGTCTTCTTATTGGACAAGGGTTTCTTCAGAGGGCGTCTTATTAGTTGAGAGCTCTCTTTGCCAGGATCTCATGACTAAGCCTGGGCCAATGGGGAGTCTGTGGTACGGCTGAGTTTGTGACTGCGTGGGGTAGTGACCCCTCATTCTCCCTTAACAACTAAAAACAAGGAGCTTAGCACATGCCATACAAACAGAAACTAATTCATGCCAAGGGGATGAGAGCCGGTTCATTTGTAATAAAATAATGATATCTCTATCACAACAGTAAAACTATTAATTCATACCCACAGCCCCTTAAATACTTCAAACAAAAGGATTACAATCCAAAGGTGTGTGTAATGTTACAAACACTCAAATAAACTAAAAATAAGAGTTGGTGTTCCATAAGCTGATTTGGAGAGTCATTACAATGCTACAGACTGCCCTCAAAGGGTTTGGGTGTGAGTGGTAAAATTCACAGGGTGGTTTTGATTTGATGCTGTTGAAGTGATCAACCCTTAATCACTGAAAATGTAGCATGTGGATTATGTAATGAATACGGGTGCAGTTAAATACCTCAGTTTTTTAGTCATAAGTTAGAACATTTTCAGAAAGAAAACAAAACACAAACAATCAAAAAGCAGAGGAAATTGTTGTCATCATTTCGAAAAAATATACAATAATTCATTAAACCCTAGGACAATTCAAGTGACTGGTTAAGTGATCAGAGCAACGGCCCGCGAAAGAAACGTTTTTCTGTCTGGTTGTCTTACAGTACAATGCTCTGTGGCGCCTACCTGAGGGCAGAGATTGGAACAGGTTGTGTCCAGGGTGAGATGGGTATCCAGTGATGGTTCCTGAGTGTGGACGAGTTTTTGTCTTGGATGTAGGGCAGGTTGGCTCCAATGATTTTCTCTGCAGTCCTGACAGTCCGTTCTATTCTGTTCCTGTTCTGTTTAGCGGCCAAACTAAACAAGCCAGTGATAGAAGTGCAGGGGACAAAGTGGAATTTTGCTGAGTAGAACTAGATCAGCAGCTCCTGAGGCAGGTTGAAATTCCTGAGCTGTTGAGAAGCGGCAGTTCATCATCTTGTTCGCAAGTGAACGAACATGTGCCAGGTAGATTGACGGCAGCACAGCTCAATATGTCCACTTTCTCAGTCTAACTCGCTCCTGCTCGCTTCGTGTCAGCATCTCCGGAAATTCATTTGAGAGCTGCTGCTCCTTCAAAAAAACTTGATATCAACCCACTAGAGCACTGTGCCGGGGAGTAGGAGCGCGTGTGATAGTACCCGAAAGATGGTGAACTTCGAAAAACACAAATAAAATGTCTCCCCGCGTACCCCCTTAACCATTTCGTGTACCCCTAGTTTGGGAAAAGATGGTCTGAGGGATATCTGGCAGGTCAGGAGTAAGTTGGGCGCCACCTAGTGTTTAAATTAAAAAGTGCAATACAGTGGTCCATTATATTTTTTTACTTTGATACGGGCCAATTAAAAATGGATGGCGGGCCGCAGATGGCACGCGGACCGTAGTTTGGACACCCCTGGTCTAGAATGTCGGAGGACACATGACACACGGAGCTTCTCTTACCACTTTCTCCTTCCTCTTCTCCCTCCTTATCACATCAAAGAAATTAATATCTCATCAATACATGTTACTGACTCGACTTCTTTGCCCTTTGCCTTATCGTCCGCAGATCCAGGGTCGCAGCCATATCAGGGATTATGATGGTGGACCGCGTATCAGAGATCGTGATCATAATGGTGGATCCTGTATGGTGGATTCTGTATTTTGCTAGCCTATCGTGATAATAATGACGGATCCTGTATCTTGATGGCATCTGATAAGGGTGATGGACCACGATTTAGGTGGCAGCTGATGGTGGATCTTGATGGCGGCAGTGGTCAATGACTTTGGACTATGGTGGCATTCAATCTTGATGGGGGATCAGGATCGTGCTGGCTGCTGATTATGGACTCTGATTCTAACAAGACATATATATAGATATAGATATATAATACTTCTCCTCAGATACAATAATCCATCAATTCATTGACCTTCCATTATGCTACAAAGTGTTTATTCTAATCAATGCTGCAAATACCCTTCTCTTTCTGATGTTCTCCTTTTTACCGTATTAAAAGGGTTCTTTAGTAGTTTTTCCTTACTCTTGTTGAGGGTTAAATGCAGATGATTTCACACCTTGTTAAAGCCCTATGAGACAAATTGTGATTTGTGAATATGGGCTATACAAATAAAATTTGATTGATTGTTACTGATCAGTAGATGGCGTCATGACCCTGAATTAATATTGACATGCAGCTGTTTAGGGCTGGACTCAGATAATGTGAGAGAATTGTTTAGGCTGCTGCTGACAGGTAGAGCAGTCATCCCCCAACCAGAAGGTCTGCGGTTCAATCTTACTTGGAATAAAAGCGTCTGCTAAATTGAATGTAATGGTTGCAGTCAATGGACGGAATTAATTAAAGTGTATGACGTGCAAAAAACTGCTGAGATTTTAAATCATGATTTCTGTGTAGATGTCAATAGGTCGGGACTCTTGTCATACATTTCCAGTTTGGAGTCTTTGTATATACATACAACAACATCTTGTTTGGATGACGAGATATAAAAATTTGACTCCACAACACCTTCACACCGTGTGACGGAAACTCAAACTTTTAACAACTTTTAATCTCCATGTTGTTACAATGACACTCACTGATTTTGAAATTGATCTGGTGAAAGCTCTAGGAGGAGTATGATTTCAATTTCAAACGAAAATGGCTGACTTCCAGTTGGGTGTGGCGTCTTGATAATGACACACATGTGTACCAATATTCTTTAATCTGGGTGAAGTAAAGTGGTTGGAAGACCATGATTGACAATTTGTAGGGGGCGTTATAAACCATTTTTGGACGCGCATTCCTGACCAAATTAAATTATGTAAATTTGCACCAGACCTGAAGGGACAGCGCCATTTGGTAAGTTTGCGGGTATGTTTAGGCCCTCAAAAAGTCAATTCAATGTTAAGAAGAAGAAAAATAACTAGACTTGGAAGCAAAGTTAACACTTCGATAAAATTTAGAAAGGCTCTCCAAAAAAAGAATGTTAAAACGGTTCACTGAGTCAGCTGACCAGATCTCCTCAGGCTGGTTGTTCAAAAGCTTTGGGCCCTGGACTGCAAAATATCTGTCCCCCTTAATTTTTAGCCAGTCATCTGGAACAGATAAAAGACCTCTGGCCAAGGATCTCAACGTGCGGACTGGTGTGTATGATTCTAAAAGGTCAGCAATGTAGCAGGCAGTGAGGGCTGCTATGTTTCACAATGCAGTGAGCCATCTGATAGCTTGCTTCAATCGCATGGTTTTTGGCAGTGGCCAAGATTTTGAGACAGTTGGGTTGCTTCCAATACCTGGACACGGCACGTTTGATTGACTTTTTCGCTGTCTGCCTGATCTTTGAAACTTCTTTCGTGCTTTGTCACAAAGTGGCGCTTCACTGGAACACTGGATGTTCGGCAAGCATTTCCAAAACATAATGTGCAGACAGAACGGTCCTTATGAAAAACAAGGCATAGTCTTCTACCTATGAGGGCTGAAAGGCACATGCCTTCGTTTTTTAGCTAGAGGGGTTGCCATCATCAATACACTTGAGCGGCTGTGCTGGTAGAAGTGTATGGAACAAACATCAGTCATTAAGAGAAATGGTCGCACTTTAGCAAGATTCGGCATAGCTATGAAAAGAGATGTCGTGTCCCCTGATTACATCACCTAAACGTAGCTTTTTGATCAAAAAGGAGTGGCTCTACTATTGATCCTTGGGAAATCCTGCTGGTTAATCTGGATGGCTTGGAGTTATCCTTAATTTTGATAAGAATAAATTGAGCTAAAAACAATACCGTATAATAAGTCAGAATCAACAAAAATAACACAACACACAATATGCCAGTCCTGTAGCCTGCATCCAAATGTAGCCTAGTTGTGACTGACAACTTTCATTCCATTTCCGTCTGCAATTTTCAGGGAGATGTTTTAGGTCTCATAAAACAGCAAACAGGAGCATAGTATGAGTAAACTATTATTATCTACATAAATTACGTTAAAAAGATTTTTTTACAATTTTTTTTGTCTCACCTGGCCACCTGGCTGAGGAGCATTCAAAGATATTCCTAAATCCACACTATCACTATCTCAGCCTGGTCTAACACAGAAACCTTGTCGTTCCATGTTCCTTGCCTTAAACTGCACGTGAACGCCAACCAACCTCCAGTAAATGAGTGCAAATATTGCTTGCTCGGCTGGACTTGTGCCCCATAACATTAACTTAATTTTCTCTACGTCCCTCCCCCCACACAACATCATTTGATTGATTGATAATTTTAAGTGGTTGAATACTCTTAAACAAATTGCGTATCATCTGTATGATAGTCACGGATCTTGTGAAAAAAGTAGCGGTGCCCATGCAAACACACACACACACACACACTCTGACTCCACAACTCACTCTCACTCTCACTCTCTCTCTTTCTATCTATCTCTCTCACCACGATATTGACTCAACTGATGTCTCTGACCCGCAACAGTTAAAACATTAATTTGTTTAAAAAGACACGATATCAACACTGATCATGACATAATGATCGATATTTTTGCCTACACATGTGCTTCACGAGCTGTTCATGACTAAAGGAGATTCGAAAGGCATGGTTTCAATCCTATACCGATATATTATGGAAGCCTCCTACAAAACACTTCCGCTAGATCAGGTGTGGAGAGTGGATTTCCAGGAACTTGTAAAGGCTATCTTTCAGTTTGATTAAAATTGTTTTTTAAATAACATCATCCTATGTTTGCTCAGAGGCATAGCAAAGAGCAACTACATTTAATTATGGTGTGGTATGTTTTAGTTAGATTATTTTTTATTTTTTCAATCATAATAACTTGTCATCAATAAAAAAAAATCATCAAACGACTTTTAATCGTTTGACCGCACTAAATAAAAGATCAAATTGTGTCACTTAAGCACAAAAATATGTCCCAGGTTTTAACTCATGACCCTACTCCGAGTCATTCAGTGCGATATAAAAATTGACATAGAAATATCAAAGACTCAATCAGAATAAAATATTTAGAAAGAAAATATTTTGCTGATTGAGTATAAAGCAGCTTGAGCTGCAGGGTGACAGCTACTTTGTGAGATAGGTAGACTGGTGGTCCTAGTGGGCATTATAGTTGGTTTTTTTTAGGAGGGAACAACTGTGACACAGTGGAATGAAGTCCTGATTTAAGCCGGTCTGGTCTCACTGCATGAGTCAGGTTGGCTTTAGGGGCCATACACACACAGACACAAAAAAGAAGTGAAAGGAATAATTAATTAATTGACAATGTAGAAGAAGCTAAGGGAATTATCCTTTAGTGTGGGGACTGCTGAAGAAATGCAGTGTGTGTTTTTGTAAGGAAGTGGTTGGAGGCTCTTGTAAAGCTAAGTCTGAGTTCCAAACAGGAGCCTGGGGACACACTAAGAAACAGGCGTTCTCGTCAAAAGCCACCAGACAGGTAGAAAAAGGAGCCCTGCTGAGGTTTTTACTGGCTTAACCAAACAGAGGGGAGACATACAACCTGCTGCATGTCCACGCAGTTCACCCTGCGCTTCTGAGCTCACTGCAGCAGGAATGTGAGCCTTCCAGGCAGACAGAGCAGAGAGGGGGGCACTGGCTGATGGAACCCATCAACAATGTCCACCTTCAAAATGTCACATATACACGTGCACTCAAAAGACAATACAGCTGCAATTTGTATAACAGAGCATCCAGCCCACTGCAGACATTTAACCCTGTTCCTTTCAGGGTTAGGAATGTCAAGAATCATTGCCTGGCTATTTGATTGTGAAAAGGGAGGGCTCCCTTTCTGAAGGAACAGAGGGGAATCATGGGAGTTGGAAGTGATTGTCAGAGTCCTTTCTCTTTGAAGCTTTTTTTCCTCTCAGTGTGTAGCCATGAGCGAACACAGTGTGAAAATGTGGGGTGCTGCTCTGATGGGTCCACTTGTGTGGGATCTTCTCCCTATGGCTGATCATAAGACTTCTTTGTGTGATCCAAAAGAGAGAATTAATTGCTGCAAACTCATGTCCTGTTTTCCATGCCTGGGTTTAGGTCTTAGGTTTGGTATGGGAGAAATAACTGGTAGTGGTTAGAACTAAGGTTTGTTTCAGGTTAAAGTGAGAAGGAACACTGACCATTACTCAAGGGCATTAATATTGAACGATGGTGAAAGATGCCAAATGCTGTTCACTATCCTGCAGCATTGTGTCATTTGTTCAATCAAGTGTCTGAAAATAATGTGATGACCAAGACCCTGTATGCAGACACCGCATTTAGAATATCATCACGAGAGCTTACTTTTGTTTTACAGTCAGAAACGTTTTCATTTTTGTGTAATATATATATATATATAAAATGTTTAAAGTTGCTTGTCTTTTCATGGTTGTCAAAGCTCTAACAGCTGGGTGTGACCACCAGGAGACAACCTGGTCTCAGTTAGGAATAAAAAGTCTAAATTGGATGAAGAAATTAGATCATTCATTATAAAATACATATTAGAAAGGGACCTTACATTGAGGAGGGCCAGTCGCACAGGTATGCTCTGGCCAGCAGAGGGGGATATGGGGACAGAGATAAGGTGATTGGGCCTGCGAGCTGTATTTATACGTTTTTAGTTTGGCCTATGGTTAGTAACAACATGGATATAATAAGCTCCCGTCGTGTAGGAGAGGTGTGCAACTTGCTGTTTATATTGATAAGTTGGTGGCTGGTGCGGCCGTTTGGGGGCGCTAGCGGGGGTAATACTCTGCGGTGCTGCACTCGAGGAAGAAGTTTCTAGAGGGGAATGTCTGGAAGGTATTCAGTCACTCTCGTGTAGCAGATTGCACAGCGTTCTGTATATTAGCCGCTAGCATTCGGCTGCCTAGCGCATCAGGATGAATCCCATCATTTATGAAGAAAGAAGAGTGCCCCCAGAACAAATCGAAGTTGTCAACAAAGCCAAGGCAGTGAACTGAGCAGGCTGAAGATTTTAGCTAAGTGCTCAACTCCGCGGCCCAGTGTGGGGATCGGAACAGAGATAAAGACAGATTAGCCACAAGTTTTTAAGAAGTTGAAAAGCTGTTCAAAATCCTTCTTGGTGAGTTCAGACTGCTGATGAGCCGTGACATTGGTTCCCACATGAGTCATCAGACTGGCTGGGGAAGTGGTTGGTTAGATTGAGTCAGGGTAGTGAGGCAGCCTCAGCCTCAAGTATTTTGGTCTGCTCATGAATGAAGCTGCTTAATACAGTGTTTCTCTTCCGCCGCTCATTCGAAAGCTGCCGGATGTCCTCCTTAAGGTCAGAAATCTTTTTATTGGCTTTCTGAAGTGAGACACAGTCACAGGGCACAGACGGCATAATGTTTTGCTAGCTTAGTTGTCAAGTATGGTTATAAGGTAGTTTGGGTGTGGTTGTCATGTTCAGCAGGCGATACTGGGCGGTAGTGACGATGAGTTGAGGCTATGCTAACGAGAGCAGGTAGCTTAGTCTGTAACTCAAGATCATGAGATTTAATCGGTGAGACCTGACGTCCTGCTACAAATATTGCGTTTATATTCCGAGATCTTACCTGGTCTAGGACAAGAAATTAGCAAATACCTGCTAGTTTGCTAGCAGCAAATGGTGCTAGCAGCAGAAGCCGGGGCAAATGAATGAATTTATATAGCGCTTTTCTAGTCTTGATGACCACTCAAAGCGCTTTACACTACAGTTTCTCATTCACCCAATCACACACACTCATACAGTGCATCTATCCCAGCACTTTGTTATTCTATGGGGGGCCATTCAGGGTTCAGCATCTTGCCCAAGGACACTTCGGCATGCAGATGGTTCAGACTGGGGAATCGAACCGCCGACCTTCAGGTTGTAGGACGACTACTCTACCCCTGAGCCACAGCCGCCCCTAAGCTAGCGGCGCAAGCTTACGCTTTACTACAGTGATTGCGTTTAGCATACTAGAATGTGACTTACTTATTCCCTGTACATGCAGGCTCTAAATCTGTATAAATGCTAGAGGAATTACGTTTGTAGTTAGAATATATCAAAGTCGGTTGGAGATAACGGCGCAAACTGTCTGAAACTCAAGATCCTAGGATCTGGTTTGTGAGATCTGATGCCTTGCTACAAGGATTGCGTTTGTAACCTATGATATCAGCTGGTCATGTAAGAAAATTAAGTGTTGATTTGATAAATGTCGATTCGATACAGAGTCAAGACAGAGCATCTCAATGGTACACACAACACTTTGATTAGTTTGTGTTTTATTGGCGACTAAATCAGAGCTATATAAGAACCCTCCCAAAAATAGAATGATCAAATGTGGTCCAACAAATATAAAATATCACAGATACACTGTCCAGTACAGAAACAATAGAGCCAACTGTAGCACCAGATTAAAAAATAGACCACTGTTTTGCTACATATCTGTTTGTGCTGATTTCAAGAATCTCTTAATTTGAACCATCAAATTGTCTAAGTAAGAGTTCCGTAAATCAATAATCAGATCAATAAATCTCTATTCATCAGAGATGTGTCACACCGCGGACGGCTGTATGTTGTCAGTTGTTCTGCAGCGGAGCTGCTACTGCAAGCAATATGTTTTTACATATGGTTGACTTGAAAATGGCCATAAATGTTTGAGTATGTGTGTGTTTGAGAGAGCAAGAGAGAGAGACAGAGAGAGAGCGCTCCTGTAAATATTTCACAATAAACATAATTTAAAAACAAATGAACGGGGTGGCATATGGCTCATCTGGTAAAGCGGACTCAGCAGCTCACACACTCTTTCTAGCGCTGACTCGCGAACACTCACACACTGACACAGACTCAGCTGATGTCTTGGATCTGTTACAGTTTAAACGTCAATATGTTTGAATGCTGCGACAATATCATCACGGATCATCACATAATGATCGTTACTTTTCTTAGAAGAAAGCCATAAAAGTTATTGATAAAAAAACACTGTCTTGTCATCATTGTACCATTCTCGAAAAGTATAATCTGTTGAGTTTTGAGAATTGTGTTATTTAAAATATGCTTGTTTTATATTTAAGGTTTTGCATGGCCTTGCATATCTTAAAAGATCCTCAGGGTTATGGAACAAATAAATCAAGTGGTAGACCCAAAAAAATCTCACCGGCGCTGAGCCGGAGGATCCGAATGGCTGTCCGTCAAGACACGGGACGATCCTCGTCCCAAATTAAGGCCATTACTGGTGCTGACTGCAGCCCAATAACCATCAGACGGCATCTGCGAAGGAAGGGCTTCAAAAACAAGAAACGTCTTCAAAGGCCACGTCTCCTTCAACGCCACAAAATTGCCCGTTTAGACTTTGCAAGGGAGCACCAAACATGGGACATTCAAAGGTGTAAGAAAGTTTTATTCTCTGACGAGAAAAAATGTAACCTTGATGGTCCTGATGGCTTCCTACGTTACTGGCATGACAAGGAGATGCCACCTGAGATGTTTTCTACACGGCACAGTGGAGGGGGCGCCATCATGATCTGGGGTGCTTTTTCCTTCAATGGAACAATGGAGCTCCAGGTTGTGCAGGGGCGTCAAACAGCAGCTGGCTATGTGGAGATGTTGCAGCGGGCATCCCTCATGACTGAGGGCCCTCGTCTGTGTGGTAACGACTGGGTTTTTCAGCAGGACAACGCTCCACTTCACAATGCCCGTCTGACCAAGACTTTTTTCCAGGAGAATAACATCACTCTTTTGGACCATCCTGCGTGTTCCCCTGATCTTAATCCAATTGAGAACATTTGGGGATGGATGGCAAGGGAAGTTTACAAAAATGGACTTCAGTTCCAGACAGTGGATGCCCTTCGTGAAGCCATCTTCACCACTTGGCGCAACATTCGCACTAGCCTTTTGGAAACACTTGCATCAAGCATGCCAAAACGAATTTTTGAAGTGATCAACAATAATGGTGGAGCTACTCATTACTGAGTCAGTTTTTGACAATTTAATTTCTGTTTTAGGAGGTTAGCTGTGGTCTTAAACTTTTGATCAGCTGATGAACAGCCTACTTCAGTTAAATTGTTGCTTTCAATAAATTGCCTGCTCACAACTTTTGGTCTCTTGTTCCCACTTCTTCTTTTTGCATTTTGAAACTGTACTTAGAACCTTCCTAAGATTCAACATTGCAAAATGCAAATTCATGCAATTTTTTAACTGGTCTTAAGATTTTGATCAGGAGTGTAGGTGCACCACATTTGGGAAGACTGTTCTGTCTGTAAAGGGGAGTATATCCCACTGTTAGGATCCATCTTAAATAATGGCTGACTGCAAACCAGAACTGTCATCACTTTTAATTGGATACATTGCAGACTATGCATGTGTTAATCCGTTTATGTGATCTTCACACATCTGCCCTCGATATTACAGATGGGCAGCGGTCCTCCTAGACATCTTGAACCTCCACAGCCGGGGAGTTCCTCTCAAAGCGAGCATAAAAGGGGTTCAGTTCATCACCACCTCAGCACTGCTGATCTTCCTTTTGTACTCTGTGATGGTTTTTAGTCCAGCCCACATATTCCTCATGTTGGAACCCTGGTAGTTAAAATCCACTTTGCCCCTATACTGTCTCTTAATAATGACAATAGCACTGCAGAGCGCATACTTGGGTTTCCTGTACTCCTCCAGATCACCTGAGTTGTAGGTGTCCGAACATGCTTTGAGTTTGGCATGAACGTCACCATTTAATCCAGGGCTTTTGATTCGGGAATGTTAACATGTAGTCGTTTTTAAAATGATGTTCATTAACATGCTCTGTCCCTCTCAAATAAATAATAATTAAAAATCTGTAAAATCTTTCTTTATAGCTGCGCATTCATTCATAATTGAGCTCATTCTAACTCTGCTCCCCACAAACACCACCACACGCCCTCATACACACACAAACATCTGACAAGTGTAAACTCAGAGTGGCTGAAAACTACAGAATTTGTAAACTTAGTAAGCGTACGACTTAACTATAACTTAATTATTTAAACAGCATTAGTAAGGGAATGATTCTGTAACAAGATTTTTGATCCCTATAAACTGTTGATCACTATATATCAGTGATAAATATATCTGGCTTCCAGTGAATTTGGATTCATTTAGCAATTGTTGTCCCCCCCTAACTTAAACCTTGCAAATAAACCACATTTTGAAGAAAAGTAGACCTGCTGATAGTGTGGATCATACAAACCTATCAACCTGATTTCTGTTTTTTTTTATTTGTGACAGATTCTGCATATTTATAACATTAAGTTGAAAGCAAGCTACTTTCAAGATTTATTGCTGGGTGCCTGAAAATGGTATTTCTGATTCTTATCAAATCTGACCAGGCAGGGTTCATTCATGGTTGCTACTTAACCAGCAATGTGAGAAGATTTAGAATATTGTGCATTTCGTTACACAGAAGAAAGAGAAGGTACTGGCTATCTCACTAGATACTGAGGAGGCTTTTGATAGGGTAGAGTGGAGCTATACTTGTTTGACATACTTCAGAGATTTGGGCTGCGGGGGCTCCCTAAAATGGATCCAAACCATATATAACATTTAGCAGTGTTAATTAATATTCAGACTGCGGTCATTAATTTCTCTGGTAAATAGTGATACATATGGAAAAAAAAATGTTTAATGACCTTCATGTTTTTTCTATTAGGCCTTTACCTCACATCTCCCTGCACTATAAAATTCTTGTAATTGCTCAAAAATGCATTTTGCACAATTGGATCAAACCCAAATATTACCCTTGGTGCAGGGAGATTTTCAAAACCCTCGCCATGAACGGTTACAAGCTGTCTTAAAGGGTAAATTTACTTCTGTGGGCGAAACTCCTTTCTGAGTGGAAGACAACTCCCATAGCTCCAGTTATGGGACACACAACAAGATGTCATAAACCTGACATTTCTTTGGATCCTCCTTAAGAATTAAATACAAGAAAATAATAGATATAAAGATGTAAGTGGATGAGGCCAGATGCCATGAAGAACCCTGGCTGACTATGGAGTCTACCTGCTTGTTATAGAAATGACCGGGATTTAACGTAAAATTATAAATGGGATCTTGAATCTTTCATATGTCCCTTCCAAATCATCATCAGCAAACTCATGTAAGGAGCAACTTGCACTCCTGTCATATGGATTAGTAATTAATTACTGATGATCCTGTATTAGTAAATACATTATTACATTTATAACAGATTTTGAACAAAACTCGCTTTATAATCATTTATAGATAACCCAAATCATGGTTGTCTATGACGTGCAGAGGCAGCAAGGATAACAAATCATCTGTCATACAGCAAGAAATATTTTGTTTAGTTGTTACAATTTACAACAATGCTGTTGCATGTCAGGTCAGCTTCCTGGCTTACCGTTCAACATCCCATATACGAAGAGGGGACAAGTTCTGGCAGCATGAAGTTCCTGTTGCAAAGGAGCTATAACAGAGAGAGAGAGAGAGAGAGAGAGAGAGAGAGAGAGAGAGAGAGAGAGAGAGAGAGAGAGAGAGAGAGACATTTAAACAAGTTGAATTAAAATTGTCCAATGATAAATAAATGACTTAGACTGGTGTAAAAGAGCACCGCATTCAGCTTTCTCATATTTTTAGTGAACGGTGAAATGAACGGATCAGTTTACAACTGCTTACATGAACTTGAGCATTGTCCACTTCTCGTGTGACCTAACAGCCTTTAATTTGAAGATTGAATTAATTCAATTTATTAAACACAAATTTAACAATGAATCACTTCCATGAAAACATGCAGTTCTAGCTGGTAATCCATTACACAACATCTGCACATTATTTGTGCCACATTTTATCCTAATAACGTGAAGGGGAGCAAAGTTAAAGAGGTTTAAATAGGGACCATCAATAAACTGAGAGAAGAAGAACAACAACAGCAGGTGGCAGTATACACCTTGGAGTTGTTTTAAAGGAACACAGACATTTGATAATGAGCTTTTACAGATTGATGGACTGAAACTAAATGTATTGTGACAAAACAGAGGTAAGATGTAACTCAAGCATGTTGCTCTAATTTCTTACTTTTGCTTGGCTTCTGGTTTCAGTGAGTGTTGGTCGTTAAAAGACGAGTAGCTTCTACCACTTCTAAAAACATATAGCATGTCAATATTTACAAACATTTTAATTAAGTATGCAGTTTCCTTACCGGCTGATATAAATTTGTTCACAGGCACTCAATACCAATGGCAATCAGGATGACAGTTTGAGGTTAAAGCTAAATTGTCCTGAAAGATGGATACCTCCTTGCTGAGTTTTCTTTTATAAAAGAGTTGTTGCTGATATTTGGAGCAGACTGTATCACTGTTGGGTTAGAAGGTGAGTTTGTGATCAATTACTATTTCTAGGTATTTGTATGACTTCTCCATTGGCTACTTCCTGAGCAACAGTGTACGGATAGTGAGATGTCAAAGCCTGAAGTCACTAACTAGTTCTTTTTTTGTGTTGAGATCAGACAGTTCTGCTTTACTCAACTCTGTGGTTCAGCTCAGCCTGTAACTGCACCTCTGAGTTGATGGTGTCAATGATCACTGTTAAATTGAAACTTTTCTAAGGTGCCATAATCAGTGCAGAATGAGTTAAAATGTCACTTATCAAAGAGTAAATTGCTAATGAGCGAGGTTTGCTGAAACCTGGGTGTAGATGTAAAATATCAGTATCACAAGCCGTTTCATGGGGTAGGCAAACCTAATACCAAACATCTATTTTGGAAATAGCAGAGGAGATGATAAGCAGGACAGATGAGATAACAAAAGACAGTTACTGGAGAGGTGAATAAGAGAAGAGATCCAGAATGGACACAGTGTTGACACAGTTTGGAGCACAATGGCTAATCTCTTATATTACTTTTACTCTGAAATATTGATGAAGATCTTAAGATTTCTGTGTTGGTCTAAGCCCATTATGTTTCAAGATGCTTACAGTACCTCTGTTAGTAACAATCTTCTCATGGCCTCAGACAATGGATATTCTCAAGTCACCATTGATCTGATCTCTAGATTTTGTTAGAGACTGGTAAATGTTATAGAAATTAGAGGAGTAACACTAGTTTGGTTGGTTTACGTTAACTTACTGTGACAGAAAGAAACCGACCTACATTCAAAACATTTCTTCAATAAACTGCAATTGTCCTCCGGGGAAAAATAAAGTTGTTTTGAATTGACTTGAATATGCTCACTGGAAAAGGATGGAGATTCATAAACTTTTCTATAAAGATGAATAAAAAGACAGTAGATCAGAGGTACTCTTGGAATGTAGCTTCTTAATTTCTTGAAAAAATGTTTATCATGACAATCATTGAAGAGATGTTGATCAAACAAGATTGCTGTCACATAGCAGCAATCAATGAAGCCTTTCCCTGCCTCTATCCACCACACATTGTTTCCAAGTAGAAGAGAAGAGAAGAAAACTACAACACGTGTGATCCTTTGATTGGAGTGGCAGATTAGAATTAGCAGCCTAGGTATGCACAATGAATGCCGCGCATGTGGAGAGGTGTGGGCGTGGTGAAAGAAGACGGGAGGAGCACTGGGAGAAGGCTAATGGGGTTTGTTTAGCTGTTAGAAACTATGCAGAGTGTGGGGTGGTGACCAAGGGTGCTGGTGGTAGGGGGGCTACTGTTGGGCCAGGCCTGTGTCTCAGGGCTTACTGCCCTCCTACAGGGTTGATGGACAGGGGGAGGGCCTGCCTTTTACAGAGAGGTAGTTATAGATAAAACCCATTGGCTGCAGTACTGCAGTTTGAGACACAGAGAGAGAAAATTATGTCTCTGTAATCATGAAGTGGGTGGAGAAGCGAACATTTTCCCTTCAAAGCAAATACATATCATAACATAAGGCTAAAACACTTTTTGATAATGTCCAATATTGTGTCCTGATATTCAAAGGTTTAAAAAATAATACCACAATACACTTATTTCCGTCTTCTCTTCACATTATCCGCACTAAAAGCCATGTGTCCGGAAGCTCTTGGGTTTTACATGACACCTCTGAAGCCACCTAATTTACTATAACCCCAAGTACACACAGAACTTCCACACTGATACGCAATTATTAAGATGAGCCCATAAGCCCGATGTGTTGTCAAGCTGCTAGGAATGGTTTTAAACCAACAATTTTATTTTAAACAAGCTTGTTACCAAACCATTACCTGTTATCATTTCTGCTCTGATACACCAAAGCACAGAAAGGGGAAAAATAAACACAATGCCTCTATATACCTGTGGCTTAATCATACTGTGTAAAGGCACAAGAAAGTTCTGAAGATAATTTCAGTGACTGGCTTGTTGTGTAATCAAACCAGAGATCACATTAATGTTCACCTTACAGTTAACTCCCTGTCTCTAAACCAAGGACGGGAGGCAAGCTTATAGTTCCAGGTTTGGCAGAGTATAGATTCAGAACCCTGTCAGAATCTGACATGCGTCCATACCTTTAATTAGCTTCTTAAACAAGACATCAATTTTGTCGTCCTCTTGAAACCCTTTTTCTGTGTGGACATAACAAAGCAAAGCAACAATATCTTGACTTTCACTATACTGAGTGCATTTTAAGATGTAAGAAAGGGGGGCGTGGTCCGATAACACAATATTGCCTATAGAACATGATAAAGCAAGAGACATTTTTGAGGAGGGAATAAAAATGTAATCAATTCTGGTGTGGCTTTTATGTGGGGCCGAAAAAAAAGTGACTGGATTAGGGTTCTATATAATACTCCGACAGCAGCGGTTCTGACTAATGGGCTGAGATCCGATAACTTCCCCCTCCACCGCGGGAATAGGCAGGGTGACCCTGCTCTTTGATATTGCTATTGAGCCGCTGGCCCAAGCAGTAAGGCAAAACACTTTAATTTCTGGTATTTTCGTTGGTGAAAAGGAACACTACTTTACTAATTACTTTATATGCGGATGACATTTTGATACATTTATCTTCTGTTCCCTGCTTGATTGAGGTCATTTCGTCATTCAGCGCCTTTTCAGGATATAAAATTAACTTTGCAAAATCCAAGGCCATGCCGCTGGGGTCGTTAACATGTGTTCCAGATATGGCTGAGCCCTTCCCGTTCCGTTGGTCTCTCACCGGTTTTGTTTATTTAGGAGTGCATGTAACACCCACTTTTGGTCAGCTGTTTAAGTCCAATTTCATCTTGGATGCTATAAGGGCGGACTTGGACCGCTGGGCCCCTCTCCCTCTTTCTTGGCTAGGTAGGGTTGCTCTTATAAAAATGAACGTCCTGCCTAGATTGCTGTACCCACTGCGAATGATCCCTATCTTATTATCCAACAAGGTTATCAAGATGCTTGAAGGCTGGCTAAGCTCCTTCATTTGGAGCAAAAGGAAGCCCAGTCTCAAGATGATTAAACTTCAAATGGCAGGTTGTGATGGAGGGTTAGATGTGCCAAATCTCAGATTTTAACAACTGGCATCACACCTGTGGGTGATTGCAAGCTGGCGAAATTGTGATCCAGCCTCGATTTGGCACGATATTGAATCCTCTCAGTCAAAGTGTCCCTTGTTGAATCTTTGAAATATCTTGAATCTGTTAAAAAACACTGTGCTAACCCTGTCACTCTTAGTACCATCAGAGCCTGGAGATCCATTTGCTCTATAGAAGGGCGGGCTCAGTTATCGTCTCCTCCCACTCCCATTCTTGATAACCCTGAAGAAAATAGGTGATCTATTTAAAGGCCAGATTTTACTATCCTTCCAGCAGTTGCAACAACAATTTGGTTTATTCAATAAGGGTGACTTATACAGATACTTACAAATTAGAGATTTCATAGTTAAAGACACCACCTTAACGACTAACAACACCATTTTGTGTGTAGAGAAGGCATTGTCTCTGCAGATTAGTAAGAAATGTATTACTGTTTTTTACAGAGCTCTGAACTCTAATTCTCCTCTTACCTCACAGACCACCAAGCAAGCTTGGGAGAAAGATCTAGGCGTTGCTATAGATGATGCTGACTGGCAGGAAGTCTGGTCTCAGGCCATGAACATTTCTGTGTGTAACCGCACCAAATCCATACAGTTCCGAATTGTACATCGCACGCATATAACACCTGTTGTCAAGAACAAAATGGATGCTAATATCGCCCCACTCTTCTGGAAATGCAACTCTGAGACTGGTAATTATGTCCACTGCCTCTGGTCATGTGTGAATTTACAAAGCTACTGGTCTAGTATTTTGATTGAACTGACTGTTATCTTTGGTGTCCCAATACGGATGGACCCTATGTGCCTGATACTTGGTCTCCCGGATGGTCGGATCACTGACAGTAAACACAGGAGACTTTTCAAAATACTGTCTTTTGCTGCTAGAAAGAAAATTCTAATCTTCTGGAACAAGAATGTTGCTCCAACAAAAAAGTCATGGCACAACATTGTTATGGACTGCATTCCTAGTGAATACATCACGTGCATGCTTCATTCCAAAATAGATGCCTTCTATAAGGTCTGGGACCCTTACTTGCAGCATATCGGGCCCACACTGTCATCTTCCTTGCTTCATGGATTTCCAAGATCAGCCTAGCCTGTCTTTGTGACTTTGTCTTAAGTGGTTACGAGCACCTTGTAGCCTTACTATGTTTGTATGATCTGTATTGACTCCTATCTGGACTCTGCCTTGTCTTGATGTGGGGGATTGAGGGGGAGG
Organism: Pseudopleuronectes americanus; assembly: GCA_038501795.1. Lineage (NCBI taxonomy): Eukaryota > Metazoa > Chordata > Actinopteri > Pleuronectiformes > Pleuronectidae > Pseudopleuronectes > Pseudopleuronectes americanus. The sequence continues at coordinate 334,775 of CM076729.1, read as the reverse complement.
GGGGCGGGTTGGAAAATGTGGCCACTGTCATTTATTTTTACTTTCTTAATTATTTTCTATTTACTGTACCCACATGCCCACATTCTGTTGTTTGTTTCCCTTCTCTGTTGTGTCTGAACAGTTCTGTATGTTTTGTGTTATGAGAAAATTTAATAAAAATATTATTGAAAAAAAAAGAAAAAAAAAGCAGACGACAGGAGATTAAAGGAATAAACTATGGAATGAGTGATCAATATCTGAGGGAAATCCAGGACAGACAAAAAAACACTCCCAATTATCAGGCAGTATCGTGAGAAGGGGAGAAGAGCCGCACTTACTGTGGATAAAATTTACATAGACAGCCAACTCTTCCAAGACAGCAACATCACCACTTGGATTTAAAACACTTGACAGAATGCCAATAATAAATAAATAATACAACTCAATTCTTTCTTGCAACATCTTTCTCTTCTCTCTCGCTCTGTTTTACCTACCTACCCACGTGGATTGGTACCAAATTAGGTACTAAAATTGTTGGTACCCAACAATTTTTCATAACACAAAACATACAGAACTGTTCAGACACGACAGAGAAGGGAAAAAAACAACAGAATGTGGGCATGTGGGTGCCCAACAATTTTAGTGACCATTGTGGGTTTTTCTTTCTTTAATGGAAGGGTACCCACAATTTCATCCTTGTGTGTATATCTCCCTCTCTATCTCTGTCTTTCTCTAAGTCTGCATATACATATTTATCTACCTGTTTATTTGGTTGTCTGTCTGTCTGTGTCTGCCCATTATCAGTCTGTCTGCTTTTGTCTGTCTACTTGTAAACACTTCTTCCCCGTATATGTCTATGGTCCTGGCGGGGATAAACAAGTGGCTATACGCATTACATGTTTGTATGAGAATGCATACATGAGTGTATATATGGATATGTGACTGTGTATGGGGGTGTGAATGGATGTGTACATGTATGAATATCTTATATAAACAGTTAACAAAAGTCATCTACCAATGGAATTACAAATATGTATGTGCTAAAGTATGTAGTACTCCATGTGTATTTGAAAATGTACATAACATGTATATAACGGAAAAAGTAACATTTGTATTTAACTAGGATGTACTCCAATGTTTGGGTGTTAGTGTATCTGTGTGCATGGGTGTGTATATGAGCATGTATGTGTGTATGTATATGATTGTATATGTAAGGAAAGAAATAACATTAACCCCTAACCATCAACTGAAATATGTGTGTATATGTGTAATTATACCCGAGTGTAAAAGAACACCCACCCTCTAGGTATCTGTGTTTGAGTGTGTCTGTGTGTGTGTGTGTTGGTGGGTGGGTTGGTGTGGGTGGGTGGTATGCGTGCATGCGTGCATGTCTAGTAGGGCTGCAGCTGGGGATTACCTTCATTGTGGATGGATATGTTAATCATTTTGATCATTATTTTTCGTTAGTAATTGATGATCCCATAAAATGATGATAGAATATGCTAAAACCAGCAAACCTGTTTTATTAATTTATTATTATATATTAGTTTCTACTTCCTCTTCTTTCTTCTCAACTGATTTACTGATAATTGTGGCTTTAATGTGTGTATGTGTTTATGTGTGTGTGAGAGAGCGAGAGAGAGAGAGAGAGAGAGAGAGAGAGAGAGAGAGAGAGAGAGAGAGAGAGAGAGAGAGAGAGAATAAGTGTATATAGAAATATGTTATTTATATTTATTATTTAGTGTTTCTGTGTTCACCAGATGTGTATAAGTATATTTGATAGTCAAGGATAGATTGAAGGAACAACTTCGGAAAGCTCAACCTTAACTTTGAGTTTACACCCAGTTAGTCTCTGATTAATATACCACTGTGACCTCTTTGTGCACAATGTCCTTGTGTGTTTAAGTGTTAGTCTGTCTTTGTTTATCTTCACTACCTCTCCTTGTTTTCATTCTGCTTGTCTGCTTTCCTCCCCCTTCCCCGGTATCATATCCCTCTTGTTTGGGAAGATTGTATAAAAACAAATCAGGATGTCAATAACTGTACCAAATCTATAAACAAATCCAATGCCCAAACACAAATTCAGATGTAATGTCCGTTGCATTAACTCGCCGGCTAAAGAAAAACAAATCATGAATCACCTCAAAAAATGTAAAGCTGAGTGTGTGTTAATGACAATACAAGAAGTTAAAATGCAGCTCTTTAATCAAACATAATTTGGGTTAGGATTAACTAATGAAAATCAGACATTGCCATTGTGGTTCAACAGAATCATTTAAAAAAAAATTAATGAAAATGGCATGGGCAAAAATGATGGTACCCCTAGAAAAGATTGAAAATAATTTGACCATAGGGACATGTTAAACTAAGGTGTGTCCTCTAATTAGCATCTCAGGTGTCTTCAAACTTGTTATCAGTCAGTCTGCCTATTTAAAGGGTTAAAAGTAGTCACTGTGCTGTTTGATATCATGGTCTGTACCATAGACTGGAATTTGCCTAAATGCACATTGACAAGCCACAAAGCTTCTGGGAGAAAGCTTTTTGGCAAGTCACATCAGCTCTATGTTCACAGACGCAAAAACTAAGCATACAAAGAAAAGAACACTGTATCTAGTAGGGATGAGCGAGTACAGCATTATCTGTATCTGTATCTTTATCTGTTAACCATATGAATTATCTGTATCCGTATCCGTACTCGGAGTGGGCGGGGCCTAACCCGGAAGTGGGTGTGATTTAACCCGGAAGTGGGCTGGATTTAACCCGAAAGTAGACCTGGTTGTCTTGAAACGGGCGGGGCTTTAACCAGTATGTTATTTTAAGCATGCAATTGATATGGGTTGATCAGAAATTGTTATATTTATTGCTGATTAGAAAACTATTACAGGACAGCATCAGCATTGAGCTTCAGATCAATGATTTTGATCACAATAGCAAACAAACTATTTACAGAACAAGTTTTGCAACAATGAATACAACACATGCTGTTGCAATTATGAAGTGAAATGTAATAAGTGTTTTCATACTCCTATTTATTTCCACACCAGGTGTGGGCGATGAATGTGATGTGATGATGTGCGCTGAAGGATAATGTGCGCCCCTTGATGATATGCGCCGCACGGTGATGTGCGCCGCAGGGTGATATGCGCCGCAGGCTGATGTGCGCCACAGGGTGATGTGCGCCACACGGTGATGTGCGCCGCAGATTGATGTGATGATGTGGGCGATGAATGTGATGTGATGATGTGACCTGAAGGATAATGTGCGCCCCTTGATGATGTGCGCCGCACGGTGATGTGCGCCCCTTGATGATGTACATTGCACCGTGATGTGCGCCGCAGGGTGATGTGCGCCGCAGGCTGATGTGCGCCACAGGGTGAAGTGCGCCACACGGTGATGTGCGCTGCAGGCTGATGTGCGCCACACGGGGTTGTGCGCCGCTTGATGATGTGCGCCGCACGGTGATGTGATCCGCCTGATGATGTGCGCCGCACGGTGATGTGCGCCGCAGATTGATGTGATGATGTGGGCGATGAATGTGATGTGATGATGTGACCTGAAGGATAATGTGCGCCCCTCCATGATGTGCGCCGCAGGGTGATGTGCGCCGCAGGGTTATGTGCGCCACACAATGATATGCCCGCAGGGTGATGTGCGCCACACGGGGATGTGCGCCGCAGGGTGATATGCGCCGCAGGCTGATGTGCGCCACACGTTGATGTGCGCCACACGTTGATGTGCGCCACACGTTGATGTGCGCCACACGTTGATGTGCGCAGCAGATTGATGTGATGATGTGACCTGAAGGATAATGTGCGCCCCTTGAGGATGTGCGCCGCACGGTGATGTGCGCCGCTTGATGATGTGCGCCGCAGGATGATGTGCGCCGCAGGGTAATGTGCGCCGCAGGCTGATGTGCGCCACACGGGGTTGTGCGCCGCTTGATGATGTGCGCCACACGGGGTTGTGCGCCGCAGGGTGATGTGCGCGTGGCGCATATCACCCTGCGGAGCACATCACCCTATGGCAGGCAGAGACGCAACGCGAGTCGCTTTCTACCAGCACCACGTCTGAACGAACCCACGTTTAACAGAACTCTACTGGTTAATAAGTAAGTACAAACTGAAATAAAAACAAACTTCAAGCTGAAGAAACTCTAAACGTTAACGGAAAAGACCCGCGAACCTGAGTGACTGAGAGACAGAGAGCTGTTCTGTGAGTGAGTGAGCAGAGCGGTGTGTGAAGGGGAGGAGCGCTGTGACGCTGTGTGAGGATTTTCATTCAGTCCGAGCACAGATATTGACTCGTATTACTCGTATAATAATCGTGCTCGGCAAAAGTGCTTTATCCGTACCGGATACTCGTTTCAGCCGAGTATCCGGCTCATCTCTAGTATCTAGTGTGAAACATAGAGGCTCAGTTATTTTCTGGGGGTGCTTTGCTGCATCTGGCACAGGGTGTCATGAATATGTGCAGGGTACAATGAAATCTCAAGACTATCAAGGAATTCTGGAGCTAAATGTGCTGCCTAGTATCAGAATGCTTGGTCTCAGTCGCAGGTCATGGGTCCTCCAACAGGATAATGACCCAAAACACACAGCTAAAAACACCCAAGAAGGACTAAGAGCAAAACTATGGACTATTCTGAAGTGGCTTTCTATGAGCCCTGATCTAAATCCTACTGAACATCTGTGGAAGGAGCTGAAACATGCAGTCTGGAGAAGACATCCTTCAAACCTGAGACAGCTGGGGCAGTTTGCTCACTAGGAGTGGGCCAAAATACCTGTTGACAGGTGCAGAAGTCTCATTGAGAGTTACAGAAATCGCTTGATTGCCTCAGAAAGTTGTGCAATGAATCATTAAGTAAAGGGTACCGTCGTTTTTGTCCAGGCCATTTTCATTCTTATGATTCTGTTGAACCACAATTCATAAGCAATGTCTGATTTTCATTAGTTAATTTTCAGTAAATTTGTATTTATTATAACTTTTGTCAGTTTCAAGTTATTTCAGTGACCATTGTGTTTTCTTTTTCTTTAACGAAAGGGTACCAACAATTTTGTCCATGTGTGTATATGTATACTTTAATCTGGATGATGTTTTCTACACGTGGCATCTATTGCACTTCTGTCCGTCCTGGGAGAGGGATCCCTCACATGTGGCTCTCTCTGAGGTTTCTACGTATTTTTACCCTGTTAAAAGGGTTTTTAGTAGTTTTCCCTTACTCTTGCTGAGGGTTAAGGACAGAGGATGTCACACCCTGTTAAAGCCCTATGAGACAAATTGTAATTTGTGAATATGGGCTATACAAATAAAATTTGATTGATTTGATTGATTGATATGTCATTTCCGGTAGTGTGATGATGTTCGTGACTTTTCTAGCATGTTTAGCATCCAAAAAAAGGGATCAACTTGAAAAAATAAACATCAACCTTCGGCACATTGCCACGACCAAAACATTCAACAAAAACGTACAAGATTCATTGCCTATCATCAAAATATATATATGTATAGCCAATATGCATAGAAAAAAATGTCATGTCTGTTTGATATATGAATGTTGTTCAATAATAAAACCTAATGTTAAAAATAATGTTGATATGGCACACTAATTGACAAAGAAATGTCACATTGGCACTTGCTGTGAAAAAGGTTGCTGACCCCTGGTCTAAAGCGTCTTCTGACCAAATTTCAGCTGGATGTAGTCAACCTGCTATGAGGAGTACATCACAGTATAAAATATTAAATGTATTGTTGCCAGTAGGGGGCACTGTTACTATGACTGAATGTTGACATGTAGATATGTTCGCGCCAGGACTGTCACAACTTCAGTCAGCTCGTAACATTTTCATTGTCTCATCTTATTTTTTGCATGGACTAATTCACATATCATTTCAGAATTCAGCCACTCCCCCATGCCCTGCATCACCTCTTTCCACGGATCCCATAACCTGCCCCACCCCCAGATTCACCTGCCTTCCATCAGTCATTAGTCACCCAGTATAAATACCGGCTCATTTCCACTGTTCTCTGCCAGATTGCCCAGAAGCGACGCCAAAGCGACGCTTAAGCGCAGCGCCAAGCCTTAAATAAAAGCTGGCTCCCATCCATTCCTGTGTTAAACCTTTGTGCGGGTCACACCGGAGGCTGAAGCGCCGCGCTGCACCAAGGCTGCCTCGCGCCGTGCAGTGATCGTTTCGGCATCGAATCTATTTTTTGCGCTTGACGCGAGCGTTTCACGCCAGGAAACACACTGAAAAATGATTTTAAACGATATTGATGACTGATTGATTGATTGATTTTATATGATTTAAATGATCAAATATGCATCCCATACTTTGAAGTCCCCTTCTGTTGTCCTGGAGTTTTTATTTGACCAATGACATTATTAAATGTCCCCCTCTGCCCATCCACTACAGCCACACAAGCATTGATAAAGATAAAAAGAGAGAGAGGGGGGGCTATGTATTCTCCACATAGGCTTGAGTGGAGAAAACGTAATTTACCCTCGACACCCGACATTTAACGGAGCAAACAGCGGAGAAGTTCTTCAACATGAATGACATTAAATTAATAATTGAAGTACAGTGAGTTGTATGTTCCTCGAAACATGTTGTATAAAGAGAACACCAAGAAAGACAAATGTTGGGACGCTGTTGCTTAATGTTGGAGCAACAAGTAAGTATATGCTTGAATACTACTGGATCAACGGGTGAAAACGAATTCAACCCAAGCGCACTTTGATGACGTGGTTGATTACGTTACCGTTGATCATCTGTCCATCATCGTATAAAGCCCGCCCTGACAATCTGATTGGCCCGGTCGATTTCGTACCGGGCATAATTTCTCCCCAACGGAGCGACTCCAGACCGAACTTCCCGACCTCAAATGTTGTGGGCGGGGCTAAGTTCGTCTGGCATCCAGGCTAGTCTGGAGCCTCTCGCCTTGAGAAAATCATGTTAGAGATGAGAGTCGCTCAATGGCACCTATGGCTCACTCTCACTGGGCTGCCAGAGGCCCAGCATTCTGAGTTGCTCCATCACGCTGGGTTCACACCGGACACGGAAGCACCCCGAAGCTCCGAACAGGGTAAAGTCTCACACTAAACAAATTGCCATGGCAGCATCTACAAGTTTATGCACATGTAAATGGAGTATATATAAATCAATCAATCAATCAATCAATCAATCAATCAAACAAATTGTATTTGTATAGCCCATATTCACAAATTAAAATTCATCTCATAGGGCTTTAACAAGGTCTGGCATCCTCTGTCCTGAACCCTCAGCAAACGTAAGGAAAAACTACTAAAAACCCTTTTAACAGGGTAAAAATAAGTAGAAACCTCAGAGAGAGGGATCCCTCTCCCAGGACGGACAGAAGTGCAATAGATGCCACGTGTAGAAAACATTCATCATTAAAGTCTTTAGCGGCATTGATGCATTCCCGCTGCAATCACATTCCATGGTCAGCAACCAGCAGGACCACAATCCACCATCCAGACCAGAGGCCTCTCCAGTCCTCAGTCACCATCCACTGCCGCCCACCAGGACCCACCACGAGCCACCGCTGTGGCCCTGGTCCACCTCCTGTACCCAGTGCCAACACGACACAGGGTCCGCCACCAGCACCACGATCAGCCCACACGACACAGAATCCGCCACACTGGGTCCACCACTGCGACCCCGATGCGCGATCCACAAACAGCAATCCATGGTGCAGCCACAGAGGCCCTGGATCTGCGGGTGATAAAGCAAAGGGATTCCGGGGAAGGGGGATCGGGATGGAGAAGAGGGAGGAGAAGCTGGAAAAGAAGCTCCGTGTGTCATGTGTCATAAAATAGAACAAGTTACGTTCTGCCGCACTAATTAACTCTAACTATAAAGCATTATGTCACTAGAGAAACATTATGCCAAAGTTTCATAGCGGATATGTTGACTTGTTGAAAGGGATTAATACCAAATTTTTCCATATTTACAGTATATTTGGTCCTTTTTCGCCCGCCAGGTCAGAAACACCTGTTCACTCTAAGGTACACAACTGAAAATATATACCTAACATCCACTGGTGGCTGTTTATATCTACTAATGATTGAAAACTTATCTAGTAAAGAAGACCATCAAACATACAAGGGATATTCACCATCTTGTCCTATGTTCTAAAAAAGGGAATTATGATCAAGTATTTATCAATAATTACACTATACAAACCCAAAAAGAATGAATTCATTTATTTATGTGAGTCCAGGAATAATTACACATAAATAGATAAAAGGGAACAGCCCGCATCCACAACCTGGTAATGTGGAGGAATTTGGCTTTGGTCTTCAGGGAATTGTTAATGGTGCTTATTTACTGTATAAAGCGCCTTTATAGTCTTGACCAGGGCCGGTCTTTCCTACAGGCGACATAGGCGGTTGCCTAGGGCGCCACTCAGAGGGGGGCGCCAAAAACTGCGCCGAGCAAAAAAACAAAATTATAATAAAAAAATATTATATTAAATATTTTTTGCTAGGCAGAGTTTTTTGCGCCCCATTCTATATGTGGTATGGCCAAAATATTGTATTTAACTTTAACAGTAATTAAAGTAGTTTCATTAGAGAAATCAGTAAATGACCGCAGCACTCAGGTGGAATGTTTGGCACGGGAGCAGTTGCACCCCCGTCTCTTTGAGGGTAACGGCCGCCCACATGCCAGGTGCAGTCTGGATGAGGAACTGAATGTTCATCTCATTTCTCATTTTCGTCCGCTTATCCGGGGTCGGGTCGCGGGGGGAGCAGCTCAAGCAGGGGGCCCCAGACTTCCCTTTCCCGGGCCACATTGACCAACTCTGACGGGGGGATCCCGAGGCGTTCCCAGGCCAGTGTTGAGATATAATCTCTCCACCTAGTCCTGGGTCTTCCCCGAGGTCTCCTCCCCACTGGACGTGCCTGAAACACCTCCCAAGGAAGGCGCCCAGTGGGCATCCTTACCAGATGCCCGAACCACCTCAGCTGACTCCTTTCTAAGTAAAGGAGCAGCGGCTCTAATCCGAGTTCCTCACGGATGGCTGAGCTTCTCACCCTATCCCTAAGGGAGACGCCAGCCACCCTTCTGAGAAAACTCATCTCGGCCGCTTGTACCCGCGATCTCGTCCTTTCGGTCATCACCCAGCCCTCATGACCATAGGTGAGGATAGGAACAAAGATCGACCGGTAGATCGAGAGCTTTGCCTTGCGGCTCAGCTCTCTTTTCGTTACAACGGTGCGGTAAAGCGAACGCAATACCGCCCCCGCTGCTCCGATTCTCCGGCCAATCTCACGCTCCATAGTACCCTCACTCGCGAACAAGACCCCGAGGTACTTGAACTCCTTCACTTGGGCTAAGGACTCACAACACGGAACTGAATGTTCCGTGTCGTTATTGCTGCTGCATTCATCCTGTATTCTACAGGTTAGTAGTGGGTGAGAGTCACCTACGTTAGCTCCTAAAGCTTCGCTTGATCACCACGGGTGTCATTGAGACATATTGATATCGTTTTGATTGTCTACTTAGACTGGTAAAAACTCAGAAACTCCGCTGGGCAGTGAGGCGAAACACATTCGCCTGTATAGGTGTCTACGTCGTCTTGCAGGCGGGTCGCGATAGTATTAATTTACTTTACAGTGTTCAGCTCCGACACACACAGACTCTGTAATTAAGTCATGTATTGTTATTATGCCTTATAAAGACCAGTTATAAGCTAATGTTCAATAGGTCTATATTGTAAATGTTTATATTGCTTTATGAGTGATAATGTATATTAATATGTTTGAAGTAAAGAGACACCATAATAATTGAATTGCCAGGAGTGAAGCTTGCCTAGAGCGCCAAATGTGCTAGGGCCGGCCCTGGTCTTGACCACACAAAGTCCTTTACAGTACAGTTTAGCCATTCACCCATTCATACACACATTCATACAATAGATTTATGCACAGCACTTTCTATATCACACATGACCCACACACTACAAGAACAGCCGTCAGGAGTAATTCGGGGATCAGTATCTTGCCAAAGGACACTTTGGAATGGGAGTAACTGGGATCAAACCACCTCCTGAGACACTGCTGCCCACAGATTCCAGAGACCCCCCATCCCCACACAAAAAAGGGCTGTTAATTTGTTGCGCATGACCCCAGGCTTTGTGTTCGACATGAATCTAGTTTGAAAAAGTGCTTTTATCTGCCTTCTAAATATGTCTGAGCTCAAAAGGTTGTGATGCTTTTATATTCAACAGGGAGGGAGACAAAAGCAAAAGGTTGCTAGTGCTGATCCCTGACAAACACAATCTCTTTAACTACAAGCCTATGCATTGGTAAATATTTTTTCGGGAGGTGGAGGCAGAATGAAATTATTTGTAGAGTTTATGTTGACATAGAGTGGTAACAGCTTATAGTGATCATGGTTGTCCCGTACCAAGATCTTCACTTTAAGCGGCTGAATACTATAAACGGCTTGCGTAGCTTCTACATGATAGTCCTGGAACTTGAGGAAAAGGCAACATTGCGCTCTCTCTCTCTCACTCTCTCTTCTCAGACACATACACCGACAGAACTGACATCTCTGACCTGCTAAACTTTAAACATGGATTAGTTTGAAATGACACCACATAGTCATTGATAGCTTTGGATTCATCCGCCTGACCCAATTGCTTTTTTCTTCTCTCCTACTGACACAATCATACACACACACAAACACTGTTATCGGACACATGTATAAACTCAGATTGGGTTAAAACTTGTTTGGTTTGGCTCAATTCAGTTGACAGTGAGCAGCTTGAATGATAACCACATAGCAGTAAGTTACTGACAGCGGCGGTAAAAACAAACTTTTTAGGGTCCAAACGTGTTTCGTATCACCAGAAGCCTTGTTTATAAAATCTGATTTATAAAACCATGAACACGCACTGCTGTCAAAATGTTCACTTTATAAATCAAAGTCAACCTGGAAACGATCGCCTTTGGATCTGCCACCAGGTCCGCCATCTACACGCACACATTCAACCATAAATTGACAATGGTAATCCACATCAAAGGTTGATTACTATATCCTTGATCAATATCCAGTTTCCACTGTTTATTAAGAGATATGGTTATGCAATATGATCATTGGGAAGGATGTAGGTTGTGGTTCTGTTAAACTATACTGCCCTTTTTCGTCACAGTCGGTTAAACTTCAGGGATATCAATCTATATAACTAGGAAGCGCAAGTGATTGGAAATCAATTTCATCTGATGAAAGTGACAACAGGTGCAATGGAGAGGCAAAAGCAGGGGCGGCTTCTGGCATAGGCGGTTGCCTAGAGCGCAAAAGAGGTCAACAGAGGATGTACTTCCTGCAGCAGCTGAAGAAATTCAACCTGCCAAAGACAATGATGGTGCACTTCTACACCTGCATCATCGAGTCCATCGCCACCTCCTCCATCACCATCTGGTTCGCTGCGGCCCCCGCAGACGACAAAAGGAGGCCGCAGCGTATAATCCGTTCTGCTGAGAAGGTGATCGGCTGCAATCTGCCATCTCTACAGGACCTGTTTGCCTCTAGGACCCTGAGGCCTGCAAGAAAGTTTGTGGCTGATCCTTCCCAGCCGGGTCACAAACTCTTTGAGGTTCTTCCTTTGGGCGGGAGGCTGGGGTCCATCAGGACCAAAACCTCACGCCACAAGACCAGCTTCTTCCCGGCTGCAGTTGGCCTTATCAACAATGCCCGGGACCCCACCTGACTTGGACTTTTATTCCGCCCCCACACCTCAAGGATGTGTTAAATTAACACATTATATCATATTATATTATACTGCACTACAATGCATATTGCAATCTGACACTGTTCACTGTTTAGCATTTTGAATTTCACTTTTTAATTCACTTTTTATATCTTTTATTTATTTTTATTTAGAAATGTTTATGTCAAAATAAATGTTACTTGAATACATATTGGAAAAAAGTGAGTAAATAAGAAGTAAATAGTGAGTAAATATATACTGGTTTCATTTCCCAGATTTTTGCCCTCACATGATGAAATTTCCCCATCTTCAATTATGTACTTAATCCACACATTTGTCAGTTGTGTCTAAACAGACAGACACTCACAAGCACATACTCTCTTGTGGGGAGGGGGGCGGCTACAGGCTTGTGTAGGTCAGTCACCTGTGAAGACCATCATCATTTACCCCTGAACCAGAGGGAGAAAGGCGCCCCCTGTGTGAACTGCATATATAGTCTATGGTGAACTGCCATGAGTCACATTATGAGTTGCAGTGATGAAAATTTACGGAGGTTGGATCTGCCTGCCTGTGATCAATTTGTTAGCTTGATTTTTGGTGTGGTGTTGAATCCAGGCCTCAAATGGGTTGATGATTTTCATTTCCTCTGACCCTTTCTCTGTCATTTTGTTCTCAACAAATTATACAATGTACATCAGTAAAGATTTTCCACATGAAAAATGTGTTTATCAAGATCTGATATGTGATTTAGGTGTCCCCTTAAGTTTTTTGAGCAGTGTAGAATGAATTAAATATAAAGGTGTTTCTGTCATTTAGCAGCTACATTTCCTTCTAAGAGACTATGCTAAATTGTAACCTAGTTTTATGAATTGAAAGTCAGCTATTTGTATTTACTAGTAATTTGGATATATAAAACGGCTAATTAATTTTAATCATATTTTTTCCCCTCCAAAATGTCAATCCTGTTTGTAATATTCTTATATTAGTTTCATACATGGTCAATTTGACCTTTACTTTTGACCACTGGAATGTAATCACTTTATCTTTGATTCCCAGGGACAACTGATAAGAATTGTATTGATCTACTGAACATGGTCAGCTGTCTTGACACTGAAATGTTGGTCAGTGGCCCTCTACCACCAGTCAGAGGAGGAGCTGAGAAATTCAGAAATTGTTGGCATTGAACACGTGGCTTTCAACTGCATGTATTGTTAATTTATTGACAACATTTTTTGATATATTTTTAATTGATTGTGTATGATTAAAATCAAACAGTTGTTTAAATATAGTGGGGGCTTTTTGAGGCCTCTATTTGATAGGAGTTGATGTGAAAGGGGGACAGAGAAAGAATAGTGGGTGAAACGCAGCAAATGGCTGCAAGTTGGAATCGAACCTGGGCCGCTGCAGAGGCTTGAAGGTTTGTTATGGGGCGCACTTAATTCAATTTAAATAATTAAATAATATCGAAATAATCTTGTTCCATTAATTATATATATATTTAGTTTATAGTATGTTTATTGAGCATCGAGGATACAAAATGAGGACATAAAATAGATACTGTACAATGCTCACATTTTTCAAATTTTTACACTTTACAGTAACCCCCCATCCCCAGCCCTCCTCCCACCCACCCACGCCTCCTTCTGTCTCTAAGTGAAGGGACAAGAAAAAAGAGAAAAAGAAACAAAACAATACAAAAAAAAAGAAACTAGAAACAAAAACACAAAGTAAAATAAAGAAAAGCTAAAATTTTGGGAATGTAAGTTGTAGTGATACGTCAGCAGACTCAGATATCTCACTAAGTCTATAATGAACAACAAGGGGTTCCAGATATTGTCAAATTTCCTCAGAGAGCCCTTGAGGGAAAACCTTAATCTGTCCAACTTTAAGTTGTGTAGAAAACCTATTTAACCCATTGAGTGTAGGATGGGCACATACAGAAGAGTTGTGGACTGATTTAAGGATATTGTCCCGCTTCAAAATTGAGCCCCAGATCCTGTTCCCACAAATGTTTTGTGTGTTGTGGGAAAACTGAAGTGATGGTCCATTGAATTAAAAATACCATTAATTAAATTATGATATGTAGATCAAAATTAATGGGGACATAAAGATTTGTTAAAGATCTTGGTCATGCTAAGACCATAAGGAGATGACGATTTCACTTGATCTGAGTTTCTAGGTGGAAATCCTGTTTAAACAGGAAATTAAGGAGTACAAAATCTTTTTGAAAAACAAAGACCATTTGAAACAAAGCAAAAGAGAAATGAACCAATCCACACTAATTTGGGGACATTTTGGTGTGAGTCGGTCAAAGGAATGCGCTGTAATAAGTTTCCATTTTACACTTAAATACAGCGTTTTGACTTGGATTTAAAAGGTCAAATTTGGCTCAAATAAATATACATATGAAGAAATATAAATTATCTATCAGTGTCCCTGCAGTACCAAATCAGACCTGCAGCTTTAATAAAATCAACATATAAAAATAAAGAGTAATATGTTAGAATTATTTCCACAACTCGGGTTTTCAGACTTTCAGTTACCTTAATGTCCCTACTATCTTTGGGTTTTGGACGGTTAATCTGGAGTAAACAACACACTGTACATAATGTATCTGCAAGCAGATCTTAGGACATGTTTAAGTGTTTAGTAATGTACAGTTTTTGTTAATTACAATAACTCTGTGAAAAGCCTTTATTATCAAGATGTCCAAGTAAGTCTGTGAAAAGGCTCCAGTTTGTCCAAAATGCTGGAGCACGAGTGCTGACAGGAACAAGAAGGAGAGATCCTATTACTCCTGTCTTAGCTTCCTTGCATTGGGTCCCTGTAAAATTCAGAATCAAATTTAAGATCCTGTTCCTCTCATACAAAGCCCTTAACAATCAAGCGCTTATAAAACTGTATTGTCCAAATAGATAACTTCTGTTACCACCTTTCTGCTATCTAATGATACATACAATGCATCACAATTTACAAAAACACTAAATGAAGTCTTAAAATGTCATGCTTTGTATAACCAACAACCAAAAGCAAAACAAAAGCATTTTACTCTGAAAACAGAAAAGGGCACGTTTAGCAGTTTGCTAGATACATAACGTTTGATAAACTGACCGTCAAAATTGTTGATGATAACTCATCAATAATTTCGTAATTTAATTCTCACAGATAAACTGAACTTGTACATCTGTAACAGGTCTACCAAATAATTAAATATGCAATACTAGATAACATTTCATACCAGAAAGTGGAACAGATCTATAGATCTGTAACAAAGTATAAAAACTTTTTACATGTATATTGTGGCATTGACTGTACATGTAAAGATAATGGAGGAAAATCATTCATGCCTACCATGTGTTAGGCAACAAGCGTGTCTGGTTAACCTGCGCTCTGAGAGCACCTGTATGAGGCCAATAGGTAATGAGAGGTTTCTTTATATGCTTTATGTGTGTGTGTGTGTGTGTGTGTGTGTGTGTGTGTGTGTGTGTGTGTGTGTGTGTGTGTGTGTGTGTGTGTGTGTCTATAGTGATGAGGTCCAATTTTGTTTCAATTCATCATTGTGAGGACATTTTGGCTGGTCCTCACAAATTCAATGGGCTGTTTGAGGGTTAGGACTCAGTTTTAGGGTTAGGGTTAGAACTAGGACTAGGTTGGGTTAGGCATTTAGTTGTGATGGTTAATGTAAGGGTAAGGGACTATTGAATGCATTATGTCAATGAGTGTCCTCACAAGTATAGAGACCTGCATGTGATTGTTAGTGTGTGTGGTTGTGTGTGTGTGGTTGTGCTTACGTATGGTAGTGTGGGGTGTTAAGTCTGCAAGGTACGTCTCTTCAAGGGAATATCCTCCTATAATGAATGTGTGCATGGAGCTATCTGTGTGTGTAAGGAATGTAAGGTGTGCGTGTGTGTGTGTAATGAGGGGTTCAGAGGGAGCTGTGATTATTCTTGCCTCCTGCAGTGCGGGTCCTCTGGCTATGTGGGCTCCAAGCGCCCTGTATTTAGCGTGTGGGAACGCACATTCTGCCCCCTTATCGCTGCATTGTTGCAGCCTTGCTCCTTTCTTCTCTTTTTTAACTAATTGAATTCTTGACTCCTGAACCACAGGGAAGGCTTGAGAGGGACCAAGGAGAAAGGCATGAATTTCGGGGGGGGTTTTAGTGGTTGACTGAGGCAGGGCAGCAGGGGTGAAATTGAAGTGTTTGAGCTTGGGTGGTGGTGGCTGTGATGGTAAAGGTGCAGTCATTGAGGCCCAGCTCTGGCTGGGTAGCTGCTGTGGCGTTACCAGATACTTTCATACTAGAGGTCAAAGGTCATTCTACCCCGGCAGTGGTGAGAAAGTGGCAAATTGGGGATGGTTTATCCAACAATCGTGTTTTCCTTTTGGAAACTTTCAAAAGCGCCTTTTTGCTCCAGCAACATCTTTGTAGTTGTGCTTGGGTGATTCTAGACAAAACAATTCTAACCCCCTCCCTGTTCTCACCTATCTTCAGTAGTATTTTCTCCCTTCACTGGTTTCTGCCCCCCTCCATTTTCTGCACTAGTGGGCAGAGTAGCATATCCCTGACCAAGCCCCACCCATGCTCCATGTAAAGACACCCACAGACTAAGGCAAGAAATAAGCACAGGTCAATATGCAGACATAACTGGCTCTGCACTACTTGGCATGATCAGACACCACAGTTAAATTAAAACAAACTCTCTGCTTTATTATTGTTGTTTAGTTGTTGTTAAAAGGGACAGTAACTCTGCTGGCTTCTTGCCAATCAGACCTACAGTAGGTGTCTGTGACAAAGTGGGTGAGAATCCACAACAGAATTAAACTGCTTGTTAATATTTTGTTTCAACCACATCACCTCAATTTACAGCTTTCAGACACAGGCTATCCCAGGTTTTTTGCATATGACCAAATTGTTTGGGTTCACAGAGGATAACCATTAGCCGATCAATCAACCAGCCAAGCATTGAGCTTAAACCTAGCCTGGTTCAAGAAAGCAAACTGTTGGGTCTTGTTAAGTAAGAGCAGTGTCTACAGGAAACACCCTATTCAGCTATGAGCTAATCACCTCACCAACTTCCAATTGCCTACACACACAAGTTATCCAGCTGAAGCAAATGAGCATTGAAGCTACAGACACAAAGGTAAGCACGGAAGATATAAAGATCAGCTATAAGCTTTTTCAAAATATTGGTGGATTTTCAAATAGTAGCATATACTAACAAATACAGTTCCGGTAAATATGTGTAGTGGCATAATGTAATGGCTCACTTAGTCAATCAATCAATCAAATTTGGCAATCAATCAAATTCCTGCTGCAATCATAGTCTATGGTCAGCAGCCAGGAAGATCATGATCCACCATCAAGTTCGGATGTCACTATAGTCCAAAGTGATTGTCCCCTGCCGCCATTAGGATCTATCATCAGCTGCCCCCTCGGTCGTGGTCCATGACCATTATCAGATGCCAACACGATCCACTTAGTAAATTCCATATCATGTCCATTTTCACAGCTCTTATTCCATTAGTGTAACAACACAGTTGCATGATTCGTACAACTATGCTGCTCCGAGGTTCTAATTATTCTGTCCCTAATAGCATAGAAAAGCATTCATTGCATCCACATGTATTAATTTGGCAGTGGGGAGTCATGATATGTAAAGACTAGCTATACAATTTGCCATGAGACCTTAGAGCAGAGGTGGGGAATGTTTGGCCTCCAGGCCGTATGCAGATCGCATGATTTTTTTATCCGGCCAGCGATGAAATTCATGAATTCCCAAAAATGTATCAGAGAAGTGCGTCCAAAGACATTAACTTGTGCGTCTAAAGAAATGAAGGAGAGAGGAGCGGTGTCAGAGTCTCCTGCCTGGATGTGCTCCTTCCACAATCCTTCTGACCTGCACTCACTTTACACTTTAACAACAACACATACAAACAAAACGCTAGAATACAAACCTAATACAATACAAACCTTGAAGCTCATGTAAATCATGACCACACCATCAAGTTTACTACGCTAACATATATCTTGACCCAAATGGCTAATATTTATTCAAGAGCCTTTTTTGTTAACAGAGGCAGATTTATTTATTGTTTTGGTTATGTGTGGTTTATTTAGTTAATGTCTTATGCATTATTGGTTAGGAATTAAGTTCATTGGGTTCATTAACCAACTATTCTTAAAAATAAGTTTCTCCTTTAAACCCACTTAGGTGGTTGTTCATTCACCAATGTTTAATTATCTGAGATTTGATGTTATGTAAGAAGAAGCCTATTCATTCTGAAAACTGAAACATGTCTGTTCCTAGACAGGAGGTAGCTTCCAATTATCTACAAAACGGTGTGGGCTTTGTAGATAATTGGCTAACTTTTTTGAGAAAACCTGGTCTTGTTATGAAAGACGGCTTTCATCCCACTTGGGATGGAGCAGCTCTCTTATCTAGGAATATTACTAAGTCTATAACATGACAACCCATAGTTGGGACCAGGAAGCAGAGCTGCAGTGCTAAACACTTCTCTGCGCTCACTCTGGATCAATCACACAACCCAATAGAGATTGTCTCTGTCCACCATCCGATTAAATTATTGAAATTAAACAATAACAGAGCGAGAACTCCACACAATAATCTAATACAAATTAAAACAACCTCTTAAACAACACAGGAAACTAAGACTTTTACATGTATTTTAAACATTAGATCACTGTCAACTAAGGCTCTTTTAGTTAATGAACTAGTCTCTGACTACAACATAGATTTATTGTCCCTCACTGAGACGTGGCTGCATCCTGATTAATATGTCAGTCTAAATGAATCTACTTCCTCCTTGCCATATAAATGCACAGGTTCCCAGAGAATTTGGGCGAGGAGGTGGAGTTGCTGCTATTTTTAACTCCAGTCTATCAATTAATCCTAAACCTAAACTTAACCTAAGCTACAAATCATTTGAATGTCTGGTTCTTAGTCTTCCACGCCAATCCAGGAAACACCAACAGCCAATCATATTGGCTGTAGTTTACCGTGCTCCCAGGGCTTATACTGAATTTTTAACGGAATTCCCTGAGTTTTTATCAAACTTAGTCCTAAAGACCGATAAAATTATTATTGTTGGTGACTTTAATATTCATGTTGACAGTAAGAAAGATTGCCTTAGCGTAGCATTTATTTCGGTACTAGACTCAATTGGTTTCAGTCAGTGTGTGCACCAACCGACTCATTGTTGTAACCACACAATTGACCTTATATTAGCATATGCTGCCGGAATTGAACATTTAACAGTCCTCCCGCACAATCCAGTTCTATCAGACCATAATTTAATAATCTTCGATTTTTCAATAACTGAATATATTCCACTAATAAAAAACTAATTTTCTAGCTGTCTACCTGATAGTGCTGTAGCTAAATTTAAGGAAATAATTCCAATTACATTTAGACCCGTATTATCCATAGATATAAAGAACAAATTCTTTAAAAACCCGAGCTCCGTTGAGATCGACCACCTCGTCGATAGCTCTGCAGACTCATTACGATTAACATTAGATTCAATAGCTCTAAAAAAGAAAAATGTCAAACATGGTAAATTAGCTCCGTGGTATAATTCCCAGACAAATGAGTTAAAACAATTATCAAGAAAACTAGAAAGGAAGTGGCACTCCAGCAACCATGTTGAAAACCTCATAGACTGGAAGAATAGTGTTAAAGAATATAAAAAGGCTCTCCACAAAGCAAGAGCCGCCTACTATTCAAAACTAATAGAAGAGAATAAAAACAACCCCAGGTTTCTCTTCAGCACTGTAGCCAGGCTGACAGAGAGTCACACCTCCACCGAACCCAGTATTCCTCGATCCCTAAATAGCAACATCTTTATGACCTTTTTTAATGATAAAATTCTAACCATTAGAAATAAAATCAACCATCTCCTGCCCTCAATTGGCACTAATACCCTCCCAATAACAGAGATCTCAGAAACGGCTGAGAATCCTACCCATTACTTAGACAGCTTCTATCTGATCACCTGTGATCAGTTCACCGAACTAATCTCAGGTTCTAAACCAACAACCTGTATCTTAGATCCCATTCCTACGAATTTACTTAAAGAAATTCTGCCCCTAATTGATAGTTTGTTACTTAACACAATCAATCTATCATTATCATCAGGTTATGTACCACAGTCTTTTAAAATGGCAGTAATCAAACCCCTTCTCAAAAAACCCACCCCAGACCCAGAGGTTTTAGCCAATTACAGACCAATATCTAATCTCCCCTTCATGTCTAAAATCTTAGAAAAATCAGCTGTGTGAGTTTTCCAGGAAAATATATATGAAGACATTAGTCCGGGTTTAGAGCCAATCACAGTACAGAGACAGCCTTGGCAAAAGTCACCAATGACCTTTTAATATCCTCAGATCAGTGCAGCATTCGACACAATTGACCATCAAATTTTATTAAAAAGACTCAAACAGTTAATTAACATCAATGGAACCGCCCTTAACCACCCAGTTATACTTGTCAGTAAAACCTGAACAAAGTAATCAATTAACTAAACTTCGAGCATGTCTCAAGGACATAAAACCTGGATGACCCGCAATTTTGTCTTTTATTAAACTCAGACAAAACAGAGGTTATAATACTTGGCCCCAAACACCTTAGAGATACATTATCTAATGATATAGCTGCGCTAGACGACATTGCCCTTGCTTCCAACGAAACAGTCTGGAACTTGGGAGTTATCTTCGATCCTGATTTATCATTTAATAGTCACTTAAAACAAATTTCTAGGACTGCCTTTTTCCACTTACGTAATATCTCAAAAGTCAGACATGTCCTTTCGCAAAAAGATGCAGAAAAACTAGTCCACGCCTTCGTTACATCGAGACTGGACTATTGTAATTCATTATTATCAGGCTCCAGCAGTAAGTCGTTAAAGACTCTACAGCTTGTCCAAAATGCCGCAGCACGTGTCCTGACGAGAATAATCTACCACTTTCAGTTCGGGAGGCAGACACCATCTGTTCGTTTAAGAGTAGGCTCAACACCGTTCTTTTTGATAAAGCTTAAAGTTAGAGCTAATTAGTGCGGCAGAACGTAACTTGTTCTATTTTATGACACATGACACAGAGCTTTTTTTTCCAGCTTCTCCTTCCTCTTCTCCATCCCTTTCCCCCTTCCCCGGAATCCCTTTGCTTTATCACCCGCAGATCCAGGGCCTCTGTGGCCGCACCATGGATTGCTGTTTGTGGATCGCGCATCAGGGGTCGCAGTGGTGGACCCAGTGTGGTGGATTCTGTGTCATGTGGGCTGATCGTGGTGCTGGTGGCGGACCCTGTGTTGCGTTGGCATTGGGTACGGGCTGCGGACAAGGGCCGCGGCGGTGGCTCGTGGTGGGTCCTGGTGGGCGGCGGTGGACGGTGACTGAGGACTGGAGTGGCCTCTGGTCTGGATGGTGGATCGTGGTCCTGCTGGTTGCTGACCATGGACTGTGATTGCAGCGGGACTGCATCAATGCTGCTAAAAACTTTAATCTGGATAATGTTTTCCTACACGTGGCATCTATTGCACTTCTGTCCATCCTGGGAGAGGGATCCCTCACATGTGGCTCCATCTGAGGTTTCTATGTATTTTTACCCTGTTAAAAGGGTTTTTAGTTGTTTTTCCTTACTCTTGCTGAGGGTTAAGGACAGAGGATGTCACTCCCTGTTAAAGCCCTATGAGACGAATTGTAATTTGTGAATATGGGCTATACAAATAAAATTTGATTGATTGATTGATTGATCTGCAACATCAGCAAATGCATCAATGACGTCGTACACAGGATTTCTGTACGAACGTTTCCAAATCAGAAGCCCTGGATTAATGGTGACGTCCATGCTAAACTCAAAGCACGGACTGTTGACTACATCTAAGGTGATCTGGAGGACTACAGGTACGTGCTCCGGAGTTCTATTAGCAGTGGTAAGAGACTGTACAGGGACAAAGTGGAGTTCCATTGCAAGGGCTCCAATACTAGGAACATGTGGGCCGGACTCAGAACCATGAATGACTACAAAGCAAAGACCAGAAGTGCCGATGTTGTGTCTGCATCTCTCCCAGAGGATCTGAACACTTTTTACGCCGGCTTTGAGAGCAGCCCCAAGGCTGTGGAGATCGAAGAGACCCAGGAGGACTGCTGCCCCCCTGTCATATCCAGGGCAGACGTGAGGAGATCTCTTAACTGGATAAACACATGCAAGGCACCTGGACCTGATGGCATCCCTGGCCGAGCTCTCAAGGTGTGTGCAGATCAGCTGTCAGATGTGTTCACAGACATCTTCAACCTGTCACTGCTCCAGTCTGTAGTCCCTGCATGCTTCAAGAAGACCATCATTGTCCCTTGGTGCCAGGACAACAACCTCCATCTCAACGTCAGCAAAATGAAGGAGCTGATCGTGAACTACAGGAAGAGACAAGGAGAGGAACGCGCCCCTCTCTATCAACGGGACCACGGTGGAGCGAGTCAGCAGCTTCAGGTTCCTCGGGATCAACATCATTGATGACCTGACCTGGACCCATCACACAGACTCCATCAAGAAGACGGCCAGACAGCGGCTCTTCTTCCTCCGCAGGCTGCGGAAGCTCCACATGGATGACAGGATTCGCTGCAATCCTGACTGGCTGCATCACCGCCTGGTATGGCAGCTGCACCGCCCTGAACCGTAAGGATTTACAGAGGGTGGTGAAGTCTGCCCAGCACATCACCAGGACAGCGCTACCATCCATGGAGGACCTCTACACCCAGTGGTGCAGGAAGAAGAGCAACCAGATTATTAAAGACCCCTTTCACCCCAGCCATAAACATTTTTGCCTGCTGCTATCTTGCCGACGGTACCGCAGCATCCGGGCCCGCACCACCAGGCTCAGAGACAGTTTCATCCCCCAGGCCATAAGACTGACCGAACTGCAATAACTCCACTAAACAAGCACAGTGGCATTTTTGCCATTGCACATAATAACACTACTGTTTTTTCTTCAGCTGTATATATATATATATATATATATATATATATATATATATATATATATATATATATATATATTTAGATATATATTTTATTTTATATTTTACATTTTTGATATTCTATTTTGTACTATTTTATAAAATTTTTGTTTTTTGTTCTTAGAGAGAAACTAGAGGTTCTCACCTCAGAAAATTGTTTAGGCTACTGGAGATTCTGAGCACCATCTCTCTCTATTAGCTTAATCAATTGGTTACAACTCCAAAATAAACAGGTGAAGTGCTATAGTCAAGTTACTGGAAGGTTACAAAAGTTGTAATCAAGGTGAAGAGTGGTAAAACACGATATACAGTGGAAGCAGGCAGAGTAAATGCTGTACCAAAGCAGGGTTGAGATCTTTTAGGACTTCCCAGATTGACACTGCTGAATTTCCTTGTCCAGTTGGTGTACAAAATGCTTCCCAGCTAATTCTCAGAAACAAAGCTGAGCCACGAGTACGCCTGAAGTCCGCCAAATGTGTATGCCTAGTACACATCATGAGTTGCTGCCATAAGGGACTAGAAGAGGGCTGATATCGTAGCATACTAAACTACCACATACAGTACTGTGCATAAGTTTTAGGCAGGTGAGAAAAAATGCTGTAAACTAAGAATGCTTTCAAAAAATGGAAGTGTTAACAGTTTATTTTCATCAATTAACAAAATGCAGTGAATTAAAAGAAGAGAAATCTAAATCAAATCAATATTTGGTGTGACCACCCTTTGCCTTCAAAACAGCATCAATTTGTCTAGGTAGACTTGCACACAGTTTTTGAAGGAACTCGGCTGGTAGGTTGTTCCAAACATCTTGGAGAACTAACCACAGATGTTCTGTGGATGTAGGCTTCCTCAAATCCTTCTGTCTCTTCATGTAATCCCAGACAGACACGATGATGTTGAGATCAGGGCTCTGTGGGGGTCATACCATCACTTCCAGGACTTCTTGTTCTTCTTTACACTGAAGATAGTTCTCAATAACATTGGCTGTATGTTTGGGGGGGGTTGGCCTGCTGCAGAATAAATTTGGTGCCAATCATACGCCTCCCTGATGGTATTGCATGATGGACAAGTATCTGCCTGTATTTCTCAGCATTGAGGATACCATTAATCCTGACCAAATCTCCAACTCCATTTGCAGAAATGCAGCCCCAAACTTGCAAGGAACCTCCACCATACTTCACTGTTGCCTGCAGACAATCATTATTGTACCGCTCTCAAGCCCTTCGGCGAACAAACTGCCTTCTTCTACAGCCAAATATTTCAAGTTTTGACTCATCAGTCCAGAGCGCCTGCTGCCATTTTTCTGCACCCCAGTTCCTATGTTTTCGTGCATAGTTGAGTCGCTTGGCCTTGTTTCCATGTCGGGGTATGGCTTTTTGGCTACAACTCTTCCATGAAGACCACTTCTGATCAGACTTCTCTGGACAGTAGATGGATGTTCATGGGTCTCACTGGTCTCTGCCAGTTCTGAGCTGATGGCACTGCTGGACATCTTCAGATTTCCAAGGGAAACAAGCTTGATGTATTTTTCATCTGCTGCACTAAGTTTCCTTGGCCGACCACTGCGTCTATGATCCTCAACGTTGCCTGTTTCTTTGTGCTTCTTCAAAAGAGCTTGAACAGCACATCTGGAAACCCCAGTCTGCTATGAAATCTTTGTCTCGGAGAGACCTTGCTGATGCAGTATAACTACTTTGTGTCTTGTTGCTGTGCTCAGTCTTGCCATTGTGTATGACCTGTGACCTCAAACTGTCTTTCACAACCTCACATTGGTAGCAGAGTTTGACGGTTCCTCACCCAGTGTTTAGCCTCCTACACAGCAGTTTCTGTTTCAGTTAATGACTATTTTTCAACCTACATGTGAAATTGATGATCATTAGCTACTGTTTGGTATAATTGGTTGATCATACACTTTGCAATCCTACAAAATCCCTGTGTTTTTTTGCAAGTGTACCTACAAGGATTGATGCTGGTTTGAAGGCAAAGGGTAGTATCACCAAATATTGATTTGATTTAGATTTTTCTTTTGGTAGCTCAATTTGCATTTTGTTTATTGATGAGAATAAACTTTTAACACTTCCATTTTTGAAAGCATTCTTAGTTTATAGCATTTTTTCTCACCTGCCTAAAACTTTTGCACAGTACTGTACATAATCCATTAAAAATGAAATACACAATCACTGAATACACTCAGACAGTATTGTCATAGTTAAACAGGGGGCTTTATTTGATTCCTTGACAGACACTGCTGAAACAAAGCAGACACGAATCTGAAAGGGGAATAGAGAAATACATGGAGTACACATTGTTCAACGATGAAGACGTTAAGTTAGTGTTCCAGATTTACCTCGTTAAACATGTGTGTCATGTTGACAACACAGTTGACACAGTTCAGACAGATCATCTGTCGATTACAAAGTGATAAATAGCACATACAGAAACTACAAGATACAAATTGTAGTCAAATCCAAACCCTTTTCTGAGGAGCTCTTGGGATTCATTCTCAGACGACTGACCCATGCTCATCCTCAAGAGCATCGACCACATCTTCGATTTTAAAACACGTCTGCTGACTTTAACAAAAATACTTTCTTAATGCGCAATCTAGGCCAGGGGTCGGCAACCCAAGGTTCTGGAGCCGCATGTCTTCAGCCCCTCTGCAGTGGCTCCCTGTACAGTGTTGTGCATTTCGCGCATCATTTTTGCGATCGGGGAACTAAACAAATCAGTTTTCCAATGATGAACGAGTGAACGTCACGTTCAAGTTATTTATTTTTTTAAATCATCAACGTATCAGGCCGTCACGGGCTGCTTCTAATACCTTTACTGCAACAACTAGAAAAATAACTATCATGAATACATTCAATGAAAATATAGTCGCAAGCGGCAATGAGATGGTTCAAAAGATGGAAGCAGCTCAGTTGTCAATAATACAGGTGAAGACATAAACTCAGATAAAACAGAAGTTATAATACATGCCCTAATCACCTTAGAGATACATTATCTAATGCTATAGCTGCGCTAGACAACATTGCCCCTGGTTCCAATGAACCAGTCAGGAACTTGAGAGTGATCTTCGATCATGATTTATCCTTCAATTCTCACTTAAAACAAATTTCTAGGACCTCCTTCCTCCACTAGTGTAATATCTAAAAAATCAGACAGGTCCTTTAGCAAAAAGATGCAGAAAAACTAGTTCACGTCTTTGTTACATCCAGACTGGATTATTGTACAGATTAATATAAGGCTCCAACAGTAAGTCGTTAAAGACTCTGCAGCTTGTCCAGAATGCTGCAGCACGTGTCCTGACGAGAACCAAGGAATGAGACCACAATTCTCCAGTACAAGCATAGCTACACTGGCTACCGCTGAAATCTTTTAAAGAAATGGAACATCCAGGCTCTTCCCCCTTGGGAACCGGCAGGAGGGTCGGGTCAGGGGCCGCGGATCGAACGCTCCCCCACCGGTACGGCCCCAGACCTTGGTCCGTGCTCGCCCAGTCCGTCCTAAGCTCCGTGGCTTGTGTGTCCGCTGTCGGTTGCTTGTGCGCCTTCATCTACCCCATACTGAAAGGTAATGCGTGTCACGTAGGCGCGTGGTCATGATTTGAAACTTTTAATAACTATCAGGTAACTGTGTGGACGTATATTTCTTGGCTATTGGGGCCCCAAGCAGAACTGTTCGGATCTGTGCAGCCGACCACAGCGCATCTTGAGTGCATCATTTGCTTCATGCTGCTAGCTAGCTATTCCAAGTGTATCCGAGGTTTGCAAAAACGAAGTGAAGTGCTTTGGTAAATATCGTATCCATAATGAGTGTAAGGGGGGGGGGCAAGGCCATGAAAGAGAGACTCCCAATTCATAGTGAGAGAGAATGATAAGGAAGCTCATTCGCAGTCACTCAAGCATCACGTTCCTTACTTAGAGGAACCAACAAAAAGCGGAGGTTGTTTTGGTCTTAGACCTGCTCTTAGTTATGCTGCTGTCGGTCTAGAAGTTCAGGGGACACATGACACACAGAGCTTCTCTATCCAGCTTCTCCCTCCTCTTCCCAAATCATATCACATGAAAGAGAATAATATATCAGCAATACATGTTACTGACTTGACCCCTTCCCCGGGGTCCCTTTGCCTCATCGTCCACAGATCCAGGGCGGCAGCTGTGGCCACATCATGGATTACGATCTGTGGATCTCGTATCAGAGATCGTACTGGTGGATCCAGTTTGGCATAATCTGTATCGTGCTGGCTGACCTTAATAATAATGGCGGAACCTTTAACGTGTTGGCATCTGATAATGGTGGTGGACCACGATGGAGGTGGCGAGATGATGGATCCTAATCGGCGGCAGTTAGAAAATCTCTGTGAACTACAGTGGCATCCGACCTTGATGGTGGATCATGATCTTGCTGGGTGCTGACCATGGACTATGATTGTAGCAGCACTGCTTGATTTATAGTACCCTTGACATCTATTGCACTTCTGTCCGTCCTGGGAGAGAGATCCCTCACATGTGGCTCTCTCTGAGGTTTCTAGGTTCTTTTTACCCTGTTAAAATAATTTTAGTAGTTTTTCCTTACTCTTGTTGAGGGTTAAGGACAGAGGATGTCACACCATGTTAAAGCCCTATGAGACTAATTGTGATTTGTGAATATAGGTTATACAAAGACAATTTCATTGATTGATTTGATTGAAAAGCAGGTTTCACGCTTCACATTGTAGATCAAAGCCACTTCAGCTGGTTAACTTCAGCCTAAGTGAGGACAGTCACTCATCGCATCATTTCAATGCAAGGAGCAGTGCAATAATTACGCCCTTAGAGGTTCCACCATTCATCCACGCTTCATCGTGTTTGTACAAAACTTGGTGAGCATGTTCAGGTTTAAGGTTTGCATTGATACCAAATTTGGTGAAATCCTGTCCAGTGGTTGGTACTTAAATATTTTGGGGTATGTTTAGCACCCCTATGAGTGAAACTCAAAATGCTTTTAAAGATCTTATTCCCCTACATAATATGAACATATCTACCAGCTATTATTATAATTGGTAAGATGTGGACAATGTTTGTGTGTGTGTGTGTGTGTGTGTGTCATTTCGAGAAGGAGAGCTAGTGAAAAGGGAAGAGTCGAGCCAGGAGAGGCTGACTGAATCAATGCACATAGATTTACAGTGAAATTTAGAAAAACATTTGAGTCAGAATTCATATTTCGGCAATTTATTTTTATTATTTAATTGTATTTAATCAGGCAGTAACGTTGATAGAACAATCTCTTTTTCAAGAGATACTTAATAACAAGGAAACATTCAAAACAAAAATAGCCCCACAATCAAAGTAAATTCGAAAACAGCTCCATGAACAGGATTCGTCAACAATAGGAATTAATAAAAAAACATTTACAATAATCTCTGAATACACAGTTTCCCGGCTGAAGTGGTGACGGTGGACTACACAATACATGTAGCTGTGTACTTTCAGCAACAACAGAGTTCTCTCTGTGAGGTAAAAGTGACCTAAAGATTGTAGATTATTGAGTAGGATTTTCTGATCAACTATTTGAAATTCCTTAGAGAGATCAATAAGGAGGGTAGTACAGAATTGTTTTTTATCCAAGAAGGAGACAATAGTATCAGTTACTGAAACCACAGCTGTGATTGTGCTTTAACCTGGACGAAAACCACACTGTTACAGCTGTAGTAAATTCAAGTTAATAAAAGTGTGTAGTTTTCAATTTATGATTGATGTAGTTTTGCTCAGAAAATAAGTTTAGATACTGGATGGTAGAAGTCAGAGACATTGTTTTTTTTCTCATCACTTTCCCATGAATGTAGAGTCACGCCTGGTTTGATAAAAATTTGGCTAAATTGGGACACTTTGACAAAGGATGAATCTGTTGTGATTATCTGCAATAGTGCTTTAGCATTCTTTTAATCTAACTTTGGGTGAAGTGTTTGAGTCCTCAACACACTTTTGGAGTTTAAGGGGTAAACAGAGTTGCAGCTTAATCCGATACAGTTAAAGTAATTGGGGGACTGATCTTCAAACTTAAAAAAAACAACATAAAAAAACATAAAATGCCCCCATATTGCTCCTATCATCCAAGTGTCTGTAAGCCACGACATTCAAATTCAACTCAATGTTTTTTTCCTAATTGCCCGCTACCGGAAGTAGTGATGCTAGTGGAAGTAGTGATGCTACAACGCACCCCACACGTACCCTTGGGCGAGAGCTTGTGAGCTCGTGTTTGCAAATGTGAACGCGGCTCCAGAGGAGGATTTCATAGGCCTTTTAGGCTTATGGACGATTAGATGACATAACAGGAGCAGTATTGAATAAATATTAATTAATTGAGTAATATAATTATATCAAATTTTTTACGTTCGAAGAATCGGTCCCTGTTACTTCAATTGTATTGGATTTGGCTTCAACGCTGCTTAACCTTGAAACTCCAAAAGTGATTTATGGACTCAAAGACTTCTCCTCCAACGGCGCTATGGTGAGCATATGAGTGAATTATCGTTTCAATTTTCGGTGAACTATCCATTTAATAATATAAACTAATAATTTAGCCTTCCTAATCATGCTGGTATAGATTTTTTCTTTGGTCATTTTTTAGAGCCGTTAGGGAACAGTGCAGGTTAAAATCACTCGTTAATTCATGCAGTGACCTTGGGCCTCATTTATAAGTGCGCGTAGGATTCATACAAAAAGCGAGCATGCGCACAAAAGCCAAAAATAGCATACCTGAAGGCTGTGTTCCCTTTATAAATCACACTCTACCTGGGAATGTGTATACAAAAATCGAGCTAATATTTCGCCCTTGACAAGCTCACATTTAACCATGAATGGTCTATGCAAAGAAACTTTTAATTTAATAGGATAATATTAAATTATCCTGCAAACCAATGGGTTCTATGGTGAATCATGGAATCAAGCTATGAGAAGAATAAGGACAATACCAACAACCATCTGTCCCCGACATTGAGGTGTCTGTGAGTGAGGTAAAAGAATAAAAGAAGATACACTGAGTCATAACACGTTGCTGATAATGCTAATGCAGTGAGTCAGAGTGAGTATGACAGATAGGACAGTGCTTGAAATAAAAAAAGTGGTCAGATTTAAAGGTGGAGGTAAAGAAGAATTGTTTTTAATCGTCAGAATGTGATGGGACTTCTTGCATTGCCTATACTTATATTAATCATCCAAAACTGCAAGATTATTGAATTCCCAGGTTTTTGCAAACTGTACAATTTAACAGAATCAATTATTTCCAAAAGGAGCTTTAAAAAGAACGGTAAAAACAATGTACTGTAAATCATATCACACACAGAACTGTTGGCTAGTTTCCAGAGTGGTGGGTCATTCAAATTTAAATCATATTATCAATTTTATTACAATATTCTGAAGTTTGTATCTTCTATATTTTTCCTCTTTACTTTTTAAACATTTAATATTGGATTTTAATCACTGCTGTAAGCTTTGCCCTTCCTAAACAATTGCAATACATATATTAATTGAAAGATAAGTTGTGGACCCTGAATTATGCTCAGTATGATAGTAAATGTATTTCTTTGGTGATTTTAAACAAATTACTGATTCTTAAAGGTTATTCTGCCAATCATTATTGAACAATTACTCATAAGGCTATTCACAATTCGACTATTTCAGTGGAAGCAGGGTAGACACTTGGATGTAGGCAGTTAGAGGCGTGTCTCCTCGCCAACCGCTTAAACAAGCTTTTGTGAATCTCTTCTTGAGTAAATCTCTTAGGAACCTGAGACTCTGACCCTTGAAATGGAGAGCTGGACAGTAACTCCTGTATAGTGTTACACTGGGATCTAACACCATTTATCCAGATGTGGAGTTGGCGAAGGTGACTGAATTTTACTTTACCAAAACAGGGGTCAGGGAGGGGCAGCACAATGCAACTGGACCAGTGCGGCAGCAGCGTTCAAGCCAGGCGAGCACAAACTCCCTAACGCGGGGTTCACAACGGACGCTGAAGCGGCGCCAAAGCGACGCGTAAGCGCAGCGCCAAGCCTTAAATAACAGCTGGCTTCCATCCACTCCCATGTTTAACCGTTGTGCTGGACACACCGGACGCTGAAGCTGTGCGCTGCGCCAAGGCTGCCTGGCGGCGTGCAGTGATCGTTTCGCCGTCGAGTCAATTTTTTCCGCTTGACGCCAGCGTATTGCTCCAGGAAACACACTGAAAAATGATTTTAAACGATATTGATGAAATATTTTACATGATATAAATTATCAAATATGCATCCCATACTTTGTATTCACCTTCTGTTGTCTTGGAGTTTTTAATTTTACCACTTTTACCAACCACATTATTAAATGTACCCCTCTGCCCATCCACTACAGCCACACAAGCAGTCATAAAGATAAAAAGAGAGAGGGGGGGCTACGTATTCTCCACATAGGCTTGAGTGGAGAATACGTAATTTACCCTCGACACCTGACGGAGCAAACAGTGGAGAAGTTCTTCAACATGGATGACATTAAATAATAACTGAAGTGGAGAAGTACAGTGAGTTGTATTATCCTCTGAACATGTTGTATAAAGACGCACCAAAAAAGACACATGTTTGGACACATGTTTGGACACTGTGGCGGGTTAAAAGACTTTCGGTGAGTAGGCAGCCTTTCAGTTTGGCTCAAAGTACATTTGTGTTTACACTGCTATTAGAATGTGTCCACATGTGTCCCACTTGTGCATGTGCTTTGAGCACATGCACAAGTGTGTCCTCAATGCACATTTGTATTGACACCTATACTTGGAGCCGAGACAGATTTTAATACTAGGTCTGAATGGGGTCAGTCACTTAAAAATGTTGTCAATACTCTCACAGCGCTTCTCAGTACTTCGCTGCTGGTGCGAACAGCCCAATTGATTAACATGGGCGCGGAAAGGCAGACAGCTTTTCGAGGCGCTTTTTCGGCGCTTCTACCACCAGTGGGTCTCTGGGGTTAGAGGACGATGGTGTGACGTTACTGCATTGTATGTTACACGTCATGATAAATCAGCCTCTTGTGCCGCCCTCTCAGCATTTTGCAACCTAGGCAACTGACTATGTCGCCTACGCAAGGAGCCGCCCCTGTGAAGTAGGGTGTATGTGAATGTGTGCCCGCAAGCGATGTCTGCATGAGTCAATGGTACATGTCCATGTTTAGTTGTTGTCTGAAGTAAGAGAGCAGAGCAGAGATAGTAAAGGATATGGTATTAATACTACAGAAAAAATAAATATGATGTAATATTAACATCATTATAATATTAAGAATAAACCAAAATGATATGGTATAAATACTGTTGCTATCACCATTATTATATATATATTTGCGAAACAGAAAATAATCAAATAAATCGAATAAATTTAAATTAAACCCCAAAGAGCAAAAAGAAGAAAATTATTCATTATTAAATGATGTGTAGTTATTAATTTATACCATGTTACATAATGATGTATAATATAATAAAACCATCATAGTAATCAACATACATCTCCAAAGAGGTCAGGTGTGGTACCCGACCAGGCAACTGAGGAGGTAAGCTAGGGGCCCCCCCACCTAGGCCCCAGTACCACAGCTTTGAGCCACGGTTGGAGACAGGCGAAGCAGGTCAGCAAATTTTAAGTCAATTGGACATCTGGTGTGAGGGATGAGGCATTCCACAATTTCCAGTTAGTTGGCCAACTTTCATATTTCTCGCATCAAATTGGATGGTAGTAACAGAGAATAAACAATAACTACAAAGGCAGTCCTCTTATAAAACCACATTTATATTAAATACATCCAGATATTTTCTTGGATCTGCATCGAATTGCACACACAATTTATAAATACCAATCCCTCAAACAAGCAAGATTTTTTTTCATCAAGAGCCATTCATTATTATCTGAAAAAACTAAGAAACAGGATTAATGACCAGCTATGATAACAATATATGATGGATATTCATTAAATGAGCTATCGTATTATGTTACTATTCCAGCGTTTCCTCGAGAATTGTGGTTGTGTGCAACTGCTTTTGTCGATTGTGTGCGTGTTGCCTCGTCTTTGTCGCTCTTCATACACAAACTGACAGTCACATTTATTTAGTTATTAATCGATGGTGTCAGATCATGAATCCAGATCGTTCCAGTGCAAACACAATGTTGGACTTTTAAAAAATGTGTTTGAATGCATGTCTCATAAACTCTTAGGCGAATCAAACAAATAGAAAGTAGACTTCAGTACTACTCAGGTCCTAATAACTTCTGATTAGTGTTTGTGTTTGTTGTGAGTAAGTGCAAATGAACGCAGGGTAGCGGGGAAAAGGGGTGTGAGGACCAAACATTTGCTTACCGTATAGGGATATATTTTTAAGAAATATATATATTTTGAACTAAAAAGTGCAGAGGTGCTACAGACAGGGGACAAAGAAAAAACCTGAGGCATGAATGGTTTGTTGTAAAAGATGTGAATATGCTATGTCTTCTAAATCATCAGAACTGAATCCGATTAAATATCTACAGGTGATTATTTTTGGATCGACATGCTTGACAGTACTCTCCATCATAATTATCAAAACAACAAATGAACAAATGAGGAAATATCATTTGGAAGATTGGTGTTCATTGCCGCTGTTTATTTCAAATACTTTGAGAATCTATACACAGGTGCACTGAGGCTGCTTTGACAGGGGACCCTGAGGGCCCAAAACCTTGTTGAGACATTTTACATTGCTTTTTCTTTTCTCACCTATCTGAATATAAAATACACAAGTATTTAATGAGTGAAGCTACTATTAATTTCATTTTCTAATAACTAAATTGATTTTGATAAATCAAATAATCAAAATCTTGATTCTGAGCAAAAACTTACCTCAATGTAGGACTAATAGCAACAGACCACACTCTGTCATACATGGGAATTGTGTCTCTGGGGCTGTTGGAAGTCAAGGTCCAAATCTGGAGAAATTGTATATATATAAATTATGTATATGCAGAAATAAAATAATATGTACATGGCACATACTATGGGTGGGAGGTGCAGCAGTGTCCTAGTCAACACCGGTGTGAGAGACATGGATTGTACAATACCTTATACAGCATATCTTATAGCAAATCAACAAGGAAAACATAATCGCTCAATCAAGCTTCATGGAAGATCGCATTTTTCTGACTGCAGACCTGGGTGCATGTCCCCATCATCTCGGCGACCATCTTTACTCCTGATCGAGAGCCATTGCCTGCAGCATTCTGCAGTGAGCAATGATCATGTTATGGTCTGGCACAGGGCAACTCTGCAGCCAACCTCCACATGGCCAACTAGCGTGTTGCTCTGCCTCAAATGCCATGTCTACATAGGGCAGCCTTTTCCTCTCATAAGCTTCATCAACAGCACCCTCTCAATTCTATGGAGTAGATGACACGCAGGGTGTTGGACCAGAGTATTAGGTCTGGTCTTAGGGTGGTATTGACAATATGTTATGGGACTGTAAGCTGCTTGCCCACGTCCACCAACATGTCCCAGTCCCGGGCTTGCGCCCTGGAAGCTTATCCTGCTTGCTTCCATTCCCCACAGGTCCTTCCAGCTGAGCTTCCTTTTCTCTATGATCTCCCTATTCATGCTCTGCCCCCGAGTGACAGCATTTGCACATCTTGCTGCCATATTCTTACACCAGATTACAACATTTTCACCACTCGCAGGAGTTGCCATGTTCCACAGGGGTCTACTCTGATCTAGTCCCAGACCTCCTGTTCCTGCTGATGCTTGACTTTGATGGATCTGACCATTGTGATATTTTCTTCAAGTGTTCCTAGCAACCGTCTGGTGCATGGTGCTGTTTTGGTCAGGGCTTTCATGTCCTCCATGTAGGTACTAAGGGGTGTTACTCGCACCCCTGACTTAGTAATACCATGACAGGCCACTTTCAAAAAATAATTTACTGTGATATAAATCTTTAGTCATATTGCCCACTCCTAGCACATACTACTTGAGATTAGTGTATTTTATGATGAACTGAATCTGAGGTGTCATTAAAATTGCTAATGTTTCAAAGCAATGTAGTTTATATCCTTCAGTCGTATTCTTTGTGAAACAAGTGTGGATTATAAATACAACTAGCATCATATGACTAAATCTGAATTGAGGTGTGCTCACCTGGGTTGTTTGGTCTCTGGAACCACTGATGATCAGTCCATCTTTCGAGTCTAGGCAGTTGACTTCCTGTTTATGACCTGATAACTCCACCAACCAGTCAGTTGTCCGGCTGTGGGCCAGGATCTTGCCATCACTGTCAGACAAAGGACATTTAGAAGGCACAGGTTTGTATTTATTTCAAGATATTTGTGATGTTTCAAATTTATTGGGTTCTTATATTTTTTTCTTCTATATCTACAGCTTACATCAGTTCTCCAGGCTTATTTATCATGGCATCAACCTTTACTCAGATTTTTAAAAGTAAGGGTTAGGGTTAGGGGTTACAATGCAGAGGTATTGGGGACGACACCAGGGAGAGATGCACAACTCCACTGACCGAGGCACAGTGCAGTGAGCCGAGGAATGGACCAAAGGACTCCGGACACTTCCACTGCTTTGGCCAGAGTGCGCACAGCCCAGCCACAGCACCACCATGCCGGGACAGACATCCAGGGAACCATACACAGCTCCAGGAAGTCCGATTACAGTATTCATTTTGGTTCTCTTCATACATGTTTGAACAGTAAACATCTTTTTTTTCTACAGTTGTAACCGGCTTGTTCCTAATTTACTGCTCCTCTCTGTATCTGTAACTCTGTACACTGCTAAACACATTGAGCCAAACCGGAACTATCATACAGAAGTAAGGTAATGGCCGTTACAGGCTCATAGATACACAGAGTGGCATTATAGTCCAAGAACTTGAAGGAAAGGTTGATTTGCTTGAGATGATGCAACAATAGCAACATTGATCCACACATAATGATCAATGCTTTTCTTCAATGAGTCAAATCTTTCTTCATAGCTGCGCATTCATTCGTAATTCAGCTCGTCTCTCGCGCTGACACAAAAACAGTGTTACCGGTGCAGTGTTCCCTGGGTGTCTGCTCCACTGACACGCCATTGTTCGGATTTTGCACTGATCAGACATACGCTTGGCTTGATCACGCTCTGGGGTTGAGTCGCATGGTCTTGCTCTCTTTTCTCTCTTTATTTTACGTATACTCTCTCGTTCCCTCTCACTCACGTTTACATACTCTCTCTCGCCCAGATGGGCTCACAGGTACCGAAATTTGCCACCAATTGATTTAACATGAATCGCTATCAGATAGTATCGACGTAATTTGGTTGGTAACTTCATAGATACAGTTTTAAGAACCCTACTAAATCAAGGCTGTAATGGCTAGAATAGCTGCATTGGTTAAAATGGCTAATAACTCTGTGTCCAGATAGGGCTGTGTATGGGTCTGAGTCTGAATCATAGTATGGTCCATGTCCTGCCAATTAGATTAGTAAAATCTTTTTAAAAACCACTAAACAGCAACTCTGCCTGTTTGTTCCTTCAAGATCATTCTTTCTCCTTCCTGTCCTGACCTCCCCCCATCGTTATCTTTTTTATCCTACCATTTCTCTTTCATCTTCTTTTTCCGCTTCAAATGCTGTCCAGTCTAGATCTGTTATTACAAGCCTACTAATGCTCCCATTATTATTACTATTATTATCATTATTATTATTATCGCCATAATCATAAACCATGACCTTTACTTTGTTTCTATATGAAACAAGTATTTTTTCCCAATCTCTCTCTCTCAAAGCAACTAGTCAAGGCACATGACTGCCCACTCTTGGTTCTGCTTGTGGTGTCTGCCTCTTAAAAGGTTTTTCAACCAGACCAATGCTTGCTCATGGTGGGAATTGTTGCATCTCTATCACTAAGCCTAGACCTGCTGTACACAAAATGTGGTCTGACATAACGCTAGTACTGATTAGGGTTAGGGCTATATCAGGGGTGTCCAAACTAAGGCCCGAGGGCCATCTGCGGCCCGCCATCCATTTTAAATTGGCCCGCCTATTAAAAACTAACAATTTAGTAGCACTTAAATGGCACTTACTTATAGCACTTTGTAGTTTTGCTCTATTTTTTTAAAGAAATTGTACTTTCTTGATTCTTGTAGTTCTGATTTTACTTCCCCATTCTCTTTTTTCTTTATGAATCTTTTGAGGGTTGTCTTTTCAATATTTCTATCCCTTCTAGCTTTTCTTAAGGACTTCTTTCCTTGCATGACCTCAGCGGCTGCAGTCTCCATCTCTGCGAGGGGTGTTTGGCCCCAGGTTGTCTTCCTGGTGTAGTTTCTTTGCATGATGGCTTTTCTACAATGTTTATGGCATTAAAATTAAAACATATGTAATTTAATATTACACTGAAATATGTTTAAGACTAACCTTAACTTGTGCTACATTTCTCACTTTACCCCACAGCATTTGTCTCACTTTACCCAACAGACAACATCTCTTAGCAATTCAGGCTAATCATCAGTTACCATCAATCACATGGTTTTATATGTTGGAAGTTCATCAACATGTATGATATAAGTTCTAACTTTCTAACTGAATCAATTTGTTTGAAACAACAGTTGATTAAGATGTACTTAAGAAAATGTACTTTTACATGTAAAAAGCATTCGCACAAACATTTTTGTGAAAAAACATTCTAACCACAGCCCTAGCACCAACTTCTCCATCATGGCAAGGGTGGAATGGGAGGGGCTTGAAAACATAATGATCACATGATCACAAATGCGTTGCCTAGATACAGGGGGTGTCTCACATTACCCGATGTCTCACATTACCCCGCTCTCCCCTACCCTTGAATGCACTGATTGTAAATCGCCTTGGATAAAAGCGTCAGCTAAATGAATTGTAATGTAATGGACTATGGCCCACTGTATTGAACTTCTCAGTTTTGACACTAAGTGGGGCCCAACTCACCCCTGACCTGCCAGCTGTCCCTCAGAGCGCCACCACGCCTCCCGGCCTAAGCGACGCGAATGAGGCGCACTGTAAACACACGACAGGGGGGCGTGGCCGCGTGAGTGGCCCAGACCTTGGAATTTTTTTCTGTAGGTGGCCCTCGGGATAAAAAGTTTGGACACCCCTGGGCTATATAAATTAAGTTGACTTGACTTGTGCACACAGCCGACAATTAGTGGTCCAGCCAGAACTGTGAATTGAAGTGAATCAAAAAGAAAGAGACATGAAAAGTCACTATCCAACATGACAGAGCTTGAGAGAAACAGCAGAGAAGAATGGCACAAAATCCCCAACACAAAGCATACCCAAATCACGGTATTTGTACATTGTCCTTGTGGATTAGATAGGGCTGGGAGAGCCTCCTCATCTGCACCAGGAGACTTGTCTGATTTGATAAATATGTTAAAAAGCAAATGGTTTGTCTCTGGTTGCTGTGATGAGAGCACCGTTGTAAGGTCTACTGCCACAGTCCTATTTCAGCTTCTACTACTTTTTCATAAACTGTAAAAGAACTACAGAGATTTCAATCTATTTGAAACATATGGCCATAGCAGCACAAGCCACTTTTTTAAACAGCAAATGAAATAGCTTTCTTTAAATCTCAATAGGTTTATGGATAAATGACTAATGAGTCACAAAATGCTTTAATAAAAAACAAATGATTACTTCAGTGTCTGATTGTGACGTACTGTAATGACTGATGTATGTTGTCCATGCAAGATCAAATCAGAAGAACAACAAAAAGAACATGATCTACCTTCCACCACTTATCAGGTGAGAGTCCGTCAGAACAAAGTGGCACACATCAGCATTGTGGCCTGAGTAGATTTCAAATGGGTTACGCTGCAACCTCCCAGAGTCTTGGTTCAACTGGTAAGCTCCAATATCAGCAGCCTGAGATAGAAAGAGTACATCCCCATCCAGCTCCAACCATGGTAACAGCCTGAAGACAAGATATAAGAAATTAACAAGATTTAGAAGAAATTTGTATAATATAACTACCAAGTAAACACCCTGATATATTAAAATAAAGAAGGCAAAGAATATTTTATTTTTGTTAAGGGAAATCCAGAGCTTGAATCGAATAGCCTAGCCAAGCTCTATGACGAATACCCCCACAGAAGTAAAACAAGACAGTGTTTGAGCCTTCAAAAACCAAGCTCAAAAAATAACTTACTTTGTTTTCCATTTGAGAGGAATTCCCCTTTTACAGACTCCATCACACCAGTGTTGTGCTAACTTCACTCTCTCCTTCAGGGGTATGTGAGGATATCTGCAATAACAGAGAGTACCGAATATTACTATTTACATTAGGTTTTGGGGGTTACATTTTAAGTATGAGTTATTTTTAACAGGCCAATTTGACCCTTTGAAACCATACCATCATATCTATTAAATAGTATGCAAAAACCTGACATTTTTTACTTTTAATTATTTCTCAATATTGTTAACAACACAAACGAATAAACATAATCAGAGGACATTATCTAGTGGCAGACAGAACTGAATACACAGCAAATCCATCCTTGACAATATTATTCAAATTAATATTACCTCAGAAGATGAGGTAGGAAAAGAAAAGAAAGTGGTCCCACAACATATTAATGATAATTGACATAAAAAATGCAAAGAGTCACCAGGTCGGTCCGTCCATTGGTTAGACAGCTAATTTTATACTGTCTGTTATCAGTCTAGCCAGGACAGACATATAGAGACAAACAGTCATTCACACCTACAATCATTTTGGGATCCCAAATTAACCTGCACTATTGTAGTTCCTCTTTTTTCTAAACCTGCCTGTTTAATGTTTGGGAGCTACTTCAGTATTATTCCTTGTCATTAGTGAGTGCTCCTCAAACAGTTTTATAATATAGAGTCACTTTTGATTGTTTTTGTGCTTGACATTATATGTAGAGCTTATGGTTCAGTCTATGGTACAAAGTGAAGCTGCTAAACTTTGCGTTTATCATACCTGGTTAATTTGTGATGAAGATTTTTTATTTGTAAGCTAATATTAAATAGTGTGTTTTAATCTGCAGAACATGAAGAGTCGTGACTTAGGTGGCTTCTGATGACAAAAGCCCCCTGGATGGCATCTTTTTCTCCATCACCATCAGTACAGTTGAACTACACAATGTTAAAAATGTTAAATGTAAGACCAATCTTACAGTAACAGATGACTGAATTAAGTGCGGTAAGATATATGTGAATTACTACTTTCCCATTGCGCTTTTTCTATTTGAATAATTCTACTGTAAATTACACTCATTAAATATTAAGCATTAGAGATTAATTTTCCAACAGTGATCATGTCTACCTTGATCGATAACTGTATTTCGTTTTTTGGTGGATTTTAAGTTATCATTTCTATGAAACTCTGTTTTACTACTAATGATTCTATGGTGCACATCTGGTAAAAAGTAACAGCAGCAACACGCACAGTATTGTGATCATACTAAAACTCTTTGATGAATAGCTATTGGAATTTATCACAGGCCTTTTACATTTTGGGTTTAATCTCATCAATCACTGATAATTAAGATATGAGTTGACAATGAAAACATGAATTGACGAAGCTGTCCTGTTTTATTGATTATAATGAAAGGGGTAAATTGCAATACCAGGCAAATCCCCTGTAGTCAAACATTTACTCATTACAGTTTATCATGTTGTGTACTTATGTTAAACACAAACTGTTCAATCACATACTCAGACTTCAAAATGTAAATATCAGAACTTAAGTAAACACTTAAGAGTTTGTAAATACAGTACACGACTGGAGAGAAGTGCTGAAGAGAAAATAGAGGAGAGATGACTGGAGAGAAGAGCTGAGGAGAAAAGCGAGGAGAGATGACTAGAGAAGTTCAGTAAAGTTGGCAAGATATTTACAGATTCGGACCTCCCGGATCAATACGTCATAAGCGAAACGTTGTTAAAGCACAAACGCTGCATAATTACCACCGTAGTTATGTGGACAACTGGCTACAGGCCAGTTTTCGTCACTATGAGTCGTCCTCCATGATGGACGCATAACATTGGTCGTCCTGTAGCATAGTCAGACGGACTCCCTGAATCTGTGATCGGATTTTGGTGACAATATACAGTATGAGACTGAATTTATTGAAAATTATTTGTAACAAATATTTCCAAAAATTATGCAAAATCACTTTTTCCCTAAATTCGTCCTGTAGCATAGTCAGACGGACTCCTTGAATCTGTGATGGGATTTTGGTGACAATATACAGTATGAGACCGAAGCTATTGAAAATTATTTATAAAATATATTTCCCAAAATTACGCGAAATCACTTTTTCCCAAAATTCGTCCTGTAGCATGGTCAGACAGACTCCCTGAATCTGTGATGAGATTTTGGTGACAATATACAGTATGAGACCGAAGCTATTGAAAATTATTTATAAAATATATTTCCAAAAATTATTCAAAATCACTTTTCCCCAAATTTCGTACTGTAGCATAGTCAGACGGACTCCCTCAATCTGTGTTGAGATTTTGGTGACAATATACAGTATGAGACCGAAGCTATTGGAAATTATTTATAAAAAATATTTCCAAAAATTATTCAAAATCACTTTTTCCCAAAATTCGTCCTGTAGCATAGTCAGACGGACTCCTTGAATCTGTGATGGGATTTTGGTGACAATATACAGTATGAGACCGAAGCTATTGAAAATTATTTATAAAATATATTTCCCAAAATTACGCGAAATCACTTTTTCCCAAAATTCGTCCTGTAGCATAGTCAGACAGACTCCCTGAATCTGTGATGAGATTTTGGTGACAATATACAGTATGAGACCGAAGCTATTGAAAATTATTTGTAACAAATATTTCCAAAAATTATTCAAAATCACTTTTCCCCAAAATTCGTCCTGTAGCATAGTCAAACGAACTCCCTGAATCTGTGATGGGATTTTTGTGACAATATACAATATGAGACAGAAGTTATTGAATATTATCCATAAAAAATAATTCCCAGAATTATACAAAATCGTTTTTTCCCACAGTTAGTCCTGTAGCATAGTCAGCAAGCTTCCTGGACATGTGATATTATTTTCGTGAGAATATACACTATTACAGTGACATTATTGAATAATTCCCCATAAAAATATTTTCAAAGATTATGATAAAGGAAATTTTTTAAACTTTGTAATGTAGCATAGTCAGCAGGACTATCTGGACCTATGACGTGCTTTTGGTGAGAATATACAGTATTGCAGTAATGTTATTGAATATTTATTGAATATCTCTTTTCGGTGTTGCACTTTGTAGACGGTCCCTGCGCACTCGTTTCTCAGCAAGCTGTACGTAGACACCAATGTTATGCGTCCATCACGGAGGACGACTCATATTGATGAAAACTGGCCTGTAGCCCGTTGTCCACATAACATAATTATCCAGCGTTTGTGCTTTAACCACGTTTCGCTTATGACGTATTGATCCGGGAAGTCCGAATCTGTGAATATCTTGCCAACTTTACTGAACTGACTAGAGAAGAGCTGAGGAGAATTTAATTGTTTGACAATTACCTAAACATCCGTATCGTCCACAGCGAAAATAGCAAACGCTGCGAGATAAGTTGTTGTTCTCGTCTCACTGACACCAAGAAAAGAAGAAAGAGTCCGAAACCTATTGTGTCTGAAAGCTCCATTACCTTTACATTTAATTTGTATTCAAGTTTCGGTGGTCAGCACAACATATTCAGTAATCAGGTGCAGACAGTGGTTACACAACACAGAAATACTCCGTGTCAACTAACAATGACAGCCTAAGCTTACACATCCTGAGCTAACACACACTTATTACTGCACATCTTACATGTCCGTCCCGTCCCGATGGATCCCAGTGTTAAGAAACTCTTTGGCGATGCTCCTCCAGACAGTGTCGCGGCTTACAAAGCGGTAAATACTTTTACAGACCTGAGAGAGGCGGGTTAGAGATTTACAGTCCAAATAAGACAATATATGGTAGAGGACGTCCTCTGGTAACTGTAGTATAAGCATAATGAGCCCAGTCTAGACGTTACACCAAACAAAATAAACCCCATCATTCAGAGGAAACCGGAAGCTGCTCTTGCAGTCAGCTGACAGCGTGGACGACGGTGAATCGTCACTAGGGGACCTGACGTAAAGCGTGTAGTTTGACAGTGCCTGACTTGATCAGCCGACATGATCTGACGGCGGCTGACACAGCAGTCAACTCGGACACGTTTTACTTATCGCACCGTCAATGAGCCAAGAATAAAGAAAGATCTAGCAGTTTTTTTTGATTTTTTCAGATGAAACGGATGTTAGGACATCCTCGTGCTTTTTCAACAAAGAATACAAGAATAACAAAGTTGACTGACAACTTTCTTTCAGCTGAAGTTTAAATTTCAATTACTATAAAACTATAGTGTAAAGGGACCATGTGTATTATATTATTATCACCAGTAGAACACAAAATAAGGCACGCATTAAATTTCAAAATAGAAACACATACACTGCTCGATGGTTATATAGCTGTTTTATGGGTAACAATTGTTGGTATAGCAGTCACACCAAGCAATATGCTATTGCTTGAGATACAGTTCCCACCAGTCCTCTGCTGGTTGATTTTTAGGTACTTTAACTTAAAAGGCCTTAGAACATATCTTCTCAATGATATTCTTCTTAGAGTAAAAGTGTTTTATGCAGTTTTTGAACCAGGGTTTTCTTGTTTGGGATTTGTTCTTATTTAAGAACAGAATCTACTCACACTCAAAAGCCCTCTTATGCACAGTTGACTACTGACATGTTTGCGCAAAAATAATCAGTTTAAAATTGTTATAGTCGCATAATTGGTTTTAAATTACCTTAATATTTTATCGTCTATAATCTTTTGATGGTATGTAAAAAAGACAGGTTTTAGTGCATAATTTTATATTTAGTTAAAGTCTTTAATTAAAGACTTGAGATAGGTCATTTTTCTCAGCCGAAGTGTCTGTGTGTGTGTGTGTATGTGTGGATGTGTTTGTGTGCATACTCCGGCCTGAATTCGGGGAGCACAGCGCTCTAGTTGTGTGATATGGTAACAT
This sequence comes from Pseudopleuronectes americanus, assembly GCA_038501795.1. NCBI lineage: Eukaryota > Metazoa > Chordata > Actinopteri > Pleuronectiformes > Pleuronectidae > Pseudopleuronectes > Pseudopleuronectes americanus. Next base: position 290,963 of record CM076729.1, on the reverse strand, counting down.
GGGCTAGTTAAGGTATGATGGTGCCCTATTATTAAGGGCCTTGTAAGTGAGGAGGAGAATTTTAAATTATATTCTTCATTTAAGCTAGAAGTTAAGTTTGAAGCTAATACAGGAGAAATGTGGTATTTTTTCCTGGTCGGGATCAAAGATAATGCAAATTCCTAACGATTTCACTTCACTTCTATCTGAGAATTAAGACAAGGAGAGTAATATAACTTTTTAACCACTTATCCTAAAAGGAAAATCACTTCCATTAAGACATGGATTAAACAAAAATCTGTTTAAATGATTAAATGCAAGTATGCTAAATAACCCTGGCTTCAAGGAAAGAATAAAGAAAGAACTAAAAACATACTTGGAAGATAATGATGATGAGAATATGAATCCGGTGATGCTGTGGCAAACAGCCAAAGCAGTTTAGCAGGGCAAATAATATGGGAAACTGGTTTATTTATTTTAATTGATTTATTGTGAAGAAAAAAGGCGACTATACAAGATCAAGGCATAAAGGAAATAGTAAATAGAGATACAAAATAGTACAAAATATGTCTTCATGCAGATGATTTCTTGGTCAGCTTAAAGGGATAGTTCACCATAAAATGAAAATTTACTCATTATCTACTCGACAGAGTACTGATGGGTTAATATTACACTTCTGGAGTCTCACGGCTAAACAAAGTTGCAGCCAAATCCAATACAATTGAAGTAAATTGTGCCCGCTTCTTCAGACGTAATAAAACTACAGAAAAAACATGACATGCCTTTATACTGCTTGTGTGGTGCCATGTAAGTGTCCACAAGCCCGACATTCATACCTAATGTCTTACTACGAGTTGCGTGCACAGACCCTCGGGCACATCATCATGTGGCTACATCCGCTAGCTTCGCTAATTCTGGTAGCGGAAATTTAGGTGTATTTAGGTTTTAAATTAACTAAGGAAATATCTTGACTGTACTATTAAAATTATGCACATATTTATTAACAGATAACAGAGGACCTTGATAGATGGGGATCTTTACCCTTGGATCTAGGTAATAGAATTATTACGATAAAAACAACTATCTTACCTAGATTACTTTACTTTTTCACTACCCATTCATATTCCTAATAATCAAATTTCTTTTTTCATTAGATTAGATTCAACTTTATTGTCATTGCACAGTACAAGTACATATACAACGAAATGCGGTTTAGCATCTAACCAGAAGTGCAAAAGAAGGAAGTTAAAGTGCAGAGATGGAATATGTAAATAAATAGGAAGCACAGTTAGAAATATACATTGAATTTGAATGGAAATATAAATGGAATATGAACAGTTTTGATAGTAAGGTATGATATAGTAATGATGAATACACTAAGAGCAAGATAAATATATAAAAATATGAATACACTATAGGTGGGATAATACAGTAGTAGAAAAAAAAGTTTAGTACAAATGTTAAAATGTGCAAATGTTCAAATGTTCAAATGTGCAAATGTGCAAATGTGCAAATGTTCAAGTGTTCAAGTGTTCAAGTGTTCAAATGTTCAGTGAATGTGCAAATGTGCAGTGGCTGGAGGGGGTTGTGAGGTTGGGTGGTTGTGTGTGTGTGTGTGGTTGCGGCTGCTATCACTGTGCAGCAGAGTTCAGCAGGGTGACAGCCGCAGGGATGAAGCTGTTCCTGAACCTGCTGGTCCGGGAACGGAGGACCCTGTAGCGCATCCCAGAGGGGAGGAGGGCAAACAGTCTGTGGCTGGGGTGAGAGCTGTCCTTGACGATGCTGCGTGCTCTCCGCAGATATCTCTTGCTCTGGACAAGTGCAATGGTGGGGAGTGTGGAACTGGTGATGCGTTGGGCAGTCTTCACCACCCTCGGCAGTGACTTCTGGTCCGCAACAGAGCAGCTGCCATACCACGCTGAGATGCAGTTGGTGAGGATGCTCTCAATGGTACAGTGGTAGAAATTCACCAGAATCTGAGGTGACAGATGTGCCTTCCTCAGTCTCCTCAGGAAGAAGAGACGCTGGTGAGCTTTCTTGACCAGGGTTGAGGTGTTGAGGGTCCAAGAGAGGTCCTCAGAGATGTGGACACCCAGGAACTTGAAGCTGGTGACACGCTCGACCTCCGTCCCGTTGATATGGATGGGGGTGTGTGTGCCACTTTTCTTCCTGTAGTCCACGATGAGCTCTTTGGTCTTCTTGGTGTTGAGAGCCAGGTTGTTGTCAGCGCACCACTCCGCCAGATGCTGGACTTCTTCTCTGTAGGCCGACACATCGTTGTTGCTGATGAGGCGAATCACCGTAGTATCGTCTGCAAACTTGACAAAAGTATTAGTTACATGTACAGGAATGCAGTCATACGTGAATAGTGAGTAGAGGAGAGGACTTAGCACACAGCCTTGGGGCACACCGGCGTTCAGGATGAGGTTTGAGGAGGTGTGGTTCTCTAACCTACCAGACTGGGGTCTGTTGGATAGGAAGTCCAGTATCCAGTTGCAGAGGGAAGGGTTGATACCTAGATTGCCGAGTTTCGTGATCAGTTTGGAGGAGATGATTGTGTTGAAAGCTGAACTGAAGTCTATGAACAGCTTTCTTACATAGGAGTTGTTATTGTCCAGGTTAGAAAGTGCGGAGTGTAGTGCCGTGGAGATGGCATCCTCCGTACTCCTGTTCTGGCGGTAGGCGAATTGGAAGGGGTCCAGTGTAGGTGGTAAACAGGTTTTGAGGTGAGCCAGGACCATCCTCTCGAAGCACTTCATAATGGTGGGGGTGAGTGCAACAGGGCGGAAGTCGTTGAGGCTCGCTGCAGTGGAGTGTTTAGGCACTGGCACGATGGAGGTGGTCTTAAAGCACTTGGGGACAGCTGCTTGGGCCAGTGACAGGTTGAATATGTCAGTCAAGACCTCAGCTAGCTGCCCAGCACAGGCCTGAGTATCACCTGATCTGAAAGCGGTGTCTCGTGCCTCCAGCAGTAGGCAGACCTCTCTGTTCATCCATGGCGTCTGGTTAGGGAATGTAGTGATGTTTTTAAAGGTGGCGACACTGTTAATGTTGGTGTTGATGAAGTCCAGAACGGACGAGGCATAGGAGTTGATGTCCATGTGGGAGTCCAGTGTGGCCTGAACGGCAAACGCCCTCCAGTCTGTGTGTTCGAAATGGAGCTGGAGTTCAGTGTCTGCTCCCTCTGGCCACACTTTAACTGTCGTCACTGTGGGTTTCACACGTTTGATGAGTGGTGTGTATTTGGGGAGTAGAAACAAGGAGAGGTGGTCAGACTGTCCTAGATGGGGGAGGGGGACGGCTTTGTACAATGTTAGCACCAGCCATGCTGGTGTAAACATGGTCCAAAGTCTTGACTCCTCTCGTTGCACAGGAGACATGTTGGTGGAATTTGGGGAGTACAGTCTTCAGGCTGGAGTGGTTGAAGTCACGCGCAACAATAAAGGCTGCCTCCGGGTGTGAAGTCTGTCGTTTGCTAATGGCAGCATACAGTTCTTTCATTGCCAGCTTAGCATTAGCATCGGGGGGATGTAGGCTGCAGTCACAACAGTAGATGTAAACTCTCTGGGCAGATAGAACGGTCTGCACTTAACCATGAGATATTCCAGGTTAGGGGAGCAGTGACTCTCAATGATGACAGTGTCCATGCACCAAGCTTTGTTCACATAGATGCACAGTCCCCCAACTCTGGTCTTACCCGAGTCATCAGCTGTTCTGTCCGCCCGGAGGAGATAGCGCCCCGTTAGCTCTACGGCGCTATCGGGAACGCTGCTGTTGAGCCATGTTTCTGTGAAAATCATGATGTTGCAGTCCATATGTGATACAGTGATGTCCCAATTAATTTGGAAGGCAAAGTCCCTAGGGTGAGATACAAAACCTTACAGCTGCCAAAGCACAGTAGTGGGATGGGCCTGCAGAATCTTAAAGACTAGTATATAGCTGTACAGATAAGACCATTGATGCTCTAGTGCAGTGGCTCTCAACATATTTTCAGTGATGTACCCCCTTTGAAAACAAAATTCAGCCGAGTACCCCCTAACCAGCGCAAAGCCTTTTTGGTTGAAAGAAAGATGTAATACACAGTGCTGTGCCATTAGTATCAGATTTATTGAACTTTGTAATGAGACACTTTCAAATTTAAAACTCCATCAAAGTCCATAACATTGCTCATTTGAAGTGGTCTCTCTTGAACTATTTGGAAATAAAAAGATATAAAAATAAATAAAGACTTAAAATAAATAATTAGCTCAATTATAAATAAAGAATCAGCTGTAAACACAATCAGTACAATTAGCACAGTTCAATGACAACATACACCTAAACATGCAACTGAAAAATGATTTAATGAATATAACCTTACCCTCTTCTCCTGAACTCCTCAATGCTGATGCAAGGTCCGGTTGGATGTACAGCAAAATTCCCAAAAAAATAAATCCTAAACAGATACTTACATACAATGGCGTCGTTTTTCCGCACTGCAAATGCGGACTTTCAGCGAGTCTCGGCGTAATGTGCAGTGACTGCGTCCTCGTGTGCAGGAATCAGGCTGTGAAAACACAACGATGAAAATTTCAGATAAAGTAAACTGGAGGATGTATTTTAAACAGCACAGCACATCTCTTCTGAATCTTACCCATGCTCCGCCGGCCATTTTAATCAGAGCTGTGAAGAGACAAGGACAGCTTCCTAGAAAAATAAAAAAAAACGAGAAAAAGTCACGTTTATGGAAAAACTTACCGACAACAAACTGTTCGATTTAAGTAGTTCATACCGATCTAAACATGCACTAGTTCCGCTAAAGCACTCGATGCTTTATTCTACTTTTAGCAACTGTCGCGCTAATCCCACAGTTGTTCACACGTTTTTCATATCTGAGAGTTAGTTTAGCAGTTAGCAATGGCTTCGCTCTTTAGCTACTGCGGTCAAGTGAGCAGACGTTCGTCTTTTCATAGTCAAGTGAGCAGACGTTCGTCTTTTCCTGATTTCAAGTGCGCCCGTATTACAGAATATATGGTAGTCCATGATACGGAGCGAGCCAATCTTTTATGCTACTGTAAAATCCCTTTATTCCATAATTTCTAACAAAGGCTGATACAGTTGTCCTCAGGACCATCCTGACTGCTCACTCACTCAGTATCAAGCATATTTACTGTATCATTTTGGAGAAATTCAGCCTCAAAGTTCCTTTTTTTTGTTGAAAAAGGTATTATGAGGAATAGTTACTCGACTGTAAAATCTCTTTGCTCCATAATTTCTGACAAAGGCTGATACAGTTGTCCTCAGGACCATCCTGACTGCTCACTCACTCAGTATCAAGCATATTTACTGTATCATTTTGGAGAAATTCAGCCTCAAAATTCCTTTTTTGTTGTTGAAGAAGGCATAAGCGGAATATTTACTGCACTGTCAAATCTCTTTGATCCATAATTTCTGACAAAGGCTGATACAGTTGTCCTCAGGACCATCCTGACTGCTCACTCACTCAGTATCAAGCATATTTACTGTATCATTTTGGAGAAATTCAGCCTCAAAGTTCCTTTTTTTTTGTTGAAAAAGGTATTATGCGGAATAGTTACTCTACTGTAAAATCTCTTTGATCCATAATTTCTGACAAAGGCTGATACAGTTGTCTTCAGGACCATCCTGACTGCTCACTCATTCAGTATCAAGCATATTTACTGTATCATTTTGGAGAAATTCAGCCTCAAAATTCCTTTTTTGTTGTTGAAGAAGGCATAAGCGGAATATTTACTGCACTGTCAAATCTCTTTGATCCATAATTTCTGACAAAGGCTGATACAGTTGTCCTCAGGACCATACTGACTGTTCACTCACTCAGTATCAAGCATATTTACTGTATCATTTTGGAGAAATTCAGCCTCAAAGTTCATTATTTAGAATTGAAAAAGGTATTATGCTGAATAGTTACTCGACTGTAAAATCTCTTTGCTCCATAATTTCTAACAAAGGCTGATACAGTTGTCTTCAGGACCATCCTGACTGCTCACTCATTCAGTATCAAGCATATTTACTGTGTCATTTTGGAGAAATTCAGCCTCAAAGTTCCTTTTTTTTTGTTGAAAAAGGTATTATGCGGAATAGTTACTCTACTGTAAAATCTCTTTGATCCATAATTTCTGACAAAGGCTGATACAGTTGTCTTCAGGACCATCCTGACTAATCACTCACTTTTTTTTTAAATATCAGTTTTGTTCATTTGTCCAAAATAAGAATGAAGCTGAACAAATCAAGAGGTTTAAAATCCAAACACAGAGGAAAAACTAAACTCAGTTGAAAACTGAAAACATCATTACAAACCTTCCATGTCTCAGCTCCGCATTTGGGGAACAAATAAGATCATTCTCTAGTAAAATGTGGATGTGGGAGCAGGATGAATATAGACTGTAGATATAGTCTGAGATCATTGTTGATGTTGTTTATTCATTTTTCACAAATGAAACAATTCCATTCACTGATCTCTGCCTTCTGAAGTGTTTCCGAGTCCATGTCGATGCATTCAACATGGAACCACCTGCAACAGGTGTCACACTGAATCTGTAAAAGGGCAAATTAAGCACATGCAAGAATAAACTTTGATATCTAGCCATGATTGACACCAGATAACCATGATCCCCAAAGTAATATTTTGAGCTAATAGTTGATTCTTTGAAACACTTAATGAAGATACAGTTTTTTTTATATTTGTAGATTCACAGTGTGATATTTTGGTTGATGTGGTCCAAATATAATATTTCACTCTGTAGAAATGCATTTCCACCATGTAAAACAGGACATTATAAATGTGAATGACATGAAATTACAGGGTTGTCTTAGCCGTTGTTTTTCCTTTCTTCATGGAAATCACGAAGTAATTAAGTACTGTTCTACAACCTTTGAATGACTATCTTCATTTGATTATTCTCCTGATCAAAATGTTCTCAATCTAATGCACACTTTCTTTTTGGAATTCTTGATAGGAAAACATGCATATCCCTATGGCTGAGGAGCGAACCTCAGGTTGTCCTAGCACAGATGATTGTCTGTCGTCATTTCTCATCCTTTTCGGCTCTTGCTTGCTGTCATCCACTTTAAAACAAGGCATACAAAATGTGCAGAAAAAACGTTTTAAACAACTTACCCAGTTTGTTAAGTCAGGCCCTTTAAGTGGTGGTTTGACTGCTGAGCACATGGCACAGCTGGTCTCTGTGTTAAACACTAACAGAAAGTTGAAAATATTAGATTTACCACTACTGCCACCACTAACAATTGTACTTATAATAAATAAAATATTGATTAACTTGTTTTAGTGTATATAGAATGTGTTTACAAAGTTTTTTCTGTAATACCGGGTCCCTGTAGATTTAAGATAAGTTGTTACACACCTGAGGCTACAAGGAGCTCGAGAGCCAAGTGTTTTCTGTCATCTGCCATCAATCTTGGAGCTGTCCCAAATTACATTTCTGCTTTCTTTGGAAAAGCCTCCATTACTGCCTTTGCCATCTAAACACACAAGAAAGCATCTGTTTGCATAAGTTTCCTAGTAAGCAAAATAAAGGACGTGGAATTGCAATAAAACAGAAATTGATCCAAATTCTTAATGACTGTAGATCATTTAGATAAAGCTGATGTTTCAAGAAATATTCTTATTACTTTGATGACAATTACACCGCAGCTACTCCCGTCTCTCTGAAATGGGTGTTCCAGAACACCGCCTTTCCACTTAACATTGACCCAGTCAGTTTTTCCTAGACAGATCCTCCTCATGTTGAAGTACTCACTGTGAAAGGAAATTTTTTTAAAGTGGTTAATGTAAGGAATATGTACACATTATTCACCCAAGACAACAATGTATGTCATAGTAAAGAAAAAGGGGGTTGTTTGGCCAAGAGAGTTAGACAGAGTTCATATTTTGGGGTCAGAATTACAAATAATGTAACACTTGTTCGGCTAATGGTCTTAACAAGTTTGATTGAACAAAATGTTGGTAATGATGTCTTTAAGTGGTCACAAGTCTCTTCTAACTTTTTTAGGTGTTAAGCAAGGGTGACATTGTTAATGTGTGGGACATTGAACAATTATTTTCTGCCATATTGCCAATGTTCAACCTTATGCATAAATTCAGCTTGTTACCTATTTCTGTTGTGTAAAGCTGCCTCTAACATGTTGTTTAACAGATTACTGCAAGCATGATTCACAACATAGCATCCATACTTATATATAAATATTTTAATATAAAGAAAACACATCTTGCAAACATATAAGAAATATTCAGTCTTGAAATTGCTTCAGTCACACTGTTCAGATAGATCTGCTTAATTACCGCAATCTTTTTGCTGCGTTGTCTGAGTCTGCCTGCTCGGTAGCACTGCATGCGGGATCAACAACATAGACAGTACTATCTGCAGCACTGATGTACTGTAACCAAGGAGAAAATGTGAAATATCATATAGAAGTTAGTAATGACATACAGAGAATTGAAAGCAGTTGTGATGTAGTAAGTAATGACTTACCAGAAACTTCCAGTGTACATTGCCAATATTAATAAAGGACACAATGGCCTTATAGTTGTCAAAGTTGGTCTGTAACAAAACCCAAAATTAGTTATTTAATTTTACTAGTGCTTTGACTGTGCAACATCTGTTGTGCGTGTGTTTTTACTACAAAGTCAGACATCCAAACTCTCCCACATATTTATAGCGGCTCCTTGACGCCCGTAAAAATGAGACTCCAATCCCCCAGAATCTGGAGCGTGCAAGCAAGAGCTGGTGTATGTGTGTGTTCCTGTAATTTATAGATTGATATGTCATTGCAACTACAAATAAATTAATGACTGTCTGAAAGGCTCAATGGAATATTGTTTTTATTTGATTAATCTTAATTCCCACACACCCACCAACCCACCCACCACACGCACACGCACACACACAAACACACACACATGCACAAACACAGCTAACTTGTAAACAATTGACATACTGTTCTACTTTGTTTTTGTACCTGACAAAAATATTACCTTTGACATAGTCTGTCTCCTAACTTCTTCCCTCTTACCAAAGAGGATCACACCAGCCACATAATGGCTCAGAACGTAAATGGTGCTTCCCAAATTCAGTTTCCTGGCAGTGTGGTGAATTAGCGCCTCGATGACCTTCAGAGAATTTTTTATGAACACACACAAAGTGTTGTGAAGTCATACATTTAGTTAAAATGCTGAAAATATGATCCTTATGGATTAATGTTCATCTTCTCTGTTATGTATTACACAAAGTCAACAAAAAACATTTAAATCACAGTTATATCAATTGTTGTGGCTAATGGAGCTGTTCTTCAAAGAGATTTGACAGTAGAGTAAATATTCCTCATAAAACCTTCTTCAACAAAAAAAAAGGAACTTTGAGGCTGAATTTCACCAAAATGACACAGTAAATATGCTTGATACTGAATGAGTGAACAGTCAGGATGGTCCTGAAGACAACTGTATCAGCCTTTGTCAGAAATTATGGAGCAAAGAGATTTTACAGTAGAGTAACTATTCCTCATAATACCTTTTTCAACAAAAAAAAGGAACTTTGAGGCTGAATTTCTCCAAAATGATACAGTAAATATGCTTGATACTGAGTGAGTGAACAGTCAGTATGGTAATGAGGACAACTGTATCAGCCTTTGTCAGAAATTATGGATCAAAGAGATTTGACAGTGCAGTAAATATTCCGCTTATGCCTTCTTCAACAACAAAAAAGGAATTTTGAGGCTGAATTTCTCCAAAATGATACAGTAAATATGCTTGATACTGAGTGAGTGAGCAGTCAGGATGGTCCTGAGGACAACTGTATCAGCCTTTGTCAGAAATTATGGATCAAAGAGATTTGACAGTGCAGTAAATATTCCGCTTATGCCTTCTTCAACAACAAAAAAGGAATTTTGAGGCTGAATTTCTCCAAAATGATACAGTAAATATGCTTGATACTGAGTGAGTGAACAGTCAGTATGGTCCTGAGGACAACTGTATCAGCCTTTGTCAGAAATTATGGATCAAAGAGATTTGACAGTGCAGTAAATATTCCGCTTATGCCTTCTTCAACAACAAAAAAGGAATTTTGAGGCTGAATTTCTCCAAAATGATACAGTAAATATGCTTGATACTGAATGAGTGAGCAGTCAGGATGGTCCTGAAGACAACTGTATCAGCCTTTGTCAGAAATTATGGATCAAAGAGATTTTACAGTAGAGTAACTATTCCGCATAATACCTTTTTCAACAAAAAAAAAGGAACTTTGAGGCTGAATTTCTCCAAAATGATACAGTAAATATGCTTGATACTGAGTGAGTGAGCAGTCAGGATGGTCCTGAGGACAACTGTATCAGCCTTTGTCAGAAATTATGGATCAAAGAGATTTTACAGTAGAGTAACTATTCCGCATAATACCTTTTTCAACAAAAAAAAAGGAACTTTGAGGCTGAATTTCTCCAAAATGACACAGTAAATATGCTTGATACTGAATGAGTGAGCAGTCAGGATGGTCCTGAAGACAACTGTATCAGCCTTTGTTAGAAATTATGGAGCAAAGAGATTTTACAGTCGAGTAACTATTCAGCATAATACCTTTTTCAATTCTAAATAATGAACTTTGAGGCTGAATTTCTCCAAAATGATACAGTAAATATGCTTGATACTGAGTGAGTGAACAGTCAGTATGGTCCTGAGGACAACTGTATCAGCCTTTGTCAGAAATTATGGATCAAAGAGATTTGACAGTGCAGTAAATATTCCGCTTATGCCTTCTTCAACAACAAAAAAGGAATTTTGAGGCTGAATTTCTCCAAAATGATACAGTAAATATGCTTGATACTGAATGAGTGAGCAGTCAGGATGGTCCTGAAGACAACTGTATCAGCCTTTGTCAGAAATTATGGATCAAAGAGATTTTACAGTAGAGTAACTATTCCGCATAATACCTTTTTCAACAAAAAAAAAGGAACTTTGAGGCTGAATTTCTCCAAAATGATACAGTAAATATGCTTGATACTGAGTGAGTGAGCAGTCAGGATGGTCCTGAGGACAACTGTATCAGCCTTTGTCAGAAATTATGGATCAAAGAGATTTGACAGTGCAGTAAATATTCCGCTTATGCCTTCTTCAACAACAAAAAAGGAATTTTGAGGCTGAATTTCTCCAAAATGATACAGTAAATATGCTTGATACTGAGTGAGTGAGCAGTCAGGATGGTCCTGAGGACAACTGTATCAGCCTTTGTCAGAAATTATGGAGCAAAGAGATTTTACAGTCGAGTAACTATTCCTCATAATACCTTTTTCAACAAAAAAAAGGAACTTTGAGGCTGAATTTCTCCAAAATGATACAGTAAATATGCTTGATACTGAGTGAGTGAGCAGTCAGGATGGTCCTGAGGACAACTGTATCAGCCTTTGTTAGAAATTATGGAATAAAGGGATTTTACAGTAGCATAAAAGATTGGCTCGCTCCGTATCATGGACTACCATATATTCTGTAATACGGGCGCACTTGAAATCAGGAAAAGACGAACGTCTGCTCACTTGACTATGAAAAGACGAACGTCTGCTCACTTGACCGCAGTCTTTAGCTGGCACTCACCTTAATTCAGGGACTGGGCGTCCGTCTTCTCCGCCTCGACTCCTCCACACCGGGCCCGCGGCTTTGCTTTCCCCACGCACTCATCTTCTCCTCCAGGGAAACAGCGTCGTGTCGACTTCAGCAAGTTATTTAAACCGAAAACAGAGTCACTCGTACTGAGTAAACATAACACGATCCTCTGATGTCTGCGGCAGACAGTCTCTGCATTCACAAGGCTGTGATTGGACGAGCGCATCACGTGATGACGCAAACGACTGACGCGAGGTCTTCACAGTAAACCCATCCTTGACCCTTTAAACCAGACCTGGGCATTGTTCGGCCCCCGTGCCGCATCCGGGCTTTGGCTGTCTGTGACCGGCCCGCGTGAGGTCAGCGGAATATTAGGATCACACGTAAATAAGTGAACATCATGCAAATAATACAACAACATTTATTTTATTTTGAAGGTGCCTTTTTTAATATTTACCTGACGTACATCCTGAATCCCAGCGAGCGGATGCTGTGTTGGCGAACGGAGTTTAGGAGAGATGTGAGTTGTCAGCTCACGTTAAGACAAGAAAGATCGATACAGAATGCAGAGTTTTTAACGAGAAATGGACTGATAAGTATTTATACACTGAAATCAAAGGGAAAGCCGTGTGCTTAGTTTGTGGAGAAAAGATTAAATGTTTATTTCCAGTCTTGGAAAAGTGCTTGAAATTTGTTAAATTCATGGAAATTTGTTAAATTAATATTTTCATGTCCTTCATTTACGCTGAGTTTTAATTAATTCATATGCTTTTAAAATAAATACACTGAAAATATAAGCAGGCATATTATCTCATACTAATTGAAAAGTTCGGTGGTGAAGCATCTTGCATTTGCTGTTGATGTCACTGCATTAATGAATCAGCTAAATACCAAACTGCAAGGCAAGGGCCTATTTGCAGATGAAATGTACAGCCTGGTGAAGGCTTTCATGAGAAAGTTGCAGTTTATTTCAAGCCAGTTGGAGGCTAACATTCTCAACCACATGTCAACACTGAAAGAAGCCCCACCATCAGTAGATCACCTCCGCAGGTACACTACTGGCAGAGCACGAGTCAGTATCACTGCTGGAGTTTTATTCTTCTCTCAAAGAGGAGAACTTTCCATTCGTGAGGAGGCATGCTCATAAGATGTTGGTTCTCTTTGGATCTACTTACATAGGTGAACAAACATTTTCTGTGATGAAGTTTAACAAATCCAGATACAACCCTCTCTCACTGATGATCACCTGTCAGCTGTCCTTCACATATCCACCTCAGATATTCAACCTGACTTCAGTGCACTTGTTCAAGCCCAAAACAGACTAGATTTCTCTCACTTAACAAGAAAAAAAACTGAAAACCAGCAAATGGGGTGATTAGACTATATGCAAATAGCTATAGTACTTTGTATAAAGTTAATTTAAAGCTGATATTTGGAATACTGCAACAAATGTGCATATTTTGTTCACAACTGTTCTTGTAAATGTTGAGCGTTTTAATGGAATACTTGGAAAGTTTAACAACAACAATAGGACTATTGAAGTTCAAATTATGAGGCAATTTCAGCAGAGTCAACAGCTTAGTATGCCATGGACATGTAAATATGGGGCTGAGATTGCTAGTATTTTGAGAGGACAAAGGGTTGGAACTTTGACACGCGATGACACAACAGATATGCTTTATGTGAAGCACTGTGTTTTGGTGTCAGCAGAAAGACTTCTTTTAGGAAGCTGTACAGTGGCGCCACTCTCTCCATTTCAACATATTGTCTTGGATGATGTTGACAGGCATGCAATGTTATCAATGTATCATCAGATGTATCCTGAAAACTGTATAACTGATGTTAATCGTTTTGCAATGACATGTAAAAGGGTAACACATTTGAATGTTACATACTCCATAGATGGAACTAGATCAGAAAGGTCAGCATATGTTTATGCTAAGTGGTGTGCAAACACTTACAGTTTTGAGGAACCCATCCTTGACCCTTTAACCGAACAGCGACCAGGTATTATAAAGCAGTTCATAGTTCTAAATGTCATGAGAAAATGTACTGCAATTAAACATGTCCTTGCCCAGGTTTCCTGGCTTCATACCCATCCGGACAGATATTTTTATGGAAAGCCAGTAGAAGTTTGGAGCTTACAGGGAACAGACACATCATATCCAGCATCATTTCTTCCTGTTGAGCGGATTGCTGGTAGATGTGTGGTTAACACATCCACTGTGCATTTAACCAGCACAATTGAAAAAGTGACTGTAATCATGCCCCCTGTACAGTGGTTGAGATTTAGGATTGTGTTTTGAATAATAATAAAATGCTGAAATAATGTGCATTGTTTAAATTTTTTTTTCATAGCATTGATTTTGCTCGTGGTATACAATGTAATTAATTATAGCACACTTACTTACTTAACAACAATTCACAATTTCAGGTTTTCTATTTATTTTAATCCTGGCATATACGCCAGATAGTTTGGATAGAGGTGTTATCTGCTCTGAGGGAAACTCTCCTGATTTGCATTTGTAAAGCGCAGGGCATTGTCATTTGCATGTGAAAGCCTCCCCTAGGCTTAGGAGAAGGGGGGGGTCACCTCCCAACCTCCTCAGGCTTGAAAAACTGCAAGAATCTGGTAGCAGAGAATTCGCACGGAATTTCATTGCCACGTTCAGACACAAATTCTTTTTTTCATGCAGTGTGGGTGGCAACTCGTGGACGTAAATCACATTAAAACATATTCTTGTGAATACTGATGGAATTTTGCCGGCTTTGGAACTTGTCCCTATGTGTTTTCAGCGGCATAGCTGCTACGCTTCAACCCCGACTCCATTGTTTGAGTTTTCAGTTTGAAATGTAAGGATGGCCACTGGCTGCCAAACAATATGATATCCAGAGTCAATGAAACAATTTAACATTCAGAAAGAAATCCTAACGTGGCCAAACCATGATCCAGATTTTAAAACAACTGTGAATGACAGAGGCTTCATTTAATGGTTGAAATAAGAACCCACAGCACTGTGTCTCTTTGTTGATGATCAGAAATGTATAGACTTTAATACCATGTCAGAAAGACATGGCCTGGCTCGAAGGGATTTCTATGGATATCTCCAACTCTGGCAATATTTTATAACATCATTAAAGGATCTATGCCAAGATATGTATCAGGTGTTTATTAGGGCTTATAATACAAAACTTACACTACAACACAAGTGCTGGAGAGGATGTGGGCACTGTGTGGCAGACCATAAAAACATATTCTGGGGCTGTCCCATTCTTAAACCCTTCGGGGAAGGAGTTCATAGTATGATCAGAGAAGTCCAATACTATGATGTCAAATTCACCTCTCTATCCTCTTACCTGGGTAACATGGAACTAGAATTACCTAAAGTAAACAGATAAATCCTAAAAATCTTCATGGCGCTGAGTAAAAAAGCCATAACAAGACGATAGCTCTTTAAGTAACCTCCCACTATTAATCAATGGGTAGACATAAATAAATTTCAATGAATGGACCGTATAACCTTCAGTCTAAGACTGCAAAAGAACAAAAGGTGATTACTTTTGAGAAAAATGGGACACATACCTCACACAACGAGGTGAGAACTTACTTGATTTTTGTTGTTCTGGGTTTGTACCGTCATGGTTGAATGGACTTTTTGTGACTCTCTTTGGATAAAAGCGTCAGCGTAATGTAACGCATGGTAATTTGTCTTACATTTGATACGTTTTGATTAAGAGAAAAACAAGGAATATATTGTTGTAATTTCTGTAAATTACTTGCATCTACATGGTTGTTTCTGTTCGCTTTTCCCTTTTTTTTTCTTTTTTATGCCTCCGTACCAGCGATACCAGTGGCATTATGTTTTCGGGTTGTGCGTCCATCCATCTGTCCATCTGCACGTATATATATACGAGCGTCCCGTTCTCGTATATTCACACATATTCAAGGATGAACAACTTGGATTTTAGTTGGATTCAGTTGGATTCAAAGGTTAAGGGTCAAGGTCACAGTGACCTAACAAAGTACATTTTTGCTGTGGAAAGGTGAAATCTCTTGAACGCCATCAAGGAACACTTTTTCATATTTGGCACAAACATTCACTTAGAGTCAAAAGAGAACTCATTTGATATTGGAAGAAAAGGTCATAAGGTGAAGGTTACATTGCCTTGCATTGTTTGGAACTCAATATATTAAGAATGCCCAAAGAGAATTTCAGCACATCTTGCAAAGGCATTCATTTAGACTCAAAGAAGACCTGAATCGAATTTGGTGGCCAATGGTCAAAGATCAAGGTCACTGTGACCTCACAAAGCAAATATTTTGCCTTGTGAATGCAATATCTCTGTTAAGGCTTGAGGGAATTCTTTCACATTATCCACAAACCTTCACTTGAAATTGAATTTCATTTTCGTAGCCCAAGGTCAGAGGTCAAGGTTATGGTGGCCTTAGAGAGTATGTTAATGTTTTACTTGTTGTTGTTGTTGCTATATAGTCCATGTTCGTGTTTCTATGATGTATCGTATGCGACTCTATTTACCTCTTTACATGGTGTATTTTCTATTGGCGTACTTATTCAATGCTGTTTCTATGTTTGTCTGCATAAAATATAGAAAAATAAAGCATTACAAAAATACAAAAAAACGTGGCTCTAAGCAGGTGGTGGCCTTGTGGCATATCTGAGGTATGTTACCACGCTATAGGCACAGCAAGGTGGCTTTGAACGTATATGTAGGTGTGTAAGAGTCAAAACAGAAATTCATCTGACCTGGTACCGGAACTATTTATATCTCAGCCACCAACTTAATAGTTGTAAGCTTAACAAAAAGCAGCCATGTGGGAGAGTGCTGACCTGACCACAACATGATAGTGCAATCAAGCAAGTAACAACAACATTAACACTGAAACAGTGTTTAAGAAACACAGGGCATTGTTGGATAACAAAACAATACTGTCTGCAGACTTTAATAATAATGTGAACAAACTAACTATAGGTCTGTTCACAGACATAAGCCTCATAGCTGCTCTGTAGCGATCATCAATCAATCAAATTGTATTTGTATAGCCCATATTCACAAATCACAATCTGTCTCATAGGGTTTTAACATGGTGTGACATCCTCGGCCTTTAACCCTCAACAAGAGAAAGGAAAAACTACAAAAAATAACTTTTAACAGGTTAAAAAACACGTAGAAACCTCAGAGAGAGCCGCATGTGAGGGATCCCTCTCCCAGGACATCATCAGGTGTTTTTGCCTTTTAATCAATAATACAGGCCGAACTTGAGGGTACAGTGAGGCTCAAGGGAAATCTGACTGGCTACTGGTTTGTATGGCAGTACTATGAAAGCCATGTGGCCCACTCAGTAGGTCATGTAAAGATCTGCTTATATACACTGGTAAAAAATATTAAGTGAACATATAATCGTCACAGTATAACACAGAGTCAGGTAAACTTCAGGGATATCAATCTTTCCGTTTAGAAAGCACAAGTGATTTCGAATCAGTCTTGGTGCTTTGATGCAAACGAATGTGACAACAGGTGCAATAGATCTGCATATGGTGGCTATAGCCACAGACAGCTGCTCTCTCCTTATCCTTCCTGACTGATTCTTTTCTATGTTCTGCTAGTGTCATTACCACTACTGGTAGGATGAGGTGATACCTGCGGCCCAATCAGGTTGCACAGGCAGTCCAGCTCCTCAAGGATGGCACATCCACATGGATGGTTGCAAGGAAGTTTGCTGTGTCTCCCAGCACAGTCTCAAGAGCATGGAGGAGTGGCCAGGAGACCACCCATTAAACGAGGAGAGCTGGGTAGGGCTGCAGAAGGGCATCAACCCAGCTGCTGGACCGGTATCTGCTCCTTTGTGCGAGGAGGAACAGGAGGAGCACTGCTAGAGACATACAAAATGACCTGCAGCATACTGCACGTGTGCATGATTCTGACCAAACTGTCGGAAACCGACTCCATGAGGGTGGCATGAGGGCCCAACATCCTCTAGTGGCACATATGCTCACAGCTCCGCAA
Source organism: Pseudopleuronectes americanus (assembly GCA_038501795.1). Taxonomy (NCBI): domain Eukaryota; kingdom Metazoa; phylum Chordata; class Actinopteri; order Pleuronectiformes; family Pleuronectidae; genus Pseudopleuronectes; species Pseudopleuronectes americanus. Next base: position 273,334 of record CM076729.1, on the reverse strand, counting down.
TGGCAGCTTGATTGGCATTCGTCAGAGATCCCCATTAATGATAGGTCCGCTTGGTCCCCTGTTCTCTTCACTAAGGTGAAACAGTCCTGACTTGGTGAACATTATGCTGCCTGCAACATCATCCAGTAAGACCGGTTTGGTGGTGGGTCAGTGATGGTCTGGGGAGGCATATCCTTGGAGGGTTGAATGGACCTCCATGTAATATCGTTATTAAAATCCTCAGATGAATTGTCAGACTCTACGCTGGTGCAGTGCATGTTTGTGTAGGAAGTTCCCGGATGACAAAGGCATTGATGCCATTGACAGACCATCATGTTCCCTTGACCTAAATCTAATTGGGCCCCTATAGGACATTATGTATCAGTGCATCCAACGCCACCAAGCACCGCCACAAACAGTTGCTTGCAATGAAATAATAGGGTCACAGGTTTCTCTTATGGCAATGCTCAGAATATTACAAGCAGACAAAAAAAAAGATACAATGGACTACAAAAATGTAAATATAAATTATATAAACATATCTAAATATATATATATACACCTGAAGAAAAAAAAAGATAACAGTACTGCAAGTGTGTGCAATAGTGCAAAATGCAATGGTGCAAATTTGCTACGGTGCAGAGTCAGTGGAATTATAGGGGATGAAACTGTCTCTGAGCCTGGTGGTGCGGGCCCGGATGCTGCGGTACCGTTGGCAGGTAGAACAGTTTATGGCTTGGGTGATAGGGGTCTTTAATGATCCGGTTGGTCTTCTTCCGAAAACCGCTGGGTTTAGAAGTCCTCCATGTATGGTAGCGCCGTCCTGGTGATGTGCTGGGCGGACTTCACCACCCTCTGTAAAGCCTTACGGTTCAGGGCGGTGCAGCTGCCATACCAGGCGGTTATGCAGCCAGTAGGATGCTCTCTATGGTGTACCTGCAAAAATTGCAGAGAATCCTGGCATCCATGTTGAGCCTCCGCAGCCTGTGGAGGAAGAAGAGCCACTGTCTGGCCGTCTTCCTGATGGAGTCTGTGTGATGGGTCCAGGTCAGGTCATTACTGATGTGGATCCGGAGGAACCTGAAGCTGCTGACTTGGTCCACCTTAGTCCTGTTGATGGATGGAGGGGCGTGTTCTTCTCCTTGTCTCTTCCTGTAGTCCACGATTACCTCCTTAGTTTGGCCGAGGTTGAGATGGATGTTGTTGTCCTGGCACCAAGATGTTTGTGTTGAATGCTGAACTGCAGTCAATGAACAGCAGTCTCACATATGTGTCCCTCTGGTCCAGGTGGAGAGATGGAATTAGGAGAGGCGGTGGTCTAGTGGCAGAAACTTGGACTATGGGCAGAGAAGGTCTCTGGTTCGTCTCTGGTTCGATTCCACGGAAAGATAACAAAAGACGAACCTGGATTGATCTGCCCAAAAATCCAAGAGTCTGTCTAGACCCTGTCTAGTGCCCCTGAGCAAGGCACCTTACTCCCCCAACATCTGCTCCCCGGGCGCCGTACATGGTCGCTCACTGCTCTGTGTGTCCTGCACACAGATGGGTCAAAAGCAGAGATAAAATTTCCCTACCTGCATGAGTGTGCCTTTGCATGTGTGTGGGATAAATAAATGCATCTTAATCTTAATCTGCAGTCGACCTATTAGGCTGTAGGCAAACTGAAGAGGGTCAGGAATGCCATCAGGTCAAGGTGCCTTGCGTGTGTTAATCCGGTTGAGAGATCTCCACACGTCTGCCTTGGAAAATACGGATCTCCACAGCTGGTCCACATAGTCTTTACCGCTGTATATCGTGGCAAAGCAAGGCGATGGATGGCGCCCTTTGGGCGATTACCGCCGGCTCAATGACTCAATGACACCTGACATTATCCTGTCTCGCACATCCAGGACTTTTTTTCCCATCGTCTGGCTGGTAAAGTCATATTTCTCAAGGTGGACCTAGTCAGTGGCTATCACCAGGTGCCTGTGCACCCACTAGATGTACCCAAGACAGCGGTTATCACACCATTTGGCCTTTTCGAATTCTATCGTTGCGATTTGGTCTTAAAAATGAACTTTTACCAACGCTTTCTTCCGATGGCAGCACAGCTAATGTGACCCCTTTATAGGCCATGAAGGGTAAAGCGGCCTGGCACGCAGTGATTTGGACTGATGAAAGTAATAAAGCGATTGAAGATGCCTGGGCAGTTTTGGCTAATGCGACGATGCTGGCACACCCAGCACCAATTTTCCCATATCCATCAAAAGTGATGGTTCAGACTATGCATTTGGAACGGTGCATAAGCAGTGGGTCAATGGGGCTTGGCAGCCGCTTGCCTTTTTCAGCAAACAGCTGTCCTTCATATCGCAGGTCACCACAGATATACAACATGTTGCAGACAAGCACAACCCGGTGGCAGACTGCCTCCCCTGAGCGGTTACTGGAGCCATCCAATTTGGTGTGGACTATGCTTGCATGGCAGCAGATCAAATTTCTGATCCAGACGTTCAGGCGCTGAGGGCGTCTGAGACAAGACTGAGGTTGGAGGATGTTGCTTTGGATACTGCTGGACACGACCAGTCGTTACCACAGGATGGAGACAACAGGTTTTCAACGCTCTCCATGGTCTGTCACAGCCAGGAAAAAGGCCCTCACAGAAGTTGGCAGCAGCTAAGTGTAACCCATATTAATATCTATGAATTATAATATATTATAAAAGTAATATATATGAAATATATAAATATGCATTAAATGTATACTAAATAAATAAATAGTTCACATTAATCTTGCCCTCATTAAATGGGAATAATATAGATAAATATGAAATAAATAAATATAACTATGTATTGTAAATGTATAAATAGATAAACTGTCCGTTAAATTAATATATAAGTGAAACTGGTTAAAATTCATACATGTTATTAACTTAAAGTTAGTTAAAACCCATGTTAACGGGTTTAATGGAGAAATAATTAAAAGTCTGCTGACTAAAAGGTGACCATTTCCCTTTAATGACACTTCCCCTTTAAGAGATGTGTCCCTGCACAGGTGACGGGAAGTGGAGGGAGGTGAAAGAATAGAAAAGGGAAAATAAGAGGAGAGACGCGAGCCACGAGACCGCGAGAGGAAAAAGAAATAGTAAAGATAGGAAGAAGTTGTAGAGCTGAAATCAAGTGTAAAAAGATATGTGAAGACCTGGAAGATATACCAAAAGTTTGTTTAAAAGTGCATCACGTATTTGAAGAGGTTCAGTGATCAGGCGAACCTGGGAGGAGACACCTGTGTGTGTGCGTGTGGGAGCCACAGACACGCAGCACGGACAAGATGGCGAGCTAGGAAGACCAGCGGAGTCCGGTTTTAAAGGGCTGAAGAGAACATCCCTTCTACCTGGACCTGCCCGGATTGGACTTTGGATACTCACTGCCAGAGTGGTAGGAGTATCAGTATTTTCTTTATATTTTTGAACTGAACTGAATAAGGACTTCAGGCGGAACTTTATTTTGAAAAGACAATCACAACAACAAGAGGAGTGAGCTCCGCTCATCTGAACCCGCCTTTATGATTTGAATTATGTGTATATATGTTTATTAAGTTTATCATGTTTATAATATTATTTATTTATTGTCTGTTTGTCTAAATGTGTTTACTAAACTGCCGGCTTAAATTTAAAGTACCTGGTCTCTGGCTTCTTATTTATGTTTTCACCCCACTCCTTAGAACCTAGAACTAGTCCAGTATTTTGTGTATTAGAGGCAAATGCTACATTTGGCGAGCTAGCCAGGAGTGGCCAAAGCATAGATTAATTCATGATGGAAATAATTAAAACTTTGGGTGTTAAAATTACAAACTCTCTACTAGTCAGCGGTTTAACAGAAACAGAGACTGATGAGGAACTTTATGACTTTTTAAAACATTATGGATCGATTAAAAACCGAATTCCAGTAGACTTGTCCCACTCTGACCAGCAGATCATAATAGAGTTTACATATGATGCAGCCCTAGAGTCACTCTTACCTTTACTACCATATAAACTAGTAAGCCAGACTCAGACGGACGTGACTTACTACATCCAGGCCTTAGCAAGTGTCTACCCACCTGCAGATACCCAGTCAGCCACAAGGATGTTTCTCAAAGGACTAAAGAAGATTGCAAAGCAGAGCGGCAAGGACTTTGCAGACGTGCTCAAAGGAGAGCTCTCTCGCATCAGCGAGACTGTTCATCAAGAGATCTTGGATGACCAAGATGAAGACACAGATTCAGATGACCCCCAGGAACCTTCTCTTGCGACTGCAGCACAGGTTGTCCCTCAGCCCAGTGCTATTTTCCCACAAAATGTTTATGACACTAAATCTGATGTGAAATTTTATCCAACTCCGTATCAACATCCCCCAAAAGAAAAGACACAGGCCACCCTGAGCTTTTCTAATCTCTGCCCACCTGAAATGCAAAAGGTTGTCGTTGAGCACATAGTCAAGCATGAAGATTTCACAACGCAAACACATGCTTCATTTAGACTCCGACCCTTCTCTGGACGAAGCCCCCGTCCAAACCATGAAGTAGACTATGAGACATGGCGTTCTAATGCAGATTTTTTACTGAGAGACTCACAACAATCTGACCTACACAAATCAAGAAAAATACATGAAAGCCTTTTTTCACCTGCGGTTGATATAATGAAACATCTGACATCTCACTCATCCCCCTCCATGTATTTGGACATTCTGGATTCAGCTTTTGGCACAGTTGAAGATGGAGATGACCTGTACGCAAAGTTTCTCAACACACTTCAAAACTATGGCGAGAAATCCTCAGCATATCTCCAACGACTGCAAGTGATGCTGAACACCACCCTCAGGAGAGGAGGAGTAACTGCAACCGATCTGGACAGCCAGCTTCTGAAACAATTTTGCAGAGGCTGTTGGGACAACACTCTGATATCTGAGCTAAAGCTAGAACAAAAGAAACAGAATCCACCCACCTTTGCAGAACTCTTGTTGCTACTTCGCACTACAGAGGGAAAACGTGACTCCAAAGACTCCCGCATGAAGCAGTACTTTGGTGCCTCAAAGCAGAAGGTGTCCTCAAACTTCCAGGGTTCCTATGCTCAGTATGAAGACTATACTACATCACCTCACAGACGCAGTGAACCTCACTCTGAGATAGAGGGCCTGAAAAGACAGATAGCTGAATTACAGTCTCAACTCTCTCAAATGAAACAAAAAGACAATAAATCATTTTCAACCAAACCATCCTTCAAAGCTGCAACCACACAGTCCCCAGCTCAGAGTCACAGACCACAACAATTACGGTCCAACAACTCTGATGTTAACAGTAAATACACGAACAAACCAAGACCCTGGTATTGTTTCAGGTGCGGTGAAGACGGACACATCAAACCTCAGTGTGAAGCTGAACCAAACCCTACTCTATTAGCTGCAAAGAGGCAGCTTCTGAGAGAAAGACAACTAGAGTGGGAACAGAAAAACAGTTCCTCCACATCTCAACAGTTAAACTGGCATCAGTCACTATTGAGGGACAAATAGGGATTGGAATACAGGAAAAAAGTCCCAAAAAGAAATGGTGTGCCACCTCAGCATACTCACATTCAAGACAACAGACATTAACCCTACCAAAGGGGCTCATTGGAGCAAAAACAACTGCACAAGTCATCATTGCAGAAAAAGCCTGTAACTGCTTGTTGGACACAGGTTCACAAGTGACAACGATACCAAATTCGTTCTACAAACAAAACCTCTCACATTTACGTATAGAATCCCTGAACGACCTGCTTGAAGTGGAGGCTGCTAACGGGCAAGATGTCCCCTACTTAGGATATGTCAAAATAGATATCACATTTCCCAAGATTTCCCTTGGCATAGATGTTGAAGTGCCCACTTTGGCCTTAATTGTGCCTGACATGCGCTCAACCATGTAAAATGTTTTAATAGGCACCAACACTCTGGACATCCTGTACGAGCAGTACTCAGAGGCTGCACCTCATTACCCCCAATATTTGTCATATGGATACAAAATTGTCCTCAACACCCTTGAAATGAGACGAAAACAGAAAGTTGACCCCAGAGTAGGAGTGGTTGGATTGCTCAGCCATGATCCTGAGACCATCAGTCCTGGTGAAACCAGAGTTGTGGAAGGATTGATCAGCTACAGAGCACCAGATGCTGGAAAGTGGGTCACGGTGGAGACTTCAAGAGCCTCTTTTCTACCAGGTGGCATAGTGGTTAAAAATGGCCTAGCAAGTCTCTCATCCAAATCACCGTGCCACATACCAGTGATCCTCAAAAATGAATCAGATCATGACATCACCATCCTTCCAAAGACTGTGATAGCAGAAGTGAATGCTATCGAAAGAGTTCAGCTCATCACAACCAACCACTCAGACTCTCTAACTAAATCTGACCAAACAGCTAACATAAACTTCAACTTTGGAGACTCTCCAATACCTAAACAGTGGAGGAAACGAGTAACAGAAAAACTGAAGTCAATGCCAGATGTGTTCGCACAGCGGGATCTCGACTTTGGACGCACTGATAAGATGAAACATCACATAAAGCTCAGTGACGACACACCATTCAAACACAGAGCGAGACCCATACATCCACAAGACATTGAGGCTGTGCGTAGACATCTCCAAGAGCTCCTCGATGCAGAGATCATCCGTGAATCAGAGTCACCTTTCTCCTCACCGATCGTAGTTGTCAAGAAAAAGAATGGGGAAATCAGGCTCTGCATAGACTACAGGAAGCTCAACCTCCAGACAGTTAAGGACTCATATGCCCTACCCAATGTGGAAGAGTCATTCTCAGCCTTGAATGGATCTAAATGGTTTTCTGTTCTAGATCTGAAGTCAGGCTTTTACCAGATTGAGATGGAGGAGGCCGATAAACACAAGACTGCATTTGTCTGCCCACTTGGATTCTTTGAATTTAACAGGATGCCACAGGGAATAACCAATGCCCCTAGCACATTCCAAAGACTCATGGAGCGTTGTATGGGAGAACTAAACCTGAAGCAAGTCCTTGTGTTCATCGACGATCTCATAATTTTCTCTTCTACTTTGGAGGAACATGAGGAAAGGTTTCTAAACGTCCTCAACAGGTTGAGGGAGTATGGCCTGAAGTTGTCTCCTGACAAATGCAGATTCTTTCAGACCTCTGTAAAATATCTAGGGCACATTGTGTCAGAAAAAGGCATCGAAACAGACACTGACAAGATAGCTGCCCTTAAAACCATGGCCAAAGCCAAACAACCTGAAGGAGCTCAGAACCTTCTTGGGATTTTGCGGTTATTACCGCCGGTTTATCAAAGACTATTCAAAGATTGTGAAACCTCTCAATAATCTAACCGCTGGATACCCACCCCTGCGGAAAGGCAGTAACTCCAAAGTTCACACAGAGAAATACCACAACCCTAAAGATATCTTCGGAGATAGATGGACAACTAATTGTCAAACAGCATTTGAAACAATCACAGAAAAGTTGACAACTGCCCCCATCCTCGGGTTTGCAGACCCTAAATTACCATACATTTTGCATACAGATGCGAGCACAGTCGGGCTAGGTGCTGCTCTGTACCAGGAGCAGCAAGGACAGAGACGTGTCATCGCTTATGCAAGCCGTGGCCTCTCACCATGTGAAGCCAGATACCCAGCACACAAATTAGAATTTCTTGCCCTCAAATGGGTTGTCACCGAAAAATTTCAAGACTATTTGTATGGAAGTTCATTCCTTGCCGTTACCGACAGTAACCCGTTAACCTACATACTCACCTCTGCTAAGCTAGATGCTACAAGCTACAGGTGGCTAGCTGCTTTGTCAACATTCAACTTTCAACTCCAGTACAGAGCAGGAAAGCAAAACCAAGATGCAGATGGCCTTTCCAGACGTCCACACTCTGTATTGACTGATGACTTCACATCACAAAAAGAGGTCGAAAGAATACAGCAGTTTACAAAGAAACACATGTCTCAGCCTGAAAACTCCAACCTTATGACTGAGGGCGCAGTCAAAGCAATTTGTGAGAAACACTTTGTCCATCACATCGTGGATGATGACATTGCAGAGACACCGCCTGTTTGCACCTTCGTCATGTCTCTCGCCCATAACCCAAAAGCCATACCTACAACCTTTGCCGATGAAAATCAATGTGGGGGTTTGCCCATCATCCCATATCTCACAGCTGCTGAACTGATGGAAAAACAAAGAGCTGATTCAAGTATCCGAGAGGTGATACACCAGATGGAGTCTGGAGAGAAACCTTCACCAACTGTGAGGAAGGAACTCCCTGAACTCTGGCTGTTACTGAGAGAATTGAGCAGACTGGAAATGTTAGGTGGTATTTTATATCGAAGACGACAAGAGGGAGCACAGGTGTCCTACCAGCTAGTACTGCCAGAAGAGCTGAGGGCCCTGGTCTTGAAGAGCCTACATGACGATGTTGGTCACATGGGCATGGAGCGCACAATAGACCTTGTCAGAGCACGGTTTTATTGGCCCAAAATGTCCACAGATGTAGAAAACAAGATCCGAACCTGCAACCGTTGCATACGACGTAAATCATTACCCGAGAAAGCTGCACCACTTGTTAACATCACAGCTACAAGACCACTTGAGCTCGTGTGCATGGACTTTCTCACACTAGAACCAGATTCGAGGAACACCAAAGACATTCTGGTCATCACTGACCACTTTACCAAGTATGCAGTTGCCATCCCTACATCAAACCAAAAAGCTAAGACAGTGGCTAAGTGTTTATGGGATCACTTCCTTGTCCACTATGGCATCCCAGAGAGACTTCACAGCGATCAAGGTCCAGACTTTGAGTCCCGGACAATAAAAGAGTTGTGTGACCTTATTGGGACCCAGAAGATAAGAACCACCCCATATCATCCTAGAGGGAATCCCGTTGAACGCTTCAACAGAACACTGCTTAACATCTTGGGAACCCTTGAGAACCAAAAAAAGAGTCACTGGCGTGATTACGTCAAGCCTTTAGTACACCCCTACAACTGCACAAAAAACGAAGTGACCGGCTTTACCCCTTACGAACTGATGTTTGGGCGACAGCCTAGATTGCCCATAGACCTTGCCTTTGGTCTACCAGTCCATCACCAACCAGGATCACATTCCCAATACATCAACAACCTGAAATCTCATCTAGAAAACAGTTATCGAGTTGCTGCTACAAATGCTAAGAAAACAGCTCTACGTAACAAAACAAGATTTGACAAACGCATCGTTGAATCCACCTTGAGAGTAGGCGACAGAGTTTTAGTTAAAAATGTCCGCCTAAGAGGCAAACACAAGCTAGCTGACAAGTGGGAGTCAGATGTGTATGTTGTCGTAAAACAATGTGGAGATGTTCCAGTGTACACTGTCAGACCTGAGACCAGAGAGGGTCCACAGAGAACCCTTCACCGTGACCTTTTGTTAGCATGTGGTTTCCTCCCGATGACCTCGGCAGACACTGAAACGGACACAACAACGACGGCCAGGCGGCCAAGAACCCGGCAACATCCAAAAGAAGACAGCTCAGATACAGCTGATGGGAATGAATCTCATTCAGACCCTGAAGATTATTATAATGACGGTCATAGAAACCTACGAGTTGAGACCCTGGGTTTCAACCAAGTCTCAGAACCCGCAGAACAAGTTCCAGACAGGACTATCCCTAATGATGCTCCAGCAGAAACTTTTGACTTAAGCCCACCTGATGAAATCTGTGTACCTCACCAAGATGAGAGTTGCTTACCTGATCTTGGAGGAAGCATCATATCCGATCCTGGAGAAAGTGGCAGAATTGAACCTGAGGAGAGCATCTTACCCAAGAGACAGAATCTTCAAGACCTCCCAAAAGATGACCTGAACAGTCCCTCATCCCCTACTCAAGCCACTGAAGTAGGGAATGACACTGAAACAACCAAAGACCAACCTGACCTGACTGAGACAGAACCCCTGAGAAGATCTACCAGAGACAGAAAGACAATTGAACGACTGACTTACCCTGAATTAGGAAAGCCAATCGTTACAGTAGTCCAGTCTCTGTTTCAGAGTTTAAGTGACATATTCACAGACTCAAAACTGCATAGAATTATCATAGTATAGTATAGATTCAGTATTTTGCACAGGGACGTGCAAAAGGTAAAGTGGGGAGGATGTAACCCATATTAATATCTATGAATTATAATATATTATAAAAGTAATATATATGAAATATATAAATATGCATTAAATGTTTACTAAATAAATAAATAGTTCACATTAATCTTGCCCTCATTAAATGGGAATAATATAGATAAATATGAAATAAATAAATATAACTATGTATTGTAAATGTATAAATAGATAAACTGTCCGTTAAATTAATATATAAGTGAAACTGGTTAAAATTCATACATGTTATTAACTTAAAGTTAGTTAAAACCCATGTTAACGGGTTTAATGGAGAAATAATTAAAAGTCTGCTGACTAAAAGGTGACCATTTCCCTTTAATGACACTTCCCCTTTAAGAGATGTGTCCCTGCACAGGTGACGGGAAGTGGAGGGAGGTGAAAGAATAGACAAGGGAAAATAAGAGGAGAGACGCGAGCCACGAGACCGCGAGAGGAAAAAGAAATAGTAAAGATAGGAAGAAGTTGTAGAGCTGAAATCAAGTGTAAAAAGATATGTGAAGACCTGGAAGATATACCAAAAGTTTGTTTAAAAGTGCATCACGTATTTGAAGAGGTTCAGTGATCAGGCGAACCTGGGAGGAGACACCTGTGTGTGTGCGTGTGGGAGCCACAGACACGCAGCACGGACAAGATGGCGAGCTAGGAAGACCAGCGGAGTCCGGTTTTAAAGGGCTGAAGAGAACATCCCTTCTACCTGGACCTGCCCGGATTGGACTTTGGATACTCACTGCCAGAGTGGTAGGAGTATCAGTATTTTCTTTATATTTTTGAACTGAACTGAATAAGGACTTCAGGCGGAACTTTATTTTGAAAAGACAATCACAACAACAAGAGGAGTGAGCTCCGCTCATCTGAACCCGCCTTTATGATTTGAATTATGTGTATATATGTTTATTAAGTTTATCATGTTTATAATATTATTTATTTATTGTCTGTTTGTCTAAATGTGTTTACTAAACTGCCGGCTTAAATTTAAAGTACCTGGTCTCTGGCTTCTTATTTATGTTTTCACCCCACTCCTTAGAACCTAGAACTAGTCCAGTATTTTGTGTATTAGAGGCAAATGCTACATAAGTTTGGCTGGCTTGGTCATAAAAAGGATGTGCGGAAGTGGGTTGAAACATGTGTGGTGTGCCAGCGCTCTAAAGTCCGCCACCACACTAAGGCCCCCCTGCACAATACTTATTACCCGAAAGAAGGTTCGACCATGTGAACCTGGACCTGGTTGGGCCCTTGCCCACCTCTCAGGGGTTCACACACCTTCTCACCATGGTGGACAGAACCATTCGTTGGCCGGAAGCTGTCCTGTTGGTTTCAACATCAGCAGCTGATGTGGCTCGGGCATTTATCATCAACTGGGTGGCTCGGTTCGGTGTTCCATCTGACATTTCTTCTGACCGGGGCATGCAGTTTACATCTTGGCTCTGGAAAACTGAGAGCCTGTGAACGAAGCTCCATTGCACCACAGCATACCACCCGCAGGCTAACGGGCTGTGCGAGCGGTTCCACCGTTCTATGAAAGCTGCTCTATGCGCCAGCCTCAAGGACGGTTACTGGGTCAACAGGCTTCCATGGGTTATGTTGGGGCTTAGGACTAGTGATGGTATCGTTTGTTTTTTTACTTAGGCTTTTTTATTGCCAAATATATGAACGGTTTAAAGTATATTATAAATATAAATGAATACAAAACACTTTTTAACTTAAAACTATGAATAATATATGAACTGTTAACAAAAGTTTACACTATACTTAAATAAATAAAAATAAATACAAAACACACACACACTCTGACTCGTGACTCTGACTTCGGTGCCTGAGCTAATTGAAAACTGAGGGTCGCTTTTCCATCCCTCGTAGACCCCTGTGTCTCTGCAGCTGGGGCTGTCGCTGGCAGGCTTCGGCCCACCTTCAGACCCGGTTGCGGCGCACCACCACTGTGAAAATGCGCCTGGTGGGGGCCAGCCAGCACCGGGGAGAGGTCTCGCGAGGAGATCCTCCCACACCTACACGGAAGCCCTTAAGCAAGCGGGCAGCGCAGAGATAAGAGTTTGTCCACCGGCAGCCGCGCCCGACTCATGCGGGGAGGCGCCCCTTCCATTGAAGGAAGGAGTGGAAGTGTGAGGAGGCGGGAGGAATGCAGACCTCAGTCTTCAATTGGCTCAGGCACCGACATGAGGCACCGAAATCTGCGTTGCATTTCGGTCAGGGTAGATACCGGTGACATATTGGAACCGGTTCTCGGTCCCCAACCCTAAGGACCGCCCCTAAGGAACACCTACAAGCTTCATCTGCCGAGTTGATTAATGTCCAGGTCCCTGGGGACTTTGTTCCTGGCACTACAGTTTCTTGGTCAGCAGCACAACGACGAGCTATGCTCCTGGACAATGCCAAGGTTTTCGCACCAGATCCCTCCACACAACACAGCCTACACACGACCCTATGACATTCCATTTCGTGTCATTGAGGGTGGCACCAAAACTTTTATCGTGGACATTGTCGGTAAACCAGAACAGGTATCGTTGGACCGGCTGAAAACTTCCCACTTGGACCTAACTCAATTTACTGAAGTAGCTAAGCCTCCATGGCAGCGGTGCCCTCCTGCATGATTTTGTTGAGTGTTTAGCTCGCAGTGTGGGAGCAACAAGCCGTTTGGCAGATGCAGAGCGGAAGGAATGGGATGGGGTGTAACGTTTGACCATGTCCTGTATGTAGACTGGACCCGATCCCTTCGCATCACGGTACTCAAGTACCAATGGTTTGAAACCGATGTGGCCAGTCACTGGCAACCACTGAAGGTAGTGGAGTAGTGTGAGTGAATTTAGGAAGGTTAAAGACCAGGCGAGTTCTGGATGAGCTGCAGAGGTTGGATGGCACTATCAGGTATACCTGCCAGGAGGGAGTTGTAATAGTCTAGGCGTGAGATGACCAGAGCCTGGACCAGAGTTCTGAGTGAGAAGGGGACGTATTCTCCTGATGTTGTGCAGCATGTATCTACAGGAACGTGTTGTAGCATTAATGTTGGCAATAAGGGAAAGTTTTTGCCTCAGCTGCCAAATAATTGTCCTTGGGGTGTGACTCTAATCATAAATTTCTAATTTGAGGCAGATTACAGTATGAGCAGTGACGTTGTAAATGTAAAGGCTGTAAAGTGTCCAACATGGCCTCTCCAACATCTCAAGGCTTCCCTGTCTAATAAGAAACTTCTTTTTAAGAGCAGGAGACCATTCTTCCGTACTCCAGTGTTGTTGCAGCTGCCAACTGTGGTCAAGGAGGCTTAGCAATCGCAACAAGACCCAGGTAATGGTCCACCTAACTCCCTGTCATAGCCAGACTCAGGTCCCAGGTTCTCCAGTTGAAGCACTCTTCCAAACTCTACTTCTAATGCCATTTCACCACAGATCCACATATGCATGCCTCAGGTTTTATAAACAGAATATTTTTTGCATACCCAGTCGTTCTATGCACATACACTCTTTGTGTAAATCCTAAGCACTGTTTCATAAATGAGGCCATTGGTACTGACACACCGAAAAAAGTACAACCTTTCTGTACCATGCACCTGTCCATACACGTGCACACATAGACATCAAAGGGGGCTTGAGCCCCTTCCCCTTTTCCCTCGAGAGAAAGTGCCCTTTTTCTGGGGTGCTTTTTTGATGTTATTGATTACATAAAAAAAATTGAAATATCATGTCGGGCGATAAGACTTAGTCTTTAGTTTCCCTCCCTCCACATATCCTACACAGTGACGAGCACTAGAGCTGTGGATATTTCTTGATTCTTACACGCTTCGCGGATGGCTCTGCATTGTAGCAGAGACAGAACATAATCGATTCATGTGGTTTTTAGTGATGTCCTACCGCTGAATAATTAAAACCACTGATGCTTCGGGACAGATGCACATTAAAGGTCCGGTCGTCCTGTGTCAGGGTGTCTGTCGGGTCCTCCTCACTCCTCTGACCTGTGCTTACTTTACACTTTAACAATAAACATCACTGATCACAGGTTATTAGGACAAGTACAGTACTTACATTTACTTTGTATGTGTTTGATTCGCCATAATTTTAGAGACACATGTTTAAGCCTACTACACAGCACGAGACTTAACATGACCAGCACCGTCAGGACATCAGGGTTAAGACGCAGCACAGTGTTTTAACTTCACTGTGATGAGGAGTGTTTAGAAAACATCAGAGGAGCAGAGTCTCTTGTTGACCTGCACATTAATGCAGTGAAATGGAGCTGCTAAGTGGACCCAGTTGGGTCACCTTGATACTGTAAAGGCTGTAATCAGAGTTTGTCCTTTAAGCCTTAGGTGCAGCACACACGTCTAAACTGAATAAATGTCAAATCAGTGTGGAGAGCACTGACACCTGTCATAGATTTACTGTTGTAGTCTATTTTCAGTCAGTCAGAGATGTTCTACTATATTCAACTTATTGTTTAAACATTTTTTTTTACAAATAACTGAGAAATGCCCTTTTACTCACTTGAGCCCCTGCCCCCCAAAATTGTCTGTGCACGTCCCTGCACCTAACGCAGATACCTATTTTCTGCCATTAAACTAAGTCAAGTGGATTTGGACATGCCCTGGACACCATGCAGATAGACAATTAAAATAGAGACCTCTTTATGTGACTCAAGAGAGTAGGAGAAAATGAAATGCTGGGGCAGATGATCTTCCACTTTTAGCTCAATTCTGCTAAAAGTTCTTCATTTTTACATGGGAGTTTTTAGGTATGTGTCAGGGTTGTGAGAAGTTAGGACCCAGATGCAGAGATTTTAACAAAAAAGTGTATTTAATGTAAAAAACTAAACTAAACTCTAACTAAACAAAAGCACAAGAAAGCTCACGAGAGGGGATCAAAGCTCAGGGGATCAGGACAAGGCAGGACAGGAACACAGACAGCACCATGAACGACAGAGGGGAGATGAACAGACAATCCGACACAGGACAAAGGAAACACAGAGTCTTAAATACACAGGGAAGGAAGGGGCAATTGAACACAGGTGAAACACATGAGGGTTGACGATGACAATCAATGACAGGAAGTAAAGACAGGAACGACACACCAGGCACAGAGACTACAAAATAAAACAGGAAACAGAAAACACAGACGCAGAAATACAAACTAAACTGACAGACGTGACAGTACCCCCCCCTCAAGGACCGGATTCAAGACGGTCCCAAAGGTGAACCGAGACGGGAGGGAGGAGGGAATCCATGAGATGCCCTGTTTCTCGGACCAACGGCTCCGTGGGCCTCTAAAGGGCAGAGTTCTGAGGCCCGGCGGGGATGGCGCCCGTGGCCGGTCAAGGGACAGAGTCCAAAGGCTCAGGGAGGGCGGCCCTGTGGCCGCTCATGGGCAGAGTCCAAACGGCTCAGGGAGGGCGACCCGGAGGCCGGTCAGGGGCAGAGTTCTGTGGCTCGTGGGGGCGGCGCCGTGGCCGCTCAGGGGACAGAGTTCATGGGACTCATGGGGGCAGCGCCGTGGCCGCTCAGGGACAGAGTTCAAGGACTCGTGGGGGCAGCGCCGTGGCTGCTCAGGGACAGAGTTCAAGGACTCGTGGGGGCAGCGCCGTGGCTGCTCAGGGACAGAGTTCAAGGACTCGTGGGGGCAGCGCCGTGGCTGCTCAGGGACAGAGTTTAAGGACCCAGGTGGACGACCCGGAGGCCAGTCAGGAGCCAAGCACGGGAGTTCCTCAGCCGGACAGCTCGAAGACCGGTCAGGGGCAGAGGGCAAGAGCTCCGATCTCATCCCCGGACGTGGGGAAGGAACTGGAGCTGGCACCGCGAGGACCTCAGACGCTGGAACCAGAGAGGCGTCTGACGGGACCCTCTGGCACGGGACAGGGACTGGAGCGGGGACAGGAGCAGGTGCCGCGGAGACCTCTGACGCCGAAACACATGGGACGTCAGGTTGGAACCTCCGGCGCGGAGCAGGCACAGGAGCAGGGACTGGAGCCGACGCCGGTGTGAGGATCTCCGACGCCGAAACACAGGGGATGTCAGCTGAGAGCCTCCGGCGCGGAGCAGGCACAGGAGCAGGGACTGGAGCCGACGCCGGTGTGAGGATCTCCGACGCCGAAACACAGGGGACGTCAGCTGAGAGCCTCCGGCGCGGAGCAGGCACAGGAGCAGGCACAGGAGCAGGGACTGGAGCCAACGCCGGTGTGAGGATCTCCGACGCCGAAACACAGGGGACGTCAGCCGAGAGCCTCCGGCGCGGAGCTGGCACTGGAGCATGGACTGGATCATGGACTGGATCATGGACTGGATCATGGACTGGAGCTGACACCGCGAGGACCTCCGACGCCGAAACACAGGGGACGTCAGCCAGGAGCCTCCGGCGCGGAGCAGGCACTGGAGCATGGACTGGAGCATGGACTGGAGCATGGACTGGATCATGGACTGGATCATGGACTGGATCATGGACTGGATCATGGACTGGAGCTGACACCGCGAGGACCTCCGACGCCGAAACACAGGGGACGTCAGCCAGGAGCCTCCGGCGCGGAGCAGGCATTGGAGCATGGACTTGAGCATGGACTGGATCATGGACTGGAGCTGACACCGCAAGGACCTCCGACGCCGAAACACAGGGGACGTCAGCCAGGAGCCTCCGGCGCGGAGCAGGCACTGGAGCATGGACTGGAGCATGGACTGGAGCATGGACTGGAGCTGACACCGCGAGGACCTCCGACGCCGAAACACAGGGGACGTCAGCCAGGAGCCTCCGGCGCGGAGCAGGCATTGGAGCATGGACTTGAGCGTGGACTGGATCATGGACTGGAGCTGACACCGCAAGGACCTCCGACGCCGAAACACAGGGGACGTCAGCCAGGAGACTCCGGCGCGGAGCATGGACTGGAGCATGGACTGGAGCATGGACTGGAGCATGGACTGGAGCATGGACTGGAGCATGGACTGGAGCTGACACCGCAAGGACCTCCGACGCCGAAACACAGGGGACGTCAGCCAGGAGCCTCCGGCGCGGAGCAGGCACTGGAGCATGGACTGGAGCATGGACTGGAGCATGGACTGGAGCTGGCTGGGGCCCAGTCATGGCTGGAGGTGGCTGGGTGCCTTCGAGCACGCTGCTGGAGAGCCAGGCTCCCGCTGTGTATGCCCCCTCTCCAACGTCCACCCCCCACACCTGAACCCTTTTGGAGGCTGCGGGGTCCTCCCAGAGCCAGGCGGGTTCCCTTAAAAGGGTTTGAGCGTCCCAACTCCAGCTCCGACATCAAATTCAAAATAATAACGTCTTCCAAAAATATAAACTAACCTCTGCTGGGTCCATAGTTTGGTCGGATTGTACTGTCAGGGTTGTGAGAAGTTAGGACCCAGATGCAGAGATTTTAACAAAAAAAGTGTATTTAATGTAAAAAACTAAACTAAACTCTAACTAAACAAAAGCACAAGAAAGCTCACGAGAGGGGATCAAAGCTCAGGGGATCAGGACAAGGCAGGACAGGAACACAGACAGCACCATGAACGACAGAGGGGAGATGAACAGGCAATCCGACACAGGACAAAGGAAACACAGTCTTAAATACACAGGGAAGGAAGGGGCAATTGAACACAGGTGAAACACATGAGGGTTGACGATGACAATCAATGACAGGAAGTAAAGACAGGAACGACACACCAGGCACAGAGACTACAAAATAAAACAGGAAACAGAAAACACAGACGCAGAAATACAAACTAAACTGACAGACGTGACAGTATGTACCTTGAGATAACGCATATTGTGCTTGGCACAATACAAATAAAAATGTATGATGATGCTCTCAGGATGCTAATATTCATATGAAAAATCTTCATTTTTTTTCACATTGACCATCAGTTTTGAACAAAGGCTTGTGCAAATGCTTTCAGGTTATAACAATGAGTTATTGCCGAACAGTGACATATAACTCAAAACAGCCTGAATGACCCATGTGCAACATTTTTATTTTATTTGGTACTTTTTACCATGATAAAATGTAATATAATGAAATCTAATATGCTGACCTTAACAGACATAGACATAGAAATAAATTGTTTTACAAAGTTTCTAATATTTGAAATTAAATGTAGGAATTAATATCAGGACTGACCAACATATACACATTTGTGTTCACCTGTTCCATCTTGAGTCGAATGTATGTCTCTATTGAAATAGGTATCTGTATAAATGTTCTGTATTATTTCCTACCAACAGATGCTGTATATAACACTTTGTGACGTTTGTGACAAATGCGTAATTTAACATTTCCTCACAATGATGAAAATAAGTTAAATGCAGTCAGCATTCTGTTTCCTTCAAAATGTATATGCTCTCCCAAAATAGTCTTAACTACACACAAAATGTTTGTTATTTCCCTCTGTCCCTCTGTCAATGCAGTAAGTTTGGATTTTATCCATGTTTGGAGATATTTGTTTGTCAGCATAATTATACAAAAAGACATTATTTTTACCAATTTACCAGGGAAGAAAACAATCATGTTTAGGGAACTGAAGGACTGTTGGGCCTTGATGAAGGTATGCGCTCAACTGACTACCATTCTTGTGCTCTCTGAGATTTTCTCCTCCACCCAAATACAATGAAGGTGAAGGAGTTTCATTTACAATCACGATATATTTTCTATTTCACAGAATAGAAATTTCTATATTCAACATAAATGTTTAAGAGTAAACATTTTAATTGGATCTATTTTACTGAAGTAGTCTCTTGAATCAGTAAATGTAAGTATGACACATATACAGTGCTGTGAAAAAGTATTTGCCCCCTTCCGAGTTTCTTAGTTTTTTGCATATTTGTCACACTTAAATGTTTCAGATCATCAAACTAATTTTTATATTAGACAAAGACAACCCGAGTAAATATGCAGTTTTTAAATGAGGATTTCATTTATTAAGGGAAAAAAGCTCTCCAAACCTATCTGGCCCCATGTGAAAAAGTATTTGCCCCCTCTTGATAAATCCTGAATAAACTGTGATAAACCACATTTTTTGGTAAGCGGAGTTCAATGTCACTAGCCACACCCATGCCTGATTACTGCCAGAACTGTTTAATCTAGAAATCAGTTAAATAGAAGCTGTCTGACTAAGTTAAGTAGACTAAAATATCTCAAAAACAACACATCACGCCGCGATCTAAAGAAATTCAAAAAACAGATGAGAAACAAAGTTATTGTTATCTAGCAGTCTGGAAAGGGTTACAAAGACATTTGGGACTTAATTAAATTCATTAAAGACCCCAGAACAACATCTAAGGAACTGCAGGCATGACATGCTTCAGTTAAGGTCATTGTTCATGATTCAACAATAAGAAAGAGACCGCGCAAAAATGGCATCCATGGGAGAGTTCCAAGGTGAAAGCCACTGCTGACCAAAAAGAACACAAAGGCTTGTCTCACATTTGCCAAAAAACATTTTGTTGATCCCCAAGACTCTTGGGCAAATATTCTGTGGACTGATCAAAAAAAATTGAACTTTTTGGAAGTTGTGGGTCCTGTTACATCTGACGTAAAACTAACACAGCATTTCATAAAAACAACATAATACCAACAGTCCAACATGGTGGTGGTAGTGTGATGTTCTGGGGCTGCTTTGCAGCTTCAGGACCTGGATGACTTGCCATAATTGATGGAACCATGAATTCTGCTCTCTAACAGAAAATCCTGAAGGAGAATGTCCGGCCATCAGTTTGTGACCTCAAGCTCAAGCGGATCCGAAATACACAAGCATGTCAACATCTGAATGCCTCAAAATAAACAAAATGAAGGTTTTGGAGTGGCCTAGAAAAGTCCAGACCTTAATCGGATTGAGATACTCTGGCAAGAACTTAAACAAGCCATTTATGCTCGAAAACCATCCAATGTTGCTGAATTAAAAGAATTCTGCAAAGAAGAGTGGGCCAAAATTCCTCCACAGCGATGTGAGAGACTCATTGGCAGTTATCGCAAACATTTGATTGCAGTTGTTGCCGCCAAGGGTGGCACAACCAGTTATTAGGCTTAGGGGGCAAATACTTTTTCACAGAGGGCCGAGTAGGTTTGGATAGACTTTTTCACTTAATAAATGAAATCATCATTTAAAAACTGCATTTTGTATTTACTCGGGCTACCTTTGTCTAATATATAAATTTGTGTGATGATCTGAATCATTTAAGTGTGACAAAAATGAAAAAAAATAAAAAATAAAAAATCAGGAAGGGGGCAAATACTTTTTCACAGCACTGTAGGTGCCATGCTGGATGTGAAGTAGGCTTATGGCTGGATATACAAACAGTAATACTAGAGGTCCTACAACATACATGTAGATGTAGTAGTGTATACATTACACTGGGTGTCAGTATAAGAATGTGCCAATATACAGAAAGTCACCACACACATATGGGGAGATGATGACATTTCTGACACATGGTCCCACCATGTGATTGCAAGAATGTGGAAGGTTTAAATGCAGTTTTACGCTCAAAATATGTTTACATCTAGATATTAATTGGCAGTTTTCTTGAGAAAAACTAAAGTGATTGTGGTAGAGGGCTCAATTCTTAACAACACAAAAACAGATTATCTTTGTCCTCTTTTCAACAGATAACAAAAGTGGATCACAATCCATATCTGGTGACGAGTAAGACTTTTCAGACGCAGCTGTCATTTTGCTGTCAAGAAAACATGTTTTTTGAATAGCCAATGCATTTACACCTCTCTGATTACCCATGAGGTGTCTAAAAGTGAGATGTGGTCAGGTGTATTGCTATCTTGAGGCAGTAGGATGCAGGTTCGATTGACCAAATAAACCTGGTCTGAACTAAATGGTGCAGTATTTTAATATTATTTTAAGGCCCATTATCAAGACATGGCTAATACATGGCTTGTTAAACATTAAAATGATCTGCTCATGCATGAAATGAAACCTGGCAAGTCTGTTGCTCTATCATTCTGCTAAGGTGCAAGCACACCTGACTTTCATTCTGCATTTTATGCCTAAATAAAACTCATGATTCATTCAAAGTCTAATTACAACCTTTAAGAATCACACCACATTATTTCCCATGGTTAAACGAGCAAAAGTGGATTTGGAAACATCTTAAAATAACTTACTGTATAAACTCAAGATCATTAAAATAGACACATGTAGGTGCTGTGTTGTGGATGTTGACTTTTTTTTAAATAGCCAAGAAATGGTTTAGAAATTGGAATGTACATCTTATAAATATTTAATTTCCAATAACTTACAGTACAAACACAGTAGTGAATTTCCCCCTTTGTAGTTTTTCCATGACATTTTTCAAATAAAGGACAATATTCTGAAAAAAAAACAATAGAGCAGTTTGTGTAGGAATGTAGGGTTGTTAGAAAATCAACAATTTGTGCCCTCAAAATAATGAATCATTCACTCCATTTACTAATTAGTGTATCATGTATGCACACAAATGAGCATAACATAGCATTTATAATGTATGAGGTGCAAGCAGCCCATTTAGACTGAGAAAATGTTGACTGTTTATTTACTGGTAGAAATGTATAGTCTTTACATGTAAAATATTAACAATGTTAGTTCATACTGTTTTTGCACAAAAATGATTCATCTGAGAGCATGAACAAATTATTTGTTTTCACATTTCCCATAAAAAATCTTGCAGGGCTCAGAATAGGTGGTATCACATAAACACTACGCTAAATTGCATTTGCACACAGCTGTATGTACAGTATGCACACAGTGTAAGGCTGGTCAGCACACTTGCTACTTTCATGGGTGGTTCCAGAGCAAGTTTGTACCAAAACATCGTTCAGTATGTTAATGTATATTTATTACACAATTTAAATAAATATTCCATCCTTAAAATAATTTTACATATCCTCAATTAAAAATATATTCATAAAAGTATAAAAACATTCAGGGGGCTACAGATTTTGATAAGGAACAATGGGTGTATTGAAAGGTTCCTATACTTTTTTTAAAATTCAGAACAGCCAACCTGTGGATATCGAATGTAGCTGCCTCATTGTTCCATCCGGCGTTGTTAAAGCTCTGTTTCCTTGAGCTTTGTGAGCATGAAATATAATTAGCTTAGTCAGGATGCAGCATCTAACAAACAGCTTCCACACTCCAGTGTTATCACGATGCTCTTAAGCATTGTTTACTGACCCTTGCGTTCCCTAATGCGGTGTGTGGCAGTTTTGTCTCTGAATGCAGTGTTCCCTGGCATTGTGGTTAATCAGGGCACTTTAAGTCTCCATGAGCAGCAGGCAAGAGTCCAATAAATGACTCCACTGGTTAAAACGACAAAAACAACACAACACACTCTAATACACACACAGATATCCAAAATCGTCACACGAGTTATGTGCATCTAAAAAAAAACAGGTCAGTATCAAAAGTGTGAAGTACAAAAATAGATTTGTCATTTTTTCCGATTGTAAAGCTTTTCTTTTACTTTGACAAAAATATCAAACAAACTACAAATTAAGATTAAGTAATGCTCACTATAAAAACATGTCTCCATAGTTTTTTTGTGGAGAGCAGAGGACTTTGTTGGCTCCTGCTTATTCAGTCAGTTTTCCCCTTTATGTCTTTTCAATCTTACTCCTCTAATGAGTATCGCGTACGTTTAGTCCTTTGACTGAATGAGTATTGGATGAAGTCAAAAGGCCGTTGGTAGCTTGGGTGAGCAGGCTGCTGCCCCTTTGGCAACCTTTTCATGAAATGTACTTCACGCTGGTGCTGGCGCGTCCGTGAGCCCTTCCGTGGCCGCCCGCGGCGGGTGAAGGCCATATACCATCCCTCATAGTTGCCGTTTCTCAGCGCTGTGTAGTTATTCTCCAGAACAATCTCAGTGAAGATACAGTCACGGCCATGGCCATTTTTCTACAGAAACATACACACAGCAAAACAGTTAGCGTTAATGTTTAGACTCCACGATAAAGATTTACAGATGGAAAATATCAGATGTATAGAGGCTCCCCTAGTGCACACCCTCACACACAAATTCACATAGCCCTGTCCACTTATATGCAGCGTATGCTACAGTCATAACGGATCATAGGGTGTGGGGGGTGACAGTAAGCAAAGACTTGTCTCCCTCTTCAGCAAACATCATGCATCCGTGGGTCAGATCCTCCTTGGATCAATCACCAAATCATTGAATACATCTCACCACACTGTGTTCTGGTGAGACCCCATTAGATAAGGTTGAGATGGTAGATGAAAAAGGTGTGTATGCCGTATCATCAGCAAAAAAATGTTTCAATTTGTGTTGAAATGCACAGTAAGCTGACATTGGAGTAACACTCAGTGTTGGTCCACTGCACCCATCTCCCATCATTCGGATAAAATGGTTTTATAAATAGTAATTATAAACACAAGACATGCACACATCCAAAAGACACACACTGCTAGTTCTTCCCTCCTTAAAAATCTGCACACACTAGGACAGGCTGTGACTGGGCCAGTAGCTCAGGGCAGATGGTGTACGGGGCAGGGTGCTATATTTGTGTGTGTGTGTGTGTGTGCGTGCGTGCGTGCGTGCGTGCGTGCGTGTGTGTGTGTGTGTGTGTGTGAGCGTGCGTGTGTGTGTGGTTGTGTGTGTGTGTGTGTGTGTGTTTCGAGGGCTTGCAGCACTCAATGGGGGACTGAGACAACCTCGGCCTGGAACACACACCTACACACTCACATAACATCAGGATTTGGCTACACATAGGCATATATGTTAGTAGGACAATTGTTGGTCTTGGTTCGTTAATGACCAAATAAGATGCAATATAATCAACATTAATGTTTGCAGCATAGGTTGTTTTTGGAACCGTTTTACTTTTACTTGCAAGCTGCTTCAATCTAATCTGCTTTCAACACAAACCTCCCAGACTTGGCTGCAAATCGTTCTAAATTTCTTTTCTATATTTCACTTTTCACAAATGTTTTCTCAGATAAGCTGAGCTGGATTCAGCTTTTTCCTCAGTTGGAGTCAAATTTTCTCCTCACCTTGCCGATGAGCTTCCCCCTCTTGTTCATGCAGATGTAGAGGCCTGTCTCAGCACCCTTAATGCGCACTCGGCTCCCAAATGTGTCCGTTTCCACAATGAGTTTAGCTAAGGAAACAAAACAGCTTTGTTAGCCACTACAGCTAAGAGCTGAATGTTTTAGTAAATGCTTCTAGTGATTTTAGATTTGACTGTTTGTCTAAAACATTAGAACATGTATGAATAATATAACACACTAATGGAAAATATGTTTCCATGTATGCAGCTCAAAAACACATAATACAAATTATTCCACAGGATACATGGTTGATGAAATTCTTTCAAAATCATAAAACCTTGAGTCTCTTCATTCTTTAAAGCTAAAGAGACTATCGTGGCAGGACCACCGCGAATGCCTTTTCACATAAATCTGCATTGACCTCACACATGTCTCATGTATCTCTGTATCCCAAGTAGCACTAAAAGACACAGGAAATACAGACCATTCAGAGTGCACAAATTTATGGAGCCCTTTCATGTTGCTATCAAAAAGATAAAGACAAAAAACAAGACAAAAGGGCAGATCTGATTATTGTTAACAGTTGTAGTATGACGGATGCTGTATATTGAAGGTCATTCATACTGTAAGTTTCACTGTAGGGATTTGAGATCCTCAAAGGTATTAATTCAACATATTAGAAGCCAATATGAGATGAAATTCGATTTTTTTTTAAATTTGATGCAGATGCTCTCACCAACATGTTCAATGGCATTGACTGCAGTGCTAGCTACCAAATGCTTTTTCTGATATTTGAGTTTCCATTCCTTCTACAATATAAAGTTGAATCACAAACGTGCAGAGAATGACACTATTCGTCCATATCCACTGTGCTAAAGGTATCAATGCCGTGAATTTGGCCCTACTATACTTCACTATTTAATTGATTTAAAATACTGGAAGTAAAGTTTTAAGTTTTCAATATGAGAAAAATTTTAAGACATATTTTGAAAAGGTGAATTAATTCTATAAATTGTACACCAATAATACAGAATGTGAGATGGATAGATTGTATGTGGTTTAAAATTAAATTGAAATAAATAAATCTTGATTGAGCTGACACTGATCACTTACACAAACTTTACAAAAACAGGTGAAATGATATGAAAAATAGGGGTAGAGAAACGATTTAAAAATTAATTTAACTGTACTTCGTATGCATTTGTCCCCCGTGATTATTTCTAGAGAAGGCGTTTGTTTCGTTATTGAACTGCGGAGCAACTCTTACCGTGCACGTCTCCATCCTCGGCCATGGCGTTGATCTTTTTGTTGGGCAGGACCTGGACGTGCTTGCCGCTGGTCCGGCTGTATAGCTGGTAGATACGGATCAACCTGCGGCTCACGCGGTCCGTCCCTTTACTCTGCTCGCTTACATGCTGCGTGAAATTAGGCGGGGACTGGTTGGTTACCTGTCAAAAATTGGATGCCATCACAATCAGTATGTGTACATTCTACTTAATCTTTATTGTTTTTTAGTTTGCTTTACTAACACTACACTTCTTAAAAACGAGAGAAGCAGTCAGGACTCAAACACGATGAGAAAAGCCACGTATGTGTCTTCAGGTTATTGTAGGAAATTGCGTATACAACTACTTTAGAGTGGAGCTTGATTTCCCATTCTTCCTTATGTGAACTAAAACATCTCCTTTCACGTCAAAACTAAGTTAGAATTGTTTGTGGTGGAGCTATTTATGCTGCCGTAAACATTGGTCATCTGTGTACTAACAGACACGCGCTTCCTCCTGCCCCGATGCCCCGTCTGTGCCCGCACGTCCTGTGCCAGGGGCGGTTTGGTCAACAGCACCTTACCAGCAGGCAGCGCGATCCCGCAGCCCGGTGCATCGTGGGGACTGGGAGCCATCGATATGGTTGGATCACGCAAGCAAATATTCTTGTGACCCCCTTCACTTTTCCTCACTGCGCTGCTATTGATATCTGCGTCTCGCGTTGTGACTGGCTTGTATTTTTGATATTTTATTAATTATTCCATCGGCTAAAATAAAAAAGATAAAATCTTAAAACATTATTTGAAAATAAATAAACGAAGTGACATACCTGAGCATTGTAGCAAATTACAAATACGTGTAATAACCTGCAAAGAAGAAGAAGAACACGCATTAAGTTACTTGAAGGGGAGAAGAGCAACATCGTGCACGTAAAGAATGAAAGTACTCACAGATAGCTAAATCTGGATGGGATGGGTCGCATGCTGGATTGAGGTATCTCTTCCAGTAAATTAGGACCAGGACCCTGTCGCAGCTGCAAAATCCAGCTGAATTGAGTCCAAAGGCTTCAGCAAAGTCCAGAAAAAGTCAGCGTTGCTGACAGAGATACTCATGCGCGCACAGATGACACATTCTTCATTAAATCTATGTCCATCACGGTCAAGCCCTTACTCCGACTAAAATAGTTTAATAGTAATTAATGATAGTTTAGCATTAAAATAAAGGCCGCTTATGCCAGTTTTGCACAATATTTAAGTGCACTGATACAAGCTGGGCTGAAGAAAAGCGCTGTTTATTTTTACAAACAAGTTGTCCGGGCAGTCAGATTATTCCCCTAATGTCCTGAGGTCCACTGCCGTCTTCAGGTGTGTGCGTCGGTGTGTAGGAGAGAGACAGAGAGAGAGAGATCCCGCTTCAGAGGCGGATCGGCTCCTCAGTGTTCATGCAGTGGCTCGATGCTGATGCTCCACTCGGCTATGGCAGTAATTTCCTTCGCTCCTCTGTCTGCTCCCATCACTCTCGTGTCAAGCCTCTTGTTCGGCGCTCACGCACCCCTGCTTAAAATGGCAGGGTGATATGCTAAGAACAAGCCCCCTTTTCTGAAGAACAAAAGCGGACACCCCAGTGTCCGTCCCCGCCCTGATTCAAAGCGTTTTCTTACCTGAGGAGCGGTCCATACTTGGAAGGGATATTGGCAAGGAGGAGCCTCGTCTGCATGCCATGCGCGCTACCACCACAACTCTGTAAAAAGCACTGATAATGATCATGATGATGCGCATACATCGTGTCTGAGTGTTGGATGTCTAGTTGATTACCTTGTAGGCCCGCTTCCTCTCTCTCATGCCCATTGCCCATTCATAATGTGGTTTTGAGCTTTCAAGATTCAAGATTCAAGATTTTTTATTATCAAATGCACAACAATAACATTAAGCAGTCGCTGGCAGTGAAATGCTTGAGTCACAGGCTCTCTTCTAGCAATGCTCAAGTAATTACAACCTAAACAATTAAATAGAAATAGTATAAAATAGAATAAAAGAGAATATCAAAATTTAAAATAGAAAATAAAGTATATATATCTAAAAATATATAAAAACAGCTAGTACAAGTAGGTTTGAGTTGAAGCTGAAGTTGCTTGCTTTGTGTATTGAGAGAACAAAGAGTGAGACATATGAAAAGGATTACGATTAAGCTTATTTAAACATCCCCTCCCCACATTTAATAGATTGGCCTCTTCTAGTTTCAATGGTAAGCGATAATAATGGTTACATATTAACAGTATTTATTAACACGGATTTATGGTGTTATTATTTGGTATTTAGACCTGACTAACACATAATCTTCTGGGATGCAACGCTTCTGAAGATGAGAGTGAAACATCAGTTCATTTAAACCAAGCAGACAACACCATGGACAATTACTTACAGCCTCGTCAATAGGCCCATTTTGTGTCAGAAATTAGATTAATTATCTGCTAACTGCACCGTTCTTGGGCATAATAGCTATCACTAACTAGAAACTAGAAACACAATCATTATCATTTAGACTTTATTGATTGATTTGGCTATTAATAAGACTGCTCATTATCGCAGCAGGAAGGTGGAGAAACTCAGAACTGACTAAGGCACAGACGAAGATGTCAAGAGAGTTTGTGATTACAAGAGCTTACACTGGTGTCTGTGTATTGTCAAGAAAATCATGTGGTCTCCGTAGCGGAGCTGATACTGTCTCTGCTTGCTGCACCCGGTTGCTCCACCTCTCGCCTGAATAATGCAGAGGATTTGTTGTGAATGTGTCTTTGCGGAGAACCTCCCGCTGTGTTGTGCATGTGTGAAAGGCAAATTCTGGTTTTACATGGTAGCCAATTCACCAGATTTAACCAGCTGGTCATTTCTGTAAACAGCTTTACGCTCAAGGACCTTGGAGAATAAGGCCAGCAAAACACTGGTGCGTAAATTTGTAAGGGTAAGATTGTGGTAAAAAAAACCCTGTTCATATTGGGTGTGGCACATTTTTATAGGACCTCAGGTCTCAGCTTCCCAACCAGCAAAGATGATATTAGTGTCTGCCTTTCAGAGAGAATTTAATCCACCAGTGGGCGCTCCAGGGGGATCCCTCAATGTAATTTCAGCCAACTGCAACCGATGTCCTTCATGGTGCATTAGGCTATATATAAGAAAGAGAAAAGCTGTGACTTGAGTTCTGCTGTCAGAATTCAAGTTGTCAGATAGTTTGTTTCCCAGTTTCCTCCCTCCCTTACATTAACATCTCTAAGTATGTGAGTGTGTGTGTGTGTTTGAGAGAGACCGAGAGAGAGAGAGAGAGAGAGAGAGAGAGAGAGAGAGAGAGAGAGAGAGAGAGAGAGAGAGAGAGAGAGAGACATCGTCGGCAGGTAGCTGCCACTCTGGACTCGAGCTCAGCCCCTGCCCTCCCCTTAACCCCAGGAGCCCTGCATCCATCAGCAGCCCTGCAGGGGGCAAACACCCCTCCCCCTTTTCTCCTACTCTCCCTCCCTCTTCTGAGTTTCTCCACTCATGACCAGTGCTCTGCCAATGTTGGCAAGAAAAAAGTAAGTAAACATGTGGAAAAACACTGACGCTTTTAGAGAGCGTAATACCTTTAAACTATGAGTATTAAGCATGTTTTTGACCCATCACTACCATGTAATATTGCTTCATAACATTTTCAGTTTGAAGCTACTGTTATAAAACTGCAATAAAAATCATTTTGCAGCAACTTCATACTTTTAGATAGATAGGCCAGTCCTAACTGTAAGCATTCGCCCTCTGTTATTTCTGTTCACAGTGTTGCAGGATGGTTGTATATATAGTGCTAAAGGCCGGCGCATGGTTCAGAGACACGCAAGGACACGCCCAATTTTTTTAACTATACGACAAAGCTACACAAGCCTGACACATCCTCTCCGGAGTCACATTTCCGGTTTCATGCCCCATAAACCACCGGAAGATTTAGAAAAACGAATATGGACCAAATAGAAGAGCGTTTGGCAGAAGAGATCCGAAAGTATGACCACTTGTGTAAGCCGTCATTGACGGAATACAAGGACGTACAGATGGTCTGCAATTCCTGGAAGGAGATCTCGGCTAACGTCGGTTTGCAAGTCAACGAGTGTACTAAGCTGTGGAGGAACATCAGGGACAAATTTGTCCGCCAGAAAAAGGCTATGAGGAGCAGCACAGGCGATGTAAATAAACAGTCGACGACGAATGCCACACACAAAGAAGGCGCCTCTAAGGTCATCTTGGACAAAAAACGTTATTACAAATAATGTAGTGAATCACAACACGCGCAGCCCTTGGAGAACAATAAATTAAAACAACTTTATCAACACAACTGCGTGAAAAGCCGCAACCGCATTTGCAGAACCAGGTGCCGGCCTTTAGTGAAATAAAAGTAGACAAAATCCTGAGTGTAATTGCTGATCACTCAAACAAACTGGTTACATTATGTAAAAAAACTTGTTCACACTGTGCAATGAAATTAAACTACTTATAAAGTGGAAAAACACTTTTAAAGATCCACAATGGAGATAAATGGGTCATTTGGTGGTTGCATTATATTTGAGAAAAATTAGAATTACGGCTAGTTCCAGAGTCACACTCTCCTCATCCATAGGTGCCCACAATCCACAGGACACATTTGAAGCTGTTTCAAATTCATTACAACTTTATTTTCCCCCAGAGTGCAAGTCTTAGTTGAACTGTTTAATAGTTACAATGAAATTTGCTCACACGGAACCTTCATATTGCTTGACAAATATGATACTCCTTTTCCCCTCCTTAGTTTTCTCTATCCGCTCCCTCTCTTTTTCAATCTTCTCTTTAAACTCTGCACACTTCTGATGCTGTGGCCCAACATTTGCAGGAAAAACCCTAACCACCTTCAGCACTGAAGCCAGGCTGACACAGAGTCATAGCTCTACCGGCCCAACTATTCCTCTAACCCTGAGAAGCAATGATTTCATGAGATTCTACATTAAGAAGATTATAACCATCAGGGAAAACATTTACCCCCTCCTTCCCATGAATAGCACAGATGCATTGTTGCTCCTATCATTTATTACATCTTTACATCCATAATTATCACTCTTATTGTTTCATTATAATTTATCCTTAGCCAGCAGTTATAAATATGATTCTAAATCACTGGCTCTGGGCCTGGGTATGCTTTTATATATGATCACTGCTGTGGATAACTTCAAGTCACAAATACCTAGAGTTGGTTTCTGAATGAGTGTAACATTGAGTTGGGAAAATCCCGCCTCCGTTTGCTTCACCCAGATGTTCCACCTCTTGTCTGAAAAAAGCGAAGGATTTGAAGCTGTTGCAGGGAACCTGCTGCTGTGTTTTGCTTGTGTGAGGGCAGACTCTTTAGTCAGTTCTCTTGATTCTTTAGTTCATGTCTGAAAACTGCTTCACACACACACACACACACACCATGACACGCATCAGAAACAAGGCGCAGCCGTTCTGTGGCGCATGTGTTACAAGTATTCAGTTCAATTTGATTTATATTGGCGAAACGACTCTACCCTCGGGGTCAGACGAGCATCTCTGCAAGCAGAGAGAAGGTGGAGAAAGGACAAACTTAGAGTATCATATGAAATCTTACAGAGCCGTCTTTCTGATTACCAGAAAGCGGTAAAATCCGCAAAAACTAAGTCTATATCTAACCTGGTCTCAATTAATATCACAGGCCTCTTCTTTTTAGTATTTTTTTAAAAATATCATTAACCCTGGTAATCGTACTCCTATTCTGCCTACACCTGTCCTCTGTGATTTCTTTCTTGAATTTTTTTGTGAAAATGCTTCTTAGATCATATTCAACTATTTCCACTGACCATCAATCCCACTACCCCTCACATGCTCCCGGCAGTCTTTGGTCAATTCGAGCCCATATCAATACCCTTCCTATCCGAGGTGGTTCACCATCTGCGACCCACAAATTGCGCTTCTGACAGCATCCCCGCCAGTCTTCTTAAGGAAGACTTTGACACTGTTGGTCCATGTATTATGTCATTGATTAACACCTGTCTTCTCTCTGGTAGTGTCCCAGCTGCCTGTTGTACAGCCTTTGTTAAAGAAAGACAACCTTGACTCCTCTGTTCTCTCTAATTTCAGGCCCATTTCTAAGCTGCCTTTCCTGTCCAAAATCCTAGAGAAGGTAGTTCTCACCCAGTCGCAGGCATTTCTCATCAACAATAATGTGTCTGAAAAATTCCAGTCAGGTTTTATTCCGCATCACAGTACCAAAACAGCTCTTTTAAGAGTTTTTTAACGATTTGATTTTAACTGTTGATTCAGGAGATTCTGCTATCCTACTGCTCATAGACCTGACGGCCCCTTTTGACACGGTTGATCACACAATCCTATTGTCATGCCTGGAAAACTTTGTATGGATTAAAGGTACAGCACTCGGGTGGTTTTATCTCACCTAACAGATAGGAGTTTCTCTGTCCACCTGGGTGAATACTACTCTGGGAAGGCCCCACTTACATGTGGGGTACCTCAAGGACTCGTTCTAGGCCCTGTCCTTTTCTCTATATATATGATGCCCTAGCATCAACCTTTGAAAAACATAATATCTCCTTTCACTGCTTTGCTGAAGACATTCAAATATACTTGCCCCTGAACCACAAAACTAAGACATCACTGCAGCCACTCCTTGAGTGCTTAAATGACATACAATCATGGATGGATTCAAACTTCCTCATATTAAATAACAATAAAACTTAGGTTATAGTTTTTGGACAATCTGACCTGCAAGAATTGGACAATCTTTGGTCGTTGGCTTCTTACACTCGCTCAACTGTAAAGAGTCTTGGTGTTCTGTTTGACAGGGCTTTTAATTTTAATAAACAAATCTACTCAGTAGCCAGAGAAAGCTTTTTTCAACTGCGACAAATTGCAAAGGTAAAGGCCTAACTAACCCTAACCCTACCACAAAAGGACCTAGAGACAATTATACATGCGTTCATAGCCTCCCGTTTTGATTACTGTAATTCCCTGTATATAGGCCTAGACAACACATCTATTAAACGCCTGTAGCTAGTCCAAAATGCTGCTGCTCGCCTGCTGACTAGGACAAAAAAGAGAGACCATATCATACCCATGTTTTACCTCTTACACTTAAATCTCTTAACAGACTGGCACCGTCTTATTTATCAGAGCTTCTTATTATGCACACTCCAGTTAGGGAACTGAGATCAGCCACTCAACTGCTCCTCGACAAACCTCAGACAAAACTAGTAACAAGAGGAGATCTCGTATTTGCAGTGGCCGCCCCAAACCTGTGGAACAACCTTCCACTTCAGATGAGATCTGCCCCTTCTTTAACACTATTTAAATCACTATTAAAAAACGCACCTGTTCTCACAGGCTACATTATCTCAAGGCACTTTACATATGAGACTGTAGAGAGAAAAAACTCCCTCATTAACTGGAAGAAACCTCTAGCAGACCCAGCCTCAATGTCCCATTTGTCTGGAATGGTTGGGGTGAGCAGAGAAAAATGGGGACGAGAGGAAAGGATAGAAAACAGAAATCGATAATGCTTACTTTCTAAGCTAACAACAAATGGGAGTAGCATTAAAACAACAGTGAATTTGTGACATCTCAGCATCAGTCTCTCCACCCTGAGTCAAACCGACACTAAATATGTCTAATTCACTGTTGCTGTTAGCTCACTCAGCTTTATAAATTGTGTTTTGTTGTTGTAAATCTATAAATTAAAGTTATTCAAACAATAGACAGAGCTGAGCCATAAATCCCTGTGGTCCTTTAGTCACTTTCTCAGGTACCTGGAAAAATTGGGCACCAGTCAAAAATCGTGAAGAGCGGAGTGACGTAAGGAAAACAGGGTTAGAGAACCCAACTGTTCCCACACTAGAAAAAAGTTATAATAGTTATAAACTAGAAGAAACCTCGAGCGTAAAATTTGGAGAGGAGGCGAAGCGGACAAAGAGGAGAGGGAGGCCAGGAACAATTGTCTATCCATTATATTTAAACTCTGTCAGGCTGGTTATAACAATTATGAAAGTGGTGGTGTTATTAATTAAAGCAGCACTAGTTAATATCATAAATATATAGAATTATATAAAATAATAATTGTTGTTGTCTGCTCTTGAGTCAGAGATACCTAACTGACAGAAAGAAAGAGATTATGGATGGAGAAAAAAACTCTTTTAGTTCCTCTCAGCACTCATGCTGCAGCATTTTGGACAAGCTGGAGGCTTTTCACAGACCTACTTAGACATCCTGATAATAATGAACAACAATAATCTAGTCTAGAGGTAACAAAAGCATGCATTGGTTTCTCAGGATCATTTTGAGATAGAATTATATCAAATTTTAATAATATTGCACAGGTGGAAGTCTTTTTTATGTGAGGGTCAAATGACAAGACCTGATCAAATATAACTCTAAGGCCCCTCACAGTAGAGATGGGGGCCCAGCTAATGCCATCCAAGGTGGCATTCTGGTCAGAAAGTGTTTCTATGGGATGTTTAAGGCCAAGCACAATGACTTCAGTTTTGT
The DNA here is from genome assembly GCA_038501795.1 of Pseudopleuronectes americanus. Classification (NCBI taxonomy): domain Eukaryota; kingdom Metazoa; phylum Chordata; class Actinopteri; order Pleuronectiformes; family Pleuronectidae; genus Pseudopleuronectes; species Pseudopleuronectes americanus. The sequence continues at coordinate 239,391 of CM076729.1, read as the reverse complement.
CTGAATTTAGTCGTAAAAAGTTCTGACTCATCCAGGCCTGGATGTCTTTAAGTCATTCCTGGAGAGACGGTGGACTAGGGGCAGGAAGTTGGACTATGGGCAGAAAATCTGACGGTGGTCTCTGGTTCGACTCCACGGAGTGACGACAAAAAAAAACCATACCTGAATGGACAACACCTGGAACTGTTCCCCACTGTCTAAGTGCCTACCCCATTCCACTGTCTAAGTGCCCCTGAGCAAGGCACCTAGCATGGCTGCCCACTGCTCTGTGTGTCATCCTGTGTTCACCAGATAGGTCAAAGCAGAGAACAAATTTCTGCCCATTTGCATGTCGTGTGTGTGTGGGGCTAATAAATGTATCGTATTCCTGAAGTTTAACTAAATCTGTTTTCAGACATGACCCATTGGTAGTATCTGTAGGCTACAGAGTTTACCAATTATCTGTCTTTCACACATGCACAATGCAGTTCTCTACCCTGACATGTTGACAACAGCATCTAATCCTCCAAGTTATTCAGGCAGGAGGAGGTACAGCAGACAGAGACAGGGAGTGACATATTCATTCTGCTGCCAAAATCATTTAATTACATTTCAGCACCGTCGTCAGCTCTTATCGCAACAAACTCTCTTGTCATCTTCGTCTGTGTCTTCTACATGTATGAAGCCGCTTTTTCACCGGGAGATATTTGTTCTGTTTTAAAAAATGTTGGGTCTGTCGCACTTTATACTAAGAGGTCAGGTGGTCGTGGACAAGTATAGCTGGGTGTCATCTGAGTAAAAGTGGAAGTATATGTGGTGCTTTCTGATAATATTTCCCCAAAGGAAGCATATACAAAGTAAAGAGTATTGGTACAATGTCAGAACCGTGTGGAACTCCATGAAAAGGTCAATGGTCACTTTTTACAGCGCTGTTTCTGTGCTGTGATGACCAATTAAGAATGAAGTATGGTGTGATACGTTGAAGGAAGTTGTGACTGACCCTTTCATGAACAGAAATTTGGGCAATGTTAACCTAATCGGCGTATGACGATGTAAGCTGTGACACATTGGATTGGACATGCCATGGAACCATACACTCGACAGCCACTTTATTAGGTACACCTTGCTAGTACCAGGTTGGATCCCCTTTTGCCTTCAGAACTGCCTTAATTCTTCATAGCATAGATTCAACAAGGCGTGGCGTTTAACGATGCTCAATTGGTACCAAGGGGCCAAAGGGTGACAAGAAAATATCCCCCACAACATTACACCACCACTAGCAGCCTGAACCGTTGATACAAGGCAGGATAGATACAAGGCAGGCCTGATCCATGCTTTCATGTTGTTTATGCCAAATTCTAACCCTAACATCTGAATGTCACAGCTGAAATTGAGATCTTCAGACCACTTAACGTTTTTCCAATATTCTATTCTCCAATTTTGGTGGGCCAGTGCGAATTGTAGCATGAGTTTTCTGTTCTTAGCTGACAGTAATGGAACAAGCATGGTCTTCTGCTGCTGTAGCCCATCTGCTTCAAGGTTCGACGTTTTGTGTTTTCAGAGATGTTATTCTGCATACGAGTGGTTACATGAGTTAATGTTCCCTTTCTATCATCTCGAACCAATCTGCCCATTCTCCTCTGACCTCTGACATCAACAAGGCCTTTTCGTCACTCACTGGATATTTTCTCTTTTTCTGACCATTCTCTGTGAACCCTAGAGATGGTTGTGCTTGAAAATCCCAGTAGATCTGAGGTTTTCAAAATACTCAGACCAGCCCTTCTGGCATCAACAACCATGCCATGTTCAAAGTCACTTAATCCCCTTTCTACCCCATTCTGATGCTCGGTTTGAACTTCAACAAGTCCACTTCACCACGTCTAGATGCCTAAATGCATTGAGTTGCTGCCATGTCATTGACTGATTAGCTATTTCTGGGCGGCTGTGGCTGAGGGGTAGAGTGGTCGTCCTCCAACCTGAAGGTCGGCGGTTCGATCCCCAGTCTGAACCATCTGCATGCCGAGGTGTCCTTGGGCAAGATGCTGAACCCCGAATGGCCCCCCCTTAGAATAACTGTATGAATGTGTGTGTGAATGGGTGAATGTGAAACTGTAATGTAAAGCGCTTTGAGTGGTCATCAAGACTAGAAAAGCGCTATATAAATGCAAATCCATTTACCATTTATTTGTGTTAACAAGCAATTGAACAGGTTTGCCTAATAATAATAATAATTCCATACTTTAATGGGACACACTTTCATAAAGAATAGGTAAACAGCAAATAGACACACAGTAATTTAGTAAAATGTATTTATTGTCTGCTGGATAAATCGTTGCAAATTACAGGTTGTGAAGTCTGATGTCACAGAGGGAGACGATGGCTCACATGTAAAATACACAGAGCTTACATTAAGTATTCACATGTGGCGAAATGTTGGTTAATTGTGAATTATAGGAGACTCTGTATGAAGTGACCGGTATTGGCCAATTGGGATATGATGTCAGGGTACTTTTGGGTTGTGATAAGGGTAACACTAATAAGGATAAGGGCAGGGGGAAGCTCACTCGAAATAGTAGGTTATTTCTATGATATATATCACTATTTATTCAAGATGGTTTGGTGTGTACAATTTTATAAATTGTATGTGTTAATTTTTGGTTATGCTTTTATGTTAATATTTATTGTGTATCTATATCTGGGATTATGTGTGGGATTCTTGTAAATTGATGGGCCGGCTGAATCAATTGGGAGCTATTTCTATGTAAGGCAGCCATTCTGAGAATGTGTGTGGATGCTGTCAAACCTGTGCACCAGGGTGAATAAAAAGGCTTCAGGCCTGAGCTGCACCTGTAGCGTGTGTTTTTCCTATCTGGATGCCTCGACTTCTCAGGTCGGCTAAAACACATACACATAGAGGACACTGATAAATATTTCATGAATGAAAACAGCCTATGAAATTGTGCAGCACAATTTATCTTGAGCTGCCTTGATAATCATATCAAGTTTGTTATGACTGCACACCCTTGACTGTACAGGGTCTTGTACTCCTACCACCATGGCTCTGGGTTTCCTCCATGCTGTACCATGTTCTCTGCCTACACTTCAATCAGCTGGATGACACTGGCCTTCTATTTATAACCAATCTCTGCTAACAACATCCTTGACACACACTTAAACACAAACACACACACAGAGGTAAGGTAGTAAAAATACTTGCCAACCTGCCTCTATTACGAATTAGCTGTCTGAATGTCTAAGAGGACTGCACTTAGCAGACTGTGAGCATATGCACACACACATGCCTCCATACTCACAACCACTTTCATACATGTCAACTATATGAGTACATACATGGGAATGAATAAACATGCATCAACGACACTCAAAAGCACAACAGCATTGTAACGTGTATACTCTTTAATAACATACTACTAAAACCCTAAACATATGAACTAAACCCAATTGAACCTTGCATCCGTAAACAGATGTTCAATCTTCAAATAATACACACACATACACCCACTCTTAAATAACATGTAATGATAGAATGAATAGATGAACAAAATAAACTTTTACATTATTCTAAGCAGCCCCTTCCTCCCCACCAATCACACACGTGCAGGCGTGGGCGAAGTGGTGAGGAAGACGTGAGTAAACCAGCATGGGAAACTGTAGAGCCGTATGGGTTTAAGGCGGAAGCTGCTCACTTCACACTGATGGACCTGGTGTAAGGAATGTGTGTGTGTGTGTGTGTGTGTGTGTGCATGCATGCGCGTGTATAAAGTCTCATCTCTGTGAGTCGAATCAATTCAGTCTTGATGTGAGTAGGACACTGACAATTGGGTTTCAGGTAAATTTTATCAACTGCAACTCAATACTTTAATGCGTGTCCTGAAGTAAAATTAGATAACAGCGTGTCCAGGAGAGAGGACACCTCTCTCCAAGCAACTAAGGTCATCAAGCAACATAACGCTGACAGATGAATTATGGGCTTGATAAATTTTTTCTTCATGAATAGGTTGATCACTTCACAAGAGCACAACTTATCAGTGAGGAGGACATTAGAAAAGTGGCGAGACAGCTGTTGGCCACTAGGAGTCCTCTGCCTGCAATGTGACTTGGAATGTTCAATCTTGCCCCATGTTATGAGCAATACATCTTCAAGAAGAGGCTATACAAATATGGTGCCAATAAGATACATTCTTAGAACAATGTATGTTTTAATACATTCCTAGCCAACAATCCATCCATTCTTGTGGGAGCTGTTCGGCCAGTACATATGATCAAAAGTTTCTCCCACCTTAAGGTGGAATGCACATGTGTGTGTAAATGAATGAACCATAATAAGGTTATGTTTCCCTTTTTCCTCTTATGCTGCATTGTCTCCTTTTAAATTTTTTGCACTCGTCTCTTGTATCTTTTTAGAGAACTTAACTTCCTGCCCTATGTTTCCTCACCTGTTGATTACACTGGTTAGTTCCACTCGCACCTCATTGTTTGCCAATTCATTGCAGAAGTATGAGCCTCACGTCCCATAGGGATGAATGGGTACACAATTATCTGGATCTGCGTCTGTTCAACCAACTGAATTATCCGTATCAGTATCCCTACTCGGACATAAACTGGAAGTTGGTATTTTAAGCATAACATGGATATGGCTTGATAAGAAGTTGCGATATTTATTGTTTATTGGAAAACTTTTAACCGAACAGCCTAAGAATTGAGCTCCAGATCAAGTTTTTGATCACAATAGTAAGATTACTATTCAGATGTTTTTTTTATAAACTTCAGTGAATCAAATGAAAACACTTGCAGTATCAAGAGGTACAGCTGCATCTCAATAAATTAGAATATCATGGAAAAGTTGATTTATTTTGATATTTCAAATCCAAAAAGTGAAACTCATAAATTATATAGATTCATTACACACAGAGTGAAATGTTTCAAGCATTTATTTCTTTTAATTTTGATGATTATGGCTTACAGCTAATGAAAACCCCAAATTCAGTATCTCAGAAAATTAGAATAATACATAAGACCAATAAAAAAAAGGATTTTTAATACAGAAATGTCAGCCTACTAAAAAGAATGTTCATATATATGCTCAATACTCAATACTTGGTCAGGGCTCCTTTTGCAAGAATTACTGCATCAATGCGGCGGGGCATGGAGGCGATCAGACTGTCGCACTGCTGAGGTGTAATGGAAGCCCAGGTTGCTTTGATGGCAGCCTTCAGCTCGTCTGTTTTGTAGGGTCTGGTGTCTCTCATCTTCCTCTTGACAATACCCCTTAGATTCTCTATGGGATTCAGGTCAGGCGAGTTTGTTGGCCAATCAAGCACAGTGATACCATGGTCATTAAACCAGGTATTGGTACTTTTGGCATTGTGGGCCGGTGCCAAGTCTTGCTGGAAAATGAAATCAGCATCTCCATAAACCTTCTCAGCGGAAGGAAGCATGAAGTGCTCTAAAATGTCCTGGTAGACAGCTGCGTTGACTTTGGACTTGATAAAACACAGTGGACCAACACCAGCCATTGACATGGCTCCCCAAATCATCAGTGTGGAAACTTCTTGACTTCAAACAACTTGGATTCTGTGCCTCCCCACTCTTCCTCCAGACTCTGGGACTTTGATTTCCAAATGAAATGCAACATTTACTTTCATCTGAAAAGAGGACTTTGGACCACTGAACAACAGTCCGTTTTCTCCTTAGCCCAGGTAAGACGCTTCTGACGTTGTCTCTGGTTCAGGAGGGGTTTGACACGAGGAATGCGACAGTTGTCCTGAATATGTCTGTGCTTGGTGGCCCTTGATGCACTGACTCCGGCCTCAGTCCACTCCTTTTGAATCTCCCCCAAATTCTTGAATGGCCATTGCTTCACAATCCTCTAAAGGCTGCGGTTATCCCTTGTTATCCTTGTTGCTTTTGCACCTTTTTCTTCCACATTTTTTCCTTCCACTCAACTTTCTATGAATATGTTTGGATACAGCACACTGTGAACACCCAGCTTCTTTAGCAATGACCTTTTGTGGCTTACCCTCCTTGTGGAGGGTGTCACTGACTGTCTTCTGGACAACTGTCAAGTCAGCAATCTTCCCCATGACTGTGTAGCCTACTGAACCAGCCTTAGAGACCATTTAAAGGCTCAGGAAACCATTGTAGGTGTTTTGAGTTGATTAGCTGATTAGAGGGGGACATCATGAGTCTACAATATTGAACTTTTTCACAATATTCAAATTTTGTGAGATACTGAATTTGGGGTTTTCATTATCTGAAAGCCATAATCATCCAAATTAAAAGAAATAAACGCTTGAAATATTTCACTCTGTGTGTAATGAATATATATATAATATAAGAGTTTCACTTTTTGAATTTAATTATCGAAATAAACCAACTTTTCCATGATATTTTAATTTATTGAGATGCACCTGTATATATAAATTAGATTGTGTGTGAGTGTCTGAGAGAGAGGAGCGCCTGTTCGTGTGCGTCAAGCCAGGCATGGTGCACTCTGACTCAGCCAGTGGAGCCGCTGCATGCCGCCTGGATCTCACTCACTCACTCGGCTGGTGGAGGTGAGCGCTGGCTTCATGTGCGTCTAGATGGGCTTTGCGCACCGCTGCTCGGTCTTTGGAGCCTGTTCATCCCGGGTTAGGGATGGCGGAGTGGCTCCAGGCAGCACCAGCTTCTAGTTTACGTGGTTTCACATCAGAGTCTCTAAAACACCAGATAAGTCTCCAATAACACCCGAAAAATACGCTAGATTTGTCTCTAGTCGCTTTTGACAAAAAAAATCAGCGAGAGGATTTGGAAAGTTGCCAGATTTAGGGCAAAAGTCCCCAAGTTTGCAACACTGCTCTCACTTAGCTAGTGAGGATTTTCATTCATAACGAGTACAGATTTTGACACATTTTTCTGGGATGGTACTCGTGCTCCGTAAAAGTACATTATCGGTACTGAATATTCATTTCATCAGAATATTTGGCTCACTCTCCACAACCATCTTTCATTCACATCCACCTTATCAGTTAGTCTATTAAAGCAGAGAGAAATTTCCCATAATCCCCTTTGCTTGCACTGCTGCTCCAGTATTTCTACCAGTTGCTTCAGTGTCTCAGCTGTTGACCATGTGATCGTTGTGCCTCCGTGGGTCATTTTTCTCTCTCAATCCGAATGATTCTAAGTCCTCCGGGGAAGAAGTCCGCTGTATTACCAAGATACAAAAGAAAGAGAGTGCGAACGTGTAGTGCCTGCGCCGTGGCTCCTGTGGGCCTCTCGGCTGTGCAGCGCATCTTGGAGGAGCTGTGCACCCGCAAAGTTCATTAATTGGGTCTGAGCCACGAGTAAGTTTTCCAGTACTTCTTGACTCAGGGGGGGCTCCGCGAGGCTGAACAAACGCTGGTGGCAGCGTTGCAGACGGCCTCCTCCCGGGGCCTCGCTGCTCCCTCACCTTGGGATGTTGTCCCTCGGGGGAAGAGGAAGCATGCCTGGATACGTTGGGGCTTCCATCCTGTCCTGCTGAATGAAATCTGCCCAGAACGTTATGAATGAAACAATTCAGTCTAAACATAATATGCCATCTTCCCTGCATGTGATGTAAACAGCACTGGCGAGCTGGCTCGTGTTTCAGGACTTCCTGTTACGTCACTCCCACAGGATTATGGGTACTGTTGTCCCAGGTCCAGCCATGGGTTCAAGGCTGTCTCCTGCGGCAACAATTCCTGATTCCCATAGGAAACAAATTCTAGCAGCTAATCTGTTTCATTAATCTGGAAACATTCAATTATATGAATATAGTATCTAGACTTACTCGGCTAAAATTTCTGAACATGCCCTTTTATACATCGATCACAGAAATAAAAATTGTAAGTACTCAGGTTGGAAATAAAATGGATGGTTTACAATCCGCAGTAACAAATAGTTTGACAATGTCGGCATTCTTATCTGCAAAAGAACCATACAAATAAGCTGGAAACTGAGAAAACCTAATTGTTTCTGTTTAATTAAAATAAATAAAGTACTTCATAGCTGATAATCATGGAATGTGCAGCCTCAGCACTGCAGGGGCTTTACTGAGACAATGATTTACAAGAGCCATGCACACTTTTAAAAGAATATAAACAATATACATTTAGGTTAAGGCTCGGTTTTATTTATATTATGAATAGAATATATATAAACACTGTTGGTAGAGCAATAAGCACTGTTATGAAGGACTGATTGAGACAGTGTACCCCAAGCAAGGAACTCTACTTTATTTTACTTTATATAATTTGTCTTTAACCTCTTGCGTACTCTCTGGTGTTGTAGTCTTGATGTTGGTAAATATAAATAAATGAAATAAATCACAATACAAATAAATAATGACTGAGGAAATATTGACATATAGAGCTGTTCAGGCTTGGACTCTGATCATGATACAGAAGTTTGGTGATGATCGGACAATGCACAGTGGAGTTATGACAACAATCCTCTCCTTTGGCGAGGGATGAACCTTCGCCGTACCTCAATGTTTACACGGTTTGAGGAATGTCCCAATTCTTAGAGAGAGAGAGACGTCACCTTTGCCAGACATAAATATTCCTTTTATCTTTGAACACTGACACTGCAGGAGCCGAGTTGTTTCCTGTAGCGTTTTTCCAATTGCACCTTAAGACTTTTTTGTTTGTCTGGTATTGATACACCTGTGAACACGTACCGGGGGTCTCGGGGGGCACAATTGAGCCATTTTGTGACGCCCATTGAAAATTCCTCCAGAATACATACATTTTTACTCTAACTTTCTGCAAATTTTGGTAAGAATTTGAGCATGTTAAAGCCTCAAAAAGCCAATTAATTTGCCTGAATAATAATAATAATCCTTACAATTTCAATAGGGTCTCACGTCTGTCAGTGCCTGTCAGTGCTCGGGCCTCAATAAATAAATACAATCTCTGCCCATAGAGAGTAAGTTTATACCACAGATGTTTTTGTGGATTCCTAATTAATGTCTAGCCAACGACACCCGATGGCCTTTACCCCATGATCTTCATCTGATAGCTACAGATCAGTTAAAAGATCAAGAACAAATTACTTTGCCATGCATCAATGCTACTATAATAGAAATAATCTATAAAGACTCAATTATAACAGTCTTACCCATCATTTAGCTTCGCTTTCTATATCCGTATTACTAAGTTGTTGTCGAGGTGAGTCAGGGTTGATACGATGAAGCAGTCTTACCAGAAATCTGCCAAGGACATTCTCATTTAATCCTCTACATCAGTGGTCCCCAACTTTTTTTGCGCTACGAACCTGTTGGATGTCAGACAATATTTTCACAGTCCGAAAGTTAAGGTGTGTCTACGGAACCTCATTACAGAGTCCCTCTGGTACGGCCTCAAAAAAATTAATTCATTAATTAAAAAAAACAATTCCACCGATGTCACTACAGATATGATGTCGGAAATGGCAACAGAGTTTTTGGTGCTGTTCTGGCGATCTCAGAGTATTCTGCCGTGACTTTATCCAGGACTGCGGCATAGTTGTTTTCTCAAACATACTTTTAAGGCCGCAGTCATTTGCGATCTCCAGCAGCTGATCTTCTTCTTAAATAGACATGCTGGATTCACCTGGTTTGTTGTCAAATGGGTCCGACAAATACCGTGTTGGTTTCAGTTCAGTGACGTGACCGAGACAAGCGTCTTGAAATGCGCAAAGCACAGGATAATAGATGAAACAGAAAAAAAGTAAGTTGTTTATTCTTTCTGTGCGGCCCGGTACCAAATGACCCACGGCCACGGCCCGGGGGTTGGGGACCACTGCTCTACATGACCTTACCCTCTCTGATCTTAAAAGAACACATGTACACGACAAGTCTGATAGATCTTGTCGAAACTTCTGAATCATCATTGCTAAGAATAATACTGTTCTCAGTATTAATACTGCTCTCCAACCAATCTGGCGAAACCCTTGCTAACCAACAATGGTTGAAAATGCATGATGAGATCTCCTCAAAGCTTCGCAATACCTGCTAAAGCTGAGGCCTAACACCTGAATGCTATTCCCAGCACTCCTTAAGATGTGGCACAGCTACGACTGCAGCTCTCCATCATCCATGTTAATCATGTTCTGTCAGACACTACAAGAAGGAATATTGACTTGCTCAGTTGCTCCCCCCTTGATGTTTTAATATGTATTATCCGCTGCCTAATCCCATTGTTGCATGCCAGATCTTGGAGACCAAAGCTGGGGCAGTCGCCGGCACGCCTTCGTCCCCCCCAAGTGCAGACGCTTTTGTGAAACCCATCTTCTGGTGCAGGTCTTCATTTTCATCTCCTCACATTTCCACTCCTTCCACCTGGAAGGGGCGCCTCCCGTCTGGCCCCGGATAAGTCGGGCTCGGTTGCCGCTTGACAAACTTCTGTCTCTGCGCTGCCCACGTTACGTTTGTGTCTCATGTTGGACATCCTAGAGGAACATTCAACACAAATACACAGATATGTAAAGTAAAACTAGCCAGGTTAACTCCTTAACAGACGTTTACATGGTCAAAATAAAAGTTACTACTTCAAAGTTCATTAGATCATAATTATTTCAGCTTATGAAATAGGTGGTGCACATCAGCCTCAGGTTCTCTATGTGACTTTCTATTCTAGTAAAGTTACACTTCTTATAATTTATTTATATTTAACACAATAATTCAGTGAAGTCTGCCTAAGATTAACAATGTAAAAACTGAAGGTAGCAGACAAGTTAAGTTTTCGCCTTAACACGTTACAACACATCAACAGCAATACTCTGAATAAACAGCTGCTCTTACAATGCCGATGTGACTTTAAATACTCAGGTTTCAGTTGATCACAGTAAATCTGTTTCTGCAGAATAAGAATCTGTGTAACATTGTCAAGTCAAATGGGTTGGCGGGTGAAACAACTTTGCATAACATTAGATGTCTTACGTGGTGGAGCTTATTCTCCAGACACACACAGTCTCCTGTCTCAGATTCATCATTATAAACTCTAATGATTCTCTCTGCTGCACCGCGCACTTTTAAGCTTGCAACACTCGCTTGCCCTCTGCCTCAGGAGACGTGCAGGCCCGGCAGTGTGAGTGCTGTCGGGGGGCAGCGCGAGACAATAATTGCATGGGATTGGTCGGGCTGCCTTAAGGCCGGCGCATGGTTCTGCTTTTTCAGAGACACCAATGGACACACAAGCACAAGAGCCCCTTGTTTGCTTTCGTACCCTTTCTTGCATGCCTGCGTGCGTAGCCAAATTTTGTTAACTATACGACTAAGCTACGCAAGCCTCACACAGCTCGCAAGGCTGTGATTGGTCTGCTAACTACCTTTCCGGAGTAACATTTACGGTTTCATGCCCCATATACTGGCAGAAACCACGGTAGATTTAGGAGAACTAATATGGACCAAATAGAAGAGCGTTTGGCAGAAGAGATCCGAAAATATGACATTGTTAGGATTGCCCTCTCTGCCATCGTTCACTGTGTGTGTGGAGAAAAAAACTGAAGGGAGTGGATTTATAATCCCCAATCACACTGAGTGTATCAGTGTGATATTATTCCTTTAAAAACTATAACTATATACAAGAAAGAAAGTAAGAATCAGCAATTCAAAGACGTTTGCAGTTAACATGAACTGTAATTGTGTCAGCACAACACATAACACAGCATTGGCTTTACATCTTTTCCTAACAGTCCTCAAAAGAAAAGTTCACACAATATGGAAATGTGGCACTAAGTATGTTTTTCATCAATCTCATAAGAAAACTGTTTCTCATAGTGTCTTTAATAGATTAAATCATCCAAAGAATTTACAGAAAATAAATCAGTTCTCTCTTCGACATAATATGCATTAAAGTGGTTTTTAAAATAAAGTGTCAACTTTGCAAGTCAAAAACGAAGCTTGATCTTAATTTATAATGATATTGTTGATCTTTCCAAAAACAGGAATTTCTGTTTCAGTTCTAATCAAAACAAACATTCCAATTTTATACTCAGTTCCATAGTTCTTCACCCAGTTAGTAGTTGACTTGTAACTGTATGCATTTTACATTAAAGACTGCACTTAAACTCTCACCATCCTCCGAGCTGTCAATCATTTCCTTCTGCACTGGAAGGCTGACATAGCAATGCTGACATAGCAAAGCAAGACTACCGTGGTGTCCCTTACAAATGAAGCAAATGAGCATTTTTAAATCCAACGATGTGTTTCACATCAAATGTCAGTGTGCAGAAACCTTGATCTGAGCTCTTTGACTCTGGGACATTCCTTGGCACTTCCCAAGTCTATGTTGGGTTAGGGTTAGGGTTAGGGTTACGTGAAGATGCTGTTGAGGTATTGATGGTAGTTAATAGGGATGAGCGAGTACAGCATTATCTGTATCTGTATCTGTTAACCATGTGAATTATCTGTATCCGTATCCGTACTCGGAGTGGGCGGGGCCTAACCCGGAAGTGGGTGTGATTTAACCCGGAAGTAGGCCGGGTTGTCTTGAAACGGGCGGGGCTTTAACCAGTATGTTATTTTAAGTATGCAATTGATATGGGTTGATCAGAAACTGTTATATTTATTGCTGATTAGAAAACTATTACAGGACAGCATCAGCATTGAGCTTCAGATCAATGATTTTGATCACAATAGCAAACAAATTATTTACGGAACAAGTTTTGCAACAATGAATACAACACATGCTGTTGCAATTATGAAGTGAAATGTAATAACAAGCGTTTTCATACTCAAAATAACTTTCTTTTTTATTTTTATTTTTTTTAAATTTATTTCCACACCAGGTGTGGGTGATGAATGTGATGTGATGATGTGCCCCATAGGGTGATGTGCTCCGCAGGGTGATGTGCGCCACATGGGGATGTGCTCCGCAGGCTGTTGTGCGCCACACGTTGATGTGATGATGTGGGCGACAGTGTTAATTTCGTTGACGAAAACGATAACGAAAACTATTCGTTAACGACCCTTTTCCCATGACTAAGACGAGACGAAGACGTAACGAAAACGGATCTTCGAAAATAAAAACTAACATTAAATCTATTTTAACTTTCGTTGACGAGACGAGACGAGACGAAAATGTTGGTGGTTGACTAAGTCACAATAATTTTTAAAACATCATCGTATCACGCCGTCATGAAGTATCAGGAGCGGGCGAGTGAGTCTGTGTGTGTGTGTGTGTGTGTGTGTTTGTGCTCCGTCTGCTCTCAGATAGCGCTCCGGTTCGTAGCCCCGCCCCCTGTCCCCGCGCACTCGCTCAGAGAGACACAGTGTCTCTCTGAGCTCGTTCACGTGGATCAGCCGCTCAGTGACTGACTGCTTCTTAACTATGGAAACAGTGAAAACACAGAGTTTCTCTGGTCTCAGCTGATCAGAGATCAGCTCCGCAGCTTCTTGATCAGAGCAAAAGCTGCAGTTGGTTTCTACCGCGCTGCAGTTTCTGTGCTCGCCTCCAGTCTGACCTGCTCTCCCTTTTTGTTTTCACATTTAAAACTAAATACATATTTTTAAGCTATTAGGCTGCAGCTATATGTTTTTATAGAGAAGGAGTTTAATGTGGCTATTAAATGTGACTAAAACTAGACTAAAATGGAATTAGTTTTCGTTGACTAAAACTAGACTAAAATGTTCTGAGTTTTCGTCCACGAAAACTAGACTAAAACTAAGAAGGATAAAAATGACTAAATGTGACTAAAACTAATATGCATTTTCGTCAAATGACTAAGACTAAGACTAAATCAAAAATAGCTGCCAAAATTAACACTGGTGGGCGATGAATGTGATGTGATGATGTGACCTGAAGGATGATGTGCGCCGCACGGTGATGTGCGCCCCTTGATGATGTGCGCCGCATGGTGATGTGCGCCGCAGGCTGATGTGCGCCACACGGTGATGTGCGCCGCTTGATGATGTGTGCCGCACGGTGATGTGCGCCACAGGGTGATGTGCGACACATGGGGATGTGCGCCGCAGGGTGATATGTGCCGCAGGCTGATGTGCGCCACACAGTGATGTGCGCCACACGCTGATGTGCGCCGCAGATTGATGTGATGATGTGACCCGAAGGATAATGTTGATGATGTGCGCCGCACGGGGATGTGCTCCGCTTGATGATGTGCGCCACACGGGGATGTGCGCCGCAGGGTGATATGCGCCACAGGCTGATGTACGCCACAAGGTGATGTGCGCCACACGGGGATGTGCGCTGCAGATGAATGTGATGTGATGATGTGACCTGAAGGATAATGTGCGCCCCTTGATGATGTGCGCCACAGGGTGATGTGCGCCGCACGGTGATGTTCGCCACAGGGTTAATTAATTGAATTAATTAAGAATTAATTTTATACCACTACTACCTAGAAAGTGTCAGACACTCAGTGCGTGAAGTAAAATAAAACTGGTTAGAGCCAACTGACGGTTTAACTCCAACGACCGGCAGAGAGAGGGAGAGAGAGAGAGAGAGAGTAGCCAGACGCTAGAGAGTAGTCAGACACTCAATGCGTGAAGTAAAAAAAAGAAAAACTCTGACAGGCAGAGACGCAACGCGAGTCGCTTTCTACCAGCACCACGTCTGAACGAACCCACGTTTAACAGAACTCTACTGGTTAATAAGTAAGTACAAACTGAAATAAAAACAAACTTCAAGCTGAAGAAACCCTAAACGTTAACGGAAAAGACCCGCGAACCTGAGTGACTGAGAGACACAGAGCTGTTCTGTGAGTGAGTGAGCAGAGCGGTGTGTGAAGGGGAGGAGCGCTGTGACGCTGTGTGAGGATTTTCATTCAGTCCGAGCACAGATATTGACTCGTATTACTCGTATAATACTCGTGCTCGGCAAAAGTGCTTTATCCGTACCGGATACTCGTTTCAGCCGAGTATCCGGCTCATCTCTAGTAGTTAACACTGAAGATGAAGTGTGCTTTGCAGAGTTCATCGCAGGCGGCCAGGGATGTCTGGGCCTTGCAACGGATGGCCTTGTGGTCAACAATGACATAGAACCGTTTGATGATAGACTTCTGTTCATCAATGAGAAATGAGAAAGCATACAAATAAAAGTGTTATAAAGATTGCATTAAAAAAAAACTTAAATAATGCCTACCCTCAGATATCTCACAACATAATATTTTTTCCCCCCCTGGCTTGGACTGGAGAACATCTCCGACCATCTATAAGATATATAAGAATCACAAAGGAAGTCATCATGTTAGGCCTTTCTGCAACAAAATCATAGATCTTCTGCTAAATTAATTTAATTTCTGTATCGTGCTTGCTGATCGTGATAATAATGGCAGATCCTGTATCTAGCTGGCTGATCGGGATAATAATGGTGGATCCTGTATTGGGTTTGCATCTGATAGTGGTGTTGGACTACGATTGAGGTGAAAGCTGATGGTGGATCCTGATGGCGGCAGTGGACAATGTCTGTGGACTATAGTGGCGCGGTTCTTCTTCATCTGCTGAACTCATGCTGCTGCATAGATATACAAATGCGAAACTCCGTATCTATCCATTTTGTCCATTCCCGGCGACTGCAAAAAAAACAAAGTGAAACTCTATTAATTTATTAGCTTTTATTTGAGGGTCATTACACAGTTCATAAACATAAATATGTGAATTACATCCCATTCATTATTCTACACACTGCTGCTTTAAGAGATGAAGCTAGTAATGGACATCAGGTTTAAATAGTGGGCATAGATAAGTTAAGTAAGGACTGTAGCAAACCCCAGCCAGTCAATGGTGAAGCTTACTAATGTTTCAAAAGTAGATTTATTTATGTTCTGCTATCATCATTATAGGAACATATGTCTTTTAAACCATCTTCTGTGAACACCGTAAGGGCTGCAAGTGAATTAGTACATTAGCACTTACATGCACAAAAATTATTCAGGAATGGCATTAAACCAAACCTGTGGACAATAAAGTAAAGTACTGTAGTTCAAATTCCAACATTTCCAACCAATTGCATTAGTAAAATGCTGTTAAGCATCTTTTATCAATATATATGTATGACGGGGACATTCCACTACAGGCTACAACCTTTTGGCTGAGATTCAAGAGCAGGGCCAGCACCACATACAGACGTGGACAAAATTGTTGGTACCTTTCAGTTTAAGAAGGAAAAACCCACATTGGTCACTGAAATAACTTGAAACTGACAAAAGTAATAATAAATAAAAAAGTACTGAAAATTATTAACTAAAATCAGACATCGCTTTTAAATTCTGGTTCAACAGAATTATTTAAAAAAATAAACTAATGAAAATGGCCAGGACAAAAATGATGGTACCCCTAGAAAAGGTTGAAAATAATTTGACCATAGGCAAATGTTAAACTAAGGTGTGTCCTCTCATTAGCATCGCAGGTGTCTTCGAACTTGTATTCAGTCAGTCTGCCTTTTTAAAGGCTGAAAAGTAATCACTGTGCTGTTTGGCATCATGGTCTGTACCACACTAAACATGGACCACAGAAAGCTAAGGAGAGAGTTGTCTTAGAAGATTAGAAGATTTTTAAAGACAAGCATGTTAAAGATCAAGGCTATAAGACCATCTCCAGGCAGCTTGATGTTCACGTGTCTACAGTTGCACATATTATTCAGAAGTTTAAGGTCCACTGGACTGTAGCCAACCTCCCTGGACGTGGCCGCAAGAGGAAAATTGATGACAAAATGAAGAGACGGATAATACGAATGGTAACCAAAGAGCCCAGAACAACTTCCAGAACGACTATTCTGAAGTGGCCTTCTATGAGCCCTGATCTAAATCCTATTGAACATCTGGAGCTGAAACATCCAGTTTGGAGAAGACAACCTTTAAACCTTAGACAGCTGGAGCAGTGTGCCCAGGAGGAGTTGGCCAAAATACCTGTTGACAGGTGCAGAAGTCTCATTGAGAGTTACAGAAATCGCTTGATTGAAGTGATTACCTCAGAAGGTTGTGCAACAAAATATTAAGTTAAGGGTACCATCAGTTTTGTCCAGGCCCTTTTCATTAAACATATTTTTTTAATGATTCTGTTGAACCACAATTCAAAAGAAATTTCTGATTTTCATTCGTTAATTTCCAATAAATTGTTATTTATTATGACTTTTGTCAGTTTCAAATTATTTCAGTGACCATTGTGGGTTTTTCATTCTTTAACAGAAGGGTACCAACAATTTTGTCCACGTGTGTGTGTGAATGTCTGTGACTGACTACTGTAGTCAAACCATTGGTAAGCTCCATTGAGTGTTGGTGTTCTGACTTCAAAGAATGAATAGTGTGCAGTTAAAGCCAAAACTACCAATGTTATGGCGAGTTAACACAGATTGACTGATAGCAGACCAGCGGTGTAGACACAGTGGGACTTCAGAGTTATGTTCGTGATGCAAACCAAAAACAGTAAAATCTTACATTTTGCACAACCATTTAACTAGCCTACATTTTCCTGATACAAACTTTTCCAATAACCATTTACTTGTATCTCATCAATACATGTTACTGACCTGACTTCATCCCCAGAGTCCCCAGTGTGTGTGTGTGTGTGTGTGTGTGTGTGTGTGTGTGTGTGTGTGCTGAGGGTGGGAGAGGGCTCTACCAGTTGATACATCTGATGTGAGCTGGGCAGGCTCTCTGACAGGAACTGTCACTGGAATAGCAGGGGGGTCCTTATCAATCAACACCCCCAGCCGTCAATCAAATGCCCTCGCCATGGCAACCACAGCTCGCCTATCTACACAGCTGTCATCTCTCTCTCCCTAGACGGTAACACAGATAGAAAAGCTTTAGGAAGTTAATGTAGAACATGATGGGAAAGCATTCCTCTAGTCCTAACAAAGGTGTCTTGTAGTTTTATCCTGCTGGGCCTTGGTCCAATGTGTCTAAATTTGAAAAAGCCATATTGTAGAGGTGAGATAAACTATATCCTTTCTCCACTTTGCAAATCTGATGAGACTCATGAGATACTAGTTGTATCTCAAGTTGAAGTATACATAAAAAAGCTTATTGTCCCACAAGGCCTGCAACCCCCTAGCTATACGAATGAAAAGGAAATAAACAAACTGCATCATATACTTCACCTTTAGAGGTGAAACACATAATATTGTTTCAACGCATATTTCAAATCTTTGTTTGAACATTACATAAAGCCATGATGTGTGTCTGACTGTTCCAAAAAGAAAAGCTTGAAAGTGGACCTTTAGTTCAGTTTTTATTGTAGAGGTAGTACTCAACAATAAAATACCGTATGTATTAGTATAGAGCAAGGTATATAAAGGATTATTTTGTCTATTTCTAGTTCTTGTCTTTTTTAAGTTGTTTGTGTTTCCTCTGAGTAATCAATTAAAGATGACATGCGCTGAAGTTGTGAGAGGTAACTGGAAAGTCAGTTGGCTGGCGGCTACCAGTCATCTTGAATTTATTCAACTGCAGTGTATGCAACACTCCTATAAATAATGTTCATATATTCCTATGCTGTTTCATAATTAAATTGTGTTAGCATAATAATCTCTGGATGGATTATGTTCAAAACTTTTTTCGAACGTCAGTGAAAAGCTAGATTTATAAACAGCAGGAAAGAAGGGGGCTCATAGTGGATGCTGAATGTACAAAATTCTTGACAACATTAATATCCATCAGTGACTGACAAAGTTACACTATTGGTCGTCTGGCTGAGTGTTGGACTTCACTGTTACTCATTCAAAAATGATAAGGAACTAATAATTACTATTAGGTCATCAGGGAATGTGATTTGTTTCTGCTGGCCACTCTGATACTCTTAGCTCAAGTGTGGGGTTGGTCTCCTGAAAATTGCACTCATATCATGGAAAAGTGCACATCTAAACATGACCCTCTGGTGTTATTGCGAGTTAAAAACCGACTGACGACACTGTCAGCGGCCTGGCAGTAGAAACACTCTGCGGTACAGTCAGCATGCAGCACAAGTATTGCCTTGTTAAAATAAAAAAGATTTACAATGTGAATCAACAAAAATCTGAATCAAACCCTGACTACAGTTTGAGAAATATTGTCTCCTCTTTTCTCATTACTTTTCTCTCATCAATATACACACAGACGCACGCTGTCACATACATACACACACACACACACACACACAAACACACACACACACAAAAGTCTTAGAGGGCGCAAGACAACCTGTGGCCTTTGTTTAACATCCAGAAACTGAATATGTAAAGAAGAGCTCATGAATAAAGGGCTGAAAAACCTCCAGCTGAGGCTGCTCTGGGCCAGCCCTCAGCCACACACACACACACACAGGCTCTTTCAGGCAAAGACAAGCAGCACTCAATCAATGGTCTGTAAGGGAAATAGTTGTTAAATGATCAATCACTCGTAGGATGAGACCAACAGGAGAACAATCCATCTATGGCTGAAGCTGTATGCTAATGAGTCACTGCTCATATGCATTCACATACATGTATATACACAAATACCCCATGTTTTCTGAAGTAAGCTTTCAACTTCATCTAACATTGACACCTGCTGTTTATCAAAACTAATTTTGTGCCCACTCCGAACATACCTATTCGGAATGGGTTGCTTGCTTGGCCTGTGGTAATGCTGCTTGTAGTTTTCTTTCTGAAACTACAAAAGTGACATGCTATAATTGAGTAGTGGCAAGTAAAGACAAGCTGCTGGACCACTGCTGCACAAAGAGGTCTTCACCTGTTCAGTTGAAACTTGACTCAATAAGCAGAGCCCCGAACTAGAGAATGATTTGTCATTTACAGTGTGGTGAACGTGCAGATCGACAACATCACTTCTGTTGATGAGTCCAACCGCTGCAGCTACAGAGCACTGGTTGCCTGATTCAAAGTTCAAAGTTGTATATTGAATAGATCCAAATTGCACCAAGACAAACAGACCAACAGACAGATTATTACACAGATTAAATGCTATTGATGATCTTTGTTTTATGTCCCTATGTATATTGTCAATAATACATTACAGTGGATAGTTATGAAGCCTTTTTTAAAATGTTATCAGGGAAAAGCAATATCAATCAATCAATCAAATTTTATTTGTATAGCCCATATTCACAAATTATAACATATTGTACTTTTTGGAATTAATTCAGAATTATTATCCACATTACTGAGCCTTCCTCAAACAGGCCTACAATTTACTGCAATTTTTTTTTCGTTAATTGCAGAGCTTTTCTATAGTCTATGGGAGTTAGGGCTGTACCATATCATACCGTCCATGATAATACCGGTATACATTTTAAATGATAAAGGTTAGCAAAAGCAGCTTCCAATAAAATTGATTTCCATAAAGAGGATCTACTTTGATAATGTAGAAAAAATATTAAAGAAACTGTACTGCTAAAGGTGGAGACACAACAAACTTGTTTCACCACTTGAAGCGAAAACACACCGTCGAGTACAACCAGGATATGAGACAAGAGCAGCTGATGATGTGCGGCCCAAAAGTAAACAACTTGCTAGTGGCTCTCCATATGAAAGGAGGAGCAAACGGTGGCTGGAGAGTACTGATGCGGTTTCATATCCATGCCTGCAATGTATGAGGCGATGAACTAGCAGCTACACTATCATCAACCTTTTTTTTCCTCAACCACGGACCTGTGGTCGAGCCGAAACATGAAACCATACATCAGCCTGACCGTGCACTACATCAACAACGACTGGAAGCTGTAATAGTCCTGCCTTGAGACAAGTTTCTCTTCGGAGTACGGGCAAAAATATTGCAAGTGGTTTAAGGATGTTTCTTAACTGACAGAGAGAGAGACTTACTAGCTCTCTTTATCTTCAGAGAGGAGTTTAGAAGACCCTAGGATTGACAAAAGAGTGTGAGCTGGAAAATGATTGTGGCTGCCTTTGCTCACTGCTGGAAGTGGCAGCGAGCACTCTGGGATGATCAAGTGGAAATACCTTAGCACAAACTTGTCACAGAAAGAAAAAAAATTATCCTGTGCCTGTTAGAAAAAAGAAAAGGCCATCAAATAGGTCTTGGCTGCTAACAGGTTAACCAAACACCTGATACTAACATTGCGCGAAGGATAGAAAATGCCCTTAATTTTGGTGTGCACTAATAAATGCTGCTGCCTGCAAGCTGCAATCACAGATAAAACATGGTATATTTTTTTCTATATCGTCATAAATTTCGTGATATGATTTTGAGGCTATATCGTCCACCCCCAATCGGAGGGATAGCCAACCTTTTCAAGATCACGCTTTAATGTGTGTTAACTCAGAGAGCATCTCCACCTGCACTAGGGGATTAATCAGGGCAGTTGAGGGCTGTTGGCTAATTATTCCTCTGGTTTAAAAGCCAGCAGCAGAGCTGCCATAGGGGAGGCCGACGGCAGATAGACTCAAGAGAAGACAGAGGCAAGCTGAGCTGAGCTTGGCTGCAAATCTGCCAGGACAACATAAAGCACTTCATACTTTGAGTGGAGTTTTGTTGCCTTTATGTTTGCTAATGTATACTGAGTGAAGAAATAAAGATGCTGAAAAGAGACCTGTTAGTCTCTGGCTGTGTTTGGGAGACCCCTGGGGCATCGACATGTGCCATAGTGGCACCCAACATAGGGCAAGACGCAGCAAGAGATGCGGATCTGTAGGTGGAGATGGCGCTGATGAAAGTGGCTGAGGACAAGGGGCACCATAAACTACCTTATGAACTTATGGTTAGGATGTCATTCTTAACATTAATTAATCATATCATTCTACAAATCAATCCATACGCTAAAATGGCATCAGAATGCTTATAATTCATGAGTAACTAGTGTCCTAGCACCCTCTCCCCCTCAGTCCCCACTACAATGGACTCTTCCATGAGCGCATCTACTGGTCGTCTGAGTGATTCAGGGCGTAAACAGAGACGGAGAAGCAGTGTTGAACTAGTTAATCCTCACTGGTCCTGATAATTTGTGATCAGTGTTTATTAGTTAAAGTGAGAGCAGGTCAGCGTTGAGGACACAGAAACTGCATCTTGGAACAAACCAGCCTTCTGATCATTAAGCAGCTATGGACGAGAGATAACAGCTATTTTCACTGTTTCCACTGTTCTACAACAAAGTCACCTAACAGCTGCTTGACTACGCATGTGTTAAGAAGTCCATCATTGACCCTGTTCCCCAAAAAAACAAAAATCCTCTGCCTGAACGACTACCGCCCAGTAGCACTCACTTCCATCATCATGAAGTGCTTTGAGCGGCTAGTCCAACCCTTCATCCCCTCCTCCCTCCCTGACTCTTCAGTTTGCCTACAGGCAAAATAGGTCGCCTGCAGATGCCATCCACCTCACCATCCACACTACCCTCTACCAACTGGACCAGAGGGACACATATGTGAGAATGCTGTTCATTGAGTAAAGTTCAGCATTCAACACCATCATGCTCCTGGGGGCGATGTTGAGACCTTGGGCTCAACATCGCCCCCCGTGACTGGATCCTGAACTTCCTGATGGGCTGACCAGAGGCGGTGAGGATAGGCAGCACTACATCCTCCACCCTGATTCTCAACACTGGACTCCTGTACTCCCTGTTCACTCATGACTGCATGGCCATTCACAGGTCCAACACCATCGTTAAGTTTGCTGATGACACAACTGTCATAGGCCTGATCACCGGCGACGATGAGAAGGCCTACTGAGAGGAGGTCAGAGCCCTGACATCTTGGTGCCAGGACAACAGCATCCATCTCAACGTTGGCAAAACTAACGAGCTGTTCGTGGACTACAGAAAGAGACAAGGAGTAGAACACGCCCCCCTCTCCATCAACGAGACTATGGTAGAGCGAGTTAGCAGCTCCAGGTTCCTTGGGGGCCACATCAGTCATGACCTAACCTGGACCCATCACACATACTCGCACACATAATGAAGACCATCAGACAGCGACTCTTCTTCCTCCGCAGGCTGCGGAGGCTCCAAATGGATGCCAGGATTCTCTGCAATTTCTACAGATGTACCATAGAGATCATCCTGACTGACAGCATCACCGCCTGGTATGGCAGCTGCACCGCCCTGAACCGTAAGGCTTTACAGAGGGTGGTGAAGTCTGCTCAACACATTACCAGGATTTACCATGGAGGACCTCTACACCCAGCGGTGTAGGAAGAAGACCAACCGTATCATTAAAGATCCCCCAGCCATAAACCTATCTGCCTACAGCCGTCTGGCCGACGGTACCGCAGCATCCAGGCCCACACCACCAGGCTCAGAGACAGTTTTATCCCCCAGGCCATACAATTTTTAAACTCTTCCAATCTGTCATAATTCCACTGACTCTTTACCTTAGCATATTTGCACCATTGCAATTTGCACTATTGCATACACTTGCACTACTTTTTTATATATATATATATATATATATTAGATATGTGTATGTTATTTCTATTTACATTTTTATATTCTATTTGATCTTATTTTTTTTTATGTCTGCTTGTAATATTCTGAGCATTGCCATAAGAGAGCCGGTGACCCAGGCATTAGAAGAAAGAGGCCCAACATCAACTTCTATCATACATTCTGTAAATTCTTATTGTACAGTGATCATATTTTTATACTGTTTTGTTGGTTTGGGAAGAAATTAGAAGTAGGACTTTCTTAGCTAAGAATTGAAAAAGGTGAAGAACAACGGCTTAGGAGGGCCCAATGCCTGTGTTTGCTAAATCGGCCACCTTCCATGGCACCCACCTGGTTGGCTACCCAGCCTGAATTTACATCAAGCTCAATGTCCAATCCTACATACACTCAAAGAAAGATAGTTATGCAACTTATATTGCATCTATTCATCTATTTGCATCTATTCAATGCAGAATCTTCACATTAATAGACATCGTGTATGGTCATACTTTTAGAATTTTCTCAGGAGGTGCTAAATTTGCTCACAAATGGTTCCAACATGTCAATGGAGACTTACAGAAAGTAGGGTAAACACTTAATTTGACCTGAAATCATAATGTATAAATCAGCATATGTGACCCGTCAGTGTTTAGACTGACAAATATTTCAGCCTATGGGTCGTACTAGAGCCCATGACCTCTGTGTGCATGGACACAGTCAAACTTTGGCGACGACTTTGTTTTATAAGTTGTCAAAGTTGATTTAACGTTTTATCACTTGCTGTCTCAACTTAATACTTTGAGTTAAAACAAAAAATCCTTACACATTATCAGTATAAGAAAACTGTTAATTACATGTTGTTTCAACCTTATAATGCGAGTTAAAACAAATAAATATTAAACATCAGCGCTACAAGAACTTTCCTTAGCTAGTTGAACAAACACACATTTCTGCATTATTGTAACTTACAGTTTTGAATTAAAATAACTGACTATGTTTATACAACTTCCCATTTCAAGTTAAGAGGATTTAAATTTGTTATAACTTTTATGGTACATGATAGTACACACAGAATTCTTCCATTTGTCCAAAAATACAACATTCATTATATATATATATAAGCTCATACATTGGGTTCTCAAACAGATAACATGCCATCCAACTAGCAGTTAACCACAGTGTCAAAGTCAAACAATGACACAATCTGAGATAACAGGTTCATTAAAACCTCAATATGGTGAAAAATGCTGAACACTACCAACTAGCTGTTTACTAGAGATGAGCCGGATACTCGGCTGAAACGAGTATCCGGTACGGATAAAGCACTTTTGCCGAGCACGAGTATTATACGAGTAATACGAGTCAATATCTGTGCTCGGACTGAATGAAAATCCTCACACAGCGTCACAGCGCTCACACCGCTCTGCTCACTCACTCACAGAACAGCTCTCTGTCTCTCAGTCACTCAGGTTCGCGGGTCTTTGTTTATATTTCAGTTTGTACTTACTTATTAACCAGTAGAGTTCTGTTAAACGTGGGTTCGTTCAGACGTGGTGCTGGTAGAAAGCGACTCGCGTTGCGTCTCTGCCTGTCGGAGTTTTTTTTTACTTCACGCATTGAGTGTCTGACTACTCTCTATCGTCTGTCTACTCTCTCTCTGCCAGTCGTTGGATTTTTTCACGCACTCTGACACTTTCTAGGTAGTAGTGGTATAAAAAATATTACAAATTAAGCACACGCGCACACACACACACAGGCGTTTTGGAATAACGCCTGAAGCCTTTTGTATCCGGAAGCCTTTATGACTCTATTATCAGCACTTGTATAACAGTGTAAAAGAACATGTTGAGATGTTTTACTGACAACAATTCATTCTTAATTCAATTAATTAACCCTGCGGCGCACATCACCTTGTGGCGCACATCAGCCTGCGGCGCACATCACCGTGTGGCGCACATCAGCCTGCGGCGCACATCACCGTGTGGCGCACATCAGCCTGCGGCGCACATCACCGTGTGGCGCACATCAGCCTGCGGCGCAGATCAGTCTGCGGCGCACATCATCAAGGGGCGCACATTATCCTTCAGCGCACATCATCACATCACATTCATCGCCCACACCTGGTGTGGAAATAAATTAAAAAAAAATAAAAATAAAAAAGAAAGTTATGTTGAGTATGAAAACACTTATTACATTTCACTTCATAATTGCAACAGCATGTGTTGTATTCATTGTTGCAAAACTTGTTCTGTAAATAGTTTGTTTGCTATGGTGATCAAAATAATTGATCAGAAGATCAATGCTGATGCTGTCCTGTAATAGTTTTCTAATCAGCAATAAATATAACAGTTTCTGATCAACCCATATCAATTGCATGCTTAAAATAACATACTGGTTAAAGCCCCGCCCGTTTCAAGACAACCCGGCCTACTTCCGGGTTAAATCCAGCCCACTTCCGGGTTAAATCACACCCACTTCCGGGTTAGGCCCCGCCCACTCCGAGTACGGATACGGATACAGATAATTCATATGGTTAAACAGATACAGATACAGATACTGCTGTACTCGCTCATCCCTACTGTTTACCAGTTTCAAACTTAGACAAGTGTGTGTGTGTGTGTGTGTGTGTGTAGGGGGGGCAGAGAGAGAGACAGAGACACAGACAGACAGACAGACAGACAGACAGAGACAGAGAGACAGAGAGAAAGAGAGTACAATAAGGCAAATGTGAGACATGTTATACAATGACACAATCTGAGACAACAGGTTCATTAAAACCTCAATATGAGGATAAAATGCTGAACACTGAACATCCACAACGCATGTGTTAATTGAACACACTTTTCACATCTTTTTGTTCACAGGCGATAGTCCATGGACTCTTGCTGAGCATTGGTCTGGTTTAATGCTCATGATGACCTTCTGAAGGAACTCAAACGTGTACCTCATATTTCGCGGGTACTCAAGATTAAGGCAGTAGATGGCTCCAAGTAGCATAGCAAAGGCAGTCGGCACATCTCTGATGTCATGTAGAATGATCTTCTACTCTGCTACCACAGCCAAATTAAAGACATCCAAAGGAAATGCATCCTGTAGAGGACCGTCATGCCCAATCAGTAGTCCAACTTCCATTCCTGCCATTATCACATCAAGGGTTTCGCCATGAGCCTGAAGACATAAAGACATACACATCTTAACTTACATGTCCAAGTTTAAAACATCATGGCCATTCTAATAAATAAAGGCTATAACTGTCTAGTGAGTGAGTGAGAAAATAATGGGACTGAAAGGCTGTGATATCAACCAATGATAAATAAAATAACTCCTGCAAATGTAATAAAACCCAATAATGTCAGAACTTGACCAATAATGTAATAAAATGTCCTGGCTGATACCGTAATACCGGTAGGATCCAATAATGTATTTTCAACAATGTAATACCGCCTGACAGTGTTATAGTTTGTGTTTTAAGAATTAAACGTTATATACATTGGATTTGAAATGAAAGAACATTGTGAGGAAAATGATGCTTGCTTTGGGTATGGTAAAACCTCTTATGAACAAGACAAATGTTGCCTTAGCCACATTTAAAACTAAATCTAAAGAGTGTACTATAAAATGTGAATATAGTGTCTTACATCACACATCCTGATGATGTTGGAGGAATCATCTGAAAGGTAGTGCGGGAGACCAAGTAGGGCAGCTGTTCTTTGGTTTTGGTTTGTGTCCTAAAAAAAAACAGGTAATAGTAGGTGAATGCAATACACAAGATAGAATCCTAATCTCTTAGTATCTTAGTACTCTTTGATAGGAAATATTTATCTACACAGTACATAGCTCCTTTTGAAGACAATTCAGAATGCTCCTCAGGGCCAACCTCCTGCCCAATGCAGCAGCTGCTTTGTACAGTTGTAGAAGACTGGGCACCAACTCATCGAGTCCACCCAGAAAGGACTCTTTGGAAACAATTCTGCGGAACTCTGTGATTAACTGAAGCAGATAGACAACAAAAAAAAAGAAAAGGGCATGAGTGAGGGAAAAATAAGAGCAGTATAGAGCTGTAGGAATAAAAACACAAAGAAATAAATATTATTGCAACAAAGAGAACATGCTTTAACAGTGCTCGAATAACAAATTATAGGATTTCTATGCTGTACTCAGTTGGCACAGAATTACCTGT
Organism: Pseudopleuronectes americanus; assembly: GCA_038501795.1. Taxonomy (NCBI): domain Eukaryota; kingdom Metazoa; phylum Chordata; class Actinopteri; order Pleuronectiformes; family Pleuronectidae; genus Pseudopleuronectes; species Pseudopleuronectes americanus. Next base: position 211,918 of record CM076729.1, on the reverse strand, counting down.
CTCTCACAGAACAATGCAGGCCATCTGTCCATGACAGCAGAGATGAGCGGTTCATCACCAATTATCTCTTGTCTTCGCTGTGAGAACGTCACAGTCATCAATTCATCCAAGACCTCTAAATCTGGATCCCTCTTCTGCACCTCTAGAAGCATGGTCTCACGCTCCTTCTCTGATTTAACTGCAGTTTGTCCCTTTTGCAGGATGAAAGTGGGCAAGTCTTCAACCCATCAATACATGAGGCATCAGTTGTGTTTAGTACATTAATGGCTTCATCAAACGGTTCGGGTGTTCTCAAAATAAATGCCCCACTTCTGACATCATGCTGCTGAATATCTTTAAGGCTAGCCAAACAAAATCTACAAAATTTCTCAACATTGAAAGACTCTTGGCAAGGGAGTGTGTGCCCAAGTTGTCTGCTGACACCATAGACTGTATATATAAATGGACGGAGGGTCCGTGACGTCACCCATTGGTTTCTGCAGAGTGAGAATGAGGCTAGTAGGAGGCGTTCCCCCGGCGCCATCTTGCCGGTGCTTACTCCTCCTCGTTCCTGGCTAACGAATCAATGGGAAAGGAGGAGGAGTGCGAGTGAAGACTGACAGCCGAGCGATGCTCGCGGAGCTCATCGATTCCTGGTTAGCTCAGGGCTAAGGAGCTAGGCTCAATCTACCCGGCGGTGCCAGCCGGTTAGCGCTGCAGCTGCTACCGGATGGTCGCGATCTTTACGAACTCACTAGAGGTAAGTAACCTTCAAACTACACAACAACAAAACCTATTGCTTTATCTATCATTATAATCATATGCTTAAATGCCTCAAGTGGTTTTTATATGTAATAAAAATTACCGTTTATTTAACACGTCTAATGGACAGTTTGAAGCAAGTTAACTACAGAGTTGTGTGTATGGTTGTGACTTGATTTTGATTTTAATAAGTTTATATCAATACGCTACATGTGTAAGCTGCATGTGATAGTAACTATGTTTCAAAAATGTGCTGATACAGGCTGGTATATCCACCATTACTATTGCACCTCGTTTATTTAACCGGCTATGGAATTTTACAGTGAATTATACAGATTAGATATGATTATAACCTCCACACACCAGTGTTGTAAACAGTTCTCATTAATTATATAATTATGTTTTCACACTGAGGGAAGTGGAGAGACCTGATGTGGACTGTTATCAACAGCTCTGTGGGAGATTATCACCTTGAATATTACAGATGAGGTAGAAAGACAATTTATCTATTTGTACTAGGTTTTATTTCTTTCAGTACATTTCATTTGGCTGACACTTTGATCCAAACTTACTTATGTGCATTCGACTATGAGGGTACAAACCCGATGCCCAGTAAATTCGGTTATGTCTGAAATTTGTGCTGCTGAACACAGAATAATCTGTAAGAACCAGTCTTTGCTGGAACATACACAACATAATACATTATTTTATAGTGAGTTTCTTCTTTTCATTAGATGAAGCCCTGCAGCAACTAATGTCCTCAGCAGCAACATGGTGGAGATCGGCAGCTTCAGCCTGGTCAACACGAGGACGACCTGCACTAGCTTCATCGGCCCAACACTTCATGTTTTCTCCCTCAACTAAAGATGGCCTGCAACTGTTTAGAGTTGGCTATCATTGCTAAGTATCATGGATAATAGAGTTAATTTCTATATTCATTATGGTTGGTTAAAAAATGATTATCTTTTACAATCTGATTTGATACATTTTAAATTTTTAATTCCCCATAAGAGACAGAACACCGTCAGCACAGCTGAGTCCTTCAGGCTCATCCGTCCCTAATAAAATGACAGGAAACATAAAAATATGGCATTATTGTAGAGGAAGTGTTACTTATGAACAAAGTTTCTGTCCTAAAAATTCTGTGGATATTCAACTCTGTATTTGAATTAAACAGTGCTCTACCAAGAAAATGCAGTATGGAGTTCTTCCACATTATCTTTGCTTTGATTGTTTGTAAGGTATGAAACAAGTCTGTTCCTGGAGTCAGTGCATAAGTGATGACACTCAGTGTTCAGTCTGGTTGGAGTCCTGTTCTGTCTCCTCATGTTGGACATCCACTGGTGCAGGCTGTCTGAGTCACCTGGAGGAAAACTACACAAAAAAAAATCTGTCAGGTTATCAATAACTAGTCTTTTTAGATATCCCAGTTCACATAATCCATCTGTTGCATTGCCTCTTTTTATGTTATTATGGGCCTACTTGTTACACTTATATCTGAAGTTATTTCATATTCATATAGTTACTATTTCATGCCATATTCACGTTTCTAACACACAAGTGAGATACGTTTAATAGAGTTTGAAAGTGGACAATTATGGAACACAAACTTAGTATTCACTGAAACCACAGATGACACGTCAAGTGAAACAAATGTAAATAAATATAATTATTATTATTATCAAACCCTTGCCAGATTCATATAGCCTTAATATTAACAAACAGGGGTAGCCTCGATAAAAAACTCGGCCAGACGGTAGCATGCGAAAAAGAGATAATACAGCCTCATTTAAGCTTTCATTCCTGTGACCACGCTTACATATGTGCGTAGTAGTTTTATGTGACGCACCAACATTGATCGCTGTAACTAATAATCCCCACTTTTACATTGAAACACTTCTCCACTATGTGTAGAGTGTGCACCTGTTTACTGTGACTAGCATTCACGCTCCATAATGCAGCCTCAGGACCTCGGGCTGTGCTGCTCAGCGGAGAACCTAAGGTCTATGGGCGAACACAAGCTTAAACAACATCAGCTTAATCTCGACATAAGCTAACAAGCCTGCTAATCATTGCTACGGTTCTAATAGATTAATTAAATAAAAATCGTTTTTCACTCACCGGAAGAACTTGACAGCAGAGTTGTGAGACGGTCTGTTAGCTCAATGAACTGCACAGCCAGCCATGGTTTGTGTCGAGTGCAGTGAGGGGATCCGCCGACATGAAGCTACGAGTGGACCGAGCAGCTAACAGGTGGCTAGCGGGGAGCTAACGAGAGGCTAGTGACAAGCTTTGCCCGCACCGTCATATGTGACCAGGTTTCCATCAATAGACCATGGCCCTAATTATGCGTAATTTTAAACCTCTACCGCGATTGAGACTAAAACCAAGTTGTGAAGCAGGCTCTAAACAGGTTTAATTCTGCTCTAAAGTTGGGCATTTTTACATTGGAGTCAATGGGACTTTCTGTTTCTTGCAGCCAGGCGTAGCGGCCACACAATGAACTGCAGCTTTTTACACTTTTGTGTTGGCCTCATCGCTCAGCCCAGGATGTTGCCCCTTAAGATACATTTATTGGTCCAAGCACATGCACAATCACACGACATGCAGAGTAGGAAATTAGTCTTCTGCATTTGTCCCATCTGGTGAACATCACAGGACACACAGAGCAGTGAGCAGCCGTGCACAGCGCCCGGGGAGCAGATGTTTGTGGAGTAAGGTGCCTTGCTCAGGGGCACTTAGACAGTGGGGGTAGGGATAGTGTTCTTTGGACCAGATCCGGGGTGTTGTCCTGGCAGGTGTGCTGTATTGTCACCGCGAGGAATCGAACCAGTGACCTTCCAGTCCGATATCCGTAACCTTCTACCCATAATCCAGTTATTCTGCCACTAGTCCACCGCCTCTCCTTGGCTGACACATATGCAACAGTACCTTTGATACAAGACCGAAGTCTTTTTACAAATGCACCTGTTACCTCTAAATGCTCAATATTTCTAATCAGAGGCTCCAAAACTTTGCTGTAACCATATTGTTTTATATGTACAGTTTTGCACAATGCAGCTGGATAAATTGATGACAATGTTGATCTAAGTCTTATGGGCAAGTTGAGTATCACCCAATATATACCACAAACTTTGTGCTTCTTTTTTGAAGTTCCCAATGGCTTACAAATTTCAAAGTCATCAATGTATAAGCCAAGAGCTATGCTTAATTTGTCGGAGAGAAGTTTGTTTTCTTTAAAGTATTCAATCAATCAATCAATCAAATTTTATTTGTATAGCCCATATTCACAAATTACAATTCATCTCATTGGGGCTTTAACAGGGTGTGACATCCTCTGTCCTTAACCCTCAGCAAGAGTAAGGAAAAACTACTAAAAACCCTTTTAACAGGTTGAAACTACGTAGAAACCTCAGAGAGAGCTACATGTGAGGGATCCCTCTCCCAGGACAGACAGAAGTGCAATAGATGCCACGTGTAGAAAACATTATACAGATTTAAAGTTTTTAGCGGCATTGATGCAGTCCCGCTGCAATCACAGTCACCATCTTGAAATGAACTATAATGACCTTCCTGTTCATTGGATCTCTGTAATGTTTGAAGAATCTCACTTCTTTCCAACAACTTACTTAACAAATCTAAAATAGGAACATACACAAATGAATGTTTTTTTTTCTTGTGCAATTAGCACATACTCAACCGGTTCAACAACTGTAAAGTTCTTCTGTAAAACGACTGCCTTTTACGCTCTGTGCCCAAACACCCTGCCCTTGAAAGAAATTTGAGTGGGTTCAAAGACTGAATTTCATCAGACAATGATGTTACAACAGAGGCATCAGCTGCACAGTTATTTTCCTCGAAAACATTCTCTACAATTTTCTTAATATTTTTATAAGCAAAGTCTCCAATGTCAATTAACGCATAAATTACTTCCTGTGTGCAGAATTAGAAACATTTAATTGTTTGCATGTGGAGAAATAAAGATGCCAACTGACGTTTAATTGCCTCACCATTTTTAAGATTGGGTTCAGCCTCAGCCTCAGGTATTGAATCATGTGAAGGTGATGCCTCAGTATCAGAAACAAATTCCTCTTCTAGTACTGCATTTGTAAGTGTATGGTGTACAAAAAACTGTGGTCTTAAACTATTTAGGGTGGAAAACCTGTGATAGCGACTTCTATGAGCGGTAAATGTTGACAGTACACTGGACTTGAAAGAGCAATCTGCAAATGGACATTTAACTGTTTCCTTGTTCCTCAAATTAATCTTGAGATGAGCAAAGTATTTTTTAATGTTACTAGGCTCTGAGAATGTACACAAATCACAGCATAACTTGGTCATAATTTTGTGATATTTTTTTACATGTTCTTTTAAATGGTTTTTAAGTTCAGCTTGGGTTTGAAATGTGTTGAAACAGTCTTCATAAATACAGACAAGGCCTGAATACCTCCGATGATGGCCGTGACACTCTTTATAATGCTGGAGTATTCTTCCGTGCCCATTGGAGGAGAAAGCACAAAACTTACATTTCCACCTCATGAACTGGACATCCTTGTTGACTTCTGTGAACAGAAAAAACTAAAAATAAATTGCATGTTCAAAATAATGAAACCAAAGTACTTATATATTTAGTTCCTAAATTGTTGAATCTTTCAAATTGTTAAATGTGAATGGTTGCACTAAATGCACTTGCAAACAGTGATAGTGATTTTGCAAATAACATGCTACATTCTGACCATTATGCATTGTCTAACATGATACAATTAATTTTTTTCTATCATGAATTTTAAGTGTTGACCCTAACCCTAAAGAATAATCAAATTCATTGGTCACAAATTTAGCTTTTCCAGGCTATTAAAAAGCACAACCTACATAGTTACTGTGTTTACGTTACTGCACCTATGATTAGTAAAAAAAAATAGAGATTAACTCACCTTGCACAGCTCTGTTCACCTAACCGTTCTCATCCATGCAGAGTAAAGTGTTGTATTGCTCCGCCTCCGTTAACAGGCCGTGAACAGGCTGAAATAGTCTCGTTCCGCTGGTGGAAGTAGTCCTTTCTTGTTTGCTGCAAAATGTGTATATTTTGAATGGAATTCGATGTGTAACCTAGCTGCAGTGTTTAAATGATTATTCCCATGCTTAAACCTTGCCTTGGTTTAAGGAAGACATTCTAACTAAAAAGTCCTCCCTTTTTCCCCCCATCTGATGACTTACAAACCCAAGTTCAATCAACATATACAAATCAGTCAAAATTATTAGATAGTCAACATAATGTGTTACTGTAAGTTTTACTTTCCCGCCTTTTTCCTCATCTTTCCTTTTTAAACTGATGACTTACAAACCCAAGTTCAATCAACACATACAAATCCGACAACATTCTCAAAGAGTCAACACAATGAATAACTGTAAGTTTTACTTTCTAAGACTTGGAAAGTTGCGTTCAAAACCCAAAATCCAAGAGCTCTTTGTGTTAAAGAGAGGTAGAAAGTGGACATAACTAAACGAGGCTGCAATGTTTTACAGTGTATCTATTAGTGATTGAAAATAGGAAGCTGAATAGACCATACATCTTGGTTTATTGTGTGATTATTATAAATGTGTTGACCTTACTTGTGCAGCTTGGCCTCATTATTTCAACACACTGGAATGGGTCCTAGAGTGTCCATGAGAGAGCATAGTATACATAGCTAAAATAGCTGATGTTAACTCTAGTCTCTGGAACCCTGTAAGCCTCTTTGCCTCCCTGCTCTCAATTTTCCTCGCTCTTAAACCTAATCTCGATCCTGTGTTTCTCCTCTTCATCCTTCTCTCCTGTAATGGCTTTTGAGCAATTCAAAGCTCTTTTTTCACTTTTTAAATTGACATTAGTTGTATTTATTCGACAATGATTACTTTAAGTTTGAGAGATGTACATCAACACATCATACTGTTGGAGGTAGAAACATCCACATCCTGACACTGCTCTGAATGAACATCATGCATTCAGCCAGCATAGGGCCATTGTTGAGGTAGACAAGTATGAGCGAGGAGGACTGTGACTGTACCTCAAGCCATGTATGTGTAATCAGACTTCTAACTGTAAACAAATCTGTAAATGCATATAGATATAAATAGATAAAACATATTTTGCTCCAACAGATAGCAATAAAGACAAGCCATCAGTTACAAGTCAGGCAGATCTCAATTGTCACTGTGCTTTTGCACATTACCTTTGCTACACTTACTTTTATGTACTTTTCTGGATGGAGATATTTTGTAAAACAAATGTTGTGTGGGGAAAATGACTACAAACATTCAAACAAGCAAGCTGGGCCAGTACATGGTGTTAAGTCTCCATCAACGGCGCATTTCTGGTGCATGCTTATTACAAGATTCAAGAGATTCAAGATTCAAGATTCAAGATTTTTATTATCAAATGCACAACAATAACATTAAGCAGTCACTGGCAATGAAATGCTTGAGTCAAAGGCTCTCTTCTAGCAATGCTCAAGTAATTACAACCAACAAAAAAAAATTGAAATAGTATAAAATAGAATATCAAAAACTTTAAAATAGAAAATATAATATATATATATATATACATATATATATATATGTATATATATACAGCTGAAGAGAAAAATAAAACAGCAATAGTGCAATTATGTGCAATAGCACAAATATGCCACAGTGCTAGTTTGGTGGAGTTATTGCAGTTCAGAGGAGTTTAAAAGTCTTATGGTCTGGGGGATGAAACTGTCTCTGAGCCTGGTGGTGCGGGCCCCGATGCTGCGGTACTGTCGGCCAGACGGTAGCATGCGAAAACGTTTATGGCTAGGGTGAAAGGGGTCTTTAATGATCCGGTTGGTCTTCTCCCTACACCGCTTGGTGTAAAGGTCCTCCATTCAGGGCGGTGCAGCTGCCATACCAGGCGGTGATGCAGCCAGTCAGGATGCCCTCTATGGTACACCTGTAGAAGTTGCATAGAATCAAGTGGACCCTCTGCAGCCTGCGGAGGAAAAAGAGCCGCTGTCTGGCCGTCTTCCTGGTGGAGTCTGTGTGATGGGTCCAGGTCAGGTCATCACTGATGTGGACCCCGAGGAACTTGAAGCTGCTGACTCGCTCCACCGTGGTCCCGTTGATGGAGAGGGGGGCGTGTTCCACTCCTTGTCTCTTCCTGTAATCCATGATCAGCTCCTTAGTTTAGCTGATGTTGAGATGGAGGTTGTTGTCCTGGCACCAAGATGTCAGGGCTCTGACCTCCTCTCTGTAGGCCTTCTCATCTTCACCGGTGATCAGGCCTATGACAGTGGTGTCATCGGCAAACTTGACGATGGTGTTGGAGCTTTGCGTGGCCATGCAGTCATCCGTGAACAGGGTGTACAGGAGAGGAATGAGCACACAGCTCAGGGGGGCACTGGTGTTGAGAGTCAGGGTGGAGGATGTGGTGCTGCCGATCCGCACCGCCTGTGGTCTACCCGTCAGGAAGTTCAGTATCCACTCACGGAGGGCGATGTTGAGCCCAAGGTCTCTGAGCTTGGTGACGAGCTTCAGGGGCACAACGGTGTTGAATTCTGAACTGTAGTCGATGAACAGCATTCTCACATATGTGTCCCTCTGGTCCAGGTGGAAGAGGGCAGTGTGAAGGATGAGGGAGGTGGCATCTGCAATCGACCTGTTTGACCTGTAGGCAAACTTAAGAGGGTCCAGAGAGTCAGGAAGGGAGGAGGTGATGAATTTTTGTACCAGCCGCTCAAAACACTTCATTGTGTTGAAAGTGAGTGCTACTGGGCGGTAGTCGTTCAGGCAGAGGATTTTTGTTTTTTTGGGAACAGTGACAATGATGTTGAAAATGTCTGTGAAAACATCTGCCAGCTGATCTGCACACACTTTGAGAGTTCGAAAACCTATCGCGGGAGCTTCTGGGGGATTAAGTCTGGCGCACTTTGTTTTTACCTCAGAAGCAGGTGCTCCCGCTGTGGGTAGGTTGTCTCTCTGTTCTGTTAGTGCTTTATTTAGTTGTTAATGGTTAATTTAGTGTATGAAACCTTTATAGTAATATGCAACTTTTCTTTTGTAGATAACTGTGGCTGTTTTGTCCCATGTTGCAGGTATGTTGTTAATTGTTAACACTATACGATCACGTGTACGCAGAAGCAGGTGCTCCCGCTGTGGATAACTGTGGCTGTTTTGTCCCATGTTGCAGGTTGCACAATAAAGTGTTACTGCTGTGAATTAAACCTGACTCAAGAGAAATATATACAAATAGCAGCAGAGCAAGACAGAGACCGTCACATTGGTGCCGTGACCCGTCGATTCTCCTGCTGGATGGTGGTTTCTTCAGCGCCGATCTGGGGATTGTTCTGCTGCTGCTGATCTTCTCTGTGTGACCAGGTGGACGTGTAACATACACTGCGTTGAGCTGAATACACATATATTAAGTATTTTTTTTTCCACTACTCCTTTTGTGTTTAACTCCGTCTGTGTTTAACTTTTTGCATTTTAAATGTTTCATTTTTATTTCTAAAATTGTATATTTTTTATTTAATGATGAGTGCCGGTTGGGAGGATATTAGCACACCCCATGGTTTTGGCAGGGGTAGGGGAAGAGGATTATTGAGTTCTCCTCAGTTCTTGCAGTTTGAAACTCCTGTTCGGGGGCATGATAATGTAATTACACATGAGTCTCAAAACTCCACTTCGACTGTTAGTAGCCCTGATGCTCTTGCCACTGAAATTGTCAGTCAGATGGGAGATGTGATCCAGCAGGTTAGCCAGAAGGTATTACAGAATATTATGACTCAACTTAGCCCATCTGTTAGCACCCCTTTAACCAGTGCTCCCACCCCACCCTCCAGAGATGACATGTCAACTTCAAACATGCTTGATGCCTCTCGTGTGCAGCTTGTGTCTCACAGAAAGCTGAAAGATCCTCCATGCTTCAGAGGGGACAGCTCTGACCCTGTTTCCGTGAGAGAATGGGAGGATCTCATGAGGGCTTTTATTAAGAGAGGTAATCTGAGATCTGAGGAACAGGCCGAGGAAATCCTCATTCATCTTAGAGGCAAAGCTAGAGATGTTGTAAAGTTTGGTACCAGGAACAGTGACATTGACCTTACCCGTGACCCTGAAGCTATCTATGGTCTCCTTCGAAGGCACTTTGACTCTGCCCCATGCTCACCACTCCCATTAGCTGACTTTTACACCACTTTGCCTGAGAAAGGTGAGGGTGCATTTGACTACTGGCTCAGGCTGTGCCGTTGACCTTGCCATTGAACGTCTTAAAGAGCAGGGCAAATCGCTTGACTGTCCTAGTACTGAGGTGACGCGCATGTTCATAAGGAACTGTCCCTCTCCTGAACTTTCTATGACCTTTCGTTCCAAGACGATGGAAAAGTGGACTGCTAGTGAAGTTCAGGACATTTTATATGAGTATCATTCAGGTTTGACCTCCACACTGAGCAAGGCAACTAAGGAGAGAGTAACAATGAACGCGCAGCACACTGCCACGCCGACAGCTACTGGGGGGCAAGGCTCAACGCAGTCGCAGGCCACAGACTCTGCTACCCTAGAACGCCTTATTAGCATGCTGGAGAAGGTGCTCCTGCAGAAACCTGTTCATTCGGGCCCAGCCAGACAGTCTGGCCCACGGCGGCCTAGGATTGAAGGGTTACATGAAATGCCTTGTTCTGTTTGTCATGATGCTGCTCACTCCACCTTCACCCTCTGTTTCCAGTGCCACTCACCGAACCACTCTAGGCTTGCTTGTCCTGGCCGGACGTCGTCAGCCATTCATCAGCAGCAGGAAAACTAGTGGATCCGCACCATAGGGAGGATAGTGTGGATTGTGATAGTGACCCTCCCAGCTGTGATAGTGATGACATTGAATCCTTATATGAATCTCTTTCCTCCTTTGAACCATCTGGTAAGACTGTTATTTTTCAGTTGACACACAGACTTCAGAAAGCTGATAGCTTGTTCTACACCGATGTTTGTGCCGCAGGTGGTGTTCAACTGAAAGCGATGATCGATAGTGGCTCTATGTCATGTTCTCTAAGTGAAGCTGCTGCTTCACGCCTTTTGTTACAGTGCCCTGATTTGAAGAGTAGTCCTGCTGATGATATTGTTGTTGTTGGTGCTGGAGGACACCATGTTTACCCTACAGCTGTCTATGATTTGGAGGTGGTTATTTATGGTTTCGGGTTTCTCATCCCAACACTGGTCATCCCTGGACAAGTGGATGACATGATTGTTGGTAGCAATGCTATCAAGCTGTTGATACACTTGATGAAAAAGTCTGAGGACTATTGGAGTCTTCTGGCTGCACCAGTTGACATTGCAGATGATGAATGTGGCTGGTTTTTGTCTCTGCTCTCAAACACTGAGAAATGGCGGGGAGGTCCCATGCCTGACAAGATCGGCACTGTAAAGTTGAGGCAGAGCGTTAAACTTGAACCCCTTCGTGAACACCTTGTCTGGGGTAAACTGCCCGCATCTGCACCTTTATCAGTAGGGAGCACAGTGATTGTTGAACCGACACAATCAAGATCCAGGCCCAGAAATGTGATGGTTGGTCGTGTTGTCACGCCTATGTGGGGCGATAGGTGGGTTCCTCTTAAACTTATCAATCCTAGCAGTAAGGCAGTGACTCTAAGGAGAAACTGCAAGATTGCAGATGTCTTCCCATGTGTAGGAGTAGAGGAGCTGTCTTCACCTGAGAAAGTTTCTGTGAATAACCATGGTGTTACACAGGCCTCTGTGACAGCGAAGTCCCCTGAGCAGAGAAAGGATTCTTTAGACATGTTGGGATTACAAGATTTAGACTTAGAGGGCTGTGAGGTTTCTGACCAGTGGAAAGATAGACTTTTGCAGCTTGTTGAGAAGTATGAGTCTGTTTTTTCAAGGGACAAGATGGACTGTGGGGAGGCTACAGATTTCGTCCACAAAATACACCTCGTGGATGAGAGACCATTTCTCCTGCCCTACCGTCGAGTACCACCAGGCCAGTATGAGAAGCTGAGAACAGCACTCAATGAGATGGAGGAAAGAGGCATTATCCGGAAGTCGCACAGCGAGTATGCATCCCCACTGGTCTTGGTGTGGAAGAAAGATGGAAGTCTGCGCATCTGCACTGACTTCAGATTGCTCAATGCAAAGACTGTGAAAGATGCACACCCACTGCCTCACCAAGCAGATGCTCTTGCTGCACTTGGAGGAAATGTTTTCTTTTCCACCATGGACTTGACTTCTGGATTCTACAATGTACCACTCCATGAGGCACACAAGAAGTACACAGCGTTTTCCTCACCCTTTGGCCTCCATGAGTACAATAGAATGCCCCAAGGTCTTTGTAACAGTCCTGCAACCTTCATGCGGATGATGTTGTCAATCTTCGGAGACGAAAACTTCAGCAGCTTACTGTGTTACCTGGATGACTTGTTGGTTTTCGCCCCCAGCGAAAAGCTTGCTCTTGAGCGTCTGGAGATGGTGTTTTCACGTCTGAAAAATCACAAACTTAAGCTGGCCCCCAAGAAATGTCATCTCCTGCAGAGCTCAGTTAAGTTTCTTGGTCATGTCATCTGTGCAGATGGAGTTAGGACGGATTCTGACAAGGTGAAAGTCATTGCTGATGTAGGAGAGACAGAGTTGATGGAGAGCGATGGTGTCACGCCCTCCTGGAAAAAGATCAGGTCTTTTCTGGGCATGGTCTTTTACTATCAGCATTTCATCGCTGATTGCTCTGCAAAAGCCAAACCTTTGTTCAGGCTCATTTCTGGGCGACAAGTTCAATCACAGGTCAAGAAAGGCAGGAAGCCGAAGAGGAAATTCTCTGCTCCACCAGCTCTTACACCAAGTGACTGGACAGCTGCATGTCAGGAATCCTTTCAAACCCTGAAAAATGAACTTGCTCATGGTGTCACATTGGCTCACCCGAACTTCGACGAACCTTTCATCCTTGCTGTTGATGCTTCTTTTGATGGCATTGGAGCTGTCTTGTCACAAATATCACCTGGTGAGACAGTTGCGCGTCCTGTCGCCTATGCCAGCAAGACGCTGACCCGGTCTCAAATGAACTATCCAGCACACAGGCTGGAATTTTTGGCACTGAAATGGGCTGTATGCGACAAGTTTGGTCATTGGTTGAAGGGGAAACACTTTACCGCCTGGACAGATAACAACCCTTTGTCCTACATTCTGACAAAACCACGCTTAGATGCATGTGAACAGAGATGGGTGGCCAAGCTGGCAGCATATAACTTTGATCTCAAATATGTGCCAGGTGTTAAAAATATTGTAGCAGATGCTCTGAGTCGCGAACCATTTGTCCAGTCATGTGTTGGCTATCGTTTGCTGAAAGAGCCGTATGTAGCACTATTGGATGAGGTAAATGGCGTTGTTAGGGGTACTGTGCAAGATGCTTTTCGGCTTACAAACAACTGTCAGATTTTCCAAGGCACTAGGTCAAAGACACAGGACAGTGGTGGTGATCCTGTTTTTCAGCCTGTTGGAAGTTCTATCAGTTCAGATGAGGTGTCAGCTGCGCTGAGCGCACATGCTGGTTGTGCTCTGCTCGGTGCTAGTCTACCACTACCACAGCTGTCTGAGGAAGACCCTTCCACTGTGATTCCCCAGAGCCAGCTTTTGAGTCTCCAGGAGCAAGACCGAACAATAAGCAGGGTCTTCTACTATGTGCGACGGAAAAGGAGAGCTACCAGACGTGAGGCCGCATCTGAACCAGATAGTATTTGTAAGCTCCTCAGACACTGGAAGAAGCTGAAAATACAGAATGGGATTCTGTGCAGGGTAAAAAAAGACCACAGGTTGAACAAGAAGCTGTCTCAGTTCATTGTGCCAGATGGCCTTAAGTCTCAGGTTCTCCTTGGCCTCCACGACAATGTTGGTCATCAGGGCCGTTCACAAACTCTTTCCCTCGCCAGGGAGAGGTTTTTCTGGATCGGAATGGAAAGAGACGTAATAAACCATGTGCGTCGATGTGAGAGGTGTGTTGTTGGAAAGACCCTAGAACCTGAAGGCCGTGCACCCCTGGAAAGCATCCAGACATCTGAGCCAATGGAACTGGTTTGCATCGACTTTTGGACCGCTGAATTGAGTGACAAAAAAAACGTTGATGTTTTGGTCATCACTGACCATTTCACCAAAATGGCACACGCATTCCCCTGTCAGAGTCAATCTGCGAAACACGTTGCCCGTCGATTGTGGGATGACTTCTTCTGTGTTTATGGCTTCCCCAAGAGGATCCACTCGGATCAAGGTGCCAATTTTTAGAGCAAGCTCCTGAAGGAACTTTTAGAGATGGCAGGGGTGCGGAAGTCGCACACCACACCTTACCACCCAATGGGTAATGGTGTCACAGAACGCTTTAACAGGACATTAGGGAACATGTTAAGAACCCTTCCTCCAGTAGCAAAGGCCAGATGGCCCCAGGTGTTGCGGACGCTCACTTTTTGCTATAACTGCACGATACACGAGACAACCGGCTTTGCCCCGTTTTATCTCACATTCGGACGAGTTCCACGTCTTCCTATTGATATCATGTTCCAGTATGTGTTACAGGATGACAAAGTTCCAGAATGAGTTTGTCTCTCGGTTGAAGCAGGACTTATCCGAAGCGTCGCGGATGGCTCGGAAACATAGCCTTGATGGGCAAGCACGTCATGCCAGGCTCTATAACCGCAAAGTCAAAGGCTCTCCACTGGCTGTGGGTGATCGAGTTTTGCTGGCCAACCGTGGTGAAAGAGGCAAGAGAAAGCTCGCTGACAAATGGGACTCTACACCATATGATGTTGTGTCAGTGAGGTCTGGGATCAATGTGTACAGGATAAGAGATGCTCTAACTGACAGAGAGAGAGTTGTGCACCGGAACCTCCTTCTCCCAGTTGACTTTCTTACCTTGGATGTGCCTGAAACTCCTGCTTCCCTTATCGACTCGGATGTGGCATGTGAAAGTGGTCAAGACTCTGAGGAGAGGGATAATGTGGATGGCTACAACCGGACTATGGATTGGCTCATGGACTCACCAGATCCCGACCCTGTTAGTGTAGCTGACTCAGCTGATCGAGACCCTGTTAGTGTAGCTGACTCAGCTGATCCAGACCCTGTCAGTGTAGTTGACTCACCTGATCTAGATCATGTCAGTGTAGCTAACTCACCAGACTTAGATCCCGTCAGTGTAGCTCACTTGCCTGTTTCAAATGCAGTTAGCATATCTCAATTAACTCCCACAGATGATGTTGATGAGATTCCTGTTATTTGCACACAACCCAGTAGTGTTCATACAGACCATGATGGTTCAGTTACTGGCAGATATGAGAGACACGTCAGACCTCCTAAAAGACTGATCCATGAGATGTCACACAAGGTTGAGAACACTTTCCCTGTTTCAAATCCTGTTTTTGCATTCTTTCATAGAATATTTGAGGTTTAGACGAACTAGGATTTTTTTTTCTCATTCCTGTTTTGTGTTGGTAATGTCCAACTAGTATTTGTTTTTTTGTGTATTTGGAGTATGTAATGTGTATTGCCTTGAGTGTGATGTTCGGGAGATGTAAATGGCATCTTCTACTAGTCTGTTAAAGGAATTGGGCTTGGTACCTCCATATCCTTTTACACTCCTTCCGGGAGGATTTGTATCGACTGTATTGACATCTGTGATTTGGTTTCGCACTTTCAGCAGCTCCAAAAAAATTTTTCTTGTCTATTTTTGTTTGGATAATGCTCAGGATTTGTCTGGGGTTGAACAGAATTTAAGGGGGGTGTATGTAACGGTGTAAATATGTTGTTTGTTAAATCCTGTTCAACGTGGGACTGCAGTCACAGTTTTTGATGTATTTCTTTTATTTTGTCGTGTCTTTTATTTTGAAAACCTATCGCGGGAGCTTCTGGGGGATTAAGTCTGGCGTACTTTGTTTTTACCTCAGAAGCAGGTGCTCCCGCTGTGGGTAGGTTGTCTCTCTGTTCTGTTAGTGTTTTATTTAGTTGTTAATGGTTAATTTAGTGTATGAAACCTTTATAGTAATATGCAACTTTTCTTTTGTAGATAACTGTGGCTGTTTTGTCCCATGTTGCAGGTATGTTGTTAATTGTTAACACTATACGATCACGTGTACGCAGAAGCAGGTGCTCCCGCTGTGGATAACTGTGGCTGTTTTGTCCCATGTTGCAGGTTGCACAATAAAGTGTTACTGCTGTGAATTAAACCTGACTCAAGAGAAATATATACAAATAGCAGCAGAGCAAGACAGAGACCGTCACACCTTGCTAGTGTTGATCCGGTTAAGAGATCTCCACACGTCTGCCCTGGATATGACAGGGGGGAAGCGGTCTTCCTGGGCCTCTTCGATCTCCCCAGCCAGGGGGCTGCTCTCAAAGCGGGCGTAAAATGTGTTCAGATCCTCTGGGAGAGATGCAGATACAACATCAGCACTTCTTGTTTTAGCTTAGTATTCTGTGATGGTTCTCAGTCTGGCCCACATGTTCCTAGTGTTTGGGCCCTTGTTGTGTGACCCCACATTGTACCTGTAGAGTCTCTTAGCACTGCTAACAGAACTGAAACGTGATCTGATATGCCGAATGGGGGGCGGGGAGGGCCTTATCGTGGAAGGGAGTTTAAACATGGTCGAGCGTGTTCGCGCCACGCGTCGGACAGCTGATGTGCTGGTGGTATCTCTGCAGGACTTTCCTCTTCTTTGGGTTGTTAAAATCCCAGGCCTCAATAAACGCAGCCTCGGGCTGTGATGTGTCTGTCCTGTCGATAACCGCATGCAGCTGGTCCACTGCCTGTTTAGTGTCGGCTTAATGTCCCGTTGAAAATCCATCCTGCTATGAAGTTCGTCCAGCTTGTTGTCCAGGGACTGAACATTAGCCAGAACAATTGGTAGAGGAGGCCGGTTCTCACGTTTCCTCAGCCGGACCAGGAAGCCGGACCGCGACCCACGTTTCCTTCGTAGTCGCCTCTGTGTTCCAGGTACCGCAGGTAAATAGCGCCATGGGTAGTCTTCATTGTTTGTTGTTGGTGGCGGTGAAAACGTTTTTTTTTATATCAACCCGATGGACAGAAGTTGTTCTCTATCATATGTGATGCTAGAGCTTGCTTTACCTGAGTGCACAATGCAAAATAAAGTAAAATAAATAACAAAAAGACAGAAAAAAGAGAAATAAGAGCGGAGCTGCTGGAGAGCTCGAGACACGGCAGCCTTCCTTGGCGCCATTGCCATGTCTATTCACACAGCAACAGTTGGAATGCAGAAAGTAAGTTGTATTTTCATGCATTTTGGAAGGTCTTGTTACATGTGAGTTAAGGATTCAAAGTCTTTACTGCAGTAATTGTACGGTACACAGGAGAACACTGAACAAAAATCCAAAATTCAAATAGATCATATACACAAGCTGGCTAATACACCTAATCAAGGTACACAATATGTACATTGGTATTTGTTGGGTGTGTAGTGTCTTCCAGGTGTCCACAAGGCTTGATATTCATATTCAACTCAAAACGGCGTAATTTACACAACATTTTAAGCCTAAAAGTGATTCGGACCCTGCCCAAGCCCTTGGGCGAGAGTGTGCTTCTCTGACAACGTGAAGGCGTCTCCGAGGAGGGTCTCAGAGGAGGGTCTCAGAGGACATCTATGTTAAAAACTTGGTTTAAATTATGCTGTTTCCAGTCGAATATGAATGTCGTGGCTTCCAGACACTTAGGCCCAATCCCATTTCACCCCTTAGACCTTCATATGTAGGGGTAGGCTGTCCCAATACCTGTTGAGACTAAGGGGGTAGGGCTAAGGTGTAGGGCTCTATACCCCTCCAAACAGAGATTTTTCAAACCTAGGGGTGACTGCCCAGAATGCCTTGCGATACACCGACAAGCTGGGAGAGAGAACCACAAATGCAATATTTTCTCCATTAATAAGGATTTAAAAATTCTGATAAGGCTTGTAATATCATTACTTTCGTTAGATGGTGGGTTTTTCTTCTGAAGTTCTTTTACATCGGAAGAAGGGGTCCCAGTTTCTTCAATTGTGTTGGATTTGGGTGCAACACTGTTTACTGCTGAGACTCCAAAAGTGTTTTGTGGACGCAAACACTTCTCCGACTCCTCTATCAGCTTACTGGTAAGTGGATAATGAGATAATTTCCATTTTTTGGTGTACTATCCCTTTAATTGAGATTGAAACGACCCAGAGGGAAATGACATGCATTGTTTTGCTACAATTATTCTTTCATCCTTACCAATTTCAAAATGCAATTTTCTTACCTGATGAGAAGCTATGACATTTTAATTTTTACCAGAGAACATACTGTAAAATACCACTTGGAAATGACATCATTCAAAGTAAGGGCAAGTATACTTGTGTGAGTATAATATATGGAAATAGGAATAATTGGGACTAAATTAACAAGAAGTATGACACATGTTACCTAACATAAATAAAAAAGGACTTTATTTTTTGGGTTCATCAACAATGATGAATTTTAGTTAACAAAACTCAGATTACATACAGACTGAACATCAGTAGTCTTAAATGATCAAATTATAGTTGTTTTTTTAACAATTTTTACTTCACTAAATTTTGCTCTTGCTCATTTCTCCATTCATACTCTGTCCTGCTCTCCCTGTCCTTACCATTCTGTCAGCTCCCAGCCACTTATTATTGTGGTATGCAAGCCACTGCTTACAGTGTAATCAACATAGCTGTGGTGGCCGGCTCATTATACTGGAGCTGTGCTGTGATTTGGACAAATTGCAATTAGATGTCTTTGCTTCTCCAGGGGTAAATCATCACTAGTCAGAACACAAAGAGCTGGATTGGGAATAAACAATAGAGAGTTTGATATCTTTTTAGACTTTCTTGGACTGTTGTAGAGAAGGCATTTTGTATAATTTCCAAAGATCTCTGTCTGTCTCTCTGTGTAACAAATATCTCAAGAGCCAAAAAAATATATTTTCACACATGGCTTGTGTATTGTTAAGAACTCAAGGTAGTGAAGTGTCCAATTTGATGGAATTTGGAAATGTGATACATCCAATAGTAATAAACTTTGAATGAACAGTTAACCACTGCTCTGTAGCAGTGGTGACTGGGACTCATCAGCAATAAGCTGCTTCCGACATGCACTAGACTTTGCACTTACTCCATATTTTGTAAGGAAGAGGTGCATGTGTGAACGCAAATGTCTGAGTGAGAGTCTGCACAGTTACTATGGACTTTATCCACCTGACCACCAAACATGACACAGCAGGGGTTCCCCACTTGACTCATCTTGAGCAAGTGCCCCACACTTGTTATATGGCGCTTCTAAAACAGACAAATATCTCCCACTGAGTGGTGTCATTCATATTGAACACACCGACATAACGACAGATGTCAAGAGACTTTATGGTAATAAGAGCTGACACAGTAAACATGATTTCGTGAAAACCTCTATAGAGAGAGCCTCCCGCTGTGTTGTGCATGTCTGAAAGGCAGACTGCAGGTTAACTCCAAAGCCAATTCTCTGGATTTTATCCGTAGGTCATGTCTGACATTGTTGGTCATGACAACAGCCCGTTCATGATAAAAGGAACATTTGCAAAAGTGGACATGAAAATTGTCTAGTTCTGAGTCCTGTGTACATAGTCAAGATTATCCTGACATTAAATAAACAGGTGACCAGCTGTTTGCAGCAGTAATGGATCAGGCTCAGGGTTCTGTGGACTGAATCCCAATTCATGCGTCTGCGTCGAAGCTACGTTGTAGGTACGCATGGGGCTCTTCATGCATTTGTGCGTAGGTGAATGTGAGTTGCGCTGCAATAACATAGCTGACAAGCTAGTGCAGGTAAAGTTTCTATTCTGGTGTTGAGTGTCTTTCAGTTTCTGGCCTGCTTATTTAACTAATTCTCTGGCATCTCTGTTTAATTCAGAACAATGGTGTGTGTTACTAAGCGGATTGTGTTGAAGTTGGAGCTGATAGATCTTGAAGAGCAAATACTCTGCAACGAAGAAAAGAAAGACATCGTCCGTATTCGTTCCTTCCAGTCAATTCCAAAATTGTGTGTCAGAAATGCAATGCAGAGTAATTTAACCCGGGAGTAAATGCTAATTGTATCCATTCCCAATGCAGACAAAAGGAAGATGTTGTTGGGTGTCAGTGGAGAAGTGGAAAAGGGGCTTCAGACTTTAATGTAAATACATAACTCAGGTTTTATAATACCCTTTGTCTTTAAATAACTCGCATTTTCTGTGTATCTTCATTGAGATCTTTGCTATGCTGTTGTCATTTTTGTACATGATTGCTTCATAAGATGCTGATCCAAAAAATCAGGAGTGTAAGATAATTACAGTTATATTGTGGTCTACATATAGTACAACATCCTACTCACAATGATAAGGGTGTAGAAGGCTATGGTGTAATGTCCTCAGCTGTCTGCCACAGCGTTCTGAAAACTTTGCCTGAACATTAGTTTTCAAAGATACTGTACATAGTTGGATGGAAAGTCATCCAGAGTGCAACAAAAATGTTGAATAAAGGGTTTGTGACAAATCCCGGGCTAAAAGATAACCTAGGTCAACCTCACATATCAGAGTACCTTCCAAGCCAGGTCCATAATGTGGCTGCTGCTGAAATCATAGGTTACAAATGGTAAGTTTGTGCTGGGCTCTTTGTGGACTGATCTCCACCCAACAAGGTTGGATACACCTCTGACCATAGCTCCTCTGGCCAAGCACATACAAACCTTTGCATTATGGCTGCATTCACTTAAACACCAGATGTTGCTGTGAAACATCAATTAATATACAAGCTTTAAGAATCCTACAAACCTGAATTGTTTTTGTAAACTTCTTTGGTAGACTACATCCACATCCTGTTAACTTGACTGGACTGCATTTGCTTCAATTAATGATTTACTATCATTAGTGATTTAACATCCATGTATCAAAACATGCCTATGGCTGTAATACATTCTAATTCACTGTGTGGTATTACTGACACATGAAAATGTATCAGCCATGTCTCAAAAACTGTTTCTCCCTTATTTATTATGTCTGTTAAATGTCAGGGTGGGGAACATTAATCTGTAATAGTCAGGGACTTTTAAGAAATGATTTCAGTATATAGGGACTGAAAACGAACAGATATATCAAATAAACAACAATATTGTGAAATTATGTTGTTGGTAGTTACATTCAAAGATTAAATTAGGCATTTGTGCTTTTAATTTTAAATGAATCTTTCAAATCAATTTGTTTGTCTTAGAACAAATTTTTGACTACAAAACCCTATGGAAGAGAGAATACAAACAAGCCTTCAAGTTGGTCATAGCCACATATTTAACTTGTCTTTTCTGAATTCAGCTGCAGTGGCACATTTGCATATGATAATGGTATTGTATTTATATAGCGCTTTTCTAGTCTTGATGACCACTCAAAGCGCTTTTACATTACAGTTTCACATTCACCCATTCACACACACATTCATACAGTGCACCTACTTGCAGCACTTTTGTTATTCTATGGGGGGCGATTCGGGATTTAGCATCTTGCACAAGGACACTTCGGCATGCAGATGATTCAGACTGTGGATCGAACCGCCGACCTTCAGGACGACCACTCTACTCCTCAGCCACCGCCGCCATATCACCTGCATATAATGACAGAAGACTCGATCAAAAATATTGAGTACATTTTTCCTAAATGCTGCATATAAAGGAAAAAATGTATTGGACCGTGAATATAACCCTGTGGTACTGTGCACATCAGTGGAGCTGACAATAAAATATGACTATTAGTGATGTGCGGATTGAAATTATAACCACGGACTCGTGGTTAATCCGCGGGTCAGGTCATTAAAATTAACAATTCTGTCTAATAGCGGATGGGTTTGGGTGGGTGAAATGTTTATGTGTAGAATAATAATTACATTCTCTAATCAGTTGTGCATTTCATATAACGAGCACTGCAAGCGAGTGCTCATTCAAAAGAGGCCGGAGGGAATCTAACTTTTTAAGAATAAATTTATATCTTGTAGCTGCAAGTTATAATACCCATTCTAATGACTTAATAAGTTATGTTAAATAAACAAATTGTTCAAGTTAAACAAATGTAAATTTAAATTAAAACCTTCTTAAGTGTAATATGATACCATATTGTCACCAGAATCGGTGGAATGGAGTAAGGGTCAGAACTCCTCGTTAAATCTCTTGTAACTTTAATGAGATCTGTTTCAGTACTGTCTTCAGGATTTCCCCCAGTGCTTTATAGGCCTGGCGGGCCGCCAGGCATTTCTCCCCTCCCCGCCAGGCTAAGCGTCGCCTTAACTGGTTTAAATCATATTTTTCTGATCGCTCCCAATTCGTGCAAATTAATGATGAGACATGTGTGCGCACCAAAGTTAACCATGGTGTTCCACAGGGCTCTGTGCTCGGCCCAATTTTATTCTCATTAT
This sequence comes from Pseudopleuronectes americanus, assembly GCA_038501795.1. NCBI lineage: Eukaryota > Metazoa > Chordata > Actinopteri > Pleuronectiformes > Pleuronectidae > Pseudopleuronectes > Pseudopleuronectes americanus. The sequence goes on along the minus strand of CM076729.1, from coordinate 189,749 downwards.
ATATGCTTCCACTAGGAAACATTATCAGGACACACTCGGTAAATTTCGACTGCTATGCGGATGACACCCAGTTATACTTGTCAATAAAACCTGAACAAATTAATCAATTAACTAAACTTCGAGCATGTCTCAAGGACATAAAAACCTGGATGACCCGCAATTTTCTCTTATTAAACTCAGACAAAACAGAGGTTATAATACTTGGCCCCAAACACCTTAGAGATACATTATGATATAGCTGCGCTAGACGACATTGCCATTGCTTCCAACGAAACAGTCAGGAACTTGGGAGTGATCTTCAATCCTGATTTATCATTTAATAGTCACTTAAAACAAATTTCTCGGACTGCCTTTTTCCACTTGCGTAATATCTAAAAAATTCAGGCATGTCCTTTCGCAAAAAGATGCAGAAAAACTAGTCCACGCCTTTGTTACATCGAGACTGGACTATTGTAATTCATTATTATCAGGCTCCAGCAGTAAGTCGTTAAAGACTCTACAGCTTGTCCAAAATGCTGCAGCACGTGTCCTGACAAGAACAAAGAAAAGAGAGCACATTTCTCCAGTATTAGCTTCGCTACACTGGTTTACAGTTAAATCTAGAATAGAATTTAAAATTCTCCTCCTCACCTTCAAGGCCCTTAATAATATAGCGCCTTTTTACCTTAAAGAGCTGTTAGTACCTTATAAACACACTAGAGCACTCCGCTCCACGAATTCAGGCCTACTTGTCGTCCCTAAAGTCTCTAAAAGTAGAGTAGGAGCCAGAGCTTTTGTAAGTAAGTAAGTAATTTTTATTGGTCCCAAACACATGCACAGACATGCAAAGGCACACACATGCAGGTAGGGAAATTTAGTCTCTGCTTTTGACCCATCTGTGTGCGGGACACACAGAGCAGTGAGCGACTATGTACAGCGCTCGGGGAGCAGATGTTGGGGGAGTAAGGTGCATTGCTCAGGGGCACTAGACAGGGTCTAGACAGACTCTTGGATTTTTGGGCAGATCAATCCAGGTTCGTCTTTTGTTGTCTTTCCGTGGAATCGAACCAGAGACGAACCAGAGACCTTCTCCGCCCATAGTCCAAGTTTCTGCCACTAGACCACCGCCTCTCCTTTTAGCCATCAAGCCCCTCACTTGTGGAAAAATCTACAAATTTCAGTTCGGGAGGCAGACACCATCTGTTCGTTTAAGAGTAGGCTCAAAACCTTTCTTTTTGATAAAGCTTATAGTTAGAGTTAATTAGTGCGGCAGAACGTAACTTGTTCTATTTTATGACACACAGAGCTTCTTTTTCCAGCTTCTCCTTCCTCTTCTCCATCCCTATCCCCCTTCCCCGGAATCCCTTTGCTTTATCACCCGCAGATCCAGGGCCTCTGTGGCCGCACCATGGATTGCTGTTTGTGGATCGCGCATCGGGGGTCGCAGTGGTGGACCCAGTGTGGCGGATTCTGTGTCGTGTGGGCTGATCGTGGTGCTGGTGGCGGACCCTGTGTCGCGTTAGCATTGGGTACAGGAGGTGGACCACGGCCACGGCGGTGGCTCGTGGTGGGTCCTGGTGGGCGGCGGTGGACGGTGAGTGAGGACTGGAGTGGCCTCTGGTCTGGATGGTGGATCGTGGTCCTGCTGGTTGCTGACCATGGACTGTGATTGCAGCGGGACTGCATCAATGCTGCTAAAGACTTTAATGATGAATGTTTTCTACACGTGGCATCTACTGCACTTCTGTCCGTCCTGGGAGAGGGATCCCTCACATGTGGCTCTCTCTGAGGTTTCTACTTATTTTTACCCTGTTAAAAGGGTTTTTAGTAGTTTTTCCTTACTCTTGCTGAGGGTTAAGGACAGAGGATGTCACACCTTGTTAAAGCCCTATGAGATGAATTGTAATTTGTGAATATGGGCTATACAAATAAAATTGGATTGATTGATTGTTTATTTATTAAACAATCAATCAATCAAATTTGATGATGAGGCTCGATGATGAGGCAGAGCCAGAGCTAGTTAGCGCGTCGGATGTTAGCATGTCGGATGTTAGCGCGTCGGAGCAGCCTGCTGCGAGCCGCGATGGGAAACTTCGAAGTAGCGGATTTAACCCAAAGTGGTTAGGTGACCCTTAATTTAGCGGATGGCTCTACAAGACCGAGTATGGTAAGCATGTTTTGTACTATTACAATATCAACAATATTATGATCGCTAATTTCATATTGGTTTTTAATTTTGCTATTAAATTCTGCATTAGATACGCTTTGTTTTAGCTGTGGCTTTGTGTATGTGTCGTTCTTAGGTATGTTTAGCCGGGTGTGTCGTAGTCAGCGGGCAACACAAGGATGCTCAATGAGAACTTTCATTGAAGCTCGTTGTACTAGGTACAGGCAAGATGTGCTAAAAGCACATATTGGGTCTCTACACCATCGGACAAGCATTGAGATGGCAGCAAGAAAAAGCAAAAGTAAACAATAAATAATGTAAATATATTACTAATATGAATAACTACAGCATACCTCTTCAGGCCCTGAGTTCCCTGTTCCCCCTTGGCCATGTTTGCACTTTTTTATTGATGTTAATTTATTTTACTTTTAAATATGACCAGAAATGGCTTGTTTTTTTAGATTCACTTAGATTTTACTTGAAAACGCGATGATAATATATATTTTTATTTTATTTATTATTTTTTTGTGTTTGTAAACTGTATTATGTAATGTTAATAAGTATTGTTAATAAATGTCTTACAATAACACATAATTGTCATAATTTCAAAATTCCTGTCAACTTTCTGCCGCCGGTCGGCTTCTCTAGCGGCCCTACCACCAGGCTTAGCAAGTTTTCTGGGGGAAACCCTGTGTCTTGCTTTCAAAACCCAGTCTGGAACTTATCAAAAATATTATAATTGTCTAAAACAGTTGACAAAGCTCTCCGACTTATCAATGATCTATCACTTCCACAGAATTATCAGCCTAGGTCTAAGCACCCTCAAATTTTCAAAGTTCTTGAAAGGTTAGTGGTAAGTCAATTACTGCCTCCCTTGCTTAAAATAGTTTTGAAGACAGTCATAAGAAAGGAAACAGTTTGTAATGTCAAGCAAGCTAATGGCACCCAATACCTCTTTTAGGGGTGAGTTAGATAAAATATCTATGAGCGCATGAGAGACACCATATCGAGGAGTTCAGGGCAGGCAAGAGAATCTTACTGAAAATCGCTCCTGCAACAGTGGTAGAATGTGCACTATTAGACCTAGTGTTAGTCACTTTTTTTAATGTATGGAATTTCTTTGGGTGAATGTACCTTGGTTGCATCACTACAGGTGTCGCAAAATTATCATAATATACTCCAACAAAGACATGTGAAGGAATGGATGTGTTCATAACTGTATTGTATTCAGTTATATAAACAGACGTGAGTGTTGGTGACTTTCATACCAAAACACTGAACAAAAGTAACAGAGAGCATGAGGCAGTCTGAAGTTAGCATCACAGCAAACAAAGAAAAGGGGATTGTTACACACAACATTGGAGTCCCCTAACCTTTAAGATAGATACTGGTCCAATGCAACTGTTATAAGTGAAAATACATTCTGAAAGCTAGACAGAGACGGGGTCTTGCAAAGACACCCTTCATTGGACAAGGAGGAAAGCTCAGATGCAAAGGATGGTTCAGAACAACCATGGTTTACAGAGACAAGGAATACTTTTCCAGTGTATGTGAGTAAGAGAACTGCAGTATTCGGTTTGGTTGCCCAGAAGCAGTTGAAATGGTTTTGGTGAAGAGAGTGGATCATGCCAACACTGCAACGGTTAGAAGAAGAGGGCATCATTGAAAAAGTGACACAGCCCACAGAGTTGTGTGCTGCTATGGTCCCTGTTCTAATAACTAATAGAAAGTAGATTTGATGTCGCACTGACCAGAGGAAACTAAATCGTGCAGTGAGAAGAGAAAAGTATGTATTACCTACCATAGAGGAAATCCTGCCACGGCTCTCAGAGTCCAAAGTGTTGATAGGATCATTTTTCCCCTACACGAGTGGAGCTGCAAAATAACTACCTTCATCTTTTCCTTTGGGATATATGCTTTTTCGCAGAATTCCATTTGGGATTACAAGCGCTACAGAAATCTTCAAGGGGACAATGGCAGAAATGCTGCAGTGGCTGGAAGGAACAGAAGTCTACATAGATGACATTCTGGTGCATGGAGAAACCAATGAGATCCATAACAGACTTTTGGAACAGGTCCTCAGGTGAACGCGGCAGCCGACCTTAGATTGAACACATACATTGGCAGATTCACTTTCTTGGGCACATCTTCGATGAGAGCGGGGTGAGACACGTCCCGAGGAAATATAGTTGGATTGAAAAATTCCCACAACCAAAATGTGTCAAAGCTCAAGCGATTCCTGGGAAAGATTATTTATATTGTTTTTTTATACGACAGTTATTTGTATACAGAGTGTATAATATGGGTGACAAAACGCACACCTCTGTTAAATATTTCAGGGGTTGAAATAGCAGAATTAAATATAACTGGCTGACTGTAAAGAAATTCTTAATCCACAAAATCATCCTGGGATTTGCCCAGTGGTCCACCGATTTGCCGGGTTGGATGGTATTGAAGCCGCTGCTCAAATCCACTAACACAATTTTGACCAGGTTCTGCATCGTTCAAGGTGCTCATTAATATTGTTAATCATAGTTGGCAGTGTGTCTACAACGCCTCTCTGTGCATAGTCATACATATCATTTTCTGGAGAAAGTCACATGGCTAATTGACTACAACTTTCAAGGATTTTAGACAGAAAGGGGAGGTTAGATTTCAGTCTGAAGTTGGCTAAAACGTTTTGGGTGATGACCAGGGGGGACAACTAAATCAAGTGGGATACAATCCCAAGTGGTTACCTTTGGGACGTATTTGAATACCTGGTAACCTAACTGCAAATCTGCTCAAAAAGCTGATCATATTTTACTCCCAGGCTTAAGTCACAGCTCAGCCAACTATATGATGTGATGTATTAATAACCATAAGAAGCTTTCAGAGAGCCCAATATACCCTTTGTGGGATCCCAGGGACAAAACGCAGGGGCAACAACTGGTAAATAGTTGTATTGTTATTCGTTGAGGCAGACACTCAGGTCTCTCTGCACTGTTGGGGGATCTACCATCACAGGTAGTTGTGAAGTGTTGCCACTTGTTGAGATGAGGGACTAGTACACAATGAGTTGCTACAGGGTACAATGACTTCAAATAGGTTTCAATGTAAACCCCCTCTGCACAAAAGAACGGCCCAGCCCTGTCAAGTCACAGACACTAAAGGCCATCTTGGGTATTGAGCTGTGTATTGAAAATGTTGTTGTTTTGAGAGGAATATATGAACATGTTTGTGCCAGATTTCCCAGCAAAAGGACAGTGCATGGAGGGCCAGAGTCACTGGTGTTACTATAACCTGGTTCTGTTTAAACAGAGCAAAATTGCTTGTAAGCCTGTGTAAAGAGTGAAGAAAGTAATTCACAATCTGTCTAATTTTAGAAATGTAATAAACTCTCTCATGATTTCAGCAACCAAAGTATGCATCAATGCAATCATCACCCCGCATCCAACATACTGCATACGAAGCTGGACTTGGGCAAAAGGTTAAATTCTGAAGCCCATTCTCTAGCTGTCATGCAGGTTCTAAAGGTTTTAAATATAAACCCCTTACTTAACATTTTTGCAATATTCTTGGTAAATATGACACTTATTTTGAAAAACTTTGGAACCTATACACCTACCTGAATTTAAAGATTCTAAATGGCAATTCCCCACCATTGCTCAGCTCTTTAATCAGGCATAAACAAAATACAAGCAGATGACCTACAAGATCTGCTCAAAGAAGACAAGAAGACAATGTGAAATCCCTCTCAGGTTCAGCTTCTTCACCCTATAACGGATCTTTGAAAGAGCATCTAACATCATGGACATATTTTTACTTTACTGTTATTTTCATCCTACCAGTTGCTAACTTCTCCCATGTCTTCTCCCTGTTGCCAGAAGTTTGTTTGTGTAAGTCTGTTTTTGTTGGTATGTGTCTTGGTTGCATCCATGTATTATTGTCTAGTGGTTTTGCACAGTTGTTTATGGTAACAACTATATACGTTTTATTATTATAACCCATTGGGCTCAAAAATATCTGGCCAGAGGACTGCAGTGGAAAATTAGCTGTTGGCTACACTGGCATAATTAATAAAATATATTAATGTGTTCTGTCCTGGCCATTAAACCCATTGTTGTTTTTGAGTCCAATATCAGGAGCCAGCTAGCAGTATTAAACATGTCACTAATGTCCTCTAGTGGCAGCTTCTATCAAGTGCAGAAACCCAAATTCCCATTAAAACTCAAATTTTATATATATATATTTATCATCAAGATCTGTGTACAAATATTGGTTCTCTTTTAGCTTATTTTTCTTATGGCCTATTTCACCATGACCTTTTGTTAAATTTAAAGTAAACTAAAGTAAATGACATCCGTTATTTAAATGTGGGCATGTCAATAATATGCTACACCACATTTGAAGTTATAACCAATCTTCCACACTGCAGCAAAATATTTAACATCTCCTCAAATGAACATAAGGATAGGATACGATTCAATTGCCAAAATTTGAATAGACTTACGTCCCCCCCACACTGCTCTTTCACATCAAAGGCAACAGGTGGAAAATCACTGTAACACACACACATTGATCCAATGCTTATTGGCCAGCTACATTAGCATATAATCTGTGGTGATGTCTGTAGCCCGAGGGCAAGGCATTTGTGATTAACATTTACAACAGGCCCAGGACTCCTATACTACCCCCACCTCAACTCTGTGAGAATGATACGTGGACCTGGATTTCAGCCGGTCTGATCTGTGAGCTGAGCTGAGAAGCTGTTGTTAGTTGAGCAACAATGGGATATCGTCTGCAAGATTTTCTTACTTTTTTACGAATTTAAGAACAGAAAATATTATCAATATCATGTATAGTATATGAATGTATGAGGCATTATATATATATATATAATGCCTTTTTTTATTAATTTCCGTCTTTTTTAGGTGACAGAGGGACTAGTCTCTACAGAGAGTTATTGTTTGTCGTAATTGTCGTAATCAGATTAAGATTAAGATTAAGATGCATTTATTAGTCCCAAACACAAGCACAGACATGCACAGGCACACTCATGCAGGTAGGGAAATTTAACCTCTGCTTTTGACCCATCTGGTGAAGGACACACAGAGTAGTGAGCGACCATGTACGGCGCCCGGGGAGCAGATGTTGGGGGAGTAAGGTGCCTTGCTCAGGGGCACTAGACAGGGTAGGGAGAATCCTCTTGGATTTTTGGGCAGATCAATCCAGGTTCGTCTTTTGTTGTCTCTCCGTGGAGTCGAACCAGAGACGAACCAGAGACCTATTCTGCCCATAGTCCAAGTTTCTGCCACTAGACCCAATGTTTAACCTGGTTTAACATTTAAACCAGGTTAAACCACAGCTACTATAAACTCAATCCACAAACTGGGTTATCTCTCCTGTAGCGTGTGTATTTATGTGAGGGGGAAATGTGCACAGGGCCACAGAGCTGTCTGTATGGCAGCATGGTGCTAAAGAACAAAGAGGGTCGTAACAAGCTGTGTCACAAAACACTTCCAGTCTGTAGCAGAGAAGTGCCACATTCATCAGCTATCTGCCAGAGCATTTACACATCGACAAACACAATATATCTACAGCTCTGAGAGATAGAGGTTAGGACAGAGGTCAGCGCCAAGTACAGTTCTGAAGTATGGTCTGGATGCAACTTTTTGCGTGAGACACATGAAAAGAGACGTGTATGTTTGTATTTGCAGCGAAATTCTTTCATTAGTCAAATCATATCAAGAGAAAACACAATTCTTAAATCTGTAATCAACATGCTAAGGGAACATGACAATAGATGTGTATTTAGACACATTTGGGTGTGTACATATGTACTTAGCACTGCTCACCTTGGATCACCTGCTGGATTCAATGTGAATATTATTCTTCATATCCCAGGACAGTTATGATGGAAGCCCTGCAGCTGATCATGACTCTGCCCTCAAGGAAATCTATTCTTCTTGATGTGATTAAAATTGTATCACAAATTTGACATTAACAACTAAAATATTTCTTATAATTTCTTAAATGATGTCTTCTTTGACGAATGATGTTTGTTAACTGATTCTTGCTCTGGCATTTTTTGTAGCCCAAGCCGTGTTTGTGTGTGTTTGTTCATGTGAAAGGATGGCTTCATTAAAACTTTTCTTTGGATTTTCAGACCTCGAATAGGACTATGTACGTAGTGGTTGGTCTGCACACTCATTCAAACAGATGCACATGCATGTGTACTAGCGATGCACATAATTAAGGATTTACACCACTTACATTCAGCTATGGAAATTATTTATAAGGGGGTAAATGCAATTGACAGTATGACAGTTCTATTTTTCACCACCAAGGGTCAGGAGTGCATCAGGGTAAATGTATTACTCTAATGCTGATTCACTGTCAATAAGACTGTTGAATAGAGCAGAGCCATTGTAAAATCTGTAATTGTTCTCTTATAACAGAGTTGACCTCTGTTGAATTATTTTTACTGACAATAATCTGTGGAGTGTTCAAGTTAGTTGCTACGGAGCCCCCCTTGGGTCAGGTGTGAGGAAAAAAGTAATCTTTTACATTGAAGCGCTACAGATAGTTGGAGTGGCAAAAAATATACTATACTATACTATAATATACTATACTATAAAGTTTTAGTCTCTCATTAGATATACATGGTTTCTTAATGATGTCTTTGACTATGATCATATCAAATTTAATAGTAAGTATACTAAAAGGGAAGTCTGCAAAATTCATAATGAAATGAATGAAATTTCATGTCATTTAAAAATCTATTTTTTTTTGTTTACAGCACATCAACCTTTACCACCAAAAGTGTCTTTTACGTTAATGGCACTGCTTCAGTTTTTGTATTTTTTTGCTATTAAATAACAAATACACAGTTATACCATATGAATCCAGTTATGTAGTTATCTACCAAAATTGTAAAAAGGCTGATGCACAAAAGTAATCAAACAATCTAGATGTACATTTTTAGAATGCTTTACTGAATAGTTCACAGTACTCTGATATGATGTGTAACATGACAATCATTACCTTTACAACAATACATAAATGGGTACAATTTAACCTTTTAATTTAGTTTAGAAAATTAAAAGGTTAGTTTATGCCTTAAATTCATACTGCACGCTCCCATTTTCCTACAACAAAAACCATTGATAATCTTGATTCGAGTCACATGTGTCAAATGTTCATTTGTGAGATCACATGCCAATATGTGGAATGTGCATTTAAGCATTCCAACAGTTAAAGCCAGGAGATGTTGACTAACACTAACCTTAAAACTCCATCATGTCACAGCCCTAGTAATACTGTAAATATACACTGCTCAAAAAAATTAAAGGAACACTTTGAAAACACATCAGATCTCATTGGGTATGTTGGATATTTATACTGATATGGACAGTTTAATGTCTTAGGAACAAAAGGATGCCACATCTTTGATGGAAATAAAACTTTTCAGCCTACAGAGGGCTCAATATAATATTATGAAAATCATAGTGAAAAAGTGATGTGTCAGGCTTGTCCATTTTGCCAAAATTCAATTTCTGCAACTCAAAATGCTTCTCAATATCTTGTGTGGCCCCCACGTGCTTGTATGCATGCTTGACAACGTCGCGGCATGCTCCTAATGAGACAACGGATGGTGTCTTGTGGGATGTCCTCCCAGATCTGTCTTAGGGCATCAGTGAGCTCCTGTAAAGTCTGAGGAGCAACCTGGTGGCGTCTGATGGACCGAAACATAATGTCCCAGAGGTGTTCTATCGGGTTTAGGTCAGGTGATCGTGAGGGCCATTCAATTGCATCAATTTCTTCATCCTCCAGGTACTGCCTGCATACCCTTGCCACATGAGGCCGGGCATTATTGTGCATAAGGAGGAACCCAGGACCTACTGCACCAGCGTAGGATCTGACCATGGGTTCAAGGATTTCATCCCGATACCTAATGGCAGTAAGACTGCCGTTCTCTAGCATGTAGAGGTCTTTGCGTCCCTCCATGGATATGCCTCCCCAGACCATCACTGACCCACCACCAAACCGGTCATGCTGAACGATGTTGCAGGCAGCAGAGCGTTTTCCTTGGCTTCTCCAGACCCTTTCACGTCTATCACAGGTGCTCAGGGTGAACCTGCTCTCATCTGTGAAAAGCACAGGGCGCCAGTGGCGGACATGCCAATTCTGGTGTTCTATAGCAAATGCCAATCGAGCTCCACGGTGCTGGGCAGTGAGCACAGGGCACAGTACAGGAAGTCGCGCCCTGAGGCCACCCTCATGAAGTCTGTTTCTGACTGTTGGGGCAGAGACATTCACACCAGTGGCCCGTTAGAGGTCATTATGTAGGGCTCGGGCAGTGCTCAACCTGTCCCTCCTTGCACAAAGCAGCAGATATCGGTCCTGCTGATGGGTTGAGGACCTTCTACGGCCCTGTCCAGCTCTCTTAGAGTAGCTGCCTGTCTCCTGGAATCTCCATGACCGGTTCTGGAGATTATGCTGGGAGACCCATCAAATCTCCTTGCAACGGCACGCATGGATGTGCCATCCTGGAGGAGTTGGACAATCTGTGCAACTTCTGTAGGGTTAAGAAATCACCTCATGCTCCCAGTAGAGATAATGACTCTAGCTAAAGCCAACACTAATGGAAAACCAGTCGAAGTGATCAAGAGGGAGAAACTTGAAATGGCCTCCACATGCAAAACCACTCCTATTTTGGGGGTCGTCTCATTGTTGCCCCTCTAGTGCACCTGTTTTTAATTCCATCAACACCAATGCAGCTGAGACTGATTAACAACCCCTCTGCTACTTAACTGACCAGATAATTATCAAAAAAGTGCAATTGAATTCATGCCATACCCTGATAAAAAAGTGTTCCTTTAATTTTTTTGAGCAGTGTATGTTGATGAAAACTGGAGTTCCAATACCTGCAAATAATGCAGTTTATTAAATGTGGATTTTATTTATGCATCTCTGACTGTCTTACTGTCACTACCATCTACATCAATCACAATTTACAGACACATGAAAGCAGTAACTAAAGCAAAAATATTGCCAGTTGCAGATTTTCTATTTTACAGTGTTATCTGATCACATCCCCAATCTTATGCTACATCCACACTACTACATTTTAGTTAAGAAATAAATCACTTTTGCCATGTTTTCACCTGATCCAATACAGGAAAATGTGCGTCTTACTTCTCATGATTGTTGTGAGACAGATTATTTCACGATCAGGCCAATCCTTAATGATACATTTACTTTATTTGGTGAGTGTAATGTTAATAATTAAATTGTTTTCTAGAACAACAAAAATTACAGCCAAGTTGTATCGGACATTGTTTGGTTTTCTTTTGAAATGCCTTTCCCCACATTAACAACTCATTTCAATAGTTTATTAAAACAGAGCTCTAGTTTATTAAAACTCGGGCCATTATTCAACTATAATAACATGGTAATCATAAAAGTAACAACCAAGATCTGGAAACATGGTGACGTTGATATAATGCAGTTGCAAAAAACAAAGCAGCAATTTATCGAGATGAAAAGTAAACCAAGCTCTTAGTTTGGAGGAAAAACAGAATCTACAGAAGGTACAGGAAATGGGCATGTAAACTGTGATGGCTTTTGGCTAGCTTACGTGTTTTTTTCAATGTTTCTGATGCTCTGATTTTGTCTTGTACTGTTGAACTTTAGCTATTACCTTGGTGAGTAGTGTTACTACTACTGAGAGAAAGAGAAGCCTATAAACCAATGAAAACAAGAACCAAGATAAGATAAAAACTGTTTTTTTGTACCAGTAGGAATATAAAGCTCAGTTAAAGTACAGATGAGGAGCTGTCTAACTCCAGTGATGCATGTTCCACAATGCCATATCCATTAATTTTCTTCAAATTCAGCTGGTCCCCATGGATTAGGCCCTGGGTTTCTAACGCAGCCTCTCTCTTTGAAAACATTCGACTGATCTCCAAGAAGGTCTTGTTTTTGGTCTCTGGGATCATGAAGTAGACGTAGACAGCCACAAACACACAAACGGTGGCAAACACCAAGTAGCAGTAAAATTAAGTAAAACACTCCTTTATCTGCATTAGACTCTGAATTTCCATCTTTACACTCTGATGTCAATTACACATCACCTTGTTGTCAAAACACTACACACAATGTTCAGTTGTTGCACACACTTCTCAAGTCAAATCTCAAAGCATCAACCTACAACACACAAATACTCAAATCTCTAAACATTCAAGTCTGTTGGCTTCACCACATTTTCACAGCCGAACAGGAGACTGAAATTGTAGATATGGTTCGTGAGAACAACTCTATCACACTCAGACAAATAAAAATTAGGATCCTGGCTGACCATGCTAGATTTTAGAAACGTCCAGACCATCAGCCTCTCTACATTGGACCGTATTCTTCATAGGAAAGCCATGCGGATGAAACTAGTGTACAGGGTCCCATTCGAACGGAACACAGACCGCATCAAGTAGTTACGGCGAGAGTTTGTGCTTGTAATTACCAACATTTAGCACTGACACATCCATGTATTGTACCTGTAAACCAATATTGTTCCTTTTCTACAGTGTCTCAAAATAGCCCACTGTGTTGACCTCTCTATATCCATACTATAACTTGCATTCTCATGCTGTCTGTGTCAGCGGATTTACATTACACTACATCACATTTCATTTAGCTGAGGCTTTTATCCAAAGCGACTTACAATATGTGTATTCAACCCAGAGGGAACAAACCCAGGACTGATCCAGGAGCATGACACAGCTCATGTGTTGTACCAGTACATCTTTATTGATGAGGTGGGATTCAACCTGGTGAAGAGGAGGCGACGGGGCAGAAACCTCATTGGCCAGCGGGCCATTGTTATGGTCCCCGGCCAGCGTGGTAGGAACATCACAATGTGTGCTGCAGTGAATCACCATGGGATCTTGCACCGCCATGCCCACCTATGGGCCTATAACACTGCCCATCTCCTCGTCTTCCTGGATGGCCTGCATGACCTGCTGGTACCACCTGGCCAGAGAGATGACCCACAGCGGATCGATCACGTTGTCATCTGGGACAATGTGAGCTTTTAAATGAGTGAGTGGTTCCAGGACCACCCATATTTTTCCGTTCTATACCTTCCACCATATTCTCCTTTCCTGAAACCCTGTGAGGAATTCTTTTCAGCTTGGAGGCGAAAGGTACATGAACGGAACCCACAGGACCGGGTCCCACTGCTCCAGGCCATGGAGGAGGCTTGTGGCGACGTGAGTGTTGAGGCCAGTCAGGGCTTCATGCGCCACTCAAGGTGTTTCTTCCAACGCTGCTTGGACAGGGAGAATATTGCCTGTGATGTGGATGAGGCCCTCTGGCCAGACAGGAACCAGGGCATAATGCCTAATTCATTTTTGTGAAGTGGTTGAGCATGCCGGTTTACAGTAATGTTCTCTGTGTGTACCGAAATAACAAATTTTTTTGCTGAATATTTGTGTGCTGTTTTATGTTGGACTATGAAAAAAGTAGGCCTACACTGAGACATTTTACAAAAGGAGAAGTCTCATTCTCCAGAGTCACTGTCATTCCTATGGTGTGTTCCATTTCGATGATTGTGTTTTCAATTTTGCACTTCTGTGTGTTGTAAATGCTTGGTAGTGTGCAAGCAAATGCTTAGTTGTGTGTTCTCAATGAATGCTATGTGTGTCATTTGAAAATATGGCTGTGTGTACCAAATGAAAACACGAGTTCCGTTTTGTGAACAGTTACAGTTTTTCTCAGTTGTTAACACACAAAAATCTAAAATTCGGCACAATTTGCACAACCTTCAACTCATGTACCAATTGCTCGACCCAATTTGGCACTACTTCACACTCCCTTATCTGCGTTCACAAAACGGAACTTGTGTTTTCATTTGGTACACACAGCCATATTTTCAAATGACACACACATACCATTCATTGAGAACACACAACTTATCATTTGCTTGCACACTACAAAGCATTTACAACACACAGAAGTGCAAAATTGAAAACACAATCATCGAAATGGAACACACCATAGGAATGACAGTGACTCAGAAGAATGAGACTTCTCCTTTTGTAAAATGTCTCAGTGTAGGCCTACCTTTTTCATAGTCAAACATAAAACAGCACACAAATATTCAGCAAATAAATTTTTATTTCGGTACACACAGAGAACATTACTGTAAACCGGCACGCTCAAACCGCCCCACACACACACCAAATTATTTAGGCATCAGGCCTCCGGTTCCTGTGTGGCCAGAGGGCCTCTTCCACATCACAGGCAATATTCTCCCTGTCCTAGCAGCGTTGAAGAAACATCTCAAGTGGCGCATGAAGCCCCTACAGGCCTCGACACTCACGTCGCCACAAGCCTCCTCCATGGCCTGGAGCAGTGGGACCCGGTCCTGTGGGTTCCGTTCATATACCTTCCGCCTCCAAGCTGAAAATAATTCCTCAATGGGATTCAGGAAAGGAGAATAAGGTGGAAGGTATAGAAAGGAAAAATGTGGGTGGTCCTGGAACCACTCACTCATTCGAAAGCTCACATTGTCCCAGATGACAACGTGATCGATCCGCTGTGGGTCATCTATCTGGCCAGGTGGTACCAGTAGGTCATGCAGGCCATCCAGGAAGACGAGGAGATGGGCAGTGTTATAGGCCCCTAGGTGGGCATGGCGGTGCAAGATCCCATGGTGAGTCACGGCAGCACACATTGTGATGTTCCCACCATGCTGGCAGGTGACCATAACAATGGCCTGCTGGCCAATGAGGTTTCTGCCCCGTCGCCTCCTCTTCTCCAGGTTGAATCCCACCTCATCAATAAAGATGTCCTGGTACAACACATGAGCTGTGTCGTGCTCCTGGATACGTCCTGGGTTTGTTCCCTCTGGGTTGAATACACATATTGTAAGTCGCTTTGGATAAAAGCATCAGCTAAATGAAATGTAATGTAAATCCGCTGACACAGACAGCATGAGAATGCAAGTTACAGTATGGATACAGAGAGGTCAACAAAGTGGGCTAGTGTGAGACACTGTAGAAAAGGAACAATATTGGATTACATGTACAATACATGCATGTGTCAGTGCTGAATGTTGGTACTTACAAGCACAAACTCTCACCCTAACTTCTTGATGTGTTCTGTTTGAATGGGACCCTGTACACTTGTTTCACCAGCATGGCATTCCTATAAAGAATATGTTCCAATGTAGAGAGGCTGATGGTCTGGAAGTTTCTAAATGTAGCATGGTCAGACAGGATCCTAGTTTTTTATATGTCTGAGTGTGATAGCGTTGTTCTCACGAACCATATCTATGATTTCAGTCTCCTGTGTGGCTGTGAAAATGCTCAACAGACCTGAATGTTTAGAGATTTGAGTATTTGTGTGTTGTAGGTTGATGCTTTGAGATTTTACTTGAGAAGTGTGTGCAACAACTGGACATTGTGTGTAGTGTTTTGACAACAAGGTGATGTGTAATTGACATCAGAGTGTAAAGAAGGAAAGTCAGAGTCTAATGCAGATAAGGGAGTGTGAAGTAGTGCCAAATTGGGTCGAGCGATTGGTACATAAAGTGAGGGTTGTGCAAATTGTGCCTAATTTTAGATTTTTGTGTGTTAACAACTGAGAAAAACTGTAAGAGATTTGATGGCAAAGAGTCATCTTGAAAAGGGAGTGTCAGGTTTAGCATTTTGTGTGTGAGGTTTTCAGGTTTGTGTGTGCAGTTTTGAGAAACCCGTTATTGTTTTGAAAAACGTGTGTTAACAATTGTGAAAAACTGTAGTATCGAGGCCTGTCAGGGCTTCATGCGCCACTCAAGGTGTTTCTTCCAATGCTGCTTTGACAGAGAGAACATGTCCTGTGATGTGGATGAGGCCCTCTGGCCAGACAGCAACCGGAGGCCTGATGCCTAAATAGTTTTTGTGAAGGCAGTTTACATTACTGTACTGTTCTCTGTGTGTACCGAAATAAACCTTTTTTTGATGCATATTTGTGTGCTGTTTTATATTTGCCTATGAAAAAAGTAGGTCTACACTGAGACATTTTACAAAAGGAAAAGTCTCATTCTCCAGAGTCACTGTCATTCATATGGTGTGTTCCATTTCGATGATTGTGTTTTCAATTTTGCACTTCAGTGTGCTGTAAATGCTTGGTAGTGTGCAAGCAAATGCTTAGTTGTGTGTACTCAATGAATGGTATGTGTGTGTCATTTGAAAATATGGCTGTGTGTACCAAATGAAAACACAAGTTCCATTTTGTGAACAGTTCAGAGATTTGATGGCAAAGAGTCATCTTGCAAAGGGAGTGTCAGGTTTAGCATTTTGTGTGTGAGGTTTTCAGTTGTGTGTGTGCAGTTTTGAGAAAGCATTATTGTTTCGCAAAAACGTGGGTTAACAATTGTGAAAAACTGTAATAGGGCTCCTTAACGTTCCCGAATGACACGCCGAATTTTGTGTGATACACATTCTGGCTATTCCTCGCCATATGCTCTATTTTCACTGAATGATTGATTAGTATAGGCCAGACATGGGCAAAGTACGGCCCAAATATTTTTTTGTGTGTTTTATATGTTTTTATGTTCATTGTATGCACCAACAACCAGAGCATATTCCAGGTAGGCTTAAACCTACTTGGCACTAAATACATTCTGATTCTGAAATAAAATTTTACCTTTCTCCTGTAATGCCCCCATTTCCCCATTAGATGGCACACTTTGACAGGGAGTGTGGTGAAAAGGGCTCTAAAGGGCAAATGATGTCCCTTCACTCTTTCGCTTTGCCCTGTGAGCCCTTCTGTAAAATGAAGGAATCAAGGAAACGAAAAGTGGAAAATGAGTGCAGAGTGTTTAACACGGAGTGGACTACAAAATACTTTTTCACTGAAGTCCAATTAAAGGCTGTATGCCTGATATACTGAGAAAAAGTCGCAGTTTTCAAGGAATACAACATCAGCCGTCACTTTGCTATGAAGCATGCTAACTACGCTAGCAAGCAGTCAAGGCAAGAGCGGGTGGCTGTACCACTCTAGTGTCTGCTGGTTAAGTTTGGGGAAAGAGTTACAACGAGTACGGGTCGGGAGCTGAAAGAGGACATCATTGCATTTTTGGAGTTGATGGGGAAATCTGATGAATTCCCTGAGCTAAGCGACAAGAACTGGCTTAGTGACTTTTGTAAAACTGCAGGGAAAAGATCAGTTTGTTCACGACATGTACAAACATGTGAAAGCCTTAAAATCCGAGCTCACTTTGTTCCCAGTAAATTTCAAAAAAATCTTTCGCTCATTTCCCCACACTTGCCATGCAGGAAGAGGCACCGTGAAAGGCAAAAAAATACAGCAAATCTCTTCAGTACCTGCCACAGGAGCTGCAGTTGGAACTGATAGATCTTCAGTTTGACTCCGTCCTAAAGGACAAGTTCAACTCTGTTAACAGTTGAACATCTGTTGTAGCTCAAGTTTTTGCAGCAGACTCCAGTTTTTTGCAGCAGACTCCAGTGGTGGGGATTCAGAACCGGAAGAGACGGCAGACTCAGAGCTGCAACCCGGGCCAGGTGACAATGAGGCCGTGGACGTTGAAGCGAAACCCAAATACAGGATCCTACCCTAAATAATGCTCACTTCGCAGTCAAGAATGGTCCCTTGTAGCAGGTCATTAAGTATCAAGATAAAGTAGTGGAGCAACTTCTTGTGCCAAAACCTCACTGTCCCACGGCTATGCAGTTAGCTCATACGCACATACTAGGGGCTCACTTGGGGGTGGAGAAAACCAAATAGAGAATATTACATAGGTTCTTTTGGCCAGCTATTCACAGGGAGTAGAACATTTCTGGTGCAGTTGCCCAGAGTGCCAGGTCCCATTCAAAAACCAAGGTACAAGAGTTCTCTCATTCCCTTACCCATTATTGAGATTCCTTTTGAAAAGGTGGGGCTGGATATTGTGGGTCCAATACCCAAGAGTGCTCGAGGCCATCAGTACATCCTTGTCCTGATGGACTACACAACCAGGTATCCAGATGCCACTCCCCTTGGAAAAGCTAATGCTAGACAAATAGCAAATGAGCTATTCCTCTTCAGCACTAGGGTAGGTTTACCAAAAGAAATACTGACTGACCAAGGGACTCCCTTTTTACCAGGTCATGAGACAATGGTGTGCCCTTCTGCGAGTGAAACAGGTCCGAACCTCTGTATAGCATCCACAGACTGATGGATTAGTGGAGAGGTTCAACAAAACTCTTAAAGCCATGCTAAGGAAGGCAGTCGGTCAAGATGGAAGAAACTGGGATCAGCTCTTCCCCTACTTCCTGTTTGCAGATAGGGAAGTATGAGGTCCTCCACTGGGTTTTCGCCCTTTTACCTTCTGTATTCCCACAAACCAAGTGAACTGCTAGACATCGCCAGAGAGACCAGGGAGGAGCAACCATGTCCCCATAGAACCATGATTGAACATGTGACGGCAATGCGCAACCGAATGGCCGCCATATTTCCCATTGTGAACGAGCACATGGAGAAGGCACAGAGATCAAAGGGCTGTGTATGACAGAACAGCTAAACCCAGGGAGTTCCAACCAGGGGACAGGGTCTTAGTTCTGGTGCCCACAGTAGAATGTAAATTATTTGCTACCTGGCAAGGACCATACAAAGTCATTGAGAAGGTGGGGGAAGTTAATTATAAAGTACGACAACCCAGAAAGCGTAAAGGGGAGCAGGTATACGATGTTAACCTCTTGAAGATGGCATGACAGAGAGACATTGTTTACTGGCTGTTCCCAAGGGAGTAGGGATGTCACAAGAACCGATCTTACGATACCTTTCGATACTAAAATAACAAAACACGGACGATGCCCATTTTTTTGAAGCACCGTAACAACCGTGAGCGCCGATGCCAGCTGTTAGCATCTGTGCTGCGCCTCTTATGAAGCTGCGGCGCTGATCTCTGAGCAGCTGAGACCAGAGAAACTCGGTGTTTCCACTGTTTCCACTGATAAGAAGCAGCCGGTCAGTCAGTGAGCGACTGATTCACGTGAACGAGCTGTGACCACACTGTGTGCTCCGCTCCCCGCCCCGCTCTCTCGCTCAGAGACACAGTCTCTATCTTACACACGCACACACACGCACACATTGCCCGCTCCTGGTATTTCATGACGGCCTGATACGATGATGATTTAAAAAATTAACGTGAACGTGACGTTCACTCACGTTCATCATATGAAAACTGATTTGTTAAGTTCACCGTTCTCGAAACATATGCGCAACATGCACAACACTCAGCGCCGCAGAGGTACTGAAGAGCCGCATACGACTCCGGAGCCTCAGGTTGCTGACCCCTGCTCTGGAGGATGTCGTGAAGCGTTTCTTTACCGTGGTATCGAAATTGGCATTGAGAATCGTGTTATTTTACTGGCATTGGCACCGACTACTGAATTTTTGGTATCGTGACACAAGGGAGCCATAAGAATTAGCCCAGGTAGCCCCGAACTTTCCCCTCACTAGCTACAGCAAGCAAAGGAGCTAGTAGACCGCAACCAAGATGTTTTCTACTCTCTCCCGGGTGCACAGACCTGGTGGAACATGAAGTACGCTACCCCGGCTGGAAAAAACAGTAAACCAAAGGCTGTATCGGGTACCAGAGGCCCGCAGGAAAGTGATTGAGGAAGACGTAAGCAAGATGTTGGAATTGAATGTGATTGAAGAGTCAAAGAGTTTCTGTAATGACTTTAGAAATCAAATCAAATCAAAGTTTATTGTCACATGCACCAATGACAGCGTCATCGGAGCAGTGAAATTCTTATGACATGGCAGGCAAACATCTACGCATTAGGCGACTTTACAAAATGAAAAAAAAATAACATTGTATGTAACATAACATATAACATAACATTGTAACATATACGATTAACACAGTCAAGTGAATATTAAATTAAGTAATATGAATATATGTAGACATATAACATAGTCAAATTAAAGTCAAAGTTAAATGAAGCAGCAGTTAACAGGGTGAAGGAGTGGGGAATATTAAATAAAATAATATGAATATATGTATAACATATAACGTAGTCAAATAAATTCAAATGAAGCAACAGTTTTCAGGGTGAAGAAGTGGGGAATATTAAATAAGATAAGTATATGTGAAGTAAGTGTATTTGTATGATTCGGGGAGCAGAATGTACATGGTGACTGTTCAGAGGATAGAAAAAAACAACATGCTATCTAACATAACATATAACATCACATCGTAACATATAATGTAGTCAAGTGAAGCAGTAGTTTACAGGGTGAATGGAATATTAAATTCAATAACATGAATATGAATATATGTATACATATAACATAGTCAAGTCAAAGTCAAATGAAGCAGCAGTTTACAGGGTGAAGGAGTAGGTAATATTGAATTAAATAATATGAATATAGGTATTACATAGGCAGATCAAGGTCCAAATTAAGCAACGGTTTACAGGGTGAAGAAGTGGGGAATATTAAATAAAATGAATATATGTGGAGTAAGTGTATTGGTATGAGTGTGGGAGCAGAATGTACATGGTGACTGTTAAGGGGGTCAGTGTTGATTGTTCAGAAGCCTGATGGCTTGGGGGTAAAAGCTGTTAGTGAGTCTGGTAGTCCGTGCTCGGATGCTCCGGTAACGTCTGCCAGACGGCAGCAGTGTGAAAAGTTCACAGCCTGGATGGCTGTGGTCCTTGATGATCTTCCGTGCTTTTCCCAGACATCTTGTGTTGTAGATGAGTTGCACGGAAGGGAGATGGCAGCCGATGATGCGCTCCGCTGTCTTTACCACCCTCTGCAGGGCCTTGCGATCAGCAGCGGAGCAGCTACCAAACCAGGCAGTAGTGCAGCTTGAGAGGATGCTCTCAATGGTGCACCTGTAAAAGTTTGTTAAAGTTTTTGCAGCCATGCCAAACTTCTTGAGTCTCCTCAGGAAGTATAAACGATTTGTTTAGACCAGGTCAGGACATCTGTGATGAACACACCGAGGAACTTGAATTCTGAGACTCTCTCAACAACAGCTCCATCGATGTGTACCGGGCCGTGACCCCCCCCTGCAGCTTCCTGAAGTCCATGATCATCTCCTTGGTCTTGCAGACATTGAGAGACAGGTTGTTCTCCTGGCACCATGTTTCCAAGCCTCTAACCTCATCTCTGTAGGCGGTCTCGTCGTTGCTGGAGATGAGACCCAGGATGGTGGTGCCGCTCGAAGCACTTCATGATGGTGGAGGTCAGTGCTACAGGGCGGTAGTCGTTTAAGCAGGT
This sequence comes from Pseudopleuronectes americanus, assembly GCA_038501795.1. Lineage (NCBI taxonomy): Eukaryota > Metazoa > Chordata > Actinopteri > Pleuronectiformes > Pleuronectidae > Pseudopleuronectes > Pseudopleuronectes americanus. The sequence goes on along the minus strand of CM076729.1, from coordinate 168,343 downwards.
GATGGTTGATTTTTTAGGTATGGGGATGATGGTGGCCTGCTTGAAGCAGGTGGGGACTGTTGACAGTTGTAGGGAGAGGTTGAATATGGAGGTGAAGACCTCCGCTAGCTGGTCGGCGCACCCCCTGAGGACACGGCCTGGATGCTGTGTTTGAAGCTGAATGCTATGTTTGAATTTGATGCCTACCCCATGCCTTGTGTTGACGAGCTCATTGAAAGCCTGGGTAATGTCTGGGTAATGCCCGGTTCATAACTACTCTTGATCTTACAGAAGGATATTGGCAGGTTCCATTGGCAGCAGAGTCAAAGGGAAAAACAGCCTTCGCCGCGCCAGGAGGTCTCTGGCAGTATTAGATGTTGCCTTTTGGTTTGGCTGGAGCACCTGCGAGCTTCCAAGGCATAATGAATCAGGTACTGAAACCTCATAAAGAATATGCTTCTGCATATTTAGATGATGTGGTGATCAAGAGTCCTGATTGGGATAATCACTTGGCTCGGGTGGAGAAGGTCCTGGAGTCCATAAGAAAAGAAGGATTGAAGGCGAACAAAAAATGCAACCTGGCCTACAGTGAGACAAACTACCTGAGGTATACCATTGGCCAGGCCTCCTCAAGCCACAGGAGGCGAAACTTGCTGAAATCCAGATGTGGCCAAAGCCGTCGACAAAGAAGCAGGTGAGATCGTTTTTAGGCCTTGCAAATTATTACAGATGATTTATTCCTGAGTCTCTTGGATAGCTGATCCACCTACAGAAAGGACCACAAAGAAGCACTTGAGGATGGTGAAGTGGACCCTGGAAGCAGAGGAAGCGTTTGGCAATCTCAAGAGGGCCTTATGTTCAAAACCAGTCCTCATGGCTCCCAACTTCAGTAAAAAGTGTGGTCCAGGCAGATGCCTCTGAGGTGGGGCTGGTAGCTGTCCTGTCCCAGATCCATGAGGGTGAGGAACATCGACTTCTTTATTTGATACGTGAGTTGCTGCCAAGAGAGAGGAACTATGCCACGGTTGAGAAAGAAGGTTTAGCAATAAAGTGGGCCCTAGAAACACTCAGATACTATCTATTGGGGAGGAGGTTCACTCTAGTAACGGATCATGCTCCATTATAGTCAGTGGCGGTTCTAGATGGAATTGCGCCCCGGGCGAGACCCCCTCCGAGCGCCCCCCCCCCTTGATTTAAAAGAAAATATATATAATTAGAACAATATAAATGGAAGTGAAACTTAAATTTCTCAATTGCACAAATCCTTCAATAGAACATTTGAATAACACACTTAAGAGAATCAATGCACACAATTCTGCACAACACAGTATAAGTTACAACATAAAAGTAGCAAAAATATATACAATCAGATATAGAAAAAAGTTAACAAGAGCAGAGATACAATAATATAAAATATTAAAAATAATATACAAATAAGACCAGAAATACAATAATATAAAATATTAAGAATAATATACAAATAAGACCAGAAATACAAAAATATAAAATATTAAGAATAATATACAAATAAGAGCAGTGTTTTTTGATGGCAGGTCAGGGAAGTTCTTAATTTTGTTTTGTTTCTAAGAGTCTTCTTAATTTGTTGGGTCTCATAAGGTTTTCAGACATTAATGACACACTGGTCATGAGCGGGGCGGGGGGTGGAGCCTCGGGGCCTGACAGTGTGCGCAGTTCGGGGAGCCGCTGCAGAGGAGCTGAAGAGCCGCCCTCGGCTTCAGAGCCTCGGGTTGTCAACCCCGGACTACGGCGAAAGAGAGATTTGTTTACTGCTCCGCCATTAAAGAGATGGAGACGTTAAAACATGGGTTCAGCTATAATATTAGTTTATGCCTCGTGGGGCGGGCCACACAGTTTAAGAATCGCTGCTCTATACAGTGGACCCCCGTCCCCCCCCTTGTCCGTTCCATTTGGGAGACCCAGAGGTGAACTGTCCCCCGCCCCCCCTCCCTTTCCCCCTTCTCACACAGCATCAAGCAGGGGCGCTGCAGTTGCAGGGGGCGCCAATTTGCCATTTCCCCACACAGTGATATGATTGATAATAGAAAACCGCTTCGCGGGCCAGATGATTTTTATTTATTTTTTATGTGCTCGTGCCGCACCCCAGGTGACATGAAAAAGTGCCGCCCCGGGCGGCTGCCCGGTTCGCCCGTGCCTAAAACCGCCACTGATTATAGGGGATGGCCAAAAACAAAGAATCTAACAGTAGGATATCCAGTTGGTCTTTAGGGCTCCAACTTTTTAACTTCTCTGTAATTCACAGACCCGGTCGTAGTCATGGAAACGCTGACGGACTATCCCACCGTGATGCCTTTCTCATTCACCCTGCTGAGGACGTCAGGTCTAGGGGGAGGGATGTGTGGCATCACACGAGGATGTTAGGTATAGGGGCATTATGTTCCTCTCCGGGAGTGGCTACCATGCCACAAGATGGCTGCTGGGAGCACTACATCTCCCAGAATGCACTATTCTGGGAGGTGCCAATGCCTCAGCCCTCTCATTAAAGCTGGAGCTCAGGTGTGGGAGCAGGAGAGCACAAAGGAGTGGATACACACATGAAGCGGCCAGCAAGAGATGTGGTTTTAACTATGTTGGGAAGGATCCACGTGATGAGCAAGTTTATGGAGCCTATGTTTACCTTTTGATGAACTTTTATGTTTTGATTCCGGAAAGATTTTTTGTTAATGAAATAAACTGGACCCTTCGTTTAAAAACACATTTGCCCGCTCTGTACTTCTGTGACGCACTGCCCTACACCCTGCTTGTTAGTAAAACCTCTGGTGATACCACACCTTCAATGGATAGGACAGAGTAAGCTTGTGAAAGGGGGATAAAGAGAGAGTGGGCGAGGACATGCATACATGGCCGCGGAACGGACTAGAACCCGGGCCTCTGCGGGTTGAGGCCCTGCCTCGTTGTTGTCAGGCATAAAGAGTATATGCCTGCCAATTTCACACTCTGTTGATACTTTACAAACAAGTGTTTGATGTCTAAACATCAGTGGTTCTAGATTCTCAAATGTTTATTAGGGATGAACTTGGAACTTTAAAACATTGAATACAAAGGTTAGTTCAGTGCTGTCTTTTCTACAGTGTGGAACGAAATATTGTTCATGACAATACCCTCAAATACATTATCACAAGGGAGTGAGAGTCTGTTTTTTGTAGTGCAACTTGCCTGGACTGATACAGAAGCCAGCGATGATGCCAACCACACAGCAGACTCTGACGTAGCGCATGATTGATAAATGAACCTGCAGGGAAAAAATATAGCCCAAGCTAAATAAGTCAGTTTGATAGCAGGAATACGGCATGTTTGAACTCTGCAAAGTGTGTATTCAGCTCAACTATATGTCATTTGGATGAATTTTTAAACTCACACAATAGCCGACTGAGCACGTCCTGTCCATTTTTGCATGTACCCATTATCTCCCTGTTTTGGTTACACAGACACACACACATGTAATGGTGTGTTTTTATATTCCAGCTTACTTTAAAAACCCTGAAGTGAGTATCGTCTCAAGGGTGTGTTCCATTTGCCAACAATGAGGTATGTATTTCTAGTATTTTCTTATTTTTATTTTACAGCCAATGATTAGACTAAATCAATCCTAACATCTTTGTCAGCTTCTTTTACGTACTTACAAAAGGAGTACCGGTTTATGTCCCTTTTGTTTTCATGTGAATATGCTGTGTATCAGTATTTTATCAGTATAATGCTGCAGCAACCTGCGGCATTATGGGAGATGAAGTTTTCTTGTGGGATTTGTATAGAACAAATGTTAGGTGCATTGTTCCTTTTCAAATATTGTTTGTGAACCCACATTAAGTCATTGTGTTTACTCTGTGATGGGTTAGACATGTGAGGCAGGGAATGTTTATTTAGTCTTTTGGTTTACATTATTATTTCATGCATACTTTATAGTACTCTTGAGAAGAAGATGTGAACTGATGCAGTCCCTGTTTACAAGTTGTATCATTACAGTAAAAGAGATCCAAATAGAGCTGTGGTGTCGGGGTCGGGATTTATAACAAAATATATACAGTAACAGAGTTATGGGCACGTGCGGTGCTAGGGCGCAGAGATTGGTGATAGTGCCAATAGTATATGAATTATAAATGATGTGCAAGGGGGAGGGGCAGAGTCAGTGTGATGCAGAGTCAGTGTGAAGCAGGGGGCTTGTTTGTGAGCCCCACTACCATGGGGAAAAAACTGTTCAGATGTTTTAGTTTTAGTCCTTATGGCCCGGAACCTTTTTCCAGATGGGAGTCCCTGGAGCAGGTGGTGACCGGGATGGGAAGGATCAGCAATGATCTTGCATGCTCTCCTACTGGTCCTGGAGTGGAACAGTTCTAGGAGAGCCTTCAGGTCGCAGCCGATGACCTTCTCGGCTGACCGAATGATCTGCTGCAGTCTGCCCTTGTCCTTTGCAGTGGAGGCAGCAAACCAGACGGTGATTGATGCAGTGAGGATGGACTCAATGATGGCTGTGTAGAACTCAACAATCATGTTGTGTTTCTTCAGTTGCTGGAGGAAGAACATCCTCTGCTGGGCCAGCTTGATCTTGGAGGTGATGTTCTCCGTCCACCTGAGGTCCTGTGCAATTATAGTCCCCAGGAATCTGAAAGACTCCACTGTTTTAACTTGGTGAAGAGTAGAGGAGAGAGCACACAACCTTGTGGGGCTCCAGTGCTGATGGTCTGGGGCTCAGAGAAAAGCTTGCCCGGCCTCACGCGCTGCTTCCTGTCGGTCAGGAAGTTAGTGATCCACCTACAGGTGGGCTCAGGCACGCTCAACTGTGTCAGCTTGTCCCGGAGAAGAGCTGGGGCGATGGTATTGAATGAGGCGCTGAAGTCCATAAACAGGATCCTGGCGTAGGTGCCGGGAGAGTTGAGGTGCTGGAGGATGAAGTGGAGTCCCATGTTGACTGCGTTGTCTACAGACCTGTTGGCTCTGTAAGCAAACTGCAGTTGGTCGAGGAGGTGGTTGGTTGTGGCCTTGAGGTGGGTCAGCATGAGGCGCTCAAAGGTCTTCATTACTACAGAGGTCAGGGCGACTGGTCTATAGTAATTAAATGGTAAATGGATTTGCATTTATATAGCGCTTTTCTAGTCTTGATGACCACTCAAAGCGCTTTACATTACAGTTTCACATTCACCCATTCACACACACATTCATACAGTGCATCTAGCCCAGCACTTTGTTATTCTAAGGGGGGGCCATTCGGGGTTCAGCATCTTGCCCAAGGACACTTCGGCATGCAGATGGTTCAGACTGGGAATCGAACCGCCGACCTTCAGGTTGGAGGACGACCACTCTACCCCTCAGCCACAGCCGCCCCTTAATTAAGGCCTGTGATCCTCTGCTTTTTGGGAACGCATTCTTAGTACACTCAACATTTATGAGGGGCCATTTCGGGGGTTCAGTATCTTGCCAAATACACTTCGGCATGCAGATGGGGAAGAGTGGGTTTGAACCGGTTACACACTACTGAATCACATTTGTTGTTGCTGTGAGTAAATTCATGCAAGTTGGATCAGCCTGTGACTTCAATCTTTTACTTACATTTTTGGTGTGGTTTTGAATCCTAACCTCAATTTGTAACTTGAGAATTCTTTCATCGAGATCTGATGTGTGATTTAAGTCTTCCATAAAAATGTTATTAGTGTATATGACATTGGTAACCTTGGTTTTTTGAGTGAAGACAATCTCTAGCATTGAGATATGCCAAAGAGTGTAGATGGTTCTTTAAGACACACTGACTTGCCTCGGCAGCATTTACCTAAAAAATACCTGTATTTGCCTGGGATCAGTTGATGGTTCGATCGACACACGTCTCAAAGCTTCCTAACACTTGGAGGGGTCTCTTCACTTGTGCATTCACAAACTGTCGGGTCTCAACTACATTAATTTTGCAGTGGTGGCCTGCTGATCTGTGCTCATTTTACACGTTTACAATAAACACCAAGACTAATCTGAAGTTATTAGGAAATGTACAGGATGTGAAATGTAAATACATAAAACATTTTGTGCGCGCTCAGTTCACCTGCTACACACAACATGAGATGTGGCACAGCCAGGTTATCAAGATTTAAGTGACCAGAATGATCCAGATTCATGATCCGACACCATCGATTTATACTAGTGCTGTCAGTTAAACGCGTTATTAACGGCGTTAACGCGAACCCATTTTAACGTCAATTTTTTTCTTAACGCAGAGCAGCCAACTCTCACACTTTCGACACACGCTTTTGGTTGGTGGTTGACTAAGTCACAATCATTTTAAAAACATCATCGTATCAGGCATGAAGTGGCAGGAGCGGGCATGTCTGTTTATTTGGTTGTCTTCCCAGATAGTGCACCGGTCCGGGGGCTCTCGTTCAGGGAGACACAGTGAGATCAGAGCTTGTTCACGTGTGGAAGCCGCCCAGTGACTCCCTGCTTCTTAACAGTGGAAACAGTGAAAACACGGAGTTTCTCTGGTCTCAGCTGCTCAGAGATCAGCGCCTCAACTTCTTGATCAGAGCAGAAGCTGCAGTTGGTTTCTATCGAGCTTCAGTATCTGTGTTCGCCTCCAGTCTGACCTGCTCTCGCTTTTTGTTTTAATATTTCGCAAACTAAAATATATTTTTAAGCTATTAAATGGTAAATGGTAAATGGATTTGCATTTATATAGCGCTTTTCTAGTCTTGATGACCACTCAAAGCGCTTTACATTACAGTTTCACATTCACCCATTCACACACACATTCATACAGTACATCTATCCCAGCACTTTGTTATTCTAAGGGGGGGGCCATTCGGGGTTCAGCATCTTGCCCAAGGACACTTCGGCATGCAGATGGTTCAGACTGGGAATCGAACCGCCGACCTTCAGGTTGGAGGACGACCACTCTACCCCTCAGCCACAGCCGCCCAGGCTGTGGCTGCAGCTATAGTTTTTTATTTATTTAAAAATAGGGTACTTCTTATTTCATACATTTTCCACAAATATGGGGAGGACTCAATTAGCCCTACAAAGTTCTGTGTTTAATTTAATTCAAAGTAGGCCGACACAAAGAAATAGTAGGCTTACCTTTTAATGGTTACCTAATTGTTACGGTTCATTGTTTCTGAAATAAGAGGCCTGACTGCTATGTTCACAGCAAACTTGAATTTTGTACCGCCCTGTTTGGCAATGTTGTTTTTGAATAAAATAAAACATTTGCATAAAGCAAGCCAATTCACTTTTCCATGATGATAAGAGCATTAAAAAGTTAAACAAAATGATAAAAAAAAATTAAGGGACATTTAGAATAGATACAAATTTGTGATTAATCGCGATTAAATATTTTAATCATTTGACAGCACTCATTATACCTAAATACACTCCTGATCAAAATCTTAAGACCAGTTACAGGGCGGTAGTCGTTTAAGCAGGTGATGGATGATTTCTTAGGGATGGGGATGATGGTGGCCTGCTTGAAGCAGGTGGGGACTGTTGACAGTTGTAGGGAGAGGTTGAATATGGAGGTGAAGACCTCCGCTAACTGGTCGGCGGACCCCCTGAGGACGCGGCCTGCAACTCCATCGGGCCCAGATGACTTTCGGGGCTTCACTCTTTGAAGCTCTCGCCTCACGTCAGCCACGTTCAGGGACAGAGTGCAGTCATCGTCTCGGTCCTCGGCCAGTCTCGCGGATGGAAGGATGTTGGCTGCCTCAAACCGTGCGTAGAAGGTGTTGAGGTCATCAGGTAGGGAGGCAGCATGCTGATCATCACTGCTACTTCTCCCTTTATAGCCAGTGATGTGTCGCAGGCCACCCCACAAGCGTCGGGGGTCAGAGCTGAGGTAGTTGGATTCCAGCTTGTCCCTGAAGTCTCTTTTACCATCTCTGATGGCCCTCCGAAGGTCACATCTGGACTTCCTCAACGCCTCCGGGTCACCAGATTTATGGGCAGAGGACCGTGCTCTGAGCTTAGCACGGACATTACCATTTACCCAGGGCTTTTGGTTTGGGAAGGTCCTGACACTGACCCTAGGGACAACATCATCTATACATTTGGAGATATATGAAGAGACAGTATCTGTGTATTTGTTAATGTCACCATCAGCTGCAACACAGAACATCTGCCAATCTGTTGTTTCAAAGCAGTCCTCGAGAGTGCTAATGGATTCAGCACTCCAACGTTGAACTGCCCGAAAAAACCGGTTTCTCCTGTTTAAGGCGTTGTCTGTAGGTTGGAACTAGCATAATGGAAGCGTGATCTTACTTCCCGAAAGCGGGGAGGGGGAGGGGTTTGTAGCTGTTCCGTATTTGCGAGTAACAATGGTCAAGAGTCGGATCACCCCGAGTGGGAAAGTTAATATGCTGATGATATTTAGGCAGAACCTTTCTCATATTGGCCCTATTAAAGTCCCCAACAACAATAGAGACTGCCTCAGGGTGAGCATCCTCAAGTCTATTAATAACTCCGTACAGATCGTCTAACGCGCACGTTTTGTCTGCCTGCGGTGGAATGTAAACAGCTGTGATGATGACGGAGCTGAATTCACGGGGAAGGTAAAAAGGGCGCACTTTTATCGATAGCAACTCCAGGTCTGGTGAACAGCGTGTAGAAAGCACAACAACATCTGAGCCCCAGCGAGAGTTAATCATAAAGCTCACCCCTCCACCTTAGCTCTTACCTGACTTGGAGGTTCTGTCCTGCCGGTAGATGGAAAAACCGGCCGAAGTAACGGAGTCAGGCACCATGGGATCCAGCCATGTCTCCGTGAACGCCAGCACACAGCAGTTCGCGATGTCCCGCTGGAAGTTAATCCAGCATTGTGCATGAACGCGTTCATGCACAACACTGCCTGAAACTCAATAGCCTACTGGCCTACCTGCCTCGGCTGCCTGCGAGCTACTCTTCAGCTTTGCTGGATTCTGTTCACAAGCGAGCCCTGATGAGCTCTACTCACCATGAAAATCCGCTGCTGCTCAAACTCAACAAGAAGTTTGTAGACAAGTGCTCTAAAGGTGGACCAAAGTTTAACCAAAAGTTTAAATATACAGTGGGTCAGCTGTATTTAAACCAAAAGTTCTTAAATGTTGACATGTTAAATGTTTTTGTACTTAAATTTGTAAAGATTCTCCTTTAATTAAAACGTACTGTTTTTGGATTGGATTTATGACCCCTTGTCCCTTTTTGCACTGTATAGGAGAGCCCCCATCAAGTTGTTGGAAGTAAATAAGTAACTTTGACTTAAAGTACATTTTAAATGAATTACTTTTTACTTTTACTTGAGTAGATTTTTAGATGGGTACTTTTACTTGTACTTAAGTAAAATTTCATCAAAGTAAAGGTACTTTTACTTGAGTACAATATTTCAGTACTTTTTACACCTGATAGTGTCATGTTCTGTAATTTTAGTTTGTTGATTTCAGTCTCTTTTTGTTTTCTGTTTCCTGTTTTATTCTGTAGTCTCTGTTCCTTGTGGGTTGTTTCTGTCTTCACTTCCTGTCTTGGTGATTGTCTTTCTAACTCCTCATGTGTTGCACCTGTGGCCAATTACCCCTGCCTTCCCTGTGTATTTAAGCCTCTGTCCTTCCCCTTGTCCTCTGTTGGATTGTCTGTTTTTCTTCCTGGTTTTTGTGGTTCTTGTTCTTGTTCCTCGTGCCGTCCAGATAAGGATATTCCATGATGCTCTCCTTTTTTGCGTTCTTGTCCTGATATCTTGTGTAAGCTTCCTTGCGTTTTGTTTAGTTAAAGTCTCTTTATGTATTAAATACACTTTTTGTTATATACCTCTGCTCCTGGGTCCATCTCCCTTCCACAAACCGTGACACCCGCAGCTCAAACAGGCGGTTCAAAACATTTCACCGCAAGAGCAAGTCTGATGTTATGTGGACGTGTTTTTATGTAGTTAACCATTTTTATCGCAATGTCAATAATATATTTAAGCTCTGGTTCAAGTGTTTTCCTTGCAAGAGATTCTCTGTGAATAATACAGTGTGGAATTTACGTGCGGCGCCACTGGTAAGACTCTTGCTTTCAGTCCTGCCTTTTCTCTAGCATCTATCAAGCCCTGTTCCTACACACACAAATTCAGTTTTCCGAAGATAGTCCCTCTTTTAGTTTTGTAAAAATATCCTCACCTGTGCATGTCCACTCCGGAGTGCGGAGCAAAACAGCATTAAGTTTTCCGTCAAAACTGTATCTGATGAAAACGAACAGATGGGCTGAGTTTAATATATCTGTAGATTAATCTAACTGTAAAGCATATTTCCTTTTCTTAACTCTAACCACCAGCTGGTATGTTATGTCCTGGGCCATGTCGTTGATGCACCGGGCAATAGTCACGCTAGACTGCGGCACTGATTCCAGATTACGGGTTTATAATTTATCTCCATGCATGGTCAGATTTATAGCTACAGTCTGTCTTTTTTGCCTGTGCAATTAAATAGGCCACCTCATAAGATGGCCTGCGGCTGGGATTGTCTGTTTAGTAAGGACTTTCTTTTGGCCTTGCAACTCTCGCTCGTTCCGCTAATCCGTGTCGTAATAACCTCATGGGACAACAAAGAAAAGGGAAAAAAACTGATGGAAATGTGTTTATTGCATAGCTTTATTCTAATTTCAACTCATATTTATGTATATATTTTTTTTTAATTAAAATTATTTTAAAATTGCATTTGTTTTTTGGACGGCATCTCGCTACCCCGACTGTTGGCAATGTTAAATGTGATTGGAATTATTTCCTTAAATTTAGCTATAACACTATTAGGTAGACAGAAAAGGATTTTAATGGCATGTTGTCTGATAATAAGAAACTGAAGGTTATTAAATTATGGTCTGATAGAATTGGGTTATGTGAAAGTACTGTTATATGTACACACTGAGTGAAAGCAATTGAGTCTTATATTGAAATGAATGCAAGACTAAGGCCATAGTTATAATTATCAACATGAATATTAAAGCTGTTGAGACTAGGCTTGATAAAAACATACAAATTAAGAATAAGCCCCAGGAGCGCCATAAAACACAGCAAATGGGATTGAATGTTGTTATTTCTGGGGTAGGTGTGGCCAACTACGGACAAGACTTTCAAATGAGTTATAGTTTAGTTTTAGAGCAATTGATAAACTTGAGTTAAAATAGCAGCAACTGCACCTCCTCGGCCAGAGTGGAGGAATGTCAGTATTTACACGACAGGGGGGAGTAGATTCATTCAGGCTGACCTATTCTTCAGGATAGCAGCCAGGTGTCAGTGAGAAACAGTAAATCAATTTTATTATCTGCAACTAATTCATTAACTTAAACAGCCTTCGGTGACATGGATTTTGGTCCACATTTAATTATCTTGCTTTTTTGTGTTGTTGCAGAGGTTGTGTTATTTCTTATTAGTTTTTCTTGAGGAATTCTCCCTCTGTTAATGTGTGATTTAAATAATTGATTGGGGCTGGGGGCAGACAAAATCTCTATGGGGTTGTGGTTGTGTGACTGAAGTGTGTAGGCCTGCAGCTCTGCGTCCCAACTCTGGGTTTTCATTTTGGGTCAATAAACTGAGTTATATTCCTAAATAAGTCTCTCCTCACAAGACCAGGTGTCTTCTCAACAAAGCCCACAATGTTTGCAGGAAACTACCTTGACAGACAGCAAATGACAGCATGTGGCTATATATGTAATTACTGGTCTTCTTAGGTAGAGGTCCAGAAAATACTACATAGTCCGACATTATTTTTGCAAATGCATGCACCGACTCCACATTAACTTTAGTGACTGCCGACATACGAAAGCAGGAGTCGTTGCTGCCGACGTGAATTACGATCTTACTTTATTTAAGTTTAGCTTTAGCCAGCAGCTTCAGTTTTGATTCAATGTCATCTGCTCTGGCCCTTGCATGCAATTGACTATGGTAGCTGGTGTTGCTTACCTCATGTTTCATAAAACTTAATTGCAAATGACCAGAGTTTCGCTGCTCAACGGCTGTGTCATCTGGTGGAGAATATCTGTTAAAAATATGCACCGCTTTGTTCTAAATGGTTGGCTTCGATTTAGCACTATGCCACCTCTGGACATTCACCCAGCCGCCCTGGACTCCCAGGGGCTCAGATTTATATCCCCATTTGCTAAATATCAGAGTAAGCAGAGGGGAACCATCACCATTGGCAGGAAAACAGGAAATGATGCAATACGCTTACCGTAGCACATCAGCACGTCCAAAATCACAAAACTACCTACACATGTTAACATTGCTCAATTGTTTGAGATCGATCTCCACATTATTTTAACAGTTTGAGGATAAATTTCTCCTGCAGCTTAGGGAATATAGCAAACTTTGATAGGCCAACTTTGCCCTGCCCTATATTCAACATACCTAGAGCCCCATCATACAATAAATCAACCCAAGCCTGAAGACCTACATCAATTACAAAACCCCAAAGAGCAAAGAAAAGATTGCTGTATAGTCATTTGCACAATAACCTTGAGTCTGTTTGATAAGGCTCTGAATGTATCTAACCCTGCTGCCATAGTTGTATTGTATGTGTTTTATTTAGAAAATAAACAGCAGAAGTCGTTGTCAATCTAAATGCAGTGCATCATATGACATTGCTTTTCATATGACGTGTAAAATCTATCAGCATTTACCGCTTTAATTGTTTATGAAACGAAATGCTTGTAAAAATCGTAGTAGTTTTCCTTTGTAAAGAGATTCGTTTTCGCTAGCTGTTAACGGCTCAAAGGAGTGTACGTTACATGTATGTGTACTAATATGGAACTCTCTGCAGTTCGATTGGGAACAGACTTTTGACCAACTTGCCATTAATTCTACACAACTGTGGTTTTGTATTTGTCCCATGTGTTGCAGCTATGTTTATATTGAGCTGTTGAATATTAAATTGAACTATTAAAGTTAAAGTTGCTTGCTAGTTAAACTGGCCAAAGTAAATGTGTCTTAGATGTGTTATATTTAGTTGTCACCACAAGATGGCAGCATTGCCTTGAGTTCGTTGTTGTTTATGCAAAAGGTTGAGCCATAGTGTGATTTGAGTCTCTGTAACCCCCACTTTAGTGTTACCATTGTCAGCTTTAAGTTCTTGAACTGATTCCTTTATCTTTGCAATGGAATAGGAGGTGTACTGCTGGCAAGTCAGTAGGACTTAACTCTTTCTCTAAATGGACAAAGATGTGGTAACAAAATATAACAAGACACATTTTACTGTCAATTAATCTGGGGCTAAACCATTGGATATGTTAATCCAGTCACCCCCTGTGTCATATGGGATGATGATGTTGTAAGGCTCTGAGATGATATGGGTTCCTCAATTGACCCTAGGGATTGTTGTGTGGAGCTGTGGTATTGAGGTCCCGCAAAAATATACTTGTTAAACCAACAGTGAGTAGTGTATTTACTCTATTTTACTGTAACAGATTGTGGTAGTGGGGTGTGATCAGCCTTGGCGGCATGAGTGAGAGATCAGGGATGTGGTTCGGGGGACGGTGCCAGGGAGGCAGCCGGTTTGTGCACAGGTGTGTCTCCCCATTCATCAGCAGTAGTGTGCCAAGGCCTGTGCAAACTCGGAGAGTCTGTTCAGAAGACGACCAGAGGACAGCTTAAAAGACGAAAAGTGTGTGTTTGTTTGCTTCTGTGAAGACAAAATAAGCATCAAAGTCAAAATTGCAACTTCACTGACGAGGAGAACCAAGGTTAACAGGAGAAAGCTGTTAAACTGATCATGCACATATAGGACAGAAGACGATGCAGGGGAAACAATAAATCAGGGACAGAAAACAATTAAAAACACTGCGCCACTTGCAGGTTCATCAGGCTTTTTCATACTGACACAAGAGAAGAGAAATGAAAAAAAAGAAGAAAAAATTAAGGAAAGTAAGGTGGGAAGAGGAAACGGGGAACCAAAATAGATGGGTAGTAAGGTGAGAAGTATGACTGTAAAAGAGTGGCAAAGAAAGCAGAAGTAAACCAACAGTCGGTTACAACAAGATTTTGAAACGGTAAATTACACCATCCTCAAGTTTAATCAGGACAGTAGGCCAATGTAGGAGTAACTTACCGACTTACAGTAAAGAGTTTCACAACGGAGTTTCAATACGGACTAACGAGTAACGTCTAGGTTACTCCATGCTGAGCACACTGACACGGCAAGTCGGAAGAAATAAAGCCTCACCACTGGTCTCGAACACTAACGTTCTTAAGAGGAATGTGCACGGACACATTCTCTTCCTTGAATCCACTGTTCTTAACCCTCAACAAGAGTAAGGAAAAACTACCAGAAAACCCTATTAGCAGGGAGAAAAACGTAGAAGCGTAGAGAGAGCCACCCAGGAGGGATCCCCCTCCCAGGACGGACAGAAGTGCAATGGATGCCGTGAATCATCAGATATGCGTAAATAGCAATAGGCGTCAGAGAGTACATATTAAAGCATCAAGGTTGCAGCAAATGATGATCTTTGACAATCAATACTCCTTCTTGTGGTGCCTGACATAGCACAGTTAGCATGGATGATGGAGAGCTGCAGTCGTAGCTCTAGCTGTGCCACAGCTACGAGGTGTTCAGCTCAGGCATTGTGAAGTTTTGAGCAGATCTCGTCATGGGTTTTCAACCATTGTTGGTGAGCAGGGGTGCCGACAGATGGGTTGGGGAGTGATGAAAGTGTTTCATCATAGGGGAGAAAGAACAGAAAAAACTATTATTCTTAGCAATGAAAATTTGAATGTCTTGCCGCCACAAACAAATCTGCTCTGATGAGAGACAACATGTCTGACAGAGATGCTTAACTACCGATAATTAACGAGACTTATACTGAGATATTCCAAATTGTGGAAGGGCATGGAGATTGCTCTGGAAGAGAGGTACAAGGCCTTTAACTATGAATATGCTGCTGGCAGAGGGGATGAGGCAAGGTAAATTGGTAGAGTTGAAGAGGAACAAGCTTAACACATTTGAGAGGGAGTTGAAAAAACAAGGTCTAATTTGGCAACCATATGTGAACACTATTTATGTCATAACTTATAAGTAATTTGTAATATTGAACCTTTCCCAACAACTCAGAGCAATGTCAGCAGAAGCATAGAACAAACAAAAGCTTTAGGGAATTTATAAATTTAATTAATCAATTAATTTTAGATATAACATTTTATACAAAATGTATATGAAAATTATATCTGCCACTTAAATCTAAGGGCTGATAATTAATTTATCTCCATCATGGGTGAAGGCTGTGGTATTAATTCCTCTCTATGTGCAGAGATGTTGTTTATTTATTTATAGTATTATGATTGATCTTTATTAAATTATTATTGTTTATTTTTTAAATGACTGATTAAGAAAATGTATATCATTAATAAATGATATGTACCTAATTAAGTTAGATCCAACTGACCTGAATATACTCAGATGACCCACCCTACCCTCTGAGCCACAGCAGCCCATCATTGTGTATGGTACATGAATACCAAAGTTGTGATGCCTTCTTTCCCAAAGCTTTTGAATAACTGGTAGGCACCCTGCCCAGTGTTTTTACTGTCCACTGCACTCGTACCGAGCTAGATAAAGTGGTGTTTATGTGGGGGACTCGTGCTGTTAACTGAGCTCCGCCTGCAGTCTGATTTATTCTACTTTAATCCAGACCATTCAGACTTACTTAGGGTTGGTATTTACTCACACTGTAACTACTCAAGTAGGATATATAGGAGGGGGAGAGAGGTAAGGGGGAAACGATGTGTCTGCATGTTGTGTAAGGAGAGAGGTTGGTGCTGAAAACATAAAAACTGTGTGTGTGTTTGTAAGTGTGCATATACATTCGCACCTGTGCTCTGTCTCAATCTGTCAGCCACCCTGACACAGATATCTATCTTACAGCAATGGCCAGGAGACAGGGAAACCCAAATACAGGACAGTAATTAAACCACTGTGTGTGCGTGTGCTAGGTGTGGTGAATGTGGGCGTTTGCTCTGTATTTGGAGACATTATGTGTATATGTTAGAGTATGTCTGTGACATTGTCGGAACTAGTGTGCAAGTTTGTGTGTGACACTTTGATTACTTTTGGACTGAGGCAATATCTCCTACAAGGCCAGACAATGTTGTGTTAATTTCCTTCAGGGAGCAGCCACTCCCTTCATCAACTCCATATCAGCACTAAACTCAATCACCTGGCAGGCTGAGCAACAGACGTAATGTTTATTTACAGCTGCAAATCGGACAGATATAATTTAACCCCATGTGACACTAATGAAGTCAGCAGTGGGTTAAGATGTAGGCTGGAGCAATGTTTGCTTTAAGCCAGGTAGAGTATTAAGGTTTCTTTTAAGGAATAAGACATGTTGCTTTAAGATCCAGATGGACGATCAGGGCCACATCAGTAGGTGATTTTGATAGGAATGAGGGGGGGTTAACTTGTGATAATCTGCCAACTCTACCATCCCCCCTCTGGCATCCTCTATGAAAGTGTAGTGCATGGTGCAGATACAGAATTTGTGTGGGCAGGTGAGCATGCTGAAGTTGAAGCAGCCTGTTCCCACGAGATTTGTGTTAGTGGGACCCAGAGCAAAACAGGAGGAGGTCAATGCAAAGACGTGGTCAGAGGCACACACTAAATAGCATGTAGAATGGCAAATATCGGCCAGAATAAAAAGGAAAATATGAAAAGGAAGAGAACAGGAGGACACAAAAATAATTGGCAACACAACACATTACAGACAAAACATTACACACAACACAACACATTATAGAAACGCGCTGCAATTACAGAAAAGTCAACGGAAGTGTTTCAAGGGGACACATAAAGTGATAAACAAGTCTGGAAACGTTTATTTGTTGTTGCCAAGTGTTTGACGCTGTTAAAGTCATTACTTAAGTGTAAGTGTTTTTGATTTATTTTACAATTTTCAGAAGGTAACGTCTAGGTTACTCCATGCTGAGCACACTGACACAGCAGGTCGAAGAAATAAAGTGTAAACGCTGGTCTCGAACACTAACGTTCTTAAGAGGAATTTGCACAAACACATTCTCTTCCTTGAATCCACTGTTCTTAACCCTCAACAAGAGTAAGGAATTAACAGGGAGAAAAATGCAGTGAATCATCGGATATGCGTAAATAGCAATAGGAAGCAGAGAGTACATATTAAAGCATCAAGGTTGCTGCAAATGATGATCTTTGACAATCAATACTCCTTCTTGTGGAGCCTGACATAGCACAGTTAGCATGGATGATGAAGAGCTGCATGCGTAGCTTTGCTTCTAATGATTAAGTGTAAGTGTTTTAGATTTATTTTAACTAGAGCTGTGAAAAATAACGCGTTAACGCGTTATGATTAAATTACAGGATTAATGCGTTAATTTTTTTAACGTATTTAACGCATGCGCAGAAGGATCTTCCAATTTACCCACATTTCCGCCCACTCTGCACTAGTGTCCGCTTTAATGCTGTCACTCAGACGGCCGCTGCTATTCAAACAAACAGACATCACCTTCTGGATGGGAAGATCGTGCTCCAAAAAAAACAAAGATGGAACATTCAATAAAACCAAGGTGATATGCACACTCTGCGGGAAGACGTTATTGTTTCACCGTAGCAATACACGGCTAAAGTTCCACCTCATCGGCGAGGGGCGTTCAAGGGGAATCCGCCAAACCAGAATCACTCACACGTCACATTGTGCAAAAGAAGCGGTCAGCTTTACTGTCAGAGAATGTGAAGAAGTTAGTTTGCCTCACCAACTGGCTAAAGGAAGACTAGCTAAGAGGGCCTTTAGAGGCATTAGATTGTGTCATGGTGTGGTGAACTGTTGTTTGACAAAAAATAGAAAAATGTTCAACCATACTATGGCTAAGAGGCCCAAATAATTTCTGTTTGATTTAAAAAGAAAATAAAAAAGTTTTATTAACCCATACAATGGCTAAGAAGCCCAAATTCTGTTTAGGTTGCATGTTCCATATGGAATAGCAAAGAGAACTGCAAAAGAACTGCTGAGTTGCAGCACCATTGTTTTGTTTATTTATGAATACAAAAATAAAACATTAAATGTATATATCTCTCTGTGGTCATAAATCGTTTTTGTTCTCACAAAATATACCGAGAAAATTGGTAATGTGATTAATTATGATTAATCCATAGAAACCTGTAATTAATTTGATTAAAATTTGTAATCATTTCACAGCCCTAATTTTAACATTTTATAGTTTTAACTTGGGGTTTTCTTTTTTGCAATTTGCACTTGTCTCCAGTGCTTTCATCTCCTCCGGTGCGCTGTCCTCCCTCTCCGGTCCCCGGCTGCTCCATTGTGGGAACACTTGTATTGAGAGACCTCACCACTGCCCCATCTTCAATACCTCTTGCCAGGGCACTGATGGCCATACTTTTAGTAGATCGCCTGTGCAATCTGATAAAATGAAAATGCAATGTAGCATCGATCTTAGTAGATCAGGCCCTTACTATTTATTAAATTTTCCAACATCATTGATGGACACCGACTTTACAAACTTCAAACCGCTGTAAAAAGCTAAAACCATGTCCAAAGTTCCATCAATTTTAAGTGTCCCATGGAAACACTTCCGTTGTCGTTTTCTGTAATTGCAGCTGTAACAGATTTAAACACGTGATTCAGGACTTGGTTTTGGGTTCTTTATTTAGCTGCAGACACTCATATCCTGACTAAGCCGAAATTAGACTGTTGTGAGCAACGCTGGGTAGCAAAACTGGCAAGTTATGAATTTGACATTAAGTATGTCCCGGGTCGGCAGAACATTGTAGCTGATGCTCTGAGCCATGTGCCATTTGTCAGAGAGAGTGTTGGTAACAGACTGCTTGCTGAGCTTTACAAAGGTCTTCTTAACGAGGTCTCAAATGTATCTAGTGCTTCTGTTCAGAGAGCCTTTAAATCTTCCAGTGGTCACCATAAATCCCATTTGGATAGTAACGACATTCAGTCCACCAGCACTCCAGTTCAGTGGTCCCCAACCCCAGGGCTGTGGCCCGGTACCGGGCCGTGGGTCATTTGGTACCGGGCCGCACAGAAAGAATAAACAATTTACATTTTTTCTTTTTTATCTATCATCCGGTCATTTTTCAAAATAAAACAGTGTTTTATTTTGAAAAATTACCGGATCCTCTCCTTTATGACTCATGCTTTACGCATTTCAAGACGCTTGTATCGGTCACGTCACTTTTTCGCTGAACACAAACCAACACGGTATTTGTCGGACCCATTTGTCAACAAACAAAATAAAATGATAAGAAAATAAAATTCACAAATACACATTATAAAAATAAATACAGTACATTCTTAACTCTGTTACACAGCGCATTTCTATAATGAGTTATGGTGTGCGTAATGTGTTGTGTTGTGCATAATGTGTTGTTTTGTGCATAATGTGTTGTATGTAATGCAGTGATTCTCAAACTGTGGCGGTATTTGGGGCAAGCGACATGGAGGGGTCGGCAGTGGCTCCCTGTGCAGTGTTGTCCATGTCGCGCATATTTTGCGCAAACAGTGAAAACACACGTTCACGTTAAATTGTTAAATCATCATCGTATCAGGCCAGCATGAAATACTAGGAGCGGGCGAATGTGTGTGTGCGTGTGTGTGTGCCCCCAGACAGCGCACACACAAACACACAGGCCACGGGGCTTCGCCCCCACTCATTCGTTCAGAGAGACACAGAGTGAGATCAGTGCTCATTCCCGTGAAGCAGCCGGTCAGTGACAAACAAGACACAGTGTTCAAAAACCAAGTTGAAAATAAAGTACAATGAAGCCTGTCATGCTCTTGGGTTCACAGTGAACTGTACTGTAAAGTGCTTTGAGTGGACATCAAGACTAGAAAAGCGCTATATAAATACACAACCATCTGTGTGAAGTGCAGCCCAATGCCACCCTGGAAAACATCCCCTCCTTTTTTTGGGGACACAGGCTCACCGGCCAACTGCTGATTACACCAAGGTCAGGGTGTAACCAGGTGGTGGCTATGCCTGTTAATTTGGATTTGACTCTTGTTGGGTGTGAGGCCAGTGTACTGATAAAAATGACAGGCGATTCCCCTTCACACACAAACTGACCTCTGATTGCTTTTGATTTTACAGTCAAACAGCAGAAATTTGCATGTTTATGCAAATTTCTGTTTTGTCAAGCTCTGACATGCTTAGACAAATCAAAGAACTCAGGCAGCAACGGATGTCTTATGCAGAAGGTTTTAATGAAGTCTTGATGCATCAAGGAGACCAGAAGGTAAAACAATTCAATCAGGAGAGACATGATTCACGATTTAACCATGTTTTTTTGACAAGTGCACTCAGTAAAGCGAATATTTTAGTCTTTGGCATTTTAGACCCCTGTTTGATGTCATCAGATTTAGAAAAGGGGTGAAGCAGAGCGCAGAACAGGAATACCCCCCGGGGTCTAGACGCTGGCGTTGGTTCAATTAGTCATGTGACAACCTCTGCCCTTAACATTCAACAAGAGTAATGAAAAACTACAAAAGAACTATTAACAGGGGAAAAACGTAGAAATCTCAGCAAGCGCCACATGTGAGGGATCCCTCTTCCAGGACGGACAGAAGTGAAATAGATGCCACCTATAATAGGTATATTCTGTCAGGCAGTCAGTTGAATTTACTCTGCGATCAGCTGCCACCACACTAGGCGAAAAGCAGCATTTCAGTCATTGGAAATCTTTTGGAATTTACCTGATCCCCTGCAATTTGTGCCTATTTACAGAACGTCAGCACCGCATTCTTCCGCAACATTATCAGCAGGGGAATGGAAGAAACGCACCGTGGGGTGGGGGTCTGGAGAACAAAGGGGGAGAGCAGCGGGGGAGTCACGGAGCCGCGAAGCGAAGGTGTTAGCTAATTAGCATATGACTCAGGGCGAAGCCGCTGCTGATCGCGATTGGCTGGTAGAAGTGTTGCCATTGGTCACCCTGGGTCTTTGCAGCACACGGGGTAAACCCCTCCCAAACAATATTTATGATACAAATTAATATATAGTTGTTACTAATAATATATATATATATAATAATATATCGTAATTTATTAGTAAGCCTTTACTAAAAGCAATGCAGTTAATTAATACATTCATTCATGTGATGCTTGATGTTATATGTGAACATATTGTACAGGGAAGAAAAAACATGAACAAGGAATATGTTGAGTCAAAGCTTTATTTACCTACAGCACAAATATTGTACAAACACAACTAGCCTAGCCAGTGAAACGCTTATCAGGTGAAGCTTGAAATGTCTCTTTGCAGCCTCTGGGTCATACGTTCTTTGGTGGGACTCTGTCCAAATCTGCCCCAGTTTGTAGACGTCTGTGGTGTGTAGCTCTGAGATCCTGAGATCATTCTGTTTTTATTCTTTCTACCTCAGTACTTTTTATTTTATTTTATTCTATTGTATTGTATTTTATTGTATTCAAATGTACCGGCTGCTATGACGACTTAATTTCCCTTCGGGGATGAATAAAGTAATCTATCTATCTATCTATCCAGTGTAGCCTCTAGTCTTATTTGAAGTGTGGCACACAGGTCGTTGAGCTCCTGGCTTTGGAAGGATGGCTCCATGTCATCTGTCCCGCTTCAATCAGCTGTAAACACAATCAGTACAATTAGCACAGTTCAATGACAACATACACCTACACATGTATCTGAAAAATTATTAAATGAATCTAACCTTACCCTCTTTCTTCTCTGCCGACTCCCGAACTCCTCAATGCTGATGCAAGGTCCGTATGGATGAACTAGAAGCTCCTTCATACTGGCTCGTGGGTCTTAGGACGTCATAGTACAGGCAGCTGGAAAACAACATGAGTAACATGAGTTTATTATTAATAAACGGAAATAGCCTCGCTGCATCACCGTTGGAAGATCCACAACAAAATTCCTAAAAAAATCCTAAACAGATACTTACGTACAATGGCGTCGTTTTCCCGCACTGCAAATGCAGACTTTCAGCGAGTCTTGGTGTAATGTGCAGTGACTGCGTCATTGTGTTTGTACCCACATAGTTGAATGCACATATTGTAAGTCGCTTGGATAAAAGTGTTTTAATGGAATGCTGAGAAAGTTTAATAAGAAGTTCAAATTATGAGGGAATTTCCAGTATTTTGGGAGGACAGATATCTTTATGGAAAGCCACTAGAAGTTCGGAGCTTACAGGGCACATACACATCATATCCAGCTTCATTTCTTCCTGTTGAGCGGATTGCTGGTAGATGTGTGGTTAACATATCCACTGTGGCGCTCGTGGTATACAATGTATTTAATTATAGCACACTTACTTACTTAAGATCAATTTACAATTTCAAGTTTTATATTTACTTAAAGACTGGTGTACTAACTCCAGATAGTTTAGAAAAAGGTGTTATCTGCTCCGAGTGAAACTATCCTGATTTGCATTTGTAAAGCGCAGAGCCTTTTCATTTGCATGTGAAAGCCTCCCCTAGGCTTAGGAGAAGGGGGGTCACCTCCCAACATTCTCAGGCATGTAAAACGGCAAGAAACTGGGAACAGAAATTTCTCCAAGAATTTCCTACGACATGTACTGGCACAAATTCTTCTTTTCATGCAGTGCCATGATCGGATACCGCCATACTACCATCTCCATGTCCACGGTGTGTGTGTGTGTGTGTGTGTGTGTGTTTGATGGCATGGCAAGTCTGTGCATCGGTGCGGTTTCTCTTCTGCAGGTTCCTGGCACATCTTCAGCTGATTTTCACTCATCACCCAGCCCCCACTCTGGATTCTGGAGGCAGATACCATCTATACATTCAAGGTAAAACTTAAAACATTCATTTTTGATAAAGCCTATAGTTAGGGCTGGATCAGGTGAGTCCTGAACCATCCCTTAGTTTGCTGCTATAGTTCGAGACTGCTTGGGGAACCCCCCTCATCCACTATACACTTCTCCCCTTCTCTCTGTCTCTCTGCCCCCATATACATTTATTTATTTTAATACAAGTCACTAACTTTGTGTCTTAATCCTCCCATAGTCTCTCTCTCTTTGCAGGTATCTCTGACTCCAGCGCTGCAGGATAACATCCATTATTATTAATTAATTATTATATGAACTGTTGCTACCATCATTCATAATTAATAACATATTTACACTGTTATTGTTTAATTATAACTAGTCAGAGCTGATACCTGATGGTGCACTACTGTTCCTGGTCTCTCTCTCCTGTCTCCCCCTTCTCCTCCCAAATTTTCCCTGCTCACCCGAACCGGTCGAAGCAGATTGAGTCTAGTTCTGCTAGAGGTTTCTTCCAGGTAACAAGGGAGTTTTTCCTCTCCACAGTTGCCAAAGTGCTTGCTCATTGTGGGAACTATTTGGTTTATCTATAATAAAAAAATGTAAGGTCTTTGTAAAGTGCCTTGAGATATATTGTGTTTTGGTGTTATACAAAGGCGAATTGAATTGAAGCAGTATTTAAACCATTGAATAGTTCAACTACCCCAATAGAATCTGACGATATAGGCTCCAATTTCTTGTATCTTGTCAGCTTTAGTTTTTTTGCTTGGTAAATCATGTGTAATGCACCAAATGTCACTGGTAGATAGAGTCTTATGTTCCTGATTCTTTACACCTCAAGGTTCTCCAGTGGGGGCACGTGTCCCTGTTCGCCTGCCATAGAGGCTTATCCCGGACTCTTGACCTCCTAATGAGACACTTCTGGTGGCCCTACATGGCGATCGGTGTCAGAGAGTTTGTGCTTGCCAACTGCATCCCGAAGAAGGTCTTCTCACTGTACGTCAGCTGGGCTATTGTGTCCGATCGCAGTCCCTGGCCACCCTGGCATTCCTATAGACATTTTGTGGGATAGAGCCCCACAATTCACCTCTAAAGTTTGGGCGCTCAGAGCAATAGTGAGCCTGACATCAGGTTACCACACATAATCTAACATAATCTCGGAGCAAGCAAACTAGGACCTGGAGGCGGCCATCCAACCGTCTGTGCCCGAAAACCATCCACCTGGAACAGCCTCCTACTCGCCTGGATCGAGTATGCACATAACTCTCTATTAATTTTGCACAGACATCAGTGTTTTCTGCATAGATTTCAGACCGACTATGTTTGAAATAACGAGATTGTTGATGCAAAAGATTGGATCAGACTGGTCAATAGTGTCACAGGGTCACAGATTCTGGGATGATGATGGAAATGCACCATATGTGGCAGAAGTGAACCAACTGAACGATCAGAGGAGGGGTCTTACATTGGGTCAGAGACTGTCCCAACAAAAAAGAGAAAGAAAAGACTGATGCACTGGAGCTGAGGAGGGGAAGGGCACAACAATGATGAGCAACCTATACAACAAGATGGTTAAGACCCCAATGTTGCAAAGGACGTTGCCACTGGGCTCTCCCACACTCAGCCAGAGAAAAAGGAGTTCCTTTTCAGCATCTTTTATTATACTCGAACTGAACAAACTTCCTGCTGGCTTCCTTCTTTGCAGCTCGGCTCAGTGTGTCTCAGTCACTGCTCATGCTTCTCAGTCCTTGTCTTTTTACATGACTCGTTGAGGCAGCTCAGCTGCTGCCTTTTAAAAAAATGAGGATCAGTCAGCTATCACCTGTTCTGATTGATCCTCTGGTACCGGTGAAGGTGCTCTCCCAGCCACCTCATCTCCACAACCACACACGCACAAACAACGCCACACGAAACAATTTATATAAGACATGCAATCCACCCACAGGCCTGTATGTAAAATATGAAGCAGGCATCTTTAAACAACGGCAAACACTCACATTACTGGTAAACAAAGAAAACGAAATTCCTTGTAGATTCTAAACTACAAACGCAGTAATTCAACACAAAGTTTTACAGACCTTGCAAAAATTAGCAACACAACTGTAAACTCCATTGGAGCATCAGGTGATTTAATAAAAGATATATATATATATATACACTACTGTGCAAAAGTTTTAGGCAGGTGAGAAAAAATGCTGTAAACTAAGAATGCTTTAAAAAATGGAAGTGTTAACAGTTTATTTTCATCAATTAACAAAATGCAAAGTGAGCTAACAAAAAAAATAATTAAATCAAATCAATATTTGGTGAAACTACCCTTTGCCTTCAAACCAGCATCA
Source organism: Pseudopleuronectes americanus (assembly GCA_038501795.1). Classification (NCBI taxonomy): domain Eukaryota; kingdom Metazoa; phylum Chordata; class Actinopteri; order Pleuronectiformes; family Pleuronectidae; genus Pseudopleuronectes; species Pseudopleuronectes americanus. The sequence continues at coordinate 143,277 of CM076729.1, read as the reverse complement.
ATCCTTGTAGGTACACTTGCAAAAAAACACAGGGATTTTGTAGGATTACAAAGTGTATGATCAACCAATTATACCAAACAGGTGCTAATGATCATCAATTCCACATGTTGGTTGAAATATAGTCATTAACTGAAACAGAAACTGCTGTGTAAGAGGCTTAACACTGGGTGAGGAACCGTCAAACTCTGCTACCAATGTGAGGTTGGGAAGACAATTTGAGGTCACAGGTCATACACCATGGCAAGACTGAGCACAGCAACAAGACACAAAGTAGTTATACTGCATAAGCAAGGTCTCTCCCAGACAAAGATTTCATAGCAGACTGGGGTTTCCAGATGTGCTGTTCAAGCTCTTTTGAAGAAGCACAAAGAAACAGGCAACGTTGAGGATCATAGACGCAGTGGTCGGCCAAGGAAACTTAGTGCAGCAGATGAAAAATACATCAAGCTTGTTTCCCTTGGAAATCTGAAGATGTCCAGCAGTGCCATCAGCTCAGAACTGGCAGAGACCAGTGAGACCCATGCACATCCATCTACTGTCCGGAGAAGTCTGATCAGAAGTGGTCTTCATGGAAGAGTTGTAGCCAAAAAGCCATACCCCGACATGGAAACAAGGCCAAGCGACTTAACTATGCACGAAAACATAGGAACTGGGGTGCAGACAAATGGCAGCAGGTGCTCTGGACTGATGAGTCAAAACTTGAAATATTTGGCTGTAGAAGGCAGTTTGTTCGCCGAAGGGCTGGAGACGCCATTTCTGCAAATGGAGTTGGAGATTTGGTCAGGATTAATGGTATCTTCAATGCTGAGAAATACAGGCAGATACTTATCCATCATGCAATACCATCAGGGAGGCGTATTATTGGCACCAAATTTATTCTGCAGCAGGCCAACCACCCCAAACATACAGCCAATGTCATTAAGAACTATCTTCAGTGTAAAGAAGTACAAGTAGTCCTGGAAGTGATGGTATGGCCCCCACAGAGCCCTGATCTCAACATCATCGAGTCTGTCTGGGATTACATGAAGAGAAAGAAGGATTTGAGGAAGCCTACATCCACAGAACATCTGTGGTCAGTTCTCCAAGATGTTTGGAACAACCTACCAGCCGAGTTCCTTCAAAAACTGTGTGCAAGTCTACCTAGTCAAATTGATGCTGTTTTGAAGGCAAAGGGTGGTCACACCAAATATTGATTTGATTTAGATTTCTCTTCTTTTAATTCACAGCATTTTGTTAATTGATGAAAATAAACTGTTAACACTTCCATTTTTGAAAGCATTCTTAGTTTACAGCATTTTTTCACACCTGCCTAAAACTTATGCACAGTACTGTATATATATATATATATATATATATATATATATATATATATATATATATATATATATATATACATACATACATGTCGTAGTGACATCACAGGTTCAATTAAACATTATTTTGTATTTACACCATGCTGTCCGATATATTCACCCGCATGAACAGCCATTGATAATAAGAATAGCGCTGCCCTGAACCAATCATGTGGCTGAAATAGAGTTACAGGCACATCAGGTTAGGTTGACACACACATCATAGAGCATAGGAGTAGCAGCAGACAGCTAAACGCATCAAATGGACAATCAGGACACCAAACAAATGGTGCGTGAAAGTATTTTGGGTTAAACACAAAAGATAACAAAGTAACAAACAAATATAAGGCTGTTTGTTGTCTTTGTTAAGGCGACAAATCTACAAAAGCTACTTTCAGACATGACCTGCTGATAAAGTCAGGAGAATTGGGTCCGAAATGTATCCACAGATTGCCTTCCACACATGCATAATGCTGCGAGAGGTTGTATGCACAGACGTGTTCACAACAGCAACAAATCCTCCGCATTATTCAGGTGAGCAGTATTGCAGCCGGGTTCAGCCAGCAGAGGCAGTAAGTGAAGTAATCTAAAGTGCATTCACTGTCCACAATGCACTGAACAGATACCTTGTTTTCTGGTAATTTTCAGACCAACATGCCATGGGTGTTCAGGTGGTGCAAATGGGGCTGTAGGTGTGCATCCAGCTTTGAGCGGGTAATCCATCTCCATCACTTAAATGATTATCCCCATTAATCTGCGGTAAACTAATAAACACCATCCCCAACTCTTCCTCCTCCCTATCATCCCCCTCCTCTGTTCATTAAGTCTTTAGTACATTAATATGTCTTCATGTCCCCCCAACCTCGCCATCACCTGGTGCTTGGGGCCCACAGACACCCCCAGTAGATATTCTTTCTGTGAGTATGATGTGGAAAGAGGAGAATGAAGCTTCTGCTGTTTTTTTATTTTGTGTGTGTGTGCTAGATTGTTTCTGTGTGTGTGCAATTTAATTTTACTCTGTGGCACTCAAATGGCCCTGGCGGTCGCCACGGTAATTTGCCTGATCAGGTTAGAGAATCATTGCGGTAGGTGATCAATCATCCAGGTTGTCACAGTGACTAGGGGCTCAGTCGGCATGGAGCCGCTATAATTGGCACTAGAATGATGTGGCTATGTTTGCCTTGAACATCATACAAAAGTTTGGTAAATAAAAGGTTGTTAAAATTACACTCTCCTACACAGAAACACACACAGAGAAAGAGTTGGTACCTCTTTGTTCGTGTGTGTGTGTGCAAGGATAACCCTTAGGATGGTAGTTGTTGGTAGATGGTGTAGATCCCAAGGGAGGGAGCTTGACAGTTACAAGATGAGTGTGTGTGTGGGGGGGAAGAGAGATCGAGGGGACAATGAAGCAGCAACCATGGTCACACTTGATTTAGGGTGTTTTCACACATAGTCCCTTTCAGCCCTCTAAATAAGCTCAGAGCGATAAATCACCATTTTTTTCTATGGTAAATGATCAGTATTAATATAGTGCTTTTATAGTCTTGATAGCCATAATGTAAATACGAAAAAGTTGGGTCAACTGAAAATTTAAAGGCAACAAACTAAAACAGAAGAATTATAAATTATAAAATACTCACCTGCCAACTTTAATCTAAGACTAATTCAATTTACTAAACTAAATTTCAGTTAAATTGATGGAATAACTTAAACGTTAAGGTAACTACACGTTATTACAATTAGGATCAATACATTTCTATTAACTGTGTAATTAATTCCAGATGAAACGTTTACATGGGAAGCTGTATTTATTGTGTTAAACATTCAAAAATCACAAAGCTACTTAGGTCCAGAACTGACCGTCTCAAAATGATCAGCAAAGGTCAATTATATCCAAACATAAGAAAATGTGACTGATGACCGATTGGCAATTAGGGAGAAAACAAAGAAAAAGAGAAAATATGTTTGAGGTAGATAAGAGTTTGTGAGTATCCCAGAGATAGATAAATTAACATAATGACAGAGGGAGAGTTTAAGAGGTAAGAAAACCGCTGGTCTCGAACAGTAACGTTCTTAGGAGGAATGTGAACGTTCATATTCTATTCCTTGCACCCCTCCACGCTACAGTGTTTCCTCTGTGCTGTTTGTTGTGGTTAGCCTATGGTAGCTTACAGGCTTCTAGCTCAGCAACATGTCTGCTTGGTGTCGCGTTCTGTGTGGAGGGGTGGTGGGGAGCGGCATGGTGGGCCCGAGAATGGACTGGTACCGGCTGGGTGGGGCTGAGAGACGTGTGCAATCTAGAATAACATCTTACAGGGGAGGATGTATGAAACGAGACGTTTCGATAACATATTTCTTAGAATGGACTGAGTGAAAAAGTCAGCTGAGTGACTGTTTTCATACTTTGATGGTCCCTACTGACCTCCTTCAAGTAATAACAGATAATAAAAGCCCAGACAAATACTTTACACAATATGTACTTTTAGAAGTAGGTCTATTTCTGTCGGAAGGCTGTCCTCCTACCACGATAGAGTCTAAGGAGCCTTGGAGTATATTGATAAATAGCTGCTCTGAAGCTGTCTATGAGGTTCTTGTGGCAGATTTTTTTTTAAACCAAATATTTATTCTATTAATGGAGGTTAACAACGCAAGATAATATTTGGCAAAGTCTAACATCAACGTCAAGTAAGCCTGAATTCTTGGAGGGCAGTTCTCTAGTGGGGTGATATGGTACTATGTGCTCATTAAGGTATGATGGTGCCATATTATTAAGGGCTTGGTGGGTGAGGAGAAGAATTTTAAATTCTATTCTAAATTTAACAGAAAGCCAGTGTAGTGAAGCTAATACAGGAGACATGTTTTACTGGTTCTTATCAGGACACGTGCAAATTTCGGACAATCTGCAGTCTTTAAAAGCTTACAGGTGGAGCCTGACAATAAGGAATTATAAAATTATATTAAATAGTCATTCTGATAGTAACAAAGTCGTGCACTAATTTGTTTGCATCTTTTTGAGATGGAAAGTGCCTGATTTAAAAAATGTCACTTATTTGAAAATAGGCAGTACTAGATAATTCCTGATGGTTTCACTGGAAGCAAGGGCAATGCCATCTAGAATAGCTATATTATTAAATGATTCATCTCTGAGGTATTAGGGCCAGGTATTACAACCTCAGCTAAAGTTTATGGTCATCCATGTTTTTTATTTATTTTAAACATGCAAGTTGAATTAATTGATTCAATCAATCAATCAAATTTTATTTGTATAGCCCATATTCACAAATCACAATTCGTCTCATAGGGGTTTAACATGGTGTGACATCCTCTGTCCTTAACCCTCAGCAAGAGTAAGGAAAAACTACAAAAAAAAACTTTTACTGGGTAAAAATACGAAGAAACCTCAGAGAGAGCCACATGTGAGGGATCCCTTTCCCAGGGAGAGGGATCCATGGTGCGGCAACAGAGGCCCTGGATCTGCGGGCGATAAAGCAAAGGGATTCTGGGGAAGGGTGATAGGGATGGAGAAGAGGAAGGAGAAGCTGGAAAGAGAAGCTCTGTGTGTCATGTGTCATAAATTCCCATTGCGTCTTGGCGTCATCAAGGTTTTTTGCCTTGTAATCAATGATACAATGATACAGGCCGAACTTGAGGCTACAATGAGGCTCAAGGTAAATCTGACTGGCTACTGGTTTGTATGGTAATACGATGAAAACCATGTGGCCCACTCAGTAGATCAGACATCAATACCTCTATGCCTTTTTAAACGAAACGATTCCTATTTTAGAAAACAGAACAAGTTACGTTCTGCCGCACTAATTAGCTCTAACTATAAGCTTTATCAAAAAGGAAGGTTTTGAGTCTACCCTTAAACTAACAGACGGTGTCTGCCTCCCGAACTGAAAATGGGAGATTATTCCACAGGAGGGGGGCTTGATGGCTGAAAGCTCTGGCTCCTACTCTACTTTTAGAGACTTTAGGGACGACAAGTAGGCCTGAATTCTGGGAGCGGAGTGCTCTAGTGGTTTGATATGGTACTAACAGCTCTTTAAGGTAAAAAGACGCCATATTATGAAGGGCCTTGAAGGGGAGGAGGAGAATTTTAAATTCTATTCTAGATTTACCGGAAGCCAGTGTAGCGATGCTAATACTGGAGAAATGTGCTCTCTTTTCTTGGTTCTCATCAGGACACGTGCTGCGGCATTTTGGATAGGCTGTAGAGTCTTCAACGACTTACTGCTGGAGCCTGATAATAATGAATTACAATAGTCCAGTCTCGATGTAACAAAGGCGTGGACTAGTTTTTCTGCATCTATTTGCGAAAGAACGTGTCTGACTCCCACGTTCCTGACTGTTTCATTGGAAGCAAGGGCAATGTCGTCTAGCGCAGCTATATCATCAGATAATGTATCTCTAAGGTGTTTGGGGCCAAGTAATAAGTTATACCTGAGTTTAGAGAAAATTGCGGGTCATCCAGGTTTTTATGACCTTGAGACAAGTTGAGTTAATTGATTACTTTGTCAAGTTTAAATGGGTGTGCATGATTAACTTTGACTAATCAATAATTTGCACAAATTGGAATCGATCTGATAGGAAAGTTTATGGCAGCTGCCTTTGTGCCAATTAACTGTCCTAGTCTCTTTAGTAAGATATAATGATTGATATTGTCGAATATTGAAAAGATCTAACAGTAGGGGAGAGCGGGGTAATGTGAGACATTTTTTATATATGCTATCCTCTAGGCAAGCTGAAATGATATATCAGTCAAATTTAACATTTCCCATTAATTCAGGATGTTTCCTAGCAATGAAAATGATCAGAATGTCTTCAGGACAAAGGGCAGTAAAAATATGATTGTTTTTTAAAAAGTGGTCTTGTGTCTCACTTTACCCCAGCTTAGAGAAATCAAGGGGGTAGAGTGATCCACTTACATTTTCCACTTTAAAACTACCATACCAACACATGTTGTAATAGGTCAGTTAAGCACATTTATGATTATTATGATTCATGTGATCTCTTGCACACCCAAGCTTACCTGCACATTGTTTCTCTGTCCAATTGGCAGGAACAAGGATATTGTTTTTCTCTGCATTTTCAAATGCCAGTTCATATGCCAGTTTACAGCACTTAACTGTTCACAGCACTTAACTGGAGCAAGGCCATTTTTGTGAAAAAACATTCTAACCACAGCACCAGCACCAACTTCTCCTTCATATCAAGGGTGGAATGGGAGGGACTTGAATACATAATGATCACATGATCACAAATGTGTTCCGTTGCCTAGATACAGGGGGTGTCTCACATTACCCGATGTCTCGCATTACCCCGCTCTCCCCTACCCTTGAATGCACTGATTGTACATCGCTTTGGATAAAAGCGTCAGCTAAATGAATTGTAATGTAATGGACTATGGCCCACTGTATTGAACTTCTCAGTTTTGACACTAAGTGGCGCCCAACTCACCTCTGACCTGCCAGCTGTCCCTCAGCGCCGCCACGCCTCCCGCCCTAAGCAACGTGAATGAGGCGCACTGTCAACAGTCCGCTCCAGGGCAGGGGGGCGTGGCCGCGTGAGTGGCCCAGACCTTGGAATTTTTTTCTGTATGTGGCCCTCGCGACAAAAAGTTTGGACACCCCTGGTTTAAGGCAAGAGGTAGTGATGGATAAAGTTTTCTTTAAAAACAAGTAAAGTCTCTCATTCTCACTTTCCACCTTAAAACTATGAAATGAACTGAACTTTGAACTAGTTCATGAGAGGTGTGAACTTGATATTGCAGACGACCAACAAGCGGAAGCATCGAACTTTCAGCCAGTTGAGATTAAAGCAGATGAAGAAAATCCATGGCCACATCACAGCAAGCAGTTTGCCTTCAAACGCAAAAGAAGCAACAGCTATGTAATGCTTAAACTCAACAAGAAGTTGGTAGAATAGTGCTCTAAAGGTGGACCAAAGTTAAACCAAAAGTTTAAATATACAGTGGGACAGCGGCATTTTAACTTTTCATTTCAGCTGTCATGTGGTTCATGTCTTGACATGTCCTCCCAAAAGTTCTTAAATGTTGTGTTAACATGTTAAATGTTTAATGTTTGACATGTTTAATGTCATTACACTTATATTTGTAAAGATTCTCCTTTAATTAAAAATAACTGGTTTTGGATTGGATTTATGACCCCTTGTCCTTTTTTGCATTGTATAAGAGTGGCTCCCATCAATGTTGGAAGTAACTAAGTAAGTTTTACTGAAAGTACATTTTAAATGAACTACTTTTTACTTTTACTTTTACTTGAGTAGATTTTTAGATGGGTATTTTTACTTGTACTTAAGTAAAAGTACTTTTACTTGAGTACAATATTTCAATACTTTTTACACCTCTGGTAAACAGGAATTAGTTGAACCAGGTTGGGATCAGATCTCCCAAGGGGGGGAAGGGGTGTTGAGTTTTACGCCTCCTTGGTGTTAGCATAGAAAAGGTCCAGTGTTTTATTGTCTCTGGTGTGACATGTTACGTACTGGGTGAAGGTGGGCAGAGTGGAGGATGGGGAGGCATGATTTAAGTCCCCGGAGATGAGGAGGAGAGCCTGTGGTCTCTGTTGCGTGTTCGTTTATCCTAAATATGAGCGGAGCCGGTCTGGTCTAATTCAAGTATTTATTTAGTATAACAATGGGCACCCAAGGCCCTCTAACGGCCCCGGGCAGTCACGCGTCACGAGTCGCATCAAACAGACGTCGTCTGTAATATTTTATAAAAGTAGGTAGAACAGGATTGGTCAATAATGAGGGGAAGTCAAATTAAGTTGGACGATGGTGGAGGAACAGCCAATGGTGTGAGACCTACAGAGAATGAAAGGGGAGACACAGGAAAACAACCACACACGTAACATAAGGTAAGAGACTAAATCTGAGAATATAAAGAATCAGACACAAAATTCTGTTGGTCTTTCATCTCAGGGGAACTAGCATACTAGCAGTTTCCTCTACTCCAGTCAGAACACATTGAAACACACAGTAACTTTTGTGGATCAAAGAGAACACATATGATGATAAAGTATGTAAAATGTTAACAGAACAAGAGTTTACTCACCGAACAAACCGGAGACATTGACTCCTCCGTGTCTGTTTTTACCTATGCAGTCTTTTGTTGTTTCTGAAGGAAAGGCCTTAAACCCAGTGAATTCAAAACTAATAACAAAAGCTAAAGCAACAGGGTCCATGAACATTGCTCCGGCCCTAATAACAAACTAACCATACAAGTGTCAGTGTAAAAACCTTCTCCAGAGACAGATACCGACAGAATAACAGTAAATGTGTGAGTAGTGAGTAAACACGGTGTAAATAAAGCTCCAGTTTTCCTCCGGTGATTCACTCTCTCTCGTTTGAACCGCCGCAGCTGCTGACTGTCAATCATCAGGGAGTCTCTGTGTCAATCTAACAGACACATTTTTGAATGGCAGTCTATGGATCCAGAGTTTTCTTGCAGCCAATTGAGCCAGTCCCTGCAGGATCCTTGGTGGTATTACACTTTTAAGCACTTCCGCATAGGCTTCTTCTTTTGGAACCGGAAGCTACGTCCAAACCTTTTATATAAAGTCTATGGAACAGACGGGCATGTTCAACAAAACTCATTGAGACTATTAGTGAAATAAATCGGAAAGGCTACATCTATATGAATGCTGAAATCACCTTCTATAACTGCATTTGTGTTAAGCACTCACTCAGAATGTCTGAGAATTCAGGTAAAAAAAGAATATTCCATGGGAAATTGGTTAGAATATCAAAAATGCTCTTGCATTATCTTGCAATGTTTAAGAAAGTAACTAATAATGCTGAAGCCGCCCCTTCATCCAGATCTGTATTAAGATTCAATGGGTTCTTTCTTGGCCCATGTCCCATACTTAGACTCAGTAGTTTTTGCGTAATCCTGCTGACTAACCAACTAATCAACAAATAAACAGACAGGGCTTGATTGTGGTAAAAGATGAACGTCCTCAGTCATCTAGATCACTGGTCTTCCTTTTTACCCTCTTACTTAGACTGAGCTTGTGCATGTTATTGCTGCATTTTGGGCCTTAGGAAACAGAGTTAGGAGCAAGATAAAACTTTGTCTTGTTATATAATTACAGACCAGCTTCAATTTGCCTAAGAGAGTGGGTGAACTCTGTGCTTTCAAGCTCATAAATATCTCTGAGTGTGACAGGCTTGAGAGGCATGCCGTTAAACACTTCCGACCAGCTCCAGGAAGCTGAAGAAACATACCAAGCAAGGAGTTATGGTGTGTCTTTTATCCCTTGACCTCAAATTTGGTAAGTTTATTCCAAAATCAAGGCCACTGTATTCCCTTGGGTCTCCGTGACTGCCATTCACACAATTAGTTTTAGCCTGTAGCATGTCCTGAGATTGAATTCTTAGTACATTCTCCATACCATACAACTGCCCCATCTCAGCTCTATGCACTTGAATATGTCATGTCACTGTTCCCACTGCCTCATGCCTCATCGAACTTCTTAATGAGTAGACATCCCAAAAGGAAAAGACAACAATAAACAAATTGTACACTTCAGGCCCAGCTGCCTGATGGTGTATCTGGAAGGGTACTGAAAGAATGTGCACACCAGCTGGCTGGGGTCTTCACAAAGATCTTCAGCCTGTCCCTGTCTCATTCAACCATCCCACCCTGCCTGAGGACTGCCACAATCATCCTGCTGCCAAAAAAGACCTCCATCAGCCGCCTCAATAACTAATGTACAGTGTCGCTTTCACCAATTTTTATGAAGTACTCTGAGAAACTAGTCCGATGCTACATCATTTCCTGCCTCCCACCCAGACAAGTTTGCCTAGAGAACAAACAGAAAATATCATCGTTACAGCTCCACACACAGCATTAACCCATCTGGATCATCAGGGGAGCTACACAAGACTGCTCTTCATAGACTTTAGCTCTGCATTCAATACTGTTATTCCAAACAGAATGATCACAAAACTACTGGATTTAGGACTGTCACACTATCTGCTGCTTATTCGGAGACTTCATGTCTGATTGCTATTAGAGAGTAATAATGAAGTATTCAATGCATTTACAGGTTGAACATAAAATAGTCACTAAGTTAAGACAATTGACATTCTTAATTCCTGAGTATTAGGACTCCTGTAATTACCTTATATTTCATTCAACATTTATGTCACAGAAGGGCGGCGTTGGTTCAGGGAAAGGGCGAGTCTTCCTCTAACCAGAAGGTTGGCGGTTTGATCCCAGTCTTCCCTATTCTGCAAGAAAATGAACCCCAAATTGCCCCTGTCCACTGTTCCATTTTCATAGAAAGAGCTACCCAAAAGTATGCATTGTGAATCAGTGAATGATAAAAAAAAACTGTCCTGTAGACATCAACAGGATTCATGGTTTCAGATGTTTTTTTTACCTTGTTTTTCACCTTGCAAACAACAGTGTATCCATCTGCCCATTTCTTTTGGAGTTCACAGAGAGAGCACTTGGAGGGTAGTATTGTGACTAGCACCAGTATGTTTACTGGTTAGTTGATCTGCATTGGCCTCTGATCTGCACCGTCCTGACTGCTGTTTGTTTTCGGTATGAACACTCTCTTTAGCCAATTAATGCTAACCTCTGAACTCTGGAAAAAAGACCCTCCCAGCCAGTCTCATGAGACACGCATACTGGTAGACTCTCACACAGACATGTTGATCTTTCTATAGGTAAACTCTCACCTTCTAATCTGTTTTTCTTCTTGTGTGTGACTGTCTTTTAAACACGAACCATTTCACTTCGCAGAGGCTTAAATTCATTCGAAGTGAAATGGTTTGTATTTAAAAGACAGTCTCAAATAAACTACTATGTAAGTTTAGGCAAGGCATTTGGCTAAAGAGCATACAGTAAAAACTTCTATCTGTACCAGATTTTTTTCACATTGTGGTAGGCCTATTGATACTTTTTACTAAATAAATAGTCTGAATACTTTCACGAAATACTCTACAACTGCTAGTTTGTTCAAAATAAGAATGTACCTTGAGTATTCTGTAGGTCACAATTAGCACAGCTGCTAGATGGGACTGTCACATGAATACCAACATCAGTTTAAGGCTGTTCGATAGTACTGAACAATAAATGGTAACTGTGGGTCATAATTGCTGTACAAAAATATGCATGCTTGTTTTTCTTAACATGGACAGTCAAAGACATTCACTGATGACATGATGGCATTGATGTTGCTTCTTTCACTTTTCAAAGAATAAACACTAAACCTGACACACAATAATACCCAATGGATAAGAGCTGGAAACCAAAATATTCGCAACTCATTCCATGCAGTCGGACACAGATGGCAGGAAGAACACACTTGAACCGGATCGCCTTGGACAGAACGAAGGCACCCTCCATGCACTAAGAGAATAGTAGTGGTTGTTGGGGTCTCAGGGATCTGACAGGGGCCATCATTCACCAGACACAGCCCATCTGTTGGCTCTTTGTGTGTGTGTACGTGTGTGCACGCACACATGTTTTCTTCATGAAATAAACTCCAGTGGCGCCAGTGTCTCTTGCTAATTCTCTCTGAACCATAAAGTGAAATGGTAAGTTATTTCATGCAGGTCTATCAGAAACATGTTGGTTAAAACCAGTACATAACATAGTGGGTTTTATGTTTTACATTTGTACCTCAGCCCACCTACAAGATTGAAGGCTTTACTAACTTCAACTAAAAAGCACTACACTGTAATTATAATAACAATAAATAATATAGGAGATCATAAGAAGACGTTAGCGATCAAACAAAGGAAAACATATTTATGTTGTCTGATGTATGGTGGGGGTTTGTTTCAAAGGGGCTTTACTAAATCTGTTTTCAGTGCATCTGGAAAGATAGCTGACTCTAGTGAGCAGTTTTGAATGTCTTAAAAATAGAGAGGAACACATTCTAAAACTGTATTAAAAAATCTAGTCAGGATTGCATCCACTGAGCATGTGCAAGACTTCCGTTGTGCAATAATTTTACAAAGCTCACCTTCACAGATTTTTCAAGAGAAAATTAGATGTGTCTGGGCAGAGGTTGGGGTTGGGTTAGGATTCTTGTTGTCCTGGGTCTGTACCCTTGGGGTTTTATGCACTTATTGTTAGTCGCTTTGGATAAAAGCGTCAGCTAAATGAAATGTAATGTGTAATAATTGTTTCTGCTTTGATTTATTACTTTAGAGAAATATGTCTGTCTCTCACAGCACACAGCTTCGTTATAGGTGAGGATCGATCTCGTAAGAATCTCTCTGTGGGTTGTTAATTAGCTTTTTTTCCACATTCTCTCAGCTCTACGGCATTCCCTCTCTAGCAGATGTATTCTGTTATTCTTCCACGGCATTCCTCAGGTGCCACACTGTCAAGAGCTGATTTAAATTTAGAGTCCAAATTATTTACTTTTTCATGCATATATTTAAAATCCCTAGGCAGAGCTTGATTTTGCATGTTAGTACAGAACTCGGCAGCTGAGGATGAAAATAGATAGCTTTTCTTAATGAGATTTTCTGTACCATTTTTTCTTGTTCTATCTATGATCACATCAAATACAAACTATATTGATCTGACGGGTAAGTATTCATATATATAAACCTTCTGAGATCACTAAATCAAGAATCTATTTATACTCCTCTATGCAATAGAGCTATGTTGTTTTTCACAAACTCTTAAAACTAATTTGTTGGAAATTAGAAGTAAAAACATTATAGCTATATAGGGCCATTATGACTTTGTAACATTTAAGTTTGAGTACCAAATTAGTTACAGGTGGGTGTCAGTGTGGCATTTTCTAATAATATAGCCCAAGGTAAGCATATATGAAGTGAAAAATATTGATCCCAATACAGAACCTTGTGGTACTTCATGACTATCTGACCCTGTAACCCCCATAACATATAACAAAATCGTGGGATTGATGGGATCAAATGTAGCCCTTAGGCAAATAATCAGATAATCGGTTGGCTATGAAGACCATCATCATTTACCCCTGAACCCCAAAATTGAACAGTTTACATACAACAACAAGCGGAGAAGTCAGAATTGCGGGCTGACTGGCGTGGAGAAATGCATGTCCAGTGTGAACAACCAGGCAGCTACGGGTTTGAGAATGGGTCTGCGTGGCGCCGCGGTTCCGCGTCCGGTGTAAACCTGGCGTAAACCTGCCGTAAACTTGCCGTAAACCCGGCGTAAAGAGGACATTTCACACTGGCTCTGTGATGGATTCGATCACAGCTGAGTTGTGTCTAGACTTCAGAATTTGATGGAACATGTTGCCATCATTTATTTCCAGAGACCAACTACAGATTGAGTGGTGATCATAATATTGTTTCACTGAAACAACAGATTTCTTACAATATGAACATTTCTAATGACTTAAAGTTTCTATCAAAACTTATCCAACATAATTAGTTTAATGTTTGGGGGCACAGCAAATATATGGCATATATCTATATATATATATGTCATTCGTGGATATACAGTGCTGTGAAAAAGTATTTGCCCCCTTCCGAGTTTCTTAGTTTTTTGCATATTTGTCACACTTAAATGTTTCAGATCATCAAACTAATTTTAATATTAGACAAAGGTAACCCGAGTAAATACAAAATGCAGTTTTTAAATGATGATTTCATTTATTAAGGGAAAAATGCTATCCAAACCTATGTGAAAAAGTATTTGCCCCCTCTTGATAAATCCTGAATGAACTGTGATAAACCACATTTTTTGGAAAGCTGAGTTCAATGTCACTAGCCACACCCTTGCCTGATTACTGCCAGAACTGTTTAATCTAGAAATCAGTTAAATAGAAGCTGTCTGACAAAGTTAAGTAGACTAAAATATCTCAAAAAACAACACATCATGCCGCGATCTAAAGAAATTCAAAAACAGATGAGAAACAAAGTTATTGACATGTAGCAGTCTGGAAAGGGTTACAAAGCCATTTCTAAGGCTTTGGGACTTCAGCGAACCACGGTGAGAGCCATTAAATGAAAATGGAGAAGACTTGGAACAGTGGTGAACCTTCCCAGGAGTTGGGAAAATGACTCCAAAATTACTCCAATAGCACATCAACGACTCATCCAGGAGGTCATAAAAGACCCCAGAATAACATCTAAGGAACTGCAGGCCTCACTTGCTTCAGTTAAGGTCAGTGTTCATGATTCAACATTAAGAAAGAGACTGGGCAAAAATGGCAATCATGGGAGAGTTCCAAGGCGAAAGCCACTGCTGACCAAAAGAACACAAAGGCTTGTCTCACATTTGCCAAAAAACATCTTGTTGATCTCCAAAATTTTTGGGCAAATATTCTGTGGACTGATAAAAAAATTGAACTTTTTGGAAGGTGTGGGTCCTGTTACGTCTGGCGTAAAACTAATACAGAATTCCATAAAAACAACATCATACCAACACTCAAACATGGCGGTGTTAGTGTGATGTTCTGGGGCTGCTTTGCAGCTTCAGGACCCGGATGACTTGCCATAATTGATGGAACCATGAATTCTGCTCTCTAAAAGAAAATCCTGAAGGAGAATGTACGGACATCAGTTTGAGACATCAAGCTCAAGCGCACTTGGGTTATGCAGCAGGACAATAATCCGAAATACACAAGCAAGTCAACATCTGAATGGCTCAAAATAAACGAATTGAAGGTTTTGGAGTGGCCTAGTCAAAGTCCAGACTTAAATCGGATTGAGATGCTGTCATTTATGCTCGAAAACCATCCAATGTTGCTGAATTAGAAGAATTCTGCAAAGAAGAGTGGGCCAAAATTCCTCCACAATGATGTGATAGACTCATTGGCAGTTATCGCAAACATCGGATTGCAGTTGTTGCCACCAAGGGTAGCACAACCAGTTATTAAGCTTAGGGGGCAATTACTTTTTCACAGAGGGCCAAGTAGGTTTGGATAGACTTTTTCACTTAATAAATGAAATCATCATTTAAAAACTGCATTTTGTATTTACTCGGGCTACCTTTATCTAATATACAAATTTGTGTGATGATCTGAATCATTGAAGTGTGACAAAAATGCCAAAAAATAAAAAATCAGGAAGGGGGCAAATACTTTTTCACAGCACTGTATATATATATATATATATATATATATATACTAGGTCTGTCAAAATGAATGCGTTAACGCGGGATGATTAATTTGGTGAATTAATGCATACATTTGTTTTACGTATTAATGCCCCAACTCACTCGCTCAGAGCGACACACACATAAGAGGAGATAAGAGGAGCGTTCACGTTAAGCAGCCGGTCAGTCCCTTTGTTGAAGAACAGTGGAAACAGTGACATCTCAGAGTTTCTCGGGTCACAGCTGCTCATTTATCAGAGCAGAAGCTGCAGTTGGTTTGTAACAAGATGGAGTTCCATGTCCTCCTCCACTCTGACCAGCTCTCTCAACCTTCACTAGATATCAGGACATGATCAGAACATGAAGTAACTTAGTGTTTGTTCGATTCGCTCCAGAATTTATGAGGCTGCATTTAAACATCATGAGAAATCCCTTGTCAACATGTTGTGCTCAGTACAACACGAGACGTGACGCTCACAGTCAGGTCTCACTGTTAAAAAGAGCGGAGCGATACACAGACACGATCCGACACCATCGATTCATAACCAACACATGATAGTATGTTTGTCATCCCAATAAAAAATGAAATATGAATATGAGGGTTCATTTTCCTCTGCATGATCTGAACTTGGAACTCGTTCTTGTGTGAACTAGCACAACACTGCTTCTACAGATGGGTCTGATTCAGATTTCACATTCACATTTAAGTGTGTAAAGGTTTGGTTGTTTGTTTGATTTGAAAAAGAAAAGAAAAAAAAATTCAACCAGCCTATATTTACTTAAAAAAAAAGTGCAAAGGCTAAGATGCCTCCACTGTTTAGGATAGAGGTTTTCTTTTAGTTTGATAATCAAGCCGAGCCTGTCCCAGCAGCCTGAAGAAATCTGTGAAAATCTTGCCTTTTATACAGGCTCACATGGAATGTTAGTATTACCGGATTGTTTTTTTTTCTGTGAAGTGACCTCTCCTCTGAAATGTGATTGGTTCTCATGGGTGCCTATGGGAAGTTACTCTGTTGGTTTGTGTTCAGCCAGAGGTCTCTGTGATTTACTGGCCACCCTCTGCCTGGAGGGAAAGGCCTGAGGGGATTTCTAACCTCATATATCCTGGTGCGCTGCTATTGAAATGCTAATCATGTGGTCTACACTGCGTGGGCGCCACAGGCAAAGCGAGGGACGGGCCACCAATGTACACCTACATTGCATACGTTCAGGACCTGCTCCTCAGCTGCATGCCTCAGGCTCTCAAAACTGCCTCTTCAGCACATAGCAGCCTGTAGAGAGGTGCTAGGCCCTACAGCCTATAACAGTTATACTTTATGCACCCAGATCTTTGTACATTTCGTGAGGGCCTTCACATGCATGTGCATATAATAAACCACATCTAAATTTTTTTTGTATATTTTTGTATACGATTTACAGAGTGCTGAGCTTTGAAGGTGTGTGTGTGTATGTCTGTCCAGGGGGAGTGAATGTGTGTTTGAGGGGTGTTTGTACGTGCATATATGTTTGTGTGTCTGTGTGTGTGTCAGTTTGTGTGTGCATTTGTCTCTGTTTGTGTGTGCAAGTATGACAGTATGCAGAAGTAAACAAATCAGAGAAATAAAATTCTCTCTGATAAAAATAAAATAAAATAATAATACAAAATAAAACTCTCTCCATCTCCGTCGCTCTCACACATCTGCAAACATCATCACCAATCACACCACTGAAGCCCAAAAATATAATAAACATTAATTTCTCCCTAGTATTTGTCATAGGGATAAAGGTGAAGGAATGACGACAGAGTGGTGACATAAGGCTTAAGATGACCATGTAAGATAACAGAATGACAAAGATAAGCACAGAGACTTATATACACAGGGTAGGCAGGGGTAATTGGACAGAGCATGATGGCTCCGGAGGTTGACCCGCAGGCCAGGCAGAGAAGGAGCACAGGGGCTTGGGAGGACGGCCAGGAGGCGAGGCAGAGACGGAGAAGGAGGCTGAAGCTCAGACGCAGGGGACTCTGGAGATGGCAGCCACTGCAGTTCAGACACAAGGGAGATTGGGGGAGGCAGCTGCTGCAGCTCAGACACAGGGGAACAGGAAGGGGGGTTTGCTGGACCTTCGGCGTTGGGCAGAAACAGGGAGGGGCGTCGGCCAAACCCCAGAGCATGGGGCAGGAAAAGGAAGGAGTATCAGCAGGACCCCCAAGCACGTGGCAGGAGCAGGAAGGGGCGTTGGCCTGACCCCCGACCCTGCAACTGGATTGGTGCCTGCCGTGACCCCTTACGCCTAAACTGGAGTGAAGTCTGCCGGGACCCCCAACACCAAGACTGTTAACGGGTTAACAAAGGGAATTAAATCTGGGATGGCAGGGGGATAGTTATTTTGCAGATGCTTGAGTGTAGAAGTAGCTGGATAAGTGATGAAGGTGTTAAGTCTGTTCTGGACTACCACTAGGTGTAAAATTGCTCAGCAAAGGTCTTTCTTTGAGCCATGTCTGTTGGATTGAAATCTTCTTGAGGAGCACCACTTGCAGCTTGCTGTCCACCACTCCCTCAAATTCATAGAACTTTTGATCATAATGGCGAATCCCCGCTGGGTTACCATAAAGCTACCATAAAGTGTCCTTTAATAAGAGGCAAGGTTATTACAAACAAAAAACAATCTCCAAAAATACATGAACAAAAAACCTGATCAAAATCAAAAACAAAAAACCAGAGACAAGAAAATCATACAAGCGAGGGATGACGTAAGACATAAGCAGCTATGGAAGGTGACGGAGTGAAAAAGGTAAGAGACTTACACTGCTCAAAAAAATTAAAGGAACACTTTTTTAATCAGGGTATGGCATGAATTCAATTGCACTTTTTTGATAATTATCTGGTCAGTTAAGTAGCAGAGGGGGTTGTTAAACAGTTTCAGCTGCATTGGTGTTGATGGAATTAACAACAGGTGCACTAGATGGGCAACAATGAGACGACCCACAAAATAGGAGTGGTTTTGCATGTGGAGGCCATTTAAAGTTTCTCCCTCTTGATCACTTTGACTGGTTTTCCATTAGTGTTGGCTTTAGCTAGAGTCATTATCTCTACTGGGAGCATGAGGCGATTTCTTAACCCTACAGAAGTTGCACAGCTTGTCCAACTCCTCCAGGATGGCACATCCATGCGTGCCGTTGCAAGGAGATTTGATGTGTCTCCCAGCATAATCTCCAGAACATGGAGGAGATTCCAGGAGACAGGCAGTTACTCTAGGAGAGCTGGACAGGGCCGTAGAAGGTCCTCAACCCATCAGCAGGACCGATATATGCTGCTTTGTGCAAGGAGGAACAGGTTGAGCACTGCCCGAGCCCTACAGAATGACCTCCAGCAGGCCACTGGTGTGAATGTCTCTGCCCAAACAGTCAGAAACAGACTTCATGAGGGTGGCCTCCGGGCGCGACGTCCTGTAGTGTGCCCTGTGCTCACTGCCCAGCACCGTGGAGCTCGATTGGCATTTGCTATAGAACACCAGAATTGGCATTTCCGCCACTGGCGCCCTGTGCTTTTCACAGATGAGAGCAGGTTCACCCTGAGCACCTGTGATAGACGTGAAAGGGTCTGGAGAAGCCCTTTCACGTCTATGCTGCCTGCAACATCGTTCAGCATGACCGGTTTGGTGGTGGGTCAGTGATGGTCTGGGGAGGCATATCCATGGAGGGACGCACAGACCTCTATAGGCTAGAGAACGGCAGTCTTACTGCCATTAGGTATTAGGGATGCACCGATCCGCTTTTTTCACCTCCGATACCGACATCTGAGGCTTAGTATCGGCCGATCCCGATCCGATACCGATATAGAAAAACAGCGCGAAATTATGGTAACAAACTGTAAGTTTCATTGGGGGGAAAAGACTGGGATCATGAGACTTGACTTAAACATTTCTTTCCCATTTTTTTTAAAAACAAATAAACATATAAATGTACTGAATTACTTATTTATTTAATAATTGTGCACCAGTAAAACAATCTTAATCATAAAAATATAGTATGACTGGTTCAGTCAGTGCAATTAGGGATTCAAAATACAGTGTCAAACAAAATAAATAATAAAGGAGCTGAAATTGAGAAAACAATAGCTTCACTAGCTTGGTTGGTAGACTTTCAAGATAAATAGCAATCAGCCCTTTATATAGTTTAGTGCAAATGGGAATTAAACATCCATTACAAAAGCATCTGAACAAAACAATAGCTTCTTGGCTAGCATAGCTGGAGGTGCATTCAAATACGAGACGATAACGTAAGTGCAGGCCGTTTAGACTCGATAGTAATATCGTTAACAGCGTTGTTCGATCAGTTACTCCCGCAGAGCTGATTCGCCCATTCCTGCACGTGGCAGGGGTGTGGTTTTATGAATGAAGCTGGTGCTAAATGCTAGCGCAGCGGTTCAGGCTGCCTGTCAGTGTCAGCTAGCGCCCCGGCCACTTGCCCAGCTAGCGGAGCTGAGGCATGACCTTCCGAGCAGCGGCTTAGGGAAGCCTCTGTCGGGCTTGTTGGCACGGTGATGTGTAATAGCTCCAGATAGCCGATCCTTTCGCTCGCTCCATTTTGTAAACACTGTAGGTTCCTTACGGCGTGTTGCTTGCGCATGACGTCACTCACAGCGCACAGCATAGAATTACACTGAATAGATCAGCCGATATGGATCGGCCCATTGTCACCGATCCCCGATCTAGAAATGTCTTCAATATCGGAACCGATCCCGATACAAATATCGGATCGGTGCATCCCTATTAGGTATCGGGATGAAATCCTTGAACCCATGGTCAGACCCTACGCTGGTGCAGTAGGTCCTGGGTTCCTCCTGATGCACGATGATGCCCGGCCTCATGTGGCAAGGGTAAGCAGGCAGTACCTGGAGGATGAAGAAATTGATGCAATTAAATGGCCCTCACGATCACCTGACCTAAACCCGATAGAACACCTCTGGGACATTATGTTTCCGTCCATCAGACGCCAACAGGTTGCTCCTCAGACTTTACAGGAGCTCACTGATGCCCTTAGACAGATCTGGGAGGACATCCCACAAGACACCATCCGTTGTCTCATTAGGAGCATGCCGCAACGTTGTCAAGCATGCATACAAGCACGTGGGGGCCACACAAGATATTGAGAAGCATTTTGAGTTGCAGAAATAGAATTTTGGCAAAATGGACAAGCCTGACACATCACTTTTTCACTATGATTTTCGGGGTGTCTATAATATTGAGCCCTCTGTAGGCTGAAAACTTTTATTTCCATCAAAGATGTGGCATCCTTTTGTTCCTAAGACATTAAATTGTCCATATCAGTATAAATATCCAACATACTTTTTGTAAAGGGTAAAATACTGGAAATTAAGGAATATTTGATATTTATGATCAGGACTTAAGTTTGTAAAATGAATTTAGTAATTGAAAGTGCAAATTAATATTAATATATATATTTTTATAGCAGTATTAGGTTGTGGCCATTTTTGGTCACAAAGTTGCGGAAAGGAAAACTGATTAACGGAGTACTGAGGGTTAAATAATTCGGTTATGGTGATCAAGTAGTCCACTTACAGTGTTCCGAAGAGTTTTTACTGGCTCTGTCAATCAATCAATCAAATTTTATTTGTATAGCCCATATTCACAAATTACATTCATCTCATAGGGCTTTAACAGGGTGTGGCATCCTCTGTCCTTAACCCTCAGCAAGAGTGAGGAAAAACTACTAAAAACCATTTTAACAGGTAAAAATAAGTAGAAACCTCAGAGAGAGCCACATGTGAGGGATCCCTCTCCCAGGACGGACAGAAGTGCAATAGATGCCACGTGTAAAAACATTCATCATTAAAGTCTTTAGCGGCATTGATGCAGTCCCGCTGCAATCACAGTCCATGGTCAGCAACCAGCAGGACCACGATCCACCATCCAGACCAGAGGCCACTCCAGTCCTCAGTCACCGTCCACCGCCGCCCACCAGGACCCACCACGAGCCATCGCCGCGGCCCTGGTCCACCTCCTGTACCCAGTGCCAACGCGACACAGGGTCCGCCACCAGCACCACGATCAGCCGACACGACACAGAATCCGCCACACTGGGTCCACCACTGCGACCCCCGATGCGCGATCCACAAACAGCAATCCATGGTGCAGCCACAGAGGCCCTGGATCTGCGGGTGTTAAAGCAAAGGGACCCCGGGGAAGTTAGGGATGGAGAAGAGGAAGGAGAAGCTGGAAAAAGAAGCTCCGTGTGTCATATGTCATTAAATAGAGCAAGTTACGTTCTGCCTCACTAATTAACTCTAACTATAAGCTTTATCAAAAAGAAAGGTTTTGAGCCTACTCTTAAACAAACAGATGGTGTCTGCCTCCCGAACTGAAATTGGTAGATTATTCCACAAGTGAGGGGCTTGATGGCTAAAAGCTCTGGCTCCTACTCTACTTTTAGAGACTTTAGGGACGACAAGTAAGCCTGAATTCTGGGAGCGGAGTGCTCTAGAGGGTTTATAAGGTACTAACAGCTCTTTAAGGTAAAAAGGCGCTATATTATTAAGGGCCTTGAAGGTGAGGAGGAGAATTTTAAATTCTATTCTAGATTTAACTGGAAGCCAGTGTAGCGAAGCTAATACTGGAGAAATGTGCTCTCTTTTCTTTGTTCTTGTCAGGACACGTGCTGCGGCATTTTGGACAAGCTGTAGAGTCTTTAACGACTTACTGCTGGAGCCTGATAATAATGAGTTACAATAGTCCAGTCTCGATGTAACGAAGGCGTGGACTAGTTTTTCTGCATATTTTTGCGAAAGGACATGCCTGATTTTTGAGATATTACGCAAGTGGAAAAAGGCAGTCCGAGAAATTTGTTTTAAGTGACTATTAAAAGATAAATCAGGATCGAAGATCACTCCCAAGTTCCTGACTGTTTCGTTGGAAGCAAGGGCAATGTCGTCTAGCGCAGCTATATCATTAGATAATTTATCTCTAAGGTGTTTGGGGCCAAGTATTATAACCTCTGTTTTGTCTGAGTTTAATAAGAGAAAATTGCGGGTCATCCAGGTTTTTATGTCCTTGAGACATGCTCGAAGTTTAGTTAATTGATTACTTTGTTCAGGTTTTATTGACAAGTATAACTGGGTGTCATCCGCATAGCAGTGGAAATTTACCGAGTGTGTCCTGATAATGTTTCCTAGATAATGTGTCATGCATTAACTGCTCTTCTCTGTGTCTCTAAAATGTGTGATCTAGCGAAACCTAGTGTGCCCCGACATCTCCTCCGACTCTCCATACATTGCCTATATCACAATAAACCCAACCCCAACTACGATTCTACGATTAATGGGAGGACTTGTCCGGCTGCCGCTGTTTGGTTAGAGCACTAACGGGATGTGTGTACAGTCACATAAGGTTATAACGTACTTTCATAACGGCGCTAGAATGCTAGCCACCATGCTAACTGCGGTGGTAACTGTGCAAATACATGCTGTCTTGGCTTAATTCCACGGCTATCATGAAACTGTTTCTCAAACACTTGGTAGTAGTTAGTATCGGGAGTCCCTGCCGACTGTGTGTGGAAGTTGGGGGGGAAGCTAGCTGCCTCCGTGTAGCTTTAAGCTGTGGAATTAGTAACGCAGTTCGGAAACAAGACCGGGGAACCGCTGCGCTAAGAAACCATAACATAAGCATTTGACCCGCTGGGTGTCACTTTATTTTATTTGTTTCCATCATACACTGTGTGTGAGGAAAGCCGTGAGGAGATAGATAAACAACTTGGACTTCTCATGAGGTAGGCTTCTCTAAGCTCGTTTTCCGTTGCGCCACCTACTGTTCTGGCGCCGAATTGTTTTCAGCACCGGAGAACTATAAATGAAAAATCCGTCCGTCCGGAACTCAAACACTGACTCAACACATGGTTAGGTAGGCTATTTGAAATTATTCATGAACGCCTACACATCAATAAGAAATTGCATTGGCACCAAAATAGCCTCACAATGAGGCCTACAATTACAAACCGGAGACAGTTACCCTATAAAAACTTAAAATGTTCCTATCTATGCAAGTAGCCTGCATTTATACAATATAGACTAGGTGCCACAGAACACATGTCCTATGAATAACACAAGTGTAAACAGTAAATTACTTTTATTATATTTATTGTAGGCTTGCACATGAAAACACGTCAATGCATAATTAGCCCAATTAAAAGAAGGTCAGGCCCAGTAGGCCTAAACGAGTCACAGAAAGT
This sequence comes from Pseudopleuronectes americanus, assembly GCA_038501795.1. Taxonomy (NCBI): domain Eukaryota; kingdom Metazoa; phylum Chordata; class Actinopteri; order Pleuronectiformes; family Pleuronectidae; genus Pseudopleuronectes; species Pseudopleuronectes americanus. The sequence continues at coordinate 119,609 of CM076729.1, read as the reverse complement.
AAGCACCAGAATAAAGTAGTACAACAATAGGCCATGTGATTGAATATCCAGTAGGAATTAGTCTTGAAAAAATTGCCAAATATGAGCTATCTAAAAACATTAAATTAGCTCATCAACTAGTGATGTGTCGTTTGTGAACGATTCGTTCATTTTGAACGAATCCTTACAAGGACTTGGGAGTAACGAGTCCTCTCAAAGAGAGATTCGTTCATTTTCTCGTTGCCGCGCATCGGGACTGTTGCATAGGCTCAGTCAAGGAAACAGAAATGATTCGTTCATTTCCCGACTGGGGAAATGATCCAAAGACTCGTATCCGGCAGAAGAACGAAACGTTGATCTGACACACGTCATTTTTCACGTGACTTGCATAGGCTCAGAAGAGGAAACAGAAAGGATTTGTTTACCACGTTCACTTTCGCGTGACTAGGTTTAGTAAGACGTGAATGATATTCAGCTGCTTCTCCTCCTCTCCTTCCACTGTCCCCTCCATCCTGCTCAACGCTTTTTTCTTCACCAGTCTAGTGTGATAGTAAATGACCATTTCAAATCATCCAAACTGTCATGATACATTATTTTAATGCAGGAATTTCTCCTGCCCTTTGTACACACATCGCTACTCCACATTGAATGGTTCAGTGAGGTCCTTGGATCGGCCCCGCCAGAGTCGGTCACGGCCCTGGCGGAACGTCGAGAGGACGATCAAACTGGACTCTGGAGGAAGTCAAACTCGTAACAAGGTTTCTGAAGGTGAACCTGCGGAGGGATCATTAGCGATACAGCCTGCTCGACCCCGGTCGACCAAGGCAGCCCGACCAACCTCCGGACGGAGCGAGAGAGAGACCTGTTCACTGACCCTCAGGACATCTCAGTAATTATTCAACACAGTGTACTTAGCTAGTAACGACATTTTGATCAGCACTACTGGCGCTGCTGCAGCTAAGGCGGGCAGCAGCAACAGACCAACTGACGGAGTCCACAGAAAATTTAAAAAAGAAAAAATTTTTTTTAGATAGAAATAAAATAATAAAATATACTCTCCCCTTATCACCCGCGGGCCAGACGGACGTACAGTCGGGCCGGGTCCGGCCCTGCGGGCCGTAACCCTTGCATCCCTGCCCTAAGCAGTTTTCACTGTATAAGGACCCCAGTGATATCAAATGCAAGTCCATATGAGAAAGTAAGTAAAATAGTGCTTATGGAGCTATTTCAGAAAGGGTTCTTCAAGTAAAGCCAACACAGGAGATGAGCTGGGCATGGACAAACAGGGACAATCAGACATTTGTTAGTTTTTGTCTCCATGTCATCATGTAAAAGCTCTATCTTTATTTAGACTTGTTGTTGTCTGCTTGCTGACCCATCCATATACAGAAGCAGGAGTGTGCCGCCACCGGGCAGGAGCAGGTCATCAGGGCATGTTTGACCACTGCGGCATACACTGCCTTACCTTCCTGAAAGCCCCTGGAGCAGGCCGGCAAAAGTCAGTTGCTAAATCCTGAAGGTAAATGCAAATAAGTACTGGCTGTCTAGGTTTATTGGAATTAAGGGACATCTGTGCTCAAATTGACCACTGTATAAAACTTTGAATCAGGTAGCAATGAAGATACTAGGGATGAGCGAGTACAGCATTATCTGTATCTGTAAACCATATGAATTATCTGTATCCGTATCCGTACTCGGAGTGGGCGTGGCCTAACCCGGAAGTGGGCTGGATTTAACCCAGAAGTGGGCTGGATTTAACCCGGAAGAAGACCGGATTGTCTTGAAACGGGCGGGGCTTTAACCAGTATGTTATTTTAAGCATGCAATTGATATGGGTTGATCAGAAATTGTTATATTTATTGCTGATTAGAAAACTATTACAGGACAGCATCAGCATTGAGCTTCAGATCAATGATTTTGATCACAATAGCAAACGAACTATTTACAGAACAAGTTTTGCAACAATGAATACAACACATGCTGTTGCAATGATGAAGTGAAATGTAATAAGTGTTTTCATACTCAACATAAATTTATTTCCACACCAGGTGTGGGCGATGAATGTGATGTGATGATGTGCGCTGAAGGATAATGTGCGCCCCTTGATGATGTGCGCCGCACGGTGATGTGCGCCCCTTGATGATGTGCGCCGCTCGTGATGTGCGCCCCTTGATGATGTGCGCCGCAGGGTGATGTGCGCCACACGGTGATGTGCGCCGCAGATTGATGTGTGATGTGGGCGATGAATGTGATGTGATGATGCGCCCCTTGATGGTGTGCGCCGCACGGTTAATTAATTGAATTAAGAATTAATTGTTGTCAGGAAAACATCTCAACTTGTTCTTTTACACTGTTATACAAGTGCTGATAATAGAGTCATAAAGGCTTCCGGATACAAAAGGCTTCAGGCGTTGTTCCAAAACTAAGAGAAAACGAGGATGTGCGCCACAGGGTGAAGTGCGCCACACGGTGATGTGCGCCGCAGGCTGATGTGCGCCATACGGTGATGTGCGCCGCAGGCTGATGTGCGCCACACGGGGATGTGCGCCGCAGGTGTGATATACGCCGCAGGCTGATGTGCGCCTATCACCCTGCGGAGCACATCACCCTATGGCAGGCAGAGACGCAACGCGAGTCGCTTTCTACCAGCACCACGTCTGAACGAACCCACGTTTAACAGAACTCTACTGGTTAATAAGTAAGTACAAACTGAAATAAAAACAAACTTCAAGCTGAAGAAACTCTAAACGTTAACGGAAAAGACCCGCGAACCTGAGTGACTGAGAGACAGAGAGCTGTTCTGTGAGTGAGTGAGCAGAGCGGTGTGTGAAGGGGAGGAGCGCTGTGACGCTGTGTGAGGATTTTCATTCATTCCGAGCACAGATATTGACTCGTATTACTCGTATAATACTCGTGCTCGGCAAAAGTGCTTTATCCGTACCGGATACTCGTTTCAGCCGAGTATCCGGCTCATCTCTAGAAGATACCAATAAATCTAATTGGTATCTTAACAATGGATATCATCAAAAGCTTGCAAATCCTGAACAGATCTCCTCTCATCAGTTCGGTTTGGTTTTGGAATTGGCAAGATGTGAGTATTGAAAAGACAGGTGGTTTCTGACACCAGCCCTCAGTCCAGCAGAGATTGAATCATGCCTGTTATTGGTCTTGGAGGCAACGGATACTATCTAATTGCAGGTAGCTTAGCTTTAGCCTTTACTTTCACTTCATGATGCGAGAAAATTCAACATTATGATTTTGGCTAAAAGACTTGTTATTGGTTATTGGGCATGTAGCCACCATCTCTTCAATGTGTTTTAACACATGTCACAACTACAGAAATGTGTGGACGTGTGTCAGTTACTCTATACAAATTACTTTGACTGTTGAATTAGCAAGGTGTACCATTGTGGACCAAAAATATCTGATCATATTTCAACAAGTGTTTTGTATCCAAACACGCATTCACTTATTGTTGTGTAGAGTTTAATGCTCCTGTTCAGTAACAATGCAAGACAGGACTAATTTCAAACATATATGCCTATCAAACTGGCAATGTTTGTATCAGGGGGATGGATAAAACAGTTAACAGAACTTTAAAGGCAAATAACAATGTTTTTAATTGAGTGTAAAGAGAGATAATGTCAGATTTGTTATTTCCAATTTAAATAGTGTTGATAAAGATACATGTAGAATTAGTATCTATTTTGTAGAAAGTACAAGATTTAAAAGTGTATATGTAAATTGTTTTGTTTTAAAGATGAGTGTAAACCAAACTTTAGGATAAAGACTTAAACGATTGAATCATACAAATTCAATTTTCTGATTGATTTGATTGAGTTGTGTTGCTACAGTGGCACTTGCTCTGCTTATGATGGCTTTACCAAGCACCTACTCTGGGTACCTGTCTACAGAACTCATGAGTAGTATCTAGAGTCCTATGACATATCTTCCCAGCCCAGCAGCAGGATGAAGGGTGAGATTGAGCAGAGCTGGGTTATAAATTCAGATTAGTCTGAGAGAAAGGAATGGCTCGGATTTTCGGGGTTGGGTGTTAGAGAGTTAAGATGACCAGGTGTTTGGGACCAGAGAGTTTGAATGTGAGGTGTTCGAACGATAATGAGGAAGTGGGTATGTGTCTGTGCTGGGTCCAGAAAGACGGGATGGAGTTGACAGTAGTGGAGTTGTAGATATTAATCCTGCACAATGGGGAGGACTGCAGCTGAGGTGGTTAATGAAAGGTTCGGCCAGTAGAGAGAGTGATTGCGGGGGCAAGTGCTTTTAGTCTTGTGTCCATTATTATGGTCTTTGTCTGAGCCAGCCGTAACACTGTGACAGAGGTCACGCTATGACAGAATGAAATTCTGAAAATCATGGCCAATACAATAATTCAAAGAATCGCAATTGAAATTAGGTATTTTACTACTAGACACTGAGCTAACCTGAGCTGCAAAAACTCCCTTGAATCCATTGATTCCAGGTAAATGACACATTCAAGACACCTTGCTGGCAAAGCGGCGGATCACTACAGGGCAGAATACTTAAAAGTGTTAGATTGTGTGGAGGTTCCGTTGGTTGACCGCTTTGATCAGACAAGTCTGATGGCTCAAGTAAGAGGGTGCACTCGATTGCATGTGGGGCGTAGTTATGGCAGCGAACTAGGCACACGTGTTTTGTGTGAGCTCCTGGCAATTTTCGATTAAACTCCTGGACATTATCCTTTAAAATCACGAACACGAACACCAATCGTTTGAAACACCTCTCCAGTGTACATGTTTGCTAATATGCCGACGAAAAAGGCAAAGAACGCAGCTAAAGCGAACTTTTTCCCAACCGAGGAAGACGACGAGAAAATTTACGGAAATCTTAAGGCAATTCAAGATGTTCAGAGGGATGTTCGAGATTTTCGGTCACATGGATGAAGCAGAGAATCGCATTAGCGAGGTCGAGGATACAGTTAACTCAGAGAAAGGCAAGACTGAAGCGCTGGTTAAACAAGTGGCTCTCCTCACAAACAAGGTTGATGAGCTCGAAAACCGCTCACGGAGAGCCAACCTCAGGTTGGTTAACCTGCCCAAAAAAGTGGAAAATAATGGCACAGTTGCTTTCCTCGAGAAGTGGCTACCTGAAGCACTGGGACCTGCGGCTTTTCCTACATCACCGGTCATCGAGAGAGCACACAGACTCCCTGGTCGGACACAATCTGATCGAACCTCTTCACCAAGAGTCCTTATTATGAAATTTCTGAACTTTCAAGATGCAGTCCGAGTTATGCGAGCAGCCAGGGCCAAGGGCAAGGTTCTTTGTGGAGGACAAGAAGTCATGTTCTTCCCGGACTTATCGGCGGAGCTGCACCGGCAGAGGAGGCGTTTCGACGGGGTAAAGCAACGACTGAGATCACTGAACATTCGCTATGGAATAGTGTACCCAGCCAAGCTTCTAATGACGCTCAATGGAAAAACACGTGAGTTCTTCTCCGCAGCAGACGCTGAGAACTTTGTTCAGGGCATACAACACGACGAAGACGCACAGAAGAGGTAAAAAGGAACTATGGAGATTCTCATTAATGACAGCCGCCATTTATTATTATCATTTTTATGATAATAGCTTTTCTCAAGAGGTCTGATATTTTTCATTTAGATAAGCAGAGAGGTAGACGGTCTCTATAGTAAATATAAATGTAACTTGTCTTTCGAGCTCCTCTAGAATTACACGGTAAGAGAGGATACTTTGTTCATAAAGGTTCGGCAGTGAAAAGTATTTTTATTTTTACTTTTGCCAGGAGACACAGAAGTCTCGTTTTGTTGTTTTATAGTAGCACACCGACGGCTGTGTTTGGTTTAACTGCTCCCTTGCTCGTGTAGCGAAAGCGGCGGCTAGGGGTAATTATCCTGCCAACAACGCCAGAATGTAGCGAAAGCGGCGGCTATGGGTAATTATGTTGCCTACAATGCCACCTGAGGAATCTCACCTCAGGAATATTAGTAAGTGTAGTGTGTGTGCAACAGCACAGGTTCGTTTAAATCACTGGGGCGAGAGACGTGTTTACATCAATAAGAAACTACTTTAATGCACAAAAAGACATATCATCAGAACACAATAACCACACAAAATAAACCAAACACTTGAGTTAAAATATATATATAGTATTTGGACAGGGCTGTGACTCACCGCGGCGACGAGGACCAAACCAAAAAGGTGGAAGGGATTAAGAAAAACAAACCACCCGTGACACAGCACACCAAACAAAAACGGGTCGTGAAGAAAAACTCCCTCCACCAGGAATTGGGCCGCCGCCTCCCGGGCCACAGCACCTGCCCACGATAGAAAGATGATTAAAACAAGTCTAGGTTTAAAACGAGGTAAACAAACAAACAACACAACACAACACAACACAACACAACAAAACAAATCTAAAACACAGTATACTTGGTTTAAAAGATAAGTATAAGATATGGGCGTCCCCCTGAAAGTGTTGCTCTCCACACACCGTGAAGGTGTATACTATATATTACTCTGTGATCTTTGTTTGTAATATTAAAACCAGATTTCTTGAAGGAGTCCCAAATTCCAGGTGCACCAGAACAGCAGGTTAGCATGTCCTGAGACACTGAGGCACGTCCTGAGCAGGGCGGGCGCCCACACCCGGCCACACTCGCACTGGATCAGTTTGTGCACTTAACCACATCCAATGGTAAAGGGGAGGGGGGGAGGGTACGTGAGGCTGTCCTGTTCGTGATGATGGCTGAAGGGGTTTGTGTATGGCAGAAGGTCTTTATTGTTTATGTATATCTGTGTTTTTGTTTTTTTGTTCTTTGTTTTTTGTTTTACAATACATCCTTGTACAATGGCACACTGTTACTCACAATGCGAAGTAACAGGTTTGTTACAATATAGAACAGACAATTTCTGGACAATCTGGTTTATCATCAGTTTAAGATGACTAAAAACAAAAATCTAAAATTCACTTCGTGGAATGTAAGGGGGATGGTTAAAGTGACTAAGTTGAAACAGGTTATTACTAGGCTTAAGCAGCTTGATTCATCTATTGCTTTCATCCAAGAGACTCATCTACTAGGATTTACTGAAGGTGCGAAGGAGATGGCCAGGTCAGGTACTCGCATCATGTTTCTCCTTTCACACTAGAGGGGTTATGGTGTTAATTCACATTTTGGTGCCATTTCAAGTCAATAATACTATCTTTGATACAGCTGATAGATATTTGGTGGTACAGGGCACGCTTTTGAGAGAAGATATAAATTTGGTTAATATCTATGGACCAAAATGATGACACATTTTTTTAGAATTTATTTTTATTGACCGCTCTCTTTCAGGTAAAGTACTGATGACAGGAGATTTTAACTGCACGCTTGACCCAAGGCTTGATCGCTCATCTGGGTTGTACTCTTCTCATTCTCAAAGTAGAAAGGAAATAAAACAGTTTATAAAAGATCTGAACCTCTGTGACCCTTGGAGGATTCAAACCCCAAATAAAATGGAATATTCCTGTTACTCCTCATCATTTAAAACCTACTCCCGCATAGATTATTTTTTAATCTCTACTTCTCTACTACCCAATGTAGCTAACTGCATATATGATGGCATTGTTCTATCAGATCATGCCCCCACCTCACTATTTTATAATGATTCACAATTAACCAAAGGTTCCTCTAGTTGGCGCTTACATCCCAAATGGTTACAGGATTCTGATTTAATAAAATTTGTGGGGGAACATGTAGATATTTACTTTGCTATAAATACGGACCAGACATCTGCAGTCATCAGGCTTTCAAAGCATATATTAGAGGGCAAATGATTAGTTTCACTAGTTCCAAATTTAAACAAAAAATTAACGAGTTGGACTCAAAAATCAGTGAGTTAGAGAGAATGAGTAGCATTGATAATTCGGTATAAACAAAACAAGAATTATTTGCACTTAAAGCTGAATACGAGGAACTCTCCACACTTAAAGCTGAGAACAGTCTAATAAGGCTTAAGCAAACTTTTTACGACCAAGGTGAAAAACCTGGGAAAGTGTTAGCCTGGCAAATTAAAAAACTTAACTCAGAAAGAGCCATAAATGCAATTAGCAATGAACAGGGGGTAATCCCTACAGATCCATTAGAAATAACAATACTTTTGTCTCGTTCTATAAGACCCTCTATCAATCTGAATATCCAATAAATTCAAGGAATCAGAACAGATCCTAGATAGGCTAGAAATTCCAGGTATCTCTGAAGACAAAAAACTGGAGCTGGATAAAGATCTGAATTAAGAAGAAGGGCGGTAAGGCATCAGGCCCTGATGGGCTCCCAGTCAATATTTATAAATTATTTAAAGAAATATGAATAGCTCCTTTATTAGATATGTATGCAGAATCCTTTAAACAGGGTTACCTTCCCCCTTCGCTACGAAGTGCCTTGATCATGAGACAGGAGAGACCGCCCTACCACCAATGATACACAGACCAAAATGGCTTTGATAAAAATCGTCAGGGATTCCACAATGTGAGGAGAGTTCTCAACATAGTTCACGTATGGAAAGGGGGCCCCTGATACTGCCAAACTGTCATTTGACGCAAAGAAGGCATTTGACAGAGTCGAATGGCCCTTTCTCCTGGAGGTGCTTAGGCGTTTTGGGTTTGGTGATTATTTTCGTAGATGGGTTGAAATTCTGTTTGTTGATTCAACTGCAGTAGTATCTACAAATAATTTGATTTCACAACAGTTTCGAGGCACGAGACAAGGCTCACCAATTTCACCTTTACTTTTTGTAATAGCAATGGAACCACTAGCATAGCAATAAGATCACACCCTTCAATTTGTGGTATTAAGACAGAAGATCTGGAACATCATGTAGCATTGTATGCAGATGATACCATTGTATTTTGATCAGATCTAGTTAAATCAATACCATCCCTCTTAGAGCTGATCAGCCAGTTTGGTAGCTTCTCTGGTTTTAAGATGAACAAAGATAAATCCTCTATTATGTTCCTAAATGAACAGGAGAGAATGCATCCAACGGTTTCTCACCCATTTGTAAATGCTATAGACGGTTTTAAATATCTGGGTATTAGAATAACCCATAAGATAAACACCCTTAGTGCAACTAACTATGAGCCTATGTTATCTAACCTGTCAGAAGGTGTTCAAAGATGGACAACTTTGCCTCTGTCTATACTAGGAAGAATAAATATAATTAAAATGAATATGTTGCTTAAATTCTTATCCATTTTTCAATCAATCCCATTAGCTCCTCCACCTTCTTTTTTCTCTAAAGTAAGGAAGCTGCTTTCAGACTTTATTTGGAACAACAGGAAGCCACGACTTAGACTCTCTCTTCTATACTTGCCTTATGATAGGGGAGGGTTACAACTACCAAACTTACAGTGGTACTACTGGTCTGCACAATTGAGGGCCGCCATGTTTTGGTTCTCTAAAGAGGAGGCTCAGCCCTGGTTACAAATTGAGATGTTGTCTTCAAAGGGTTTGACTCTGGATAGTTTTTATACTCCCCTTAAAGGGACTCTTACCTTTGTTTCATTTTTACACTTTTTGTGGATAAGGTTAAATTGGTATTAATAAGGCAATGACACTCTAAAATGCAAGACAGACCCACCAGGAGTTAAAACAAACAATTATTTCACTCTCGTAATATTTAGTGAAAACTTCAACCAATAAAATTCTTCGGACCGAAGGACCTTATTGGCCGACAGACCTGTCTGTTTGCTGCATGGACATGCAGGTTTTTTTCGTCTGCTTCTTGTGGCGCATTCGGGCCCGCGTCATCAAGGCGGTGACGGTACCGGTGCTTCTGAATCCGAATCCATTGCTTTGGTAAACAAAAACTCACGTGCGTGCGCGGAGGCAGTAGGTTGTAAATCTGCTTGTAAATAAAGTTTCTTCAAAAAAACACCGCGGATGGGAACGAGGGGGTGGGGCATTGGAGGAAGGCGGGATGATTCGAATGTGCTGTAATTCTCAAATGCAACAAAGGTAAGAGTCCCTTTAAGAAACTAAGAAAAAACACAGATAATCCCTTTGTGAAAAACCCCATTATTGTCTGGCATGAAGTGCATAAATATCTTAGAGATCTCCCAGTATTGTCCTGTTTCTCACCTATCTGGGGCAATGAGCACTTTAGCCCGGCTAAGAATGACATGGGGTTTAAAGCATGGTTAAGTAAGGGCATAATTAAACTACTAGATCTCTATAAGGACAACACTCTAATGTTGTTTGACAAGCTGAAAGGAAAATACGAAACACTTCTTTAAATATCTACAACTTAGAAGTTTAGGCAGGACATTTTCCCCAATGTCCACACTGGAGATATTTTCTACAAAAATTTGTTCCAGCAAAGGGGTGGTTACTCAATTATATAACATATTGGTGGAAAACCATAAAGACAACTCTGAAAGTAAGAGACAGCAGTGGATTGGGGACTGACAAGAGGACATTTCAGTGGAGAATTGGGGTATAATATGTTCAAAGGTACATACGCAAATTATTAACACACGACTGAGATTAATATAATATAATTGGATAATGAGAACGTACATCACCCCTGTGAAGTTAAACAAGTTTGATCCTAATATGCCTGATCGATGCTATAAGTGCAATATTCATCAGGGTACTTTATATCACTGTTTGTGGGAATGTTAGGTGATACAGTATATCGCTCAAATTACCTCTTCTCCAGTACCTCTAAATCCTAAGCTATGTATATTAAGCCTCTATCCAGACAATTATTCTCTGTCTAATAGAGATAGAAAAATATGGTTGACCTGTGTCTTCTACAGGCCAGGCGCTCAATTGTCTGTTGTAGAAGAATGTACGTTGCCCCTCTCTAGGCCTCTGGTTAAACTACTTAGCGACGAGTTTGGCTCTTGAAAAGTTAACCTATATAGTTAGGAAGAAAGCTTCTAAATTTGACCGTATATGGGAGATGTTTTTGGACTTTATTAAGAATGGTGACATTGAAGAGGCATTGGAAATGCAAAGTGACTAATCTGTTGTGAGGAAGGTGTGCTGTACTCTGATCCAGGTGTGTGACTGTAACTTATTTTACTTATGTATATATATATATTTTTTTTTATTTAGTTTAAACTAAATTAGTACTTTGATTGTAAGTTTTGGTCCTTCTTGAATTTATGTTTTAATCATAACTTAGCAATTTTTGTGATATTTGTATGATTTACTGTCATTTTTACTGCCATATATTTAGGTTGGGGAAGGTTCTTGTATGTATGTAAATTGATGTAAATGTATAAAACCAATAAATATATGTTTATAGAGGGTGCACTCTTCATCGGGGAGTTAGGTGTTGCTCCAGATCGCCCTCTGGCTGTCTAGATACCAGAATCAAGAAGACCCTAAAGGCATAACTCACTGCACTGCACAAGCTCAGCCAGTGTTGGAATTGATTAGTAGGTGAGAGCGGGGTGTCAATGGTCATAGTGTTGAATGCTGCACTAAGATCTAACAGAACAGAACGAGCACGGACACAAATCCCTGATCTGAAGCTATTAGAAGGTCATTAGTGACTTTTGCCAAGGCTGTCTCCATGCTGTGATTAGCTCTTATACCTGACTGAAAGTCTTCATACACATTATCTTTCTGGAGAAACTCACACAGCTGATTGGTCACAGCCTTCTTGAGTATTTTAGACAGGAAGAGGAGGTTGGATATCGGTCTGTAGTTGGCTAAAACCTCTGGGTCCAGGGGGGTTGATTACAGCTATCTAAAGGACTATGTAACATATTTTGATGATAATGATAGATTGATTGTATTCAGTAAAGCACTATTAATTAGGGGCAGAATTTCTTAAAATAACTTTGTAGGGATGGGATCTTAGATTCAAATTGTGGATCAAGATGATCAGATTATTTAGCTACAACACTATCAGGTCGACAACTAGAAAATTTGTTTTCAATTAATGGCATGTAGTCTGATAATTACAAAATCAAAGGTTATAATAGATATATAATAGAATCGGATTATGTGGAAGTACTATTAGATGTTAGATGTTGACACCGTATGATAGTACAATGTCAAGTGTGTGGTAACAACAATGATTATATTGGTGTACACACTGACTGAATCCAATTAAGTATAATGAATGAATGCAACACTAGGGCTATCATTATTTTCGTCAACATGAATATTAAATTCACCAACTATAATGTCTGTTTTCAGGACTGTGCTTGATAAAAACTCTGGGAATTCCGTAATTGAATTGAAAACCTTATTTTGGAAATTACGACACACTTGTCATAACAGTAACAGTCTATGATATTTTTTAATGCAATTTCTAAATAAAAATGGAGTTCTTATTTGCCTGACTGGTTTTATTGTGTCTTGCTAGCAAACAGACAGAAAAAAATATATTTTTGTCTGAAATGTCCTCCTAATCTCCTAATTAGGCTCCTAATCTAATAACTATTCATTCTACTACTATTGTGTATTTAACAACTGTGTGAGGGTATTAAAATATATTGTTCTCACCAAAATTCACACCAAAATTCATACAGTGCATCTATCTGCAGCCCCTCTCTATCATACATCATTCAAACACTGCGGGCAAAGCTGTAAGGGACAATTTGATGTTCAGTATATTTCAACACATTCAGTGGACTGCAGATCAAATTAAAGCATGTCTCTAATAGGAGCCTTGTGCCTCTCCTCTGTGGGAATTCACATAACTACCATCTGTAATTCCAATGCTAGAGATAATAGTGGAAAGAGGCCTCTTCCTCAACAGCTATGCCTCATCTTCATCTCAGCTCAGGCCAAACATCAAGCATTGTTTGCTTCCTCCCTGTTCCTCCACATAGAGCCAACTATTCCTCCCACTAGCTACTCAGTCTTGCCTCGTCAAGACGTCAACAACACTGGACAATACTGACATGAGGCCTTGTATGGGAAAAGTATGTAAAGTTACGGGTCAGTGGGTACATTTTACTGTAAGCCCTGTTTTCGGTTCAGTTTTACTGTGCATGATGCACTGTAGTGGGGGCTATAGCTCAGTGGTTAGAACAGTCAAACTCTAACCAGAAGATCTGCATTTCGATCCCAGTCTGCCCCATTCCGATTGCTGAAGTGCACTTAGGCAAGATACTGAATCCTGAATTGCCCCTTCGCATAGAGACAAGTGCTGCACATAGATGAACTTTATGAATATGTGTGTGAATGGGTGAATGTAAGAACTGTACTGTATGGCAATTTAATTGGAACCAAGACTAGAAATACAGACCAGACAAGACCATCTCTGATTGTCCTGGGAACGGTAGGTAATTAACATGACATTTTTCAGATAGAATTAAACTACCTTTCAACCTCTGTTGAGCTGAACCTTCACAGTCCTCCAGCATCGTCAGCAATTCTGCTCAGTCTTTGTCCCCACAAACGATTTGGGAAGGATCAGAACACTCAGGATTAGTGACTATGGAAGGGGCAAAGACAAAAACTCATTGTGTTGTAATGTGTCTTATGTTATATTGGATGAGTGACTCAGTGTTCAAAGTTCTAATGCTTATTTTTTAGAGCAGATCTTGAAGCTGATTAAAGGGCTGTGTTTGTGACGATGGTAAGTGTTTCTTAGCTTTTGTCCACAGTACTTACATCTATAAGGCCAGAACAATATCGACAATTGAAGGCACTTCACAGTCATGTGTCACCGACAGTGAGACAAACCAAACAGTGATCCAACACCACTCTAAAACAAAACAGACTAAACCTCCCATGTGAGCATGTTTATTCAGATATTAGAACCTGGAATTTTCGGCCTGTGGAGCTTCTGCTCCATAAAGGGGCCACAAATCGATGCATGAAGCTGCTGACAATAAATTAAACCAAGGCCGTAGTCATGAAGTGAATATTGGTGGGGACCAAAATCTAACGCACAAGATGAATTTTTATGTATTCTGTTGTTGAAAAAAAAATGTAATTCTGTATTGTAAGTTTAACGAGTGCTTGGTAATATAGACATGTTTATGTGTATTTTACATACTCTTATTACTCTTTTTCAAATTCTCCTCTCTTCTCAGTCATTTCTCCTCTGCTTTCTCCTCTCCTCTCCGGTCATCTCTCCTCTTTATTCACCTCTCCATTCATCTCTCCTCTCTTTTCTCCTCAGCTCTTCTCTCGAGTCATCTCTCCCTTCTTTTCTCCTCTCCAGTCATCTCTCCTCTCTTTTCTCTTCTCCTCAGCTCTTCTCTCTAGTCATCTTTCCTCTCTTTTCTCCTCAGCCGTCCTCTCCAGACATGTCTCCTCTCCTCTTCGCTCCTCTCTTCTCTCCTCCTATTCTCTCTGCTCAGGCAAATGTAATTGCCTGGAGAAAATCCAGGCAATTACATTTGCCATTCTTCAAACACAGGATCCAGCTTACAGTTTTAACAATTGTTAAGTATTAAGTATTTGCTGCACACTACCAAGCATTTACAGCACACTGAAGTGCAAAATTGAAAACACAATCATCGAAATGGAGCACTCCATATGAATGACAATGACTCTGGAGAATGAGCCATTTCTCCTTTTGGAAAATGTCTCAGTGTAGGCCAACTCTTTTCATAGTCAAAACTTAAAACAGCACACAAATATGCAACAAAAAAATATTTATTTCGGTACACACAGAGAACATTACTGTAAACTGGGCTGCTCAATTCCCCCTCCCCCTTCACAAAAATGAATTAGGCATCATGCCCCCGGTTCCTGTCTGGCCAGAGGGCCTCATCCATATCACAGGCAATGTTCTCCCTGTCCAAGCAGCGTTGGAAGAAAGGCGTCGAGTGGCGCATGAAGCCCTGACAGGCCTCGACACTCACGTCGCCACAGGCCTCCTCCATGGCCTTGAGCAGTGGGACCCAGTCCTGTGGGCTCCGTTCATATACCTTCCACCTCCAAGCTGAAAATAATTCCTCAATGGGATTCAGGAAAGGAGAATAAGGTGGAAGGTATAGAACGGAAAAATATGGGTGGTCCTGGAACCACTCACGCACTTGAAAGCTCACATTGTCCCAGATGACAACATGATCGATGTGATGTTTAATTCACATCAGAGTGTAAAGAAAGAAAGTCAGAGTCAAATGCAGATAAGGGAGTGTGAAGTAATGCAAAATTGGATGGAGCGATAGGTACATGAAGTGACGGTTGTGCAAATCGTGCCGAATTATCACTTTTTGTTTGTTAACAACTGAGAAAAACTTTAACTGTATCCCGGTGGAAAGACCTGGATCGCAATAGTGGTAGCCTAATGTTAGCAATAGCAGTGAACATAAATGTTTTTAAATGTGATCTTTGGTAGATCCTGAAGACACGGCATTTAGAAAGTAATTTTGTTTTTTGTATTGTCACTGTCTAAAATCTTAGAAAAAGTGGTAGCCAATCAGCTGTGTGAGTTTCTCAAGGAAAATAATATATATGAAGACTTTCAGCCGGGGTTTAGAGCCAATCACAGTACAGAGACAGCCTTGGCAAAAGTCACTAATGACCTTTTAATAGTCTCAGATCAGGGACTTGTGTCTGTCCTCGTTCTGTTAGATCTCAGTGCAGCATTCGACACAATTGACCATCAAATTGTATTACAAAGACTCAAACAGTTAATTAATATTAATGGAACCGCCCTTAACTGGTTTACCGTAAATCGTATTTTTCTGATCGCTCCCAATTCGTGCAAATTAATGATGAGACATCTGTGCGCACCAAAGTTAACCATGGTGTTCCACAGGGCTCTGTGCTCGGCCCAATTTTATACTCATTATATATGCTCCCACTAGGAAACATTATAAGGACACACTCGGTAAATTTCCACTGCTATGCGGATGACACCCAGTTATACTTGTCAATAAAACCTGAACAAAGTAATCAATTAACTAAACTTCGAGCATGTCTCAAGGACATAAAAACCTGGATGACCCGCAATTTTCTCTTATTAAACTCAGACAAAACAGAGGTTATAATACTTGGCCCCAAACACCTTAGAGATACATTATCTAATGATATAGCTGCGCTAGACGACATTGCCCTTGCTTCCAACGAAACAGTCAGGAACTTGGGAGTGATCTTCGATCCTGATTTATCCTTTAATAGTCACTTAAAACAAATTTCTAGGACTGCCTTTTTCCACTTGCGTAATATCTCAAAAAATCAGGCATGTCCTTTCGCAAAAAGATGCAGAAAAACTAGTCCACGCCTTTGTTACATCGAGACTGGACTATTGTAATTCATTATTATCAGGCTCCAGCAGTAAGTCCTTAAAGACTCTACAGCTTGTCCAAAATGCAGCAGCACGTGTCCTGACGAGAACAAAGAAAAGAGAGCACATTTCTCCAGTATTAGCTTCGCTACACTGGCTTCCAGTTAAATCTAGAATAGAATTTAAAATTCTCCTCCTCACCTTCAAGGCCCTTAATAATATAGTGCCTTTTTACCTTAAAGAGCTGTTAGTACCTTATAAACCCACTAGAGCACTCCGCTCCCAGTATTCAGGCCTACTTGTCGTCCCTAAAGTCTCTAAAAGTAGAGTAGGAGCCAGAGCTTTTAGCCATCAAGCCCACTCACTTGTGGAATAATCTACCACTTTCAGTTCGGGAGGCAGACACCATCTGTTCGTTTAAGAGTAGGCTCAAAACCTTTCTTTTTGATAAAGATTATAGTTAGAGCAAATTAGTGCGGCAGAACGTAACTTGTTCTATTTTATGACACATGACACACAGAGCTTCTTTTTCCAGCTTCTCCCTCCTCTTCTCCATCCCTATCCCCCTTCCCCGGAATCCCTTTGCTTTATCACCCGCAGATCCAGGGTCCTCTGTGGCCGCACCATGGATTGCTGTTTGTGGATCGCGCATCGGGGGTCGCAGTGGTGGACCCAGTGTGGCGGATCGTGGTGCTGGTGTTGCAACCCGGTCTCACGGCATTTCGTGAAACTGTCACGAAAATAATGTATCAGATTCGTGCTCCCTGCCACGATCTCCCTGACAAATTCGTGCTGCTCAGCACGACTTTAAAATGAATGCATTTCTATGGGAAGCATCTTTCCTGCTGGTGACACGTACAGCTGTGGTCTGAGCGTTTCCGCATTTCTCATGCTTGCGCCGCGTAGTTTACAGCTCTGAGGTTTGGTTTTGATGATCGCATTTATGTGATTTTAATGTCCCATATATTGTCTTTCTGTAATGAATATGTCACGGAAGCGCGATGTTTTCATGCGTAGGCGGCACATGAGCGTTGTTCGTGGTGATTCTTTCGGGTCAAAATAAAATAAAAGTATACTCCTGATCATTGACGATACTGCAGAGTTGTGTGGTGGCCATCGCGAAGGAATATTTCTGCTTCTTTTCCGAGAAAAATCGTAATTTCATTGGTTTGTTGCGGCAATTTACACTACAGTTCCCATGAGTCTCAGCGACCGTTGCTATGGTGACGACGCCAGCTTTTAGTATAACGTTTTCTTTTGCCGCTGGGTGGTTATCGTCAGTGGCGAAATACTGCCCTGTAGCAGTTATATTGAAATGCAAAGATAATAAGAAGTGTATAATTAAAAATCGGCCTGCAACAGACAGCACAGGAAACAGAATTTGAAGCTTTCTGATTGGCTGAACTGGCCCAACTATGTAAGCCAATTTTCAGTGAACATCATTTGTACGTTTTATTTGCACCTTCTTAAGTCAGCACAGTTAGAAAGTAAAGCTTTTATATCAGGATAAGCTATATTTTACTGTAAAATGGACATTATTATACGACGCGCGCAGCATCACCTGCAGCCGACGGCGCGTTTCCGGCGGAGATCGGCTCATCGGGTAAATTGTGTTTCTGCGGCCTGTGTGCCTGTGTGCCTGAAATGTCATTAATGATGCCGTTCGTTGCCTTGACATGCTTAGTTTATACATAAGGCCAATGAGCCAAAGCCTGGTCGATAGTTTGGACTTTGTCAGCAACATAAATTTTATTTTTCACGGTGAAAATAGGTTTGCTAGCTAGCTTACGATCAACATAAGCTAGCGCAATGCTTCATTTCCATCAGCTGAAAGGTAGAATCGATAAAAAAAAACATCAACCTTTTTAAAGAGTAGAATGTGACTGTGGCTGGTAAATGTTCACATCAGATTAGTTAAGTTCCCTCCCAACCTGCATGAATGTATCTGTAATGACAATATAAATCTAGCCTTAATCTAGCCTCATCTAGCATTAATTATATTGGGTTAATATTTGCAATAGGCCTACAGACTATCTTGAGATCAAATGTGTTTTTTCGTAGTCTTTAACGCACTGTACTTGGTACAACGCCTCCTTTCGCATGCTGTGTTGCCTATTAGTGTATTGCCAATGCCTACCCGGCTTTGACCCGTCCTGTCATTTTCTATCCTGTCCTGTCGTTTTCGTTTATGTCATGTCCTGTGCTGTCCAGTGTCACTCTCGCCCCTCAATGTAACACGTCGTGTAGGTCATCCCTATCAGACCCGGACGCCTCCTAAGAAGAAGAAGCCCCGGACATCTTTCTCTCGCCTGCAGATCTGTGAGCTGGAGAAACGGTTCCATCGGCAAAAATACCTGGCGTCTGCTGAGAGAGCTGCTCTAGCCAAAGCTCTGACGATGACTGATGCTCAGGTCAAAACTTGGTTCCAAAACAGACGGACCAAATGGAGGTGAAATAATGCATGAGTCTCATGCATGAATCATTCGTACAAACAGATCTGATGTGTGAGTGATTAAGGAGTTTCACCAATTTCTCATATTTTGAATTTTCTTTCAGGTACTAACGCAATTTATGTGTGGTCCAGACCTGTCGTGTGAGTCACACGAAATTAGACTGCTGTTATTAATATCTAGTTTTTCACTAACGGATTTCACTACTTTGAAGGAAACTAGAAACAAATATAAATATCCTTATTGAAACTCGTCATTATGTTGAAATTAGTCTGTTCAGCTCTGCAATTTAAATAATAATATAATTCTAAATTTATCGACGTACTTCATATATTTGTTTTCGCTATTGGGAGTTCACAGTTTGACATGCATCTGGAGCAAGGCGCGCACGCAGACGGCTGGCTTGATTTGTCAAATGTTAATTGCATGTAAGCTATATTTTCAGATCAATTTACCACATATGAATTACATTCTCCAGGTGAATGATGTTATGCTGGAAGTCCCTGGCTCATGACAGATCTAGTCAACCCGCAAACAAGACTGGAGCGCTCACACAACGAGCGTCAAATGCGCAGTCGTACCGCGCATAGTTGGTGTTGTGGTGGCCAGGTGGATGTGCGTTGACACAGCTGGTGGCTGCTCTGCATACCAGAGAAGGCATGTGTAATTATTTTATCATGCTGTTTATTATACAATATTGCAACAACGAAAGTGTAAAATTGCCTGATCCAGCACCACAGATATGCGCCACTTTTTTGGCACGTATCTGTTCTTCTTATCATATGATTCCATTTAGCCAATTATCATCCTTTTCTCCAAACTAAAAATTGTCTTGTTATTTTGGCTGTTATTTCGTTTTAGTTAGTCTCTTAATTCCTCTGCTAAAAGCTTTCTTAGTCTGTGAAATAATCTCCGAACCTATTTTAATCTTTGATACCAATTTAATTAACAAACACTTCATGAGAGAAGGAGAGACAATAATTTGTCATTTCATTGTTGTGTAATTCATTGTTTATGTTTTGGACCAGCACTGTCACGTTTTGTTAATGGGAGATATAGCGGTAAAATGCACTCGTTTTTTATGATTTACTTTTAAACATATGTTTGTTCTGGTACATTAAATATCCCTCCCATGTAAAGCTGCCGCAGTTGTTGATCATATCCAAATTCAATTTTTAATGAATGTAGCCTAATGTCAAATACTAACTCATCACTTTATTAGTAGTATTATTAAAGAGACACTTGGCACAGTGGTGACATATTTTGGCAACGTATTCAGTTCTCTTCTGTTCTCACAGAAAGTAATAAAAACGCACCAGTGTTTGCAGCAATGTCATCAGTCTGAGCATGAATTAATAATGGTGCTGGTTCATGACAATATTTTGAGTATAACATATAGCGTAAACAACATCAATCATTTCTAACTGATTTATTATGGAGAACTTAAAGCCATTAAGCTAATTTATTTGTACTCGATTTTTGCAACATGGATGAATAAAAACGGATCAAGTTGTGGAAAGTGTCTATGTGATTTATTTTTTTGCTCAGTAGAGATGTCACACGCATATTTGATGTGTATAAAAACATTCTCTGATAAAAGAAATGGGGAATTTGTGTGTGTGTGTTTCTGTGTGTGTGTGTGTGTGTGTGTGTGTGTGTTTTAGGAAGTATATCACAGAGGTCATGCAGTCATTAGGACTTAAATCGCTGCTTTGTTTCGCGCCGTGTATAGGGACGGACGCTCTCCCATTGAGGAGTTGGGGGGTGGCCTCGCTCCTATGATGTGCATGCAGACGTGCATTCGTGCGCCCGTGCCCACTAGATAACGAGCTCAACCAGAAGAAGCCCAGACGTTGTAGTGTTTGAGGCAGCACGCAGAGTAAACTGGGTTCCTCGCGTCAAGGCGGGGAGGCCATGGATCACATAGGAATAAGCTTATTGGGGTCCCATCTGCAACAGCATTCGCACGTAGAGCCCATCAGCTTTGGAATTGATCAGATCCTCAGCAACGTGGAGAATAATTGCATGCTGGGTGTTAAGATGCACGAACCAGACTACGGACACCCGGTGTACATTGGCACCGTTAGCGACGGCGGGAACAGCGAAGGATTCGCGTGCGGCAACACTGGATACAATGGCACTAGTAGCTCGTGCGGCGGGACTTATCACATGCATATGGACGTCAATGTGAACGGTACCAACGCAAATTCCGCTGGGGTTATCCGTGTACCCGCACACCGGCCTTTGAACGGAGGGAACTCCATGTCGCCGGTGAGCGGGACTATCAACAACCTGACTACACTCACCTTCCCCTGGATGGAGAGCAACCGACGCTACACTAAAGACAGGTTCCCAGGTAATAATATAATATATTATTATATAACATAATATAATATAATGTAATATAACATATTATAATATAATATAATATAAATTACAAGGAATAAATGTAAATAATTTTACGGCCGAGATGGGATAGGTGTTTAGTCACACACCTCGACATAATTCCACTTCACAAATGAAGTAGTGATGAATAGATTATCATGGAAGTACTGTGAATTTAAGGATCAGCGTTCTTAGAGTTTCTTGTTTTGCCAGTTTTAGCTTGGTCTTTTGTCTCTCAACCCACTATATCACCGATTCACATCAATTCAATTCACTTTAACTAATTAAAGTGAAGAAACCCACAAAGCAGTCCGTTTCGGGGGCATTAAAAACATTTAAGGGTTGTTATGATCATTATTATGCTATGTGAATGCTTTATTAAATGTTTTGTCTGACATTTTGCATTGTGTTCTTTTTTCTTTTTCATGAACAACTTGAGCTGTGTATAGCGGATATTCTTGCAGACTGTCACTAATACAGCAAAAACCTGCATTATGGTTTTCCTAATTAATTTGAAACTCATCAACCTGAACTGACCTACCACTACAACATATTTTTGATAAATCATTTTATACAACCTTCCCTCATGAAAATAAATTTGAATAGCAATATATACATAAATACTTATTCTTATTCACATATG
Organism: Pseudopleuronectes americanus; assembly: GCA_038501795.1. Lineage (NCBI taxonomy): Eukaryota > Metazoa > Chordata > Actinopteri > Pleuronectiformes > Pleuronectidae > Pseudopleuronectes > Pseudopleuronectes americanus. The sequence goes on along the minus strand of CM076729.1, from coordinate 97,961 downwards.
TAAACTTAAAAATGGTTCAAGTTCTCCAAAGTAGGCTAAACTGTTTGGGGGTTAAGAGTAAATATTAAATACTTAGAAAACAGTTTAGCTTACTTTATGTAAATTATCAACAATGATGTTTGAATATATAGGGGCAAGGCATCATTAATTATATTGGGTTAATATTTGCAATAGGCCTACAGACTATCTTGAGATCAAATGTGTTTTTTCGTAGTCTTTAACGCACTGTACTTGGTACAACGCCTCCTTTCGCATGCTGTGTTGCCTATTGGTGTATTGCCAATGCCTACCCGGCTTTGACCCGTCCTGTCATTTTCTATCCTGTCCTGTCGTTTTCGTTTATGTCATGTCCTGTGCTGTCCAGTGTCACTCTCGCCCCTCAATGTAACACGTCGTGTAGGTCATCCCTATCAGACCCGGACGCCTCCTAAGAAGAAGAAGCCCCGGACATCTTTCTCTCGCCTGCAGATCTGTGAGCTGGAGAAACGGTTCCATCGGCAAAAATACCTGGCGTCTGCTGAGAGAGCTGCTCTAGCCAAAGCTCTGACGATGACTGATGCTCAGGTCAAAACTTGGTTCCAAAACAGACGGACCAAATGGAGGTGAAATAATGCATGAGTCTCATGCATGAATCATTCGTACAAACAGATCTGATGTGTGAGTGATTAAGGAGTTTCACCAATTTCTCATATTTTGAATTTTCTTTCAGGTACTAACGCAATTTATGTGTGGTCCAGACCTGTCGTGTGAGTCACACGAAATTAGACTGCTGTTATTAATATCTAGTTTTTCACTAACGGATTTCACTACTTTGAAGGAAACTAGAAACAAATATAAATATCCTTATTGAAACTCGTCATTATGTTGAAATTAGTCTGTTCAGCTCTGCAATTTAAATAATAATATAATTCTAAATTTATCGACGTACTTCATATATTTGTTTTCGCTATTGGGAGTTCACAGTTTGACATGCATCTGGAGCAAGGCGCGCACGCAGACGGCTGGCTTGATTTGTCAAATGTTAATTGCATGTAAGCTATATTTTCAGATCAATTTACCACATATGAATTACATTCTCCAGGTGAATGATGTTATGCTGGAAGTCCCTGGCTCATGACAGATCTAGTCAACCCGCAAACAAGACTGGAGCGCTCACACAACGAGCGTCAAATGCGCAGTCGTACCGCGCATAGTTGGTGTTGTGGTGGCCAGGTGGATGTGCGTTGACACAGCTGGTGGCTGCTCTGCATACCAGAGAAGGCATGTGTAATTATTTTATCATGCTGTTTATTATACAATATTGCAACAACGAAAGTGTAAAATTGCCTGATCCAGCACCACAGATATGCGCCACTTTTTTGGCACGTATCTGTTCTTCTTATCATATGATTCCATTTAGCCAATTATCATCCTTTTCTCCAAACTAAAAATTGTCTTGTTATTTTGGCTGTTATTTCGTTTTAGTTAGTCTCTTAATTCCTCTGCTAAAATCTTTCTTAGTCTGTGAAATAATCTCCGAACCTATTTTAATCTTTGATACCAATTTAATTAACAAACACTTCATGAGACAGCAATTGTAACCTTATATGGTATAACAGGGCCTACGATTATTACTTTGATATATCCTGCACGTTCGCTATACGCAAAGTTCATATGTTGCGGCTGTGGCAGAGGGGTAGAGCGGTCGCTCTATATGCAGAAGGTCGGCGGTTCGATTGTAATTCCCACCCATCTGTATGCGGCAGTGTCCTTTGTTAAGATGCTGAACCCAGAATGGCCTCTCACAGATGTTGAATGCACAAATTGACAGAAGCTTTGAATAAAATCCTTGGCCGAATGAAATGTATACAAAATGACTGTTTTCATCATTGGCCTTTTTCCTAACACCTTTCTTCTCCCATGGCCTTATCAGTGATTGTAATGCAAAACATAAATAAAACATTTAGCTGTCAGTTAAAGCTATTAGGTCCACTCGACTCAGACCAATGTAGTGTAATACAACAGTATTGTAAAAATCCTTCTAATGCTCTGTATTTGTTGAATATTGCTTCAGAGAGGAGATGATTCACCTGGGGTCATTGTAGAGGATTAAACTGAGCTGTAATGAAATACACGGACATGTGCTTATGTTATTGTGTCTACCACCATTCAAATGAATAGGTTGGACAAAATAAAAGAAAAAGCAGTCATGATAAATCAGTGTACTGCAAAACTGGATGCACCTAACTAACTGAAAAGAGCATCTCAAATATTTGAATTGACTTTGTATGAATAAGTCCTGATATAAACAAGACAAGCAAGGCTCTTGTTAAATTAAAAATATAACAGAAATAAAGCCTCAACATTAGACAACCTGATTTATAACTAAATTTTTTGTTCAAGTCAGTTGTATTCAGCACAACATTTTATTGAAAATGCAATAACGTTACAGAACGAAAAGAGAGAAAGACCCAACATTTTCATTGAAGTAAATTACATATGTATATGGAAGTTTTCAACGTTTGTAGTACATGCCAATTTATCTGTCCTAACATAGCCTACAGGATCATATTTTCATAAATGCAACATACCAAAAGTGTTACTCTCCATCATTTCAGTTTGTTGAGATTCTCCAATGTTTTGTTTAGAAATCACAATCTGATATTGACGTAAACAAGTTAAGGCAGAATGCATAAAAACGCTGCCTCCAAATAATAATGGATTGACCTAAAAAAGCGTTCTTAAATATTGTGCATTTTATCTGCATTTATCATAAAGTTATTAGAGTTTTGGGCAAATTAAATACAAGTTATGCGAGACATGTTATTAACAGAGTATGCTCATGTATTTGTTGACCAAGAACAACAGATGTTAGTGCTTGCTCATTGTGGATTGCTCATTATTTAGTCATGAGAAAATGTAAATTAAGATTTGGCGTTATACAAATACAATTTAATTGAATTAAAAAGTCTCTCTCACAGACACGTTCTTCCATTTTGAAATCTCCCTCCATATTTTCAAAAACATAAATGTTCAAGATATTCTATTTTCAAAGTGGTTATTTTATTATTTATGGATGTTGTTGTCTTAGACTATTTAATTTTTTGATGTAAATCATAGATTTTTCAATTTTTATATTACGAAGGCGCGAGTAGCAGGTCCTGAGGTTTTGATATTATATCGAGACATGCATTGATATGTGAGCACTCAGCGGTGTTTCCTTGTAACTGTTGCAGGCGGCAGACTGCGGAGGAGCGGGAGGCCGAGCGGCAGCAGGCCAACCGGATTCTTATGCAACTTCATCAGGAAGCCTTTCAGAAAAACATCAACCAGCCGTTTACCCCGGACCCACTGTGCCTGCAAAATAGGTCTCTGTTTGCACTGCAGAACCTGCAGCCCTGGACCGAGAATACCGCCAAGATCAGTAGCGTGTCGGCCTGCGATTAGAGACAACACACAGCCTGCAGCTGGTACCCACACCGGCACTGACGGGCAGATACATGGTCTTCTCGTCCGCTCTCTGCAGTTAACATCAAACATGCTTCACACATACTTAGAACTGCTGCGATCATACCCTGATGTGGATCCCTCTGAGCACGAGACTGAATGGATTTAGCCCTGCACAGACCAAACTGTGAGGAAACATTGTGGCGGTATCCTCTGTCAGAGGACCACCACAGACTGGCACCTCGACTTGTTGTATTATAGCGGGAATTGATATTTCACTTACAGCATATTAATCATTATCTGTCATATTTAATGACCTTTTACTCAACTGCAAAATATCAGGGCACTTGTATTCACTTGTATAACACTCGTAATTACATATTTATTATTTAGGTATAATTGGGCCTGAAGACAACATCACATCACACTACAAACATATTTAATGGCACTTAGCAGTTACATTTAATGCTGAGCGTACTTTTGACCACAGTGTAATATTTTACATTTCCTCTTTCATCATTTTATATAAATCTTTCACTGTATTTTCCTATATCAACAGGGCATATTCTATTTTCATGTTACTTTCTGTATATTCAATTACTTAAACCCAAACGCAATAAGGGTAAAATCATTCAAATCAGTGTTTTCCTCGAGAACTGTAAAATGTTAGATCTAACAATATATAGTCATGGATATTCATCAGCCGCAATAATTTACTATATTATTATACTCATATCTGAGGACGATGATAGTGACAATACAAGATATCCATAATCGGAAGACAACAGAGCAACTATCAGTCCACAGATTGCAAGCAATTACGATAAACCGTCAGACAAACCGATTGCAGGATTGCTTACATATTGACAAATCACATTTTTGGTGAGCTTGTCCGCAAAGAGCTGTTAATTTTTACATTCAATAGGAACAACATGATTATTTGGGACCGGTATTGGTCAATTTGACATTTCCAGTAGTCCCTCTTTTTTAATAATAATATTAATAATATTATTCATAATATATTAAATGAATATTATTAATTTATATAGCGCCATTCAAGAGACCTAAGGGTGCTTAACATGTGCCAGTGGGGATATCATACAAAATAAAAGCACTGCTTTTGTTCTCCACTGCCTCCTGGGACCTCAAATATATGTGTATTCCATGAAATGTTGTTTTATGGCTGCAACATGGATGAAGAGCCCATAGGACAAATTTCACTCTGAGGGACAATAAGATTATTCTTGAATCTAAATGTTGAATATATGGCTTCCCCATATGCATGCTGAAGTGTCCTGGGGAAAGATACTGAACCAATAAATTGCCACTCATAGATGTTTAATGCACCAATTGTAAGTCGCTTTGGAAAAAAGCGCCCCCAAATGCAAAAAATAAAATAAAATAATTGCCACTTGCTGGTGAGAAGGTGGACAATAGCTTTTTACAGCTGTTTCTCTGAAAACAGCTGTTGCTGCAACTGAAGGTTCACTGAGTGATGATAATGAGCTCATAGCCTAAGCAACCATGTGTTTTTGTTGAAGTAGGTCTGTTATGACTGAGTCATATTGTGTGTATATGTGCGTCTATGTGTTTTCCCTCCCTGCCTGGGGTGGTGCTGTTCTCCTGCTCTGTGTTTTTCCTGTGTCTGAATTTTTGGGTTTGGCTGGTGATTGGAGGATAGGCTGATATAGTTGACTTAAAAAATCCACCTGCCGTGGCCGGTCTTGGCCTTCGTCTATTTCCTGGCTCCGAAAAAGGCCGTACCTTCCTTTTTGTAATCCTCAGCCTGAATTGTTGTGTGATCGCTATTTTGTTAAGATTATTTTCTGTTCGTTACCTTTGATTGATATTCTGAGCAATCCTGTTAATTGTAGGGATGAGACGCTCTTTTCTACGGTGGCCCTGAGAGCTCAACGAACAGCAACTTAAGAAAACACATGCAAGTAGACAAAACACATGCAAGTTGATAAAACACAAGCAAAGTAAAAAAACGTCTTCATCAATTTCACAATACAACACAACACATTACAGAAACGCGCTGCAAATACAGAAACGCGCTGCAAATAGAGATGAAAAAACAACAGAAGTGTTTCCAGAGGACAGCTAAAAGTGCTGGACACTGCTGCCACAGGAGACACTAACGGCTCCTCAGCCCCTCTGCAGTGGCTGTACAGTACAGTGTTGTGCATATTTTTCGTGAACGCTGAACTTAACAAAGCAGTTTTCATATTATTAACGTGAACGATGAACGTGAGTGAACCGCCGCGTTTGGCTCCAGAGCCGCGGGTGGCCGACCCCTGTGTGCAACCGAATTTGTATGGTGTATTGGACGTTCTTGTGTCTCCTGTGGCAGAAGTGTCCATCACTTTTAGCTGTCCTCTGGAAACACTTCCGTTGTGTTTTCATCTCTATTTGCAGCGCATTTCTCTATTTGCAGCGCATTTCTCTATTTGCAGCGCGTTTCTGTAATGTGTTGTATTGTCTTATGAAATTGATGAAGATGTTTTCTTACTTTGCTTGTGTTTTGTCAACTTGCATGTGTTTTCTTAAGTTGCTGTTTGTTGAGCTCTCAGGGCCACCTTACTTGTCTCCTGTTTCTGTTTAGGTAGGCAGGTAAAATCCATGTTTATTTTTGTTTCTTTTGGATGTAGGGAAGTTAGTTTGATATTATAGATAGTTTTGTTTGTTGTTTTGGCTGTGCTCTTCCTGACGTTTCTTTATTCATGATTTATCAAATAAATCACCCTTGTTTTGGACTGCAAACTCAAACTGAGGGGCTTTTAATCTTATACTGTTCTTTTCTTCTTAAGACAGAGCAGACTACAATGAGGTGACCTGGTGCATGACATTAAAAACCCTCGCGATTTACACCTAAGGGAGAAAATTGCGCCGGTAGACCTTAGGCAATCGCATTTTCACATTTTCAGCAGGCGCCTGGGTTCGGCAATGCACCGGAGACAAAAACATTTTATGAGTTAATGCAAACTCATCTGGAGGAACAGCAGCTTCAGTCAGAGACGCAACCTTTTGTTCATTCAAGTAAACTACGATCCGCTCTGGCAAAACACTTTTTAAATTCTTCTAAGAACATAAGCTCTCGCAGCTGCGCAAAATCTTTAGTTTTTTTGGTTGACATGTTTTCCACAATTCCTAATTTGTGTCAAAATGCTTCAGACACTAATTAATATGCAGGAAAGACAGTAGCTTTAACAGTATCATAATTCTGACTCTGTTCAATGGTGAGGGTGACACACACCTCCTGAGCTTTCCCAACTTATTTGCATTGAAGCATTAAAGGCCGCACATCCTTTTACCAATTTAAAGTGGCTACAATGTGCTCAAATGCACTGAAATACGAGTCCACCTCAGACTCTTTGAACGGTGGCACCAGTGCAATGTGCCTGCTCACGTCGAAGCTTTCTCGCGGGGGAATGTCACATTGAATGAGGAGCGACTCCAGGCTGGCGTTCCAGCTCTAAAGCTCTCACACGCATAGCCCGCACTTTCCCAATTTCTAACCTCTATTTCCCTGATGGACTAATGCTTGTCAAGTCAGACGTTAGGCAACATGAGTTTGTGACAGATAAATAACAAGAGGTTGATGATAAGTTTAAGCCTTTTATTTCGCAGGCTTTCTTTTCTCTGACTGACAGTGAGTTGGACAGGGTGCCAATTACTATTTTGAGAGATACCGGTGCGACTCATTCTCTGGTTGCTGTGTAACACTTTGTCCGACCAGTCATACCATGACTGAGCACAGTGCGAGTTGGTGTGCACGATCAGCTACTGCAGTAAAGTGAGTCGTCATGTGTGAACCCAGTCGCCCCTTGGGTATTGTTGTACCTTTACTTGTGCCTTATACGGTAAAGCCGTATAGATAGTTGAAGCGCTTAAAAATTAAGAAAACACAACTATGTTTTAGTCTCTCATTAGATATACATTTATCTTCTTCAATTTTCATGGCTTTTGACTGCAAAATAGCTGAGAAATTGAGGGACAAGTCTGTGAAAATGCCTCAATGTGTTCATAATAATATTCCTTGATAAGTTACGAGTCATTTCCAGTGGATTACTGTTCATGGTGTCTCTGACTATGCAATTTCCAGATTAGAATTGAGAAGAAACCTCCGGTTTTTACAGATTCATTCCACTTCAACATGATAGTAGACTACCTCTGAGTGTCATTGACATTCCATCAGGAAAGGATGAACTAACTAAAGATTTTTGAATTAAAAAAAAATTGTTAATGAAGCCTGGCCAAGACAGCAGCATACAGCAGCATACAAAAAATGTCAAACAATCACAAGACACACAGAAATCACATAACACAGTCTTACCTTCCTCCATGTTGTTTGGAGTACTCTCAAAATGCATTTCCAAATACACGCACAAGGATATGAGATGGGGTGTGTCAACTTTACATTTGTCAACTCTGATGGCACTAGTTGAACTTGTTACCCACATTAATGGTCTGCAGGAGGAGCTACAGAGACAGAGTGAAATAAATAAAATGCAAAAGAAACAATGAGGAAAAATTAAACCACTTGTTTGGTACTGTATATATTATTTTTTTTAATCACACTTCAAATATGGTTACCATTTGCATTTCACACTGTCGGGAGTAAAACAATTAAAATAAACTTCCTTTACAAGATATGTCATGCCCTCTGCCTCATCTACCCCCTAGTGTCTCTCTCTCTCTCTCTCTCTCTCGGTGTGTGTGTGGGCGTGAAGGTTAATTGCAGATGAGGACCTGGTGTGCTGGAGTTGGGGCCTTGATTGACCAGCGGCCTATAAAAGCTCCACCTCTGCTCTCAGTCTGCGCCGGACTATAGACTAAGTTCATGTTAGTTCTAGCAGCCGCAAATTCATAAGATTTAAGATTCCGAAACGTCCTGTTGGTTCCATGTCCTGACTTTGTCTGTCTCCCAGCACAAGACCAGCAGCTGGATAATTGCCCCGACTCCAGCTTTAGAGCTCTACCTGCCTGCCTGCTTGCCTATCTACCTGCTTACCTGCCTGTCTACCTGCCTGCTTGCTTTATTGGACATTCCAATGAAATCTTAGTTATGACTTTACTTGTATAAAGGGTGAAGTCCCTCCTTTATACAAAAAGGATGAATGATTGAAGGATTCCTGGGATTTAAGCGCATATGCAGTAACTCCAGCTCTCAGTCCTTGCTCGTTCCAGGTCCTTGGTGTCCATATTCAGGCACTGCTCATGGAACCATCTTTCACACTTGTCAAACTGAATCTGTGAAATGACAATGTGGAAATCTCAAATATGATTTTCAAAGTGTTCTCTTACATTTAAGTGGAATTTTTCCACAGGACCCGTGGAGAGGCTTGCTAGCCTTTGCCATTTCAAAGGCCACCAAAAAACTTGCCTTAGTATTTTGTGGTCCACTCCGTGTTGAGCTCTCGGCACTCATTTTCCACTTTTGGTTTCCTTGATCCGCTCATTTTACAGAAGGGCTCACAGGGCAAAGCGAAAAAGTGAAGGGAGATCATGTGCCCTTTCTTGCCCTATACACCACAATCCCGGTCAAATTTAATTTAGCTGACGCTTCTATCCAGGCGACTTACAATAAGTGCATTCAACACCGAGGGTACAAACCCAGAACCACAAAAAACAAGGAAGTATAATTTCCTAAAAAATTAAGTAAAACTTTAAATTTTTTTATTTATTTGAACAAATTCGGAAGGCCGGATTAAAAAGCCCAACAGGCCGTATACGGTGCGTGGGCCATACTTTGCCCATATCTGGTCTAAGTCTGCTGGCCCAAAAGCTAAATTTGTGTCTCATCAGACCAAAGAACCGTCCTTTAATTGACCTTGTTGTCTCCCACATGCCTTTGGGTGAATACCAGGCGAGATTTCATATGAGCTTTTTTCAACAGTGGCTTTCTCATTGCCCCTCTCCCATACAGCTTCAACTGGTGAAGAACCCCGGCAAAAGTTGTTGTATGTACGGTCCCTCCCATCTGAACCACTGAAGCTTTTGACTCCTTCAAAAGCTACGACTCCTTCAGAGTGGTCGTAGGTGTCTTGGTGGCCTCCCTCACCAGTCTTCTTCTTGCCCGGTCACTCAGTTGGTGAGGACGGCCAGCTCTAGGTAGATATGAACAAGTGCCATTGTCCTTCCATTTCTTAATGATGGATTTAACTGAACTCTGAATCTTTTTGTAGCCATCTCCTGACTTATACTTTTCAATGATCGTTTCTCTCAGTTGCTTGGATGTTCTTTTGTCTTTATGCTGCAATTGTAGCAGGAATACTGATGAACCAGAGACTGGAACTCCCAGATACAGGTGTTTTTGATCCCTTGACAAGCATTAACTGCCTGTTAATTGACATTAGTTTGTAAAAATCTGTTTTCACTTTGACATGAAAGAAGCATTTTTTGAAAAAAAAGCCAAATTATATTGACCATGATTTCATGTATAAAAACAACAAAAGGATGAAACATCTAAGGGGGGGAATCCTTTTATAAGCATTGTAGTTCTCCTTTATAAGATCCTTGCATTTGACTGTTCTCCATTATCATTCTGAGATCCCTGTGACTCTCTGTGTTGATCCTTTCTGCAAAAAGTGTCAGGGGTGAGGGGGGAGGTGACCCAGTAAGACCCAGACGCAGAGTAGAAACAAAAAAAGTAATTTAAATGAAAACAGAGTCTTAAACAGACTAACAACTAAAGCACTAAAGGGGACTACTCGAAATACACTAAACACACGGGGGAAAAACACAGGACAAAACACAGGAGGCTTAAACAGGGAATGCAGAGGTGCAGTGGCCCAGGAGACACAGGACAAAGAGAACACGGCAGATCAGGACAGGAGAGCAGGACACAACATCACCAAGTTTAAACAAACTATCTGACAAAGGACAAAGGGGAGCCCAGAGACATACATACGGACACAGGGAAGGCAGGGGCAATTAGACATAGGTGCAACACATAATGACTTGCGCAGACAATCACCGACAGGAAGTGAAGACAGAAACACACAAGGAACAGAGACTACAAAATAAAACAGGTAACAGAAACACAGAGTGTGAAAACAAGAAACAACTCAAACATACACAACAGAGATTTACTAAATAAACAGAAAACACTTCAAACAGAGGGAGAACCTTAGCAATAGAAAATATCAAACCGTGACAGAAAGCCCCTGTTAAAATACAAAAAGACAAATTTGGTGTTCCAGCCTCTAGTATTTTCCGATTTCCATCACAGGATATTGACACATTTTACTCATATTGGTACTCATGCTCATAAAGGAACATTATTTTTATCGAATACTCGTCTCATCCGAGTATTCGGCTCAACCCTACTAAATAGCATGTAAACATCAAATGTATGGCCTACCTGATGAGTTCATGATTTGTGTCGATATGTACCAAGTGCAGAGGACCCTGAACAGAATATGTCCTTCGTGCAACACACCAACATCGTCTACACCGGGGTCACCAACTGGCGGACTCCGGTCCAAATGCGGACTGCAAGAGGTGTCCATCTGGACCTTGACTCTTTTTCATTCAAAAAACAAACAAAAATACATTGGCAGCCTAGTCTGACCTATAAGAAACTTCCGGGCAGAGTGTCAAAAAAGTATGTATTTGCTCTTACTGAGCTCAACAAATCACATTTGTTCAGAGTCTGTTGTGGTTGTCAAAAGTGACAAATTAAAACAGCCTTACGAAACAAAACACAGACACTTTGAAGACTCTCACCTGCAGCAGTCCGAGGTAAGGACACAGCAAATAAATGAGCTCAAAGCCTAGTATGAGCGATGTATGCGGGTTCTCTCACTTTCCCTCTCCGCACAACAGCGGACATACAACTGTTTTTGGGACAACATAAGAGGCCCTGTACTACACAGATCGGAGCATCGTTAGAGAACATTTTCTCGATGGAAAAGAAGATTTAAATTTAAAATTGAACAAATCTCCCTTTCAGCCACATTATCAGTTGCTCTTAGAATAGACAAACACATGTTATTGAACTGGCTTGATAAAATGATTTAACCTACACCGATACATATAACAAACAAACAGCATGCAAGTTATCACTTATGACATATGTAAAGTGAGCAAACTTGGAAGGCATCTACCATAGTCTAACCTATGTATCAGAATACAACAAAAGAGGACTGCAAAGGTTATGATTAAAATTAACTCTATAAAAGGTGACACTAATAACGTAGTTATTACCAAGCATTATTATATTTAGAGAAAGGGTCTGTGTGAGCAAATTTATAAAGCGCTGTGAAGCTGCAGCCACTGTCAAATTGTAGTTGACATTCTGGTATATACAGATGTTAACAAAGACATCACACATTAAAGGTAAATACTTGAGCTGGACACTGTAAGGAGTGTAAAATTCAACAGTAGCTAATAGCATTAAGCTAGTTAATGCTAGCCATGTGCTTAATCCCCATTTATGTTACACTATGTTACAATCAACGCTATAATTTTGAGGATCATTTCCCAGAGTGCTATGTGGAAGTGTGAAACATCAAATATGAAAAATTGTAGTGGTTGAACAGCACAATCTGGCATAGATTATTGGTTTTATACTGCGACATTTACATCTCTACTCAAACCAATTTTCTGCCATCTGATCTCATTGCAGACACTTCTTGATGCATTTATGCAGGAGTCAGTCTGAAGTGATGTGCCAACATTTATATGAATCTCTAAGTACACTTACCTTGTGCAATCAAGAATTTGTCTCCTAATCTGCAAGTGAATAATTCAGATCATTATGCCCTGTTTCTTGTTTCTTGGATAATATGTCAGAGGATCAAAGTTGAAACATGATTGTCACAGGGTTCTTGACTTGCCACTGTGAATAATGACAAGTAGCTTATTAAAAAAATTATCATGTGCACTCAGACTCACAATGTTTTCTGAATTCCTCTTATGTCAGACAAGCTGGTTAGTTTTCCTTGCATCTTGTTGAAAAAATCAGGCCCACCAATTTGAATGGATCTGTATTAATGTGTCTTGATGAATGGTGAGCAAGATTCCATTCAGATTGTATAAACATCAGATAAATTGGCTTAGTGTTGTTTCTGATGAGCAACAATACATTTGCCACAAATGTCTTCACTGGCAATGTACTGTACCTCAACACAGTGGTACTGTCAGACCAAAATACAAATTCTCACAATGACATTTGCTTTTTGTACTGATGTTTTGTAATCTGGTTTCTATTTGTTGTCTTTGTAACAGCTATTTTGAAATGCGGCATTTAAATAAAGTTTTGACCTCCGCAAAGGGGTGATATTTGACCTCTATCCATTTGTTTGCTGTTTTTTGGTGTGTTTGTTGTGTTTGTAAGCATGACAAACAAAATGCTTTTTCGCAAAACTTAGTGGAGGCATGGGACAAGGGCCAAGGAAGAATGCATTACATTTTAGTTTGTGTCTCTAGATCATATGGGGGATCCAGGAACTTTTTTTACTTTCTTTAACATTTCGAGATTGGGTGAGCTTCAACATTTTCATTTGTTTCTCACAAAGGAATCCATGGAACTGGATTTAAAAAACAGGCATTATTATGGACTGATATGGTTTTCCAAAGGGGACTGTGCTGGAAACAGATCTGAACACTGGAGATATTTTCTACAAAAACTTGTTTCAGCAAAGGGCTGGTTACTCAATTACATAATATAATTGTGGAAAACCATAAAGACAACTCTGAAAGTAAGAGACAGCAGTGGATAGGAGACTTATCACAGGAGATTTTAATGGAAGATTGGGGTATAATATGTAAAAATGTACATACACGAACCATTAACACACAACTGAGATTAAAACAATATAATTGGATAATGAGAACGTACATCAACCCTGTTAAGTTAGACAAATGTTATCCTAATATTCCTGACCAATGCTATGAGTGCAATATTCATCAATGTACTTTATATCACTGTTTGTGGGAATGTGAGGAGATTCAAAGAGTTTGGAGTTCGGTGATACAATATATCTCTCACATTACCTCTTCTCTAGAATCTCTAAGTCCTGAGCTCTGTATATTAAGCATCTATCCAGACAATTGTTCTCTAGCTAAAAGAGAAAGAAAAATGGTTGACATATGTCTACTACAGGCCAGGCACTCAATTGCTCTGTGCTGGAAGAATGTTCTTGGCCCCTTTCTAGGCCACTGGTTGAGCAACATAACATCAAGTTTGGCTCTTGAGAAATTAACATATATAGTTAGGAAGAAAGCTTCTCAGTTTTACAACATCTGGGAGATGTTTTTGGAATTTGTTAAAAATGGTGACATTGAAGAGGCATCGGAAATGTGAAGTGACTAATCTGTTGTGAGGAATGTGTACTGTACTCTGCTTCATGTTTGTGACTGTATTTTATTTTTCTTACATTATTTTTTATTCATTTAAACTAAATTAGTATTTTTATTGTAATTTTTGTCCTTCTCGAATTTATGTGTTAATTATAACCGAGTCATTTATTTATTTTCAAGTGATTTTTGTATTATTTATTGTTATTTTATATACTGCCATGTGTTCAGTTTGAGGGAAGGTTCATGTATGTGTGTAAATTGATTTAAATGCATAAAACCAATAAATATATGTATTAAAAAAAATACATCTGAACCCCTGAATAAGATAATCCTTTATTCATTAGGAAGAAATAGCAATTTGGAACAGCTGGTTTTCTCTAAATTTTAAAGTCTCAGCCTTAATATGTTAACTGAATTGAAAAACTTTTATTTTAGGTCATTCCGTTTTTGCCATGGGTTTTGTGAAGCATTTTGTGACCTTCTTTAGATAAATGCTATACAGATAAAGTTAGTATTATTCCACAACAGCGAAACTTGCAATTTTACAGCCGCATGAGGGCACTCAAAAATAGACACCAGTAACCAAGATAATTAAATGTAGACTCCTGTGGAATCCTTGTCATCAAAGGCTGTTATAGATAATGAATTAGTCTCAGATCACAATTTTGATTTACTGTCTCTCACTCAGACCTGTCTGCATCCTGAAGAATATGTCGGCTTAAATTAATCTTCCCACAGTCATCCAAATGAGATGGACACTGGCCAATGAGATAGAGTTGTTGCTTTTTTTAACTCCAGTTTATCGATTAATCCTGAACCTTAACTAAACTACAACTAAATTATCTTCTTCTTCTACCATAGCCACCCAAGAAGTCACAACAGCCAATCCTATTTGCTGTAGTTTGCCGTGCTCCTGTGTCTTATTCTGAATAATTTTTTTGAGTTTTTATGAAGCCTATTCCTAAAAACAGGAATAAAAAGTTATTATTTTCGGTGACTTTAATATTCATGTTGACCTAATAATGATAGCCTTAGTGTTGCATTAATTTCAATATTATAACATTAGACTAGATAGCGCCTCTGGAAAGGGGGTACATCACTGAAAAAGGTTGAGAACCACTGGTCTAGGGAGTGAAGCCGACAGCTGCACTATGTCTCAAGGATGCATGACTGGGGAGATTCATTTAGGCTGACATATTCATCGAGATGCAGCCAGGTCTCAGTGAGGGACAATAAATCAATTTTTTGATCTGAGAGTAGTTCATTAACTTAAATAACCTTTGATGATGATAATGATCTTATGTTTAACCTTGTTTCATTTACAGGTGTTAATGAAACAAGGTGTGGTTTAGTTTAGTTAATACGTTAGTTAGATAGTTAGTTTTATTAAGATACTCTCAAATTTTTTTTAATACTCTTTTTATTGTTTTTTTACCGTTTTATGAGTACAAACGTTATAAAAACAAAACAGACAACAAAACAAACAAAACAAAAAAGTCCCTTCCCAAACTAACAGTGAGCGCTGCAATATATATCTTTACATATGTATATATATATATATATATATATACACAAACATACATACATACATACACAATCAGCAGGAAGAGAGGAGACAGGCAAGTGAATAGCGTGTATAAAATAAATAGAATGAAACAAAAGAAAATAAAAATAAAATAAAAAGGCAGTCAGGCCTCCCCTTCCAGAAAAAGATTATGAGTTATGGTTTCTGTAAGAAGGAATGCACCGGTTCCCAGATCCTCCAAAACTTGACTTATTTGTGGTTAAGGTCATGAGTCAATTTCTCAATAGGAAAAAGAGCAGAAATCTGTGATATCCACATGTCAACTGTAGGGAGCTGGGGAGTTGACCACCTCAGCAAAATACATTTTTTAGCCAGAAATAAAATAATTATCAACAAAGATTTGGTGTCCGCATCAAAAAGATTGTCTAGGGTATGACTGAGGAGACAGAAAGAAGAAGTCAGCAAAAATATTTTACCCGTGACCTCCTGAATTACAGAGTGTACCCCCTTCCAGAAAGTCTGGATACGGTCGCATGACCAAAACAAGTGAATAGATGTACGTTTATGTATTTTACATTTATAACAAAGGTGAGAGGTGTCAGGGAACATTCTCTGGAGGCGAACAGGTGTGTAATAGGTTCTAAAAAATAATTAAAGTTCTGTTCATGTATGGAGATTGAGGTACATTTAGGGAAAACCCCACTACAGATTCTGTCCCAGGTCGCGCTCCCATAACGGCTTCAAAGAGTCATAACGTGAAGATTCAAAATAAAGTAGTGAAACATAAATATTTGATATCAGTTTTTTGGGAGACTTAGCCAAAATTATTGTGTTTTCCAACTCTGACAGTCCCATGCAAATCTTGCTTGTCCTCAGAAGGGACCCTATAAAGTGACGAATTTTGAGATACTTATAAAAGTCTTTGTGAGGGATATTAAAATCAGCCCTGATTTGCTCAAATGGTTTAAGAGAGTCGGAGTCCAACAGGTCCATAAAGTTAGATAAGCCCCTAGATGCCCACTCCATCAGATTAATACTCCTAATCTGTGCTGGTAAATCTGGATTCAGAGCCAGGGGAGATCGGAAAGAGAAGACAGGACGAATATTCTGGTATTTCCTCACGTCTCGCCAAACTAGTAGTGTGTTATAAACAATTATGTTATTCTTGACATGATTTAAATGATCTATAATACTGATGAAAGGAATGGATAACAAGATTGAGATTCAAGACCCAACCATAAGGAATCTTTCCTATTCAAAAACCAATCTGATCATTTTAAGTTGTGCTGACCAATAGTATAGTTGTAGAGAAGGCAGGGACAAGCCTTCGAGATCCTTTGGCTTAGTAAGTGTAGAGAACTTAACTCTTGGGTATTTATTGTTCCAAATATAGCGAAATATATGAGAATTCAGAGACTTAAATGTGCCGATAGCACGGGAGATTTTGAAATAAATAGTTCAATCGAGGAAGAATATGAATTTTTATATTGTTGATTCTCCTGAGGTAAGAAGTTGGTATGGAGGCCCATTTTGTCAGATCATTCTTAACCCTTTGAATTAGAGGTGAGTATTAGTTTCAAACAGATTATTTAAATCAGGGGTGACTCAGATACCTAAATATTTAAAACCCCTCCTGGACACTTGGAAAGGAGATTGCGCAACGGGAAGCCATCAGACATCAAGCCATTTGTATTAACTGTGGCTATTGGGTCTGAATAGAAGGTTTTAATCATGTTAATGAAATTAGAGCCCAGGCTGAATTTTGCTATAACCAGAAACAGAAAAGACCATTCTACCCGGTTGAAAGCCTTTTCGGCATCAAGGGAGACTATAAGTGCTGGATTTTTATGTGTGTTAAGATACTGAACAACATTAAGAACGCGACGTACATTGTCTGTGCCATATCTTGATTTTACGAACCCTGCTTGATCTGGGTTTATTATTTTCGGAAGGATGTTTTCCAATCTCCGAGCCAATACCTTTGCATAATTTTGTAGTCCACATTGAGGAGACTAATAGGCCTAAATGATGACAAATCTAAAGGGTTTTTATCTTTTTTAGTAAAACTAATGGAAGCGTATCTCCAGGAGGGGGGGATGCCATCTCTCAAGATACCATTAACGGCAGGCATAAAAATTATGTGGATCTCTGGCCAGAATTTCTTAAAAAATTCCAGTGGAAACCCGTCAGGGCCTGGACACTTTCCATTTGGCATAGATTGAATTGCAGCCCAGACCTCCTCTGGAGTGAATGCAACGTCTAAGTTGGAGCAATCCTCCTCCGCAATAGTAGGTAAAGGGATATTTTTCAAATATGAAGCAATATCAGCCTTGTCAGCCTTATCTGTACTATACAGGGATTTATAAAAATCCCAGAAAGTACTATTGACAATCGTTAGATCATATGTGACATCCCCATTCTGTATTATTATCATATTAATTGAGCGATCATTATTTAGATTTTTCAGTTGGTGGGCAAGCAGGCGACTTCACTTATTACCAAATTCATAATATTTCTGTTTAGTGTAAAGTAACAATTTCTGAACATGATAGATAGATAGATATTTCCTTTAATAGTCCCACAGTGGGGAAATTTGAAGGGACTGGGTCATGAGTATGATCCAAGTTAAGTGCTGTCTTAACAGCGACTACCGCCTTTAAGTTTGCTAGAGTAAGTGACTGTTTATGTATCTGCTCCAGCCTAGTCAATTCTTTTTCAAGATTCTTTCTGTTTCCTCTAAAGCTTTTTTCTGATGAGAGCTGTAGGATATAAGGTGACCACGTAAAGTGGCTTTAGCTGCATCCCAGATCGTAGCAAAGGACACTGGAGAGCTTTTATTGTCGAGCCAGAATTGTGATAAGTTGTTCCGGACAAAAATGCAAAAAGAGTCACAATTTTAAAATGACGTGTTGAATCTCCAAGTGGGAGTTCTAGGAATGTTAAATAATGGGTTAATGCATATTTGTACCGGAGCGTGGTCTGATAAGACAATAGAGTCTCTACAGCAAGTCTGGACAGAGTGTAAAAAGTCTTTGGGAATAAAAAAATTGTCTAGTCTCGAATACGAGTTGTGGGGATGTGAATAAAACGTGTAGTCTCTCATTTTAGGGATTAAATGTCGCCATCTATCTATCAATCCGGTATCTGTGCATACACTTTAAGGACAGCAGACAATCTCGGGTTAGACATGTTTGCAGAAGAGGATTTATCCAGAGAAATGTTCATTATACAATTAAAATCGCCGGCTAGGAAGCCCTTGCAGTGATGGTTAAACATCAAAATCATTTGCGACATAAACTGGGGTGAATCAATATTTGGTTCATAAATATTGAGAATAGTTATATGTTGTTCAAGAATCTAACCCTTAATCAAAATAAATCTCCCCTCTGAGTCCTTTTCTTCATGTTCCAAGATAAAGGGAAGGTTCTTATTTATAAGAATGGTTGTACCTTTTTTATTCTGTGAAAGGGAGGAAAAGTCAACTTTGCCTACCCAGTCCCTCCTACGTTTCAAATGTTCTGTATCAGATAGCCTGGTTTCCTGAAGTAATGCTATATAAGATTTTTGTTTTTTCAAATATGTTAAAATCTTTAATTACATGGCCCAGTCCCTGGACATTCCAATTAGTAAGTTTAAGTGAACTAGACATGGGAGCCACAAAGCCGGAAAGTGATTAGATAGCAGGTGCTGATTGCGGGGGAATTAATCAAAATGCAGACAGTTGTATGAGAAAATAAACCTAGACTCCAATCATCCAACAAAAGGAAAATGAAACACGAAAAATTAAAAAAGCAGCGCTTACCCTCCCCTATCCTGTCCCCGAACGACAGGAAAAAAACTACCCCAAAAGAAGTCACTGGGCATACTTAACCTAGTCCAAATCCTAGTTTAGCAGGTAGATCACAGTAACAACTAATACACCAAAAACAGTGTCCACACTCCAGGCTGATTAATATACAGCACTGAGAGACACCCCAGAATAATGGGTTTTCAAGTTTTGCTTGGACCACAACATTAGTGCAAAGTGTTCTTTGAATACAGACTACACACAGAGCTGATACGATAAGGATATATGAATTAACAAAACTAAATTAAAAGTGCTAATGCTGTATTTGTGACAAAAAGAAAAAGAGGAAAAAAAAAGCACTGCAGTAGAGTATAAAATCACACTGAATATAATACAAAATGAGAATAAAATAAAAACATCTTATTCCCAAGGGAAAAAAACTACGAGTCGATCAATCAGCTCCGTTGATATTAAACTATTCTCTCAAAGTCCATGTGGTGGTCACAGAAAAATACACAATGTTCAGTGGGGGCTCCGTGTGCATGTAAAGTCTGTCCTTTTCCATTGTAACTGGTAACAACAGAGATGCAGAAGAAATTATCTCATTTAAGGGTATCCAAAAATGCGGCCGCAGACTCAGGGGTGTCAAAAAGGCGAATTTGCCCTTCATGGAGACACCGGAGGCGGGCTGGGTAGGCAAATCCACAGTATTTATTATGACGAGCCAGCGCTTTCCCCACGGTGTCAAACTTATCGCCGCCTTCGCAGGACCTCCGCTGACAGGTCGGGTTAGAACCGCAGCAGGGAGCCGCCATGGTGGATGTCGCGTTTCTTTAGTGCTGCTCTGAGCACAGCCTCTCTTTGGGAATATCGCAGAGACCGGACCAGGACGCTTCTCGGGGGCTTGTCCGGGGCCGGAGCGGGATCTCCAGCTGGGGGTAATCAGCAGGCAGGCCGATTAAAGTCGGAAGGTTAATAATTTTCAGATTTTTGCGACGGAGACGGTTTTCTAGGTCGTCAATTTTTTTTTCAGCAGCAGCATCTTCACTGTTTTTTCCACGGCGGTAGTGCAGGTGTCACGGGCACTGTGGCTGTCCTCCGTGGCGGAGATCCTCTCCTCGAACTTTTCCATGCACTTTTCCAGGTCCGTCACTCGGTTAGACAGAGCTGACAAGGAGCTCTCCACCAAAGTGACAGATACTTTTATTTCGTTCAGTGCACAGGGTTTCTAGGCGAGCGCCGACTGATTCATCCATGTCGTTCACCCGAGAGGCCACAGACTTTATTTCGGCTAAGATCAGGTAGCGTTAGCTCTGAGACGTTAGCATCACCTTGGTTGGCTTCACTTGGGACACGTGGGACCGTTTGTCGTGTGCTTTTCTTCTTAGCGGGCGGGACCTGACAGTGAAAAAATAGGAAAATCTTTATCGCGTTGCGGTTTGGGTATCGCTGAGGTACAATTCGACCGACGGAGTTGAGTTTATATGGAAAAAGTTATTAATTTATTTGTAGCCTGAAGCGGAGAAAAGTCTCAAGCGTCCATCCTGATCCGGATCACGTGACCACCCCCGGTCCAAGCAGTTTAACCTTTTATGGGGTGTGCACTAGGTGTACTTTGAATAAAGCACAATAGGCAATGTATGTGGTCACCAAAAACTAGTGCTCATCATCATTTTGGTCAGTGTTTCTTTTATTGTGGATTTCATTCTCTCAACCTGAAAAGCCCCATATTCTACACCTTTCTGGGATTTAATTGGAGGTATTGGTACCCTTAAGATGATATATCAGTGGTTTAAAGTTGAAAAACTGCTCCAATGTGTATCTCCATGTCCTCTCTTCTGCCTCTCTATGGAGCTGCAGACAGCACAGGCTGTTTTTGCCTGCCTCTTGACCCCCTCCTCTGTAAACACAGCTGAAAGTCACGCTCTCTTTGGTTACCGCTAGAAGACCAGCCACATATTTAGAGTCGGTCACAACAGGATGCTTCTGAATGGAAAGTTACACTGTCCTCATGTTTGTTCAAGTTTTAGCAGGACACTCGCCCAATGTAGCAGTAACATCGCTAGTTAAAGTCCAGAGTTTCATAACAGAGTTTCAGTCCCGAGTAACCAGAACTGTCTAGGTTACTCTGTACTGAGCACAGCAACACATCCCATTTAATACTTTTAGGGTCCCTACTGACCCCCTTCAAGTCATTACGGATAGTAAAACCCCGTAAATTGATTTTATACAATGTTGGCCCTTTAAGGACACTTAACTATAACTATAACATGACAACCCATATTTGGGACCAGGAAGCAGAGCTGCAGTGCTAAATACTTCTCTGCGCTCCCTCTGGATCAGTCAAAAAACCCCATAGAGATTGTGTCTGTCCACCGTCCGATTAAATTATTGAAATTAAACATTAACAGAGCGAGAACTCCACACAAAAATCTAATACAAATTAAAACAACCTCTGAAACAACACAGGAAACTAAGACTTTTAAATGTGGTCTTTTAAATATTAGATCACTGTCAAAAAAGGCTCTTTTAGTTAATGAACTAGTCTCCGATTACAACAAAGATTTATTGTAACCTAACTGAGACGTGGCTGCATCCTGACAAATATGTCAGTCTAAATGAATCTACTCCCCCCAGTCATATAAGAGAGAGAATTTGGGCGAGGAGGTGGAGTTGCTGCTATTTTTAACTCCAGTCTATCAATTAATCCTAAACCTAAACTCAGCTACAAATCATTTGAATGTCTGGTTCTTGGTCTTCCACACAAATCCAGGAAACACCAACAGCCAATCATATTTGCTGTAGTTTACCGTGCTCCCAGGGTTTATACTGAATTTTTAACGGAATTCCCTGAGTTTTTATCAAACTTAGTCCTAAAGACCGATAGATGTATAATTGTTGGTGACTTTAATATTTATGTTGACAATAAGAAAGATAGCCTTAGCGTATATCTTTAAGGTGTTTGGGGCCAAGTATTATAACCTCTGTTTTGTCTGAGTTTAATAAGAGAAAATTGCGGGTCATCCAGGTTTTTATGTCCTTGAGACATGCTCGAAGTTGGTTAATTGATTACTTTGTTCAGGTTTTATTGACAAGTATAACTGGGTGTCATCCGAAATAGCAGTGGAAATTTACAGAGTGTGTCCTGGTAATGTTTCCTAGTGGAAGCATATAT
This sequence comes from Pseudopleuronectes americanus, assembly GCA_038501795.1. NCBI lineage: Eukaryota > Metazoa > Chordata > Actinopteri > Pleuronectiformes > Pleuronectidae > Pseudopleuronectes > Pseudopleuronectes americanus. Next base: position 75,740 of record CM076729.1, on the reverse strand, counting down.
AATGAGAATAAAATTGGGCCAAGCACAGAGCCCAATGGAACACCATATTTAACTTTGGTGCGCACAGATGACTCATCATTAATTTGCAAGAATTGGGAGTGATCAGAAAACCCTGATTTAAACCAATATAGGGCGGTTCCTTTAATGTTAATTAACTGTTTTTAGTCTCTGTAATAAAATGTGATGGTGAATTGTGTTGAATGCTGCACTGAGATCTAACAGAATGAGGACAGACACAAATCCCTGATCTGAAGCTATTAGAAGCTCATTAGTGACTTTTGCTAAAGCAGTCTCTGTACTGTGATTGGCTCTAAACCCCGACTGAAAGTCTTCATATATATTATTTTCCTGGAGAAACTCACACAGCTGATTGGCTACCACTTTTTCTCAAATTTTAGATGGGAATGGGAGATTAGATATTGGTCTGTCATTGGCTACAACCTCTGGGTCTAGGGGTTTTTTTTTAGAAGGGGTAAACTTCTTAAGAGACTAAACCCCCGCAACAAGGCAGCTGGACCAGACAAGCTCTTCTCCGAGACAGGTTGACACAGCTGAGCGTGCCTGAGCCCACCTGTAGGTGGATCACTAACTTCCTGACCAACAGGAAGCAGCGCGTGAGGCTTGGCAAGCTTGTCTCTGAGCCCAGGACCATCAGCACTGGAGCCCCACAATGTTGTGTGCTCTCCTCTACTCTTCTCCCTCTACACCAACAACTGCACCTCCAGCCACCCCTCTGTCAAACTCCTGAAGTTTGCCGACGACACAACCCTTATTGGATTAATTTCCAATGGGGACGAGGCAGCCTACAGAGAGGAAGTTGACAGCCTGGCTTCCTGGTGCAGCCAGAACAACCTGGAGCTGAACGGTTTAAAACTGTAGAGATGGTAGCAGACTTCACGAAGAGCCCAGCCCAAACCGCCCCCCTAACCATGCGCAACTCCCCAGTTAAAACAGTAGAGTCTTTCAGATTCCTGGGGATGATCATCGCACAGGACCTGAGATGGATGGAGAACATCACCTCCGCGATCAATCCGGCCCAGCAGAGGATGTTCTTCCTGCGGCAACTGAGGAAATTCAACATGCCGCGGAAAGTGATGGTTGAGTTCTACACAGCCATCATTGAGTCCATCCTCACCGCATCTATCACCATCTGCTTTGCTGCCTCCACTGCCAAGGACAATGGCAGACTGCAGCGGATCATTCGGTCAGCTGCCAAGGTCATCGGCTGCAACTTGCCGGCTCTCCTAGACCTGTTCCACTCCAGGACCAGTAAGAGAGCAGGCAAGATCATTGCTGATCCTTCCCATCCCGTTCACCACCTATTCCAGAGACTCCTATCCGGAAAAAGGTTCCGGGCCATCAGGACTAAAACCTTGCGCCATCTGAACAGTTTCTTCCCTATGGCAGTGGGGCTCAGAAACAAGCCCCCTGCATCACACTGACTCTGCTGACCACTCGCACATAATTTACATCTATATATTATTGGCACTATCACCAATCTCTGCACCTTAGAACCGTACATGCCCATAACTCTCTCACTGTATATATTGTTGTTCTATATTGTTGTCTTTATATTGTGGTTTTATGTACAGTGCACCAACCACACCAAGGCAATTTCCTGTATGTGCAAATAGACATGGCAAATAAAATAATTCTGATTCTGATTACTGTTATTTTAAACTGTGGTACATATCCTGATGATAATTACAGATTGATTGTGTTCAGTATCTAACTATACATTTTTTATAAAAAAAATTTAATGAATAATTCTTTAAGTCATTTTGTTTGATTGGGATCTAAAATACAGGATGTTGTTTAGAACCTGAGTTTAGAATGATCAACTGATCATTGGTGATCAGAAGGAAGCTGTAGGGGTAGGATTCTCAGCTGTTTCTGAGATTTCTGTTCTTGGTAGGGTATTAGTCCCAATTGAGGGCAAGAGATGGTTGATTTTATTTCTAATAGTTCGAATTTGATCAATAAAAAGGTCATAAAGATATTGCTATTCAGGGTTCGAGGAATACTTGGTTTGGTGGAGGTGTGACTCTCTGTCAGTCTGGCTACAGTGCTGAAGAGAAACCTGGGGTTGTTTTTATTAGTTCTGAATAGTAGGCAGCTCTTGCTTTGTGAAGAGCCTTTTTATATGCTTAAACACTATTCGTCAAGTCTAGGAGATTTTCAACACTTTTGCTGGAGCGCCACTTCCTTTCTAGTTTTCTTGATACCTGTTTTAACTCATGTGATTTTGGAATTATACCACGGAGCTAAGTTTCTTTTTTAGGGGCGCTATTGAGTCTAATGTTAGTCGTAAGGAGTCTGCAGATACAGTTGCAATCAGAAATATTCAACCCCCCAAAGATTTTAAGGATTTATCAATTAAAGTTGACAGAATCTTGCTTTTTGAGCAAGATTTTGCTTCGGATGACTTCTTTATGAGTTGAGTGATACAGAAAATCAACAAGGATGATGCATGATGTAGCACATGCATGATGTAGCATTTGTGTGTAGCAGTATATTTTGTTAAGAAAGCCATGTCACAATTATTCAACCCCTATATAATATTGTTGTTTTTAAAGCTGTCTGACAGTTTTTTTTTGTCCTAAAGTGGAGTTGAAACATAATTAAGCCTTTGGGAACTCTATAATGATCCTTCATTTGATTCATTTGATTCAGCTTCCACGGCGCCGGTTGATCGGCGCCGTGGAAGGCTGCTGTGTCTCTCGCTCTCCCACAGCTCTGCTCTTCTTTCTATCTCATTGTTATTTATTTTACTTTATTTTGTATCATGCACTCCGGTAAAGCGAGCCCTATCATCACATATGATAGAGAACAACTTTTGTCCATCGGGTTGACGGTAAAAAACACTTTTTCACCGCCACCAACAACAAACAAAGGAGACTTCCCATGGCGCGGCTTACCTGCGGCATCGGGAACACGGAGGCGATGAACAAGGAAACGAGGGTCTCGGGCAGGCGTCCTGGTCCGGCTGAGGAAACGTGAAAACCGCCCTCCTCTACCTAGCATTCTTCTGCCTAATGTCCAGTCCCTGGACAACAAGCTGGACGAACTTCGTAGCAGGATGGATTTTCAACGGGACATTAAGTTTTGTAACGTGTTGGTTTTCACGGTAACTTGGCTCGACCCCTCGATCCCGGACTCCGCCATTGTTCCCGAGGGGGTCTCCATTCACTGCCAGGACCGGACAACAAACTCAGGTAAGACAAAGGGAGGGGGTGTCTGCTTCATGGTGAATAATCTGTGGTGCTCTGATGTGAGGATTATTTCTTCAGGCTGTACTCCGGACCTGGAGCACCTCATGATCAGATGCCGACCTTATTACATCCCGAGGGAGTTTACATTGGTCGTTATAACAGCGGTGTACATTCCGCCCAGCGCCGACACCAACCAGGCACTGGATGAGCTGCATGCGGTTATCGACAGGAGACATCACGGCCCGAGGCTGCGTTCATCGTGGCTGGGGATTTTAACAACGCTAAAATGAGGAAAGTCCTGCCGAGATACCACCAGCACATCAGCTGCCCGACGCGGGACGCGAACACGCTCGACCATGTTTACACTCCCTTCCGGGGTGCGTATAAGGCCCTCCCCCGCCCCCCATTTGGCAAATCAGATCACGTTTCTGTTCTGCTGCTGCCTTCCTATAGGCAGAAACTCAAGCGTGAGAGACCGGTGACTCGGACCATTCAGCGGTGGACCGACCAATCAGACTCGGCTCTTCAGGACTGTTTCAGCACAACCCTTCATCACCTCCTCCCTCCCTGACTCTCTGGACCCTCTGCAGTTCGCATACAGGTCGAATAGGTCGACTGCAGATGCCATCTCCCTCACTCTCCACACTGCTCTCTCCCACCTGGACCAGAGGGATACATATGTGAGAATGTTGTTCATCGACTACAGTTCAGCATTCAACACCATCGTGCCCCTGAAGCTCGTCACCAAGCTCAGAGACCTTGGGCTCAACATCGCCCTCCGTGAGTGGATCCTGAACTTTCTGACGGGCAGACCACAGGCGGTGCGGATCGGCAGCACCACATCCTCCACCCTGACTCTCAACACTGGGGGCCCCCAGGGCTGCGTGCTCAGTCCCCTCCTGTACTCCCTGTTCACGCATGACTGCGTGGCCACCCACAGCTCAAACATCATCGTTAAGTTTGCTGATGACACCACTGTCATAGGCCTGATCACCGGCGACGATGAGAAGGCCTACAGAGAGGAGGTCAGAGCCCTGACATCTTGGTGCCAGGACAACAACCTCCATCTCAACGTCAGCAAAACTAAGGAGCTGATCGTGGACTACAGGAAGAGACAAGGAGTGGAACACGCCCCCCTCTTCATCAACGGGACCATGGTGGAGCGAGTCAGCAGCTTCAAGTTCCTCGGGGTCCACATCACTGATGACCTCACCTGGACCCATCACACAGACTCCATCAGGAAGACTGCCAGGCAGCGACTCTTCTTCCTCCGCAGGCTGCGGAGGCTCAACATGGACTCCAGGATCCTCTGCAACTTCTACAGGTGCACCATAGAGAGCATCCTGACTGGCTGCATCACCTCCTGGTATGGCAGCTGCACCGCCCTGAGCCGTAAGGCTCTACAGCGGGTGGTGAAGTCTGCCCAACACATGACCAGGATGGCGCTACCATCCATAGAGGACCTCTACATCCAGCGGTGCAGGAAGAAGAGTAGCCGTATTATTAAAGACCCCTCTCACCCTAGCCATAAACATTTTTGCTTGCTGCCGTCTGGCCGGCGGTACCGCAGCATCCAGGCCCACACCACCAGGCTCAGAGACAGTTTCATCCCCCAGGCCATAAGACTTTTAAACTCCTCTGAACTATAATAACTCCACCATACTAGCACCGTGATATATTTGCACCATTGCACAAATTGCACTTTGTTGTTTTTATTTCTCTTCAGCTGTTTTTATATATATTCAGACATATATATACTTTATTTAAAATTTTGATATTCCATTTTATTCTATTTTATACTATTTCTATTTTATTTTTTAGGTTGTAATTGAGCATTGTTAGAAGAGAGCCTGTGACTCAAGCATTTCACTGCCAGCGACTGCTTAATGTTATTGTTGTGCATTTGATAAATACAAATCTTGAATCTTGAATCTTGAGCTGTGATGCATATATAAACCCCACCCATAAGGGTATTCAAGGTGAGTTACAATCATTGGAAAGACAAAGGAGCTTACACAAAAGCTGAGAGAGGAGATTATTTCATCACACCTGAAAGGCCTTGGGTAGAAGAAGATTTCCTCAAAAAATTATATTCTAAGAGACACAATTGGGAACATTATAAGGAAGTTTAAAACTGATGGAGCAGCTTCAAACCTGCCTGGCCGTGGAAGAAAGCCCAACATTTCATCAATGACCCTCAGCAACTTAGTCAGAACAACTCAGATATACCCCTGTATGTCTGCAAGACACCTACAGGATGACCTGATGAAGGCTGGTACAAGTGCTTCAGTGGCAACTATAAGACATGCACTGAATAAAAAAGGACTTCATGGCCGGATCCAAGACGCACTCAGCTCTTGACCACAAGGAACATCAAAAGTCGATTAGAATATGCCAGGAGGAATTTGGATAAGACTACTGAGTTTTGGGTGACAGTTCTATGGACTGATGAAACCAACCTGGAAATGTTTAGACGTATGGACCAGCGGCATGTCTGGCGTGTGAAAGGCCAGGCTTATGACCAGAAGAATACCATCCCCACAGTCCCGCTTGGAGGTTGGTCAAAGATGATATTGGGCTGTTTTTCTGCGGCAGGAACTAGCAATCTTGATCGTGTACCTGGCATCATGGATTCACAGAAATACCAGGCCATTTTAAAGAGGAATGTGATGCCTTCTGTTGACAAATTAAACCTTGGTGATCATTGGACTTTCCAGCAAAACAATGATCCTAAGCAAAACCTCCAAGTCCACCAAAGCTTGGTTGAGAAAAAGATCCTGGAACGTCCTGGGGTGGCATTCACAGTCACCAGATTCAAATTTGATAGAAAATCTTTGATGGGATTTAAAGAAGGCAGTTGAAGCATGGAAGCCATCAAACATCACTGAGCTAGAGGCTTTTGCACTTGAAAAATGGGCAAAGATCCAATCGAGAGGTGTAAGAAGCTTGTCCACACTTACCAAAAACGTTTTTTTAAAGTTATAAAAGCTAGAGGATGCGCCACAAAGTATTGAGGCTGGGGGGTTGAATAATACTGCACATGCACACGTGTTGAAAGAGTTACATTTTTCATTTGAACTTCAAAGTTAAGTCAACTTCTGTTGTCAAAATAACTAAAATACACATCAATAAACATCTTTTGTTGTTTGATGAGGTTTTCTGGTCGTTTACTTTCATTATCTGTCATCCACATCACTATAATGTCTATTGAGGTGAGGGGGTTGAATATTTCTGATTGCAACTGTACATCGACGAGATGGTCAATCTCAATGGAGCTCGGTTTTTTAAAGAACTTGTTGTTTATATCGACGGATAATACGGGTTTTAATGTAATCGGATTGTAATCTTAATTATTTCCTTAAATTTAGCTACAGCACTATTAGGTAGACATCTAGAAATGAGTTTTTTATTAGTGACATTACTGGCACAATTTTTTTCGGATAATGAAAAATCTAAGGTTATTAAATTATGGTCTGATAGAACTGGATTGCGCGGAAGTACTGTTAAATGTTCAATTACAACATTGTTCGATAATAAAAGTGTGTGGTTACAACAATGAGTAGGTTGGTATGCACACTGAGTGAAACCAATTGAGTCTAGTACTGAAATAATTGCTACGCTAAGACTATCATCATTATTGTCAACATGAATATTAAAGTCACCAACAATAATAATTTTCTTATTATCTTTAGGACTAGGTTTTATAAAAACTAAGGGAAATCCGTTAAAAATTCAGAAAAAGCCCAGGAGGCCGGTAAATTACAGCAAATATGATTGGCTGTTGGTGTTTGTTGGATTGGTGTGGAAGACTAAGAACAAGACATTCAAATGCGTTTTAGCTGAGTTTAGGTTCAGGATTAATTTACCTGCTATGCCTCCGCGCTAGCCTGACGTTGTCATACTCACAATTCTAGTCAGAATGTGAGTCTGAGACCGCTCCATTGGGCTGTGATTATGGGGCGTGTTTCAACCGAACCAGGAAATATAATTCCTCTTCGCTCAATTGGATAGACCTACAACCAATCAGAGCAACGTAGTATGTGACGTATGTTAAGCGAATCATTGTGAGTTATTTACTAATGCCGGGTTCACACCTGACGCTGAAGCGCAGCGCCAAGCCTTAAATAACAGCTGGCTCCCATCCACTCCCATGTTAAACCTTTGTGCGGGTCACACCGGAGGCTGAAGCGCCGCTCTGCACCAAGGCTGCCTCGCTCTGTGCAGCGATCGTTTCGGCGTCGAGTCTATTTTTTCCGCTTGACGCGAGCGTATCGCGACAGGAAACACACTGAAATTAATTTAAATACTTTGAAGTCCCCTTCTGTTTTCCTGGAGTTTTACCAATGACATTATTAAATGTCTCCCTCTGCCCATCCACTACAGCCACACAAGCAGTGATAAAGATAAAAAGAGAGAGGGGGGGGTATTCTCCACATAGGCTTGAGTGGAGAATACGTAATTTACCCTCCACACCCGACATTTAACGGAGCAAACAGCGGAGAAGTTCTTCAACATGGATGACATTAAATTAATAATTGAAGTGGAGAAGTGCAGTGAGTTGTATGATCCTCGGAACATGTTGTATAAAGACAACACCAAGAGAGACAAATGTTGGGACGCTGTTGCTTAATGTTGGAGCAACAAGTAAGTATACCGGTATGCTTGAATACTACTGGATCAACCGGTGATATTATTAGCGCTGCCCGGCGGGTCAGCGTCGCTTCAGCGTCCGGTGTTTAACAGCCAAGCGCCGGCGCGATAGGGATTAGCGCGACGCAGCGCTTTGGCGTCGCCTCCGCGTTCTCTGTTCCTCTTTCAAAATGAATGCGCTGTCGATGTCTCCTAAAACAGACTCAAATACAGCATCTACACATCTCAGCTCTCCAGCGGCAGGCATTCTATCCAAGCCTACTTTGATGACGTGGTTGATTACGTTACTCTTGATCACCTGTCCATCATCGTATAAAGCCCGCCCTGACGATTTGATTGGATCGACCAGCTTCTGTTCGAGCATAGTTTCTCCCCAACGGAGCGACTCCAGACCGAACTTCCCGAACAACAAATGTTGTGGGCGGGGCTAAGTTCGTCTGGCACCCAGGCTACCTCCGCGCCCCACCAGCAGAACAATAACAGGTGGGGCGCGCAACCGGAAGGGGGAAATGTCAGGCGGAAATAATATTATAGCCGAACAAATGTTTTGACGTCCGCATCTATTTAACGGCGGAGCAGTAAACAAATCACTCTTTCTGGTTACAGGGGCATGACAGAAAAAGTTTGAAAACCACTTTTTTAGACATATTCATCAGGATGCAGCCACGTCTCAGTGAGGGACAATAAAACTATGTTGTAATCTGAGACTAGTTCATTAACTAAAATAACGTATGATGAGAGTGATCTTATGTTTAAAAGACCACATTTAAAAGTCTTAGTTTCCTGCGCTGTTGCAGAGGTTGTGTTAAATAGTATTAGATTTTTGTGTGGAATTCTTAAAATAATTTAATCGGACGGTGGACAGACACAATCTCTATGGGTTTGTGTGACTGATCCAGAGGGGGCTCAGAGAAGTGATGAGCACTGCAACTCTGCTTCCTGGTCCCAACTCTGGGTTGTCATGTAATAGACTGGGTAATATTCCTAGATAAATGGTGTGTATTTATATAGCGCTTTTCTAGTCTTGATGACCACTCAAGGCGCTTTACATTACAGTTTCCCATTCACCCAATCACACACACATTCATACAGTGCATCTATCCCAGCACTTTGTTATTCTAAGGGGGGGCCATTCGGGGTTCAGCATCTTGCCCAAGGACACTTCGGCATGCAGATGGTTCAGACTGGGAATCGAACCGCCGACCTTCAGGTTGGAGGATGACCACTCTACCCCTCAGCCACAGCCGCCCCTCGCAGATTAGAGAGATACCCCATCCCAAATGGGATGAACGCCGTCTCTCATAACAAGACCAGGTTTCCTCCAAAAAGTTTGCCAATTATCTACAAAGCCCACACCCTTTAAAGGACACCACCTCGACAGCCAGCGGTTAAAAGACAACATGCGGCTAAACATATCATCACCTGTTGTGGTAGGGAGAGGGCCAGAGAAAATTACTGTGTCTTTTGGGATTTAACATTTTAGCTTCTCTCTGTGTCTGTGTCTTTGAAGATGTTTATGGAACTGAAACTCTAAACAAATGAAAGAAGGGTTGGGGCAGGAGCAGTTTGGGCCAGATATATGGCCTTCACACAAATTACTTTTATTAACTGTTGCTGCGTGTTAATCATGAATCTTTTACTTAATTTTTTATTTCTAACTTTTTATATTAAAGCATTACTCCCTTAGCTGACATCACACAGAGTTCAAGCAGCTGTCCCAAGTTCTGGGGAACAGACAGAGCGACATTGTTTTGGTTTGGTTGTTTGGAATGTTTACAGAAACAGATCCAGCCGATAAAGTGGAACACAACGCGCATTCTCAGTCACTCAAGTATTACGTTTCTGATTTAGAGGAACCATAACAAATCCTGCGAGTTACATTACATGTCATTTAGCAGACGCTTTTGTCCAAAGCGACTTACAATTAGTACACTCAACATTTATGAAGGGGCCATTTAGGGGCTCAGTATCTTGCCAAGGACACTTCGGCATGCAGATGGGAGAGAGTGGGGTTTGAACCGGCAACCTTCTTGTTGGAGAGCCACCACTCTAACCACTAGGCCACACCGCCCCAGTTGTTTTTTTTCCAGAGTTTTGGGGTCGGTAGACATGCCAGATACCCAAATTAACATGTAGAAGCACTACAAAAGTGGAATTTTCATAATATGAAATGTCACCGTTAAGGTTTGAAATAAAGGTTTGACTTCCTGTGAACAGGACTTGACACAATGCATGCTGGTTAAACATTATATCATCTGAATATCTTTTCTTTTCTTTTTTCCTGATCCTGAGTGCATTAAATAACACACCATACACCAGCTGATTTCAATTAAGTCCTGTCCTGTTCTTGCAATGTAGTGCTTTTAAATACGATCCCAGCCTTTTCTCATGTACTGTATTCCTTAATGTCTCCCTCTCTGAATAACATTTACTGCAGTGAATAGAAACAAATTCTACATCCTCAGGTGTTGATCCATTGACGTAGATCTGTATGACTTTTCCCCATCCTATATTATATGGACTAAAATCTTGCATGTCAAAGTCATAATCATGTCTTCATTTATGTCTGTATTCCACTCCTTTTGCCAGACTGTTGTTTGTTATGTCTGTCCTAATTAATGATATTCCCTTTACGAAGGGGTAAGCAACATTTACTATCAAATGAGTAATTTTGCCCCCTCTTCCCCCAAATAAAATTTGTCTGGAGCCGCAAAGCATATTTAATATCACAGCTTATAAAGTTTTCTATACATGGAAAATACCAAACTCTTATGAAGAGGAGAAAAAAATACACAGGCATGTGTAGGCCTACTTTGAAATAAATTAAACACATAACTAAAAGGCCTACTTGAGTCCTCCCCATATTTGTGTGAAATATATTAAATAAGTAGTAGCCCACTTTGAAATAAATAAAAACATATAGCTGCAGCCTACTTTGCCAATTTATGTTAGCGAGCAGGGACTCAACAAAACTGTACTTCTCAAACCACCCCTTGTTATCTAAAAAACATTATGTGAATTTCCAACCAGAGGTGTCTTCTCTGACTGTGAGCCTTGGTGACACAAACCAGAGAGGCAGGCCGTTAAGAGAAAAAATTTGTCGAAAAAAACCACCTCGCGGTAAATATAAGGTGCGGAACCTACGAGCTTTCAGAAGGGGTATCGGCGCTTTAATATGTATGCGTAGTGATATGAAAAGAACTGTAGTCTCCAAGATAGCTTTCCTGTTGATTCGATGGTGACATGTTAACTTTATGGTGGTTCTGGTTATCACATTTATCTCTTAAATACTGCAGTATTAACACTCACAATCACATACTACCCTGTTTTACAAGTAGTGGTTTAGTCCACATTGGCGGGAAATGGACAAGTCCCGCCCTGGATAAATCTCACTTCCTCTGAAACGGACATGATTCTGATTTCAAAATAAGAGATTATAACGCCCTTTCCGGGCGATTCTAGAGGGATGCTTTGGGCTAAGCAATCTTACTTTGAAGGCCGTGGTTCGACATACAATTGTTTGGTTAGGAAGATTAGTACCTACGTGTTTTTTGTATGTGTAGTTCTCTATATTTCTGCACAGATTGGGACATGTTGATATATTAGAAGTCGATATCGTGATACCTGCAGTCTTGCATTTTATTAACATCGTATCTTAGCTCGCTGGTTTGCTCACATTGTCGTCGTTTATGAGTATCGACAATAACTTTGGTAGTAACTTATAAAGTTAACGTCATACGCTTTGTCTGCTTCGCTGCTGGAAACAATGAGCTGGTAAGTAAAATATATTAAGCACTAGTAAGTTTTATTAGTATTAGTAAATTAGTATTTGTTCATCTTAGTTTCCTAACACGAGTGTGTTTTATTCTGCAAGCGTCTTCGAGATGTTGGAAAGTAAATGTCAACAGAATAAACTCTTAATCGTATTATTCACACCATTATGCACGACATATTAAAATGTAGTGTTTGTAGATCTAAAATATCCACCGTAGGCATACATGTTGATCTCTCCCGCAACAGCACAATGCGGTTTGTCATGTGCTGGGAAGTACGGTGGCCCCAACGGTCAAAGTAAGACATTTGCTGAAATCATTTATCTTCTGAAACCCAACATTTCAGGTGTCTGGACTTTGTACTACCCGGCGAGGTTACAGTTTTATCGTATTTGAGGTAACTGTCAAACATACGCGAAAGTATCAGTCGCGAACCTTCGCCTTTCTGCCACTCGCCGTTTGGATCTCCGTAGTCAAATATGGCCCTTATTCAGGCCTTTCAGTTACAAATTGAAGCATCTGACGAGAACTATTATGTCGGTAATTTCTCACTTTCTAAAAAGAAGTGTTCCACCACCAGGGATCTACCTGAATAGTGGATATAAAATGTATACGTCGCCGAACATGTACATGCAATATTAGTGTATTATTTATCGGATTTCGCACGAGAATAAGCTGGAGAGAATTTCCGGTTTTATAAATAAAAACGTCAAAAACGAGACCAAAGTCACGTTATAAGGAATATTTGATTACATTTACATGAAGTGCAACATATTTACTAGTATTCCATACAAATACAAGAAACACTAAGCTTGAACAGTTTATTAATATAGAGAATTTTTACTTAAATTTGCAGTGTGTAGAGCTAGTGACGAAGTGGTGAAGTTGCATTTGGCAGTTGAATTCCCCTCACCTCATCCTTCCCTCCCAAACATGAAAGAGAACCTGTGGTAGCCTTCAGTTTTCATAAAAACTGAACCCCATGTATATATAAATATATAAAGTATTTCAATATAAAGGTCCCATTCTAGGGTAAATAAAACAACAATTTGAATAATTTAGATGAAACTTACTCGTGATAACATCACTAGGATTATCTATCACTGGGTGTATCAGATCCAATGTCCAACTTCCTTACCATCATATCAGCAGCTCTTTTTCCTGAGTTCCTAGAAGTCTATACAGCTCTTTCAGCTATGTCGTTAGATGAGGGGTGGTAGGGCACTGATGTCACATGTGTGATACCATTTCTAGTCAAAGTCTTTGGTTTGTTCGCTGACAAAGTATTGTGCATTATTAGACACAATCATTTATGGGATACCATGGATGTGGAAACTTATTCTCAGGCAGGTTATTGTGGTTGTTGATGTAGCTGAGATCACTTGGTATACTGTACAACCAACCTCGGCTGCACGATATATCCATAATGTATCGTCATTGCGATATCAACATGCTTGAGCTGCTATAAATTGTGTCATGCATTCACGCTCTGCATGTCAATATATTTGTCAGATTAAGCCATTCTGCCCTAGAAAATAACTATAATCGCTACAGTCTCAGTGTTGATATTTTTGAAATTACATCACAATATCAACACTGATCATCACATAATGATTGATACTTTCCATAAAGCGTTAAATCTTTCTTCAGAGCAACGGCGCATACATCAACCGTCCTGCTCGCTCTTTTCCACACACACACACACACACACACACACACACACACATACATTAAACAGTGTTGCAAGCAAAGTGACCCCTTCTTCAGATGTAAAAAATCTCAGAAAACCACAGAAAATGCCTTATTTGGCTGCAACTCTCTTTACCCCTGAGACTCAAAATGTTTGTTGGACTTAAACACTTCACTCACCCCTCCATCGGCATAGTGGTGAATAGATAATTAACACATTTTTTTTGAACTATCCCTTTAAGCTGATTTCACATTGAATAGCAGCACAGCATCTCTGTGATGTAAACCTGAAGAGACACCATGTTTGAACCATTTGTCTTCTTCTCTCAGTTTACTGATAAATGTTAACAACTTTGGGTTCATATTGCAGTGATGCTGTGTCATGTGAAATAAGCTATATCAAAGGTTTCTTTGAGGTTTGAGTGTAACATTTTCACATCTTTAACGACTGTAGCATCCCCAACCCAACAAAGAGAGAGCAAGAAGCAGTTGTCGAGAGATATGTATAGATTTAATGAAAAGAGTGAGTATCGATAGTGAACACAAAGCAGTAAAACAAAAACTCAAACCATAATTTTCTGATTGTGTCACAGCTAGTTTTTTAGAGCACAAAAACAAACTGCTGGAAGATGTTGCATTGCTAAGATTTATGGTATTACAGTAATGAATTGAGCCCAGTGCAGCTTGTCTGCTGTGACTAACTTTATAATATCATGAAATTTTAACTTCTACTGTAACTAGTAAGACTTAACACAAAATACATCATTAATTCTGTTTTTAACTGCTCAAATCTTGTCTGCTAACTACATCCTTTTCGGAGTCGCATTTCCGGGTTCATGGCCCATAATACCGGCAGAAACAATGGAAGATTTAGAAGAACGAATATGGACCAAATAGAGCAAATTGACAGAAGCGATCTTGTATAACCCGTCACTGACTGGCGGATTTGTCCGCCAGAAAAGGGCTATGAGGAGCTGCAGTGGTGATGTAAATAAACAGTCGACGAAGAAGAAAGAAGTCGTCTTCGACAAAACACGTTACTCCGCCTAGTGTTCTGGCGGTTAACACGCGCAACGGTTGGGGAAGCATGAATGACAACGAGTCCTGCGCCACAGCGGCGTGAAAAGCCGCAGTTGCAGAAGCATGCACCGGCCTTGAGCCTTGCAAAACAGGAAGGGAAGGGATTTTCTTGACAACACACAGACACCGGTGCCAGTTCTTATCACAACAAACTCTCTTGACATCTTCGTCTCTGTCTTTTTCATGTATGAAGCCGCCTTTTCACAGGGAGATATTTGCTCTCCCTTTTTGTTTGTTTCATATTTGCGTCTGTTCACACACCGAATTCTCCGGAAATTTTATGGGGTTTATAGTAGGTGGCCATGAGGAGAGTCTGCATGTAATCTGGAGCTTGTCATCCAGCTAAGAGCACCGGCGCATCCAAGTATGGTCTTAATATCATACAAAAATAAATGCTGATGAATGCAAGTTCATTTAGTTATAATAAAGACATTATTAGTTTTTCAACCAGGTGAAATATAAAGAACATGATCATATAACTAGGAATATAGTTCAACCCCTGGATCTGATTATATTCACTTTCATGCTGACAGTGTGAAGGAAGGAAGCCGCAGTGCGTCCCCTCACTGCCCCAAACCAGATGAATCAAAGGAGCCACTGGGGACAACCATGGAGACTGGAGCTTCTAACGGTCAGTCACACACCTTAATCTGTGACCTTCAGAGACCCCAGAGGAGTCTTCTGGGAGATTTAATCCAAGTAACATTTTATAAAATATTGTATCATTTAAAGGGACTCTTACCTTTGTTGCATTTGAGAATTACAGCACAGGTCCTTCGGTCCGAAGAATTTTATTGGTTGAAGTTTTCACTAAATATTACGAGAGTGAAATAATTGTTTGTTTTAACTCCTGGTGGGTCTGTCTTGCATTTTAGAGTGTCATTACCTTATTAATACCAATTTAACCTTATCCACAAAAAGTGTAAAAATGCAACAAAGGTAAGAGTCCCTTTAAGGCTTAAATAATGATGGTTTAATTTTACCCATGATTCTCCCTATTATTGGTTTACCTAGTTCATTAACAGCAGTCCAACAGGGTTGAATCATACCAGAATTGGGCCTCTTTCACCAATATCTTTTTTTCTCAAATTTCCTGTGAAAACTCAAGGTCAGACTCTGTAAAATTGTTCATACCCGTATCCTTGTATTGATGAATCCCATTGTCTTTTTAAATGCGACATATGCCAGTTATGCAATTTTATCTGGGAGGAGGGAGAAGGAGGGAGGAGGAGGAGGAGGAGGAGGAGGGAGGAGGAGGAGGGAGGAGGAGGGTTGCTAATGGAAGATAAGCTTGGTTTTTGCTACTGCCTTCAAATCGAATCAAATCTGCACAGAGTACAACCAAACTAAAGTGTCCCAGTATACACAGTTTGCACAGGAACAGTTTTTATTTAACATTTTAAATTTAATTCACCTTTTTATAATTAAAAATTATAGTGACTTTTGTGTTTAATTTTGGCATCGTCTGATCCCTTCGTCATGACGTACCTTAACTAATCATTAGCTGGCCAATCACAGCATAGTTGTGCTTTCTAGCAAGGGGGGGGGGCAGAAGCTAATTCCGGCTCTGCAGCTATAAATAGAATAAAGAAACTCAATTTTTATTTCTGAGCTTTGGACCCTGTAAACATGTTCAAGTATTGCCCCAAATTAAAATTGTAAACCCCCATTACGAGGATAATGGGTCTCCTTTAATTAATCTTGTCGCTTTTTGAAAATATCTTAGTAATATGGCAGGCAGCCCCTCAAACCCACTACATGGATCATGTGGTGGTCAGTGGAGAGATTCCCCCCCTATTCAGGTCCAGCGGCATCTCTTGTAACCCCCTGCTCAGCTGAAAACACTTTTAAAAGCCCTATGAGATGAATGTAATTTGTGAATATGGGCTATACAAATAAAATTTGATTGATTGATAATATAGTTTATAACCTTTCATTTTCTTTAATCTATTTAGAATTGTAGGATATGTGTGTGATATGTATGCATTGATGTATATGTGTGTATAATTATGTGTGTATGTATATATATAATATGGCTGTCAAATGATTTCAATTTTAATCAGATTTATCACAGGGTAGCTGTGAATTAACCACAACTAATCACCATTTGTAGATTTGACGGAAAATTCAGAATTTTTGTTTATTGTTGTGTTGTGTAAAGACAGAAGGCGGATATATACATTTAACTTTACAAACCACATACCAGCAAAACCATATCTTGTGTCTGTTAATAGTTAGAAATAAGTAAAAACATTTTTGTTGTGGAACCAGACACAATATTGACTCTCTCAGTTGTTTTCTTAAAGATGTTGGTGTGAATATGACACCTGAAGTGGTTATTACCAAGGAAATGGAGGAAGAGGAGAAGCAGCTGATGAAAAACGGCGAGAGGAAAGAGGAGGAAATGTTGGAAAAGGTTTGTTAATTTTTCGTTTTTTAATGGCTGCATCACATCAAGTCCTTGATGTTGAGTCATTCGTATCGCTTTTTTGGTTTTAGTATGTTTGCGTGTGATTAAACGGCATTTAAAATGCTTTACGGGCGGCTGTGGCTGAGGGGTAGAGTGGTCGTCCTCCAACCTGAAGGTCGGCGGTTCGATTCCCAGTCTGAACCATCTGCATGCCGAAGTGTCCTTGGGCAAGATGCTGAACCCCGAATGGCCCCCCCCTTAGAATAACAAAGTGCTGGGATAGATGCACTGTATGAATGTGTGTGAGAATGGGTGAATGTGAAACTGTAATGTAAAGCGCTTTGAGTGGTCATCAAGACTAGAAAAGCGCTATATAAATGCAAATCCATTTACCATTTACGTCTTGTTTTTCAGTCAGTTCCCATGATATCTTGCAGCCACTGTGTGTGAGCCGCGCTGTTCCTTTAGAGAGTCGGGGTCTCACCTATTTGCTGCATGGGGTTCATAGCAAGATAGACCGAGAATAACACTGTGGTGAAAGATAATTTTCACTATCTGTCAAAGAGATCACAAATATCAGCAACACCCCCTGTACTTTTTCATCGTACAAGCACTCCAGTGTTACTGCATATTTTACAGAACATATTTCAGATCAAAGTTCAAAGAAGTGTTACTTTTTGTTTAGTGAGTAAAGAAGAGATTATACCCAGCCCCAATACTGTCCAACACTGGTCTGTGTCATTAATGTTTGACCATGTTTGACCAGGCCAGGAAATCATGGGAGAGGGATTCTCATGACATTCGGTTTAAGAGACTGCAGCATCTGCTCCAGAAGAGCAACATCTACTCTAAATTCCTCCTGACTAAAATGGAGCAACAACATAATGAGGTACTGAGTAAACACCACATGCCAAACTCTCATAGAAACTACCTGCTTCACTCTGTCTATTTTTCTGTCAACCATTTTAGGAGAAACTTCGGAAGGAGAAACTGGAAAAAAATACCAAGAAGGTGAGGGGCAAATTACTGAAACAAACATTTGGGCTTGGCATTGAATACTGTTTAAAGTAATTTATTGAAGCTATTTGTCCTTTTATTATTTGCAGAGCACAAAGAGTGCGGGACCTGAGAAAGGTGAGGGAATCCTGAAATTTAGTCTAAAATAAAATACAGAATGCCTTAATAAAGGCAGTTCTTCAATAAATGCTTTTATCAATTTGATGTGATCTACTTGACTATCCCCTGTTGAACTAGATAAACAGAAGAAGAGGAGAAGGGATGAAGATTACAAAATATCAGATATCATGACAAAAGAAGTAAGCTCTCATTTGAATTTGTCTTTGATTTCTACATTTACCAGTTACTGACATTGCTTCTGCTTGATTTTTCTTTTATAGGAAATCATGTTGCAGGCTAAGAGATCAAAAATGGACGGATGTGTAAGGGATACATTACATTACATTAAATGTCATTTAGCAGACGCTTTTTGTCCAAAGCGACTAACAAGCGGGTTAATTTGAATGTTCTAGCCAAATGAGTAGTCAATGTATTTTAATTATCCAAAGGGGAGGGGATTGAACACTGTTTAATAGATTTATAACAAAGTATTCATTGAACTTGTCCAACTGTACAGTGTACATCTGATTATAAGGATGAGGCACCAGCCAAGAAAAAAATTGAAGCTGAGGATATAGAGAAGATAACCGATTCAAACCAGGACATCAAGAAACGTCTATCCGATGTGGTGCGAGACAAGGCCAGGCATATCCTGCATCCTCACAAAATGGTAAACGACCAGCTGGTCCCCACCCAGCAGCCAACGCTCTTCACTGGAGGAGTCATGAGGTCGTACCAGATTGAAGGTATCGAGTGGTTGAGGGTAAGTGGGACTAGAACAACAGTGGATTGTGTGACTTGATTGCTGCTATGTTTCTAGGTGTGATATCCTTTAGGAATGCACGATAAGAATTTTTTTAAGGCCGATACACTTAATTTCATGCTTTATATGGCCAGTAACGATAAAAGTTTTCACATTTCTTAAAAATAACTTCATAGCCTTTAGTTAATGTACACCTGAGGGAAATTGCTCAATATAGTAAGCAAATATGGAGAAATTTATATTCAATTAACGCAACAAAAACAGTTCTCAAACGGTTCTTTCATTTAGCTTTTTAGTGAGGTACATCAGAAAAATTCTAACAACTTTAGCTGGAGGAGGAACATTTGTCCTTCAAAAGAATTTATATTCAATATTTTGACATCTCAAATAAGACATTTCAATGTAATAAAATAGTAATTCAGATTAAAAAAAAAGGCTAGTCGCCAGGAACTTCAAGTTTAAGAGTTTATGTTTATATTTAGCCTGCTTAGTTAAAAAAAAAGATGCTGAAAATCACAAATCCGTCTCTCGCTGTGTGTGGGAGACCTTGGTAGCATAGTAAAGTTGGCGGAGTACTTCGCAGTCACTTACCGGAAGCAGGCAGCCTAGAGCAAACTGGCTGCAGGTTTTCTAGAGGCAGGCGGAGAGCAAAAAGGCATGGCCAGTCGGGGCCCACTCCAGCATGCCGAGCCTGGCTCCGATTCCGCATCCCCTCAGGGCACTGCTGCACTGACACTTGCTATGGCCTTTTTTTCCCCCTCACTAACGCTGGCTGCAAGCGCCTTGTATTCTCGCCATACCCCGTTGTCACAATTATGGACTTAAAGGTGACTTATGAAATTGTTAGTGTTAAAACGTTTCCCCCTCTCAGAGCCTTTGCAGATTTGCTGCAAATTGCATCACACTGGTATGACCAAACACGGATGTATGACGTCATGACGCGACCAGGTGCGCTGTGTTTATCGGATGTTTTATCGGTAATAATTTCTGATTCCTATAAATAAATGATATTAAATTCCCATTATCCAGCGGATAATATATCAGACCGATATATATTGTGCATCCCTAATTTCCTTCACCCCGATTGTTAAGTCAGTTGACTGGAAAAAAATATTGTGTAAATGTCAAAGTTAAGTTAATTTAAGTTTCAATATTTTTTTCTTGACCTTGGAAATGGTACTTGTTATAACAGTCTCGCCTTTAATTGCATTTAGTAGATACTTCTTACTGTTGCTAATGGTCAATATTAAACATTGGAACCCTCTGAATGTCTGGTGTTAAACAATACTAAGAAAAGGCCCTTGTTGATCTCTCTCTGTGCTACCAGATGTTGTGGGAGAATGGTATTAATGGAATCCTGGCTGATGAGATGGGACTGGGAAAGACCATCCAGTGCATTGCTCATATCGCCATGATGATAGAAAAAAAAGTAATTGGTCCCTTCTTGGTAGTTGCCCCTCTCTCCACTCTGCCAAACTGGGTCAATGAATTCAAGCGTTTCACACCAGAGGTAAGAGGGAATGTTATTTTGGAGGTTTAATTCGTCCTAGATAATCATCAAATATACCAGAGAAGATCATGATTATGTAATAGCTACATTTTTTTCCTGTTCATTTTATTGTTTAATAAACTGCAGTAATTGTTTCTGATTTAAAATACATTTACAAATTTAGACCAAGCAGTTACAAGTCTGTCACGTCAGTGGTGTCTGAGTCGATTTGATGTAACCTGTAATTCAACAGGATTGTGTTTGTCCCAGGTGTCTGTACTGCTCTACCATGGCCCTCAATCAGAGAGGGCCAAACTGCTAAAGCAGATCCACAGGCCTCAGGGGATGGTCAACATGTTTCCTGTTGTCATCACCTCCTTTGAGATTTCCATGATTGACAGAAAATTCCTGCAGGTAAGAAGCCGGTCCTTGGTTTGTCATGAGGATGTTTGTTGGGGGCAAATGTTTATATTGTTTTGGACAGATAACATTATTATTGCAATTATCAAAACACAAGACAGGTTGTTTTCCCCTTCACACTTAAAGGCACGAACCTCTTCTACTCTCTCCCAAAAACGTCTTCTAAAATTACATTTCTAAAATGAAAAGTGATTTAGTTTCTGAACCTACACACATGTATGAGGTATTGCAGGAAAGAAATCTCCCCAACGGTTTCCTGTGAAAGTGTTAGAAACATTCTAGGTCAGTGGTTCTCAAAGTTGGGGAGCGTGGACACTCACCGGGGGGGGCGCGATGTCACAGACGGGAAAAAAAAAGCTCCCTCAGTGGCGAAATGCAAGGGGCTGGACGGGCGCAAACAAATCAACTTAAGTTTCGTTCCTTATCCACCAATCAAAAGACAAGTGTTATCATTTGAACGCGAGTAGCATGTACGCTTCAGAGTATAAAAGTAACTGCCCCTAACCAGCTTTGCGGGGGCCCAGCTTGCAAAAGTTTGAGAACCCCTGTTCTACGTGATACAAAAACAGAGCACTGGGACTTTTGGACTCAGGAAAAAATCTAAGCTTTTTGCCTGCCTATAACAAGTTATATTAAGTAAAATATTATAGTTTTATATAAATATATTAAAAATAGTTTCTGTGGTTTAATCTGGGCAGATAAAGCACAGTATTGGGCCTTATAGATAGATAGATAGATAGATAGATAGATTACTTTATTCATCCCCGAAGGGAAATTAAGTCGTCATAGCAGCCGGTACATTTGAATACAATAAAATACAATAGAATAAAATAAAATAAAAAGTACTGAGGTAAAAAGAATAAAAACAGAATCACAAGATAAATAGGTAGATAAGGTGCAGTGGCAAGATGATGGTAATAGTACTGATGATATGATGGTAATGTTATTGTTAGACAGTATATCAAAATAGTACAGTATATATAATGTAACATAATATATATTTATATATGATAGTAATTATACCAATATAATAGCAGTATATAGTAATAATGGCAGCAACAGTATATATAATAATAGTAAATATAATAATAATAATAATATGTACACATGTATAAATATGTGTATATAGACTTATACATACAGTGAATATACAAATAGTATGATATATAGTAGAAGGGGTATAAATATAAGTATTTAACTATACAATAGATAATATAATATACTATGATTGTAAATATATGTAGACAGAGTGTGCAAAAGACAGTATTATTGTATAAAATGATATATAGTATCAATATGGTTTATACTAACACATATCACAAGGAGACAGGTACATTTAGTGCAGTTCTGTGATGGTGGCTCTGACAGAGGTAGATGCGTTGTAAAGTCTTATTGCAGTTGGGAGGAACGATTTCCTGTAGCGTTCCTTAGAGCAGCGGGGTTGAATGAGTCTGTGGCTGAAGCTGCTCCTCATCTTGTCCAGTGTTGTGTGGAGGGGGTGAGAGGGATTGTCAATGATTGCCAGCATCCTCTCCTCCACCACCTCCTCCAGGGTGACAAGCTTAGAGCCAACCACAGACTCTGCTTTTCTAATGAGTTTTTTAAGTCGGTTGACGTCCTTTGCCTTGATGCCCGCACCCCAGGACACCACAGCAAAGAAGATGGTGCTCGCCACAACAGAATTGTAGAATATCTGCAGCATCTTGTTGCAGACATTGAAGGACCTGAGCCTCCTCAGGAAATAAAGCCGGCTCAGGCCCTTCTTGTAGACGGCCTCTGTGTTGGTGGACCAGTCCAGTTTATTGTCTAGTGTGACACCCAGGTACTTGTAAGCAGGGACCACCTCCACATCCGTCCCACCGATGCAGACAGGAGAGAGCAGGGGCTTCTTCCTCCTGAAGTCCACCACCATCTCCCTCGTCTTCTTAACGTTGAGCTGCATGCGGTTCTCCCCACACCACTTCACAAAGCGGTCAACCAGGTCCCTGTACTCAGCCTCCCTCCCGCCCTCAACACACCCCACAATGGCCGTGTCATCAGAGAACTTCTGCAGATGACACGTCTCAGTGCAGTGCTTAAAGTCAGCAGTGTATGTGGTGAAGAGGAAGGGGGACAGCACAGTTCCCTGGGGGGCCCCGATGTTACTGATCAGACGATCAGACACACAGTTCTGTAATCTCACAAACTGCGGTCTGCCCGTCAGATAGTCAGACCCAGTTGATGAGGGGAGCACTCACCTGCGTGCCCTCCAGCTTGGCCTTCAGCAGTCTGGGCTGGATGATTGTTGAAGGCGCTGGAGAAGTCGAAGAACATGATCCGGACTGAGGTGTTGGGTCTGTCCAGGGAGGAGTAAGCCTTCTGCAGCAGGTAGATGATCGCATCATCAACCCCAACATGGGGCTGATATGCAAACTGCAGGGGGTCTTGTGATGGGCACACCAGCGGTCTGAGGTGGGCCAGGACCAGTCTTTCCATGACCTTCATGATGTGAGAGGTCAGTGCCACCGGCCTGTAGTCCTCCAGTGCAGCAGGACGTCCTTTTTTAGGCACTGGGACCAGGCAGGATGTTTTCCAGGGCACTGGCACTCTCTGAAGGTGCCACACTATCTGTGAACATCTTCCTCATACTTGGATAGCGTATATATTATTTCATGGCAAGATTCAGGTAGAGCTCAAATAGGGATATTTGGGAGACTCCAAATAAACGCATGATAATCTTAGCCACTACAGGTGTAACTTTGTTTAAACTTTGATATTTCATCAGATGGTGCTATTATACTCACACATTAGCAAATTCCCACATTCAACTAGATTTTGGTTAGTATAAACCAAAAACTATTTGCATAACAAAATCATTATTACATAATATATCTTAGTGGAGCAGACTTATTGTAAGAGGTAGAAATAAGACAATAAGAAAACATTTATCACACTAGAAAAATGTCATAAAAACTGCCTAAATGAATAAATATTCATTAATAAATACAGATGAACACAAAATATCATTTTCTTTCTCTGCTTTGTGGCAGTTGGAGAATACTGTGGAGTCTTCCAGTCATCTTCACCATCTTCCTCATTGAGACTGATAAAAGATCAGTTAGGATATGCTGTGCATAATTTCAAGGCTTTAAACCTCCTCTAAAAGATCCATGACTCGCTGTCCATCAGTGAAATGCAATATAAAAGGCACAGACAATAGTTTTTAGCACACCGTTAAGATAAATCAGGCTCGTGGCTTCTATACCTGACTGCTGATGACCATAAAATGCTTGGCCAGATGTTAACACTGAACCATATCGAGTGTAATTGTGAAAATATCTTAAAACATCAGAATACAGCCACAATTGTAAAGTGAAAGTTAAAAATGGCCTCATAGTAAAGCACTTACCTTTTCTGAAATAGCCAGCTCCCAGTGTTGTGCAAGTTCACACCTCATGAACTACTCCAAAGTTCCGTTCATACAAGTAAACATTAATAGTTCACGTTCATAGATCACCATTTAAATTCTGAACTAGTTCATAGTTCATTTCATTTCATAGTTTTTAGGTGGAAAGTGAGAATGAAAGACTTAACTTGTTAAAGAAAACCTTATCCAGCACTACCCCTTGCCTTTACTGTCGGAATTTTTATCAGACAGTGTGTACAAATCCCTCAGATAATAATAATGGCATCGGATGTAGTTGCGGAGTCAGCGTCTCTGCTTTCTCTGGCCATCTGTATATGAGACCGAGAGCTGTTGTGTTGCAGGTATGGCCTGCCCCTTTAAGGGAAGTTTGTAGTGTGTGACGTATTGCACTTGGGTATTGTGGGAAAAGACATTAAAAGTGTGTGTATAACGAGAAGTGACGGACCACCTAGAGGTGATGCAAGTGTTGCTCCTGCTGTATATCCGAGAAATAAAGTGGTCGCATTCCAAGTAAAGAAACGTCTCCTCCTCCTTATTCACGGAGTGGTCCGGATGGCTGGTTAACGGCCAGACAGTGAGCCAAGATAACCTGTGAGCTGAGACACTGGCCAGAGGAGAAAACCCTTGGACTACGTTGCTTGTTTGGTCTGCATATGTGTGCCATGAGTGATGGGTAATGTAGTGCGAAGTCGAGTTAGTTGATTTAGGTTAGGCTACATCGCGGACATTTTACAGGCAGTGAGCAACGACATGGTGCAAGCATTCGATTTAGACAACGTCTCTCCTGAGGAGAAAGTATTGAAATGTCCTGAGGGTCAGTGAACAGATAGGGGTGGGGGCACGTGACATTTCTAGGCCAATGGCTGTAGGGTTTTGTGGGATGGCAGGCTCTCATTGGCTAATGAGTTGATGTATCAAGGGTGAATGAGGAAGGGGAGGGAAGAATATGGTGGTGGATGATAGAGTGTCGGAGTTACAAACAAGAAGTGTGTCTTGTTCGCTGGACTTTAATAAAGTTACCATAAAGAGAGAAGTTTCCTGTCGTCTGTACGCGAGGACGCTACAATATGAACGTGTTCACCATTCTAATTCATTATTTGTCATTGAGTTGCGTTCAGTTCATCGTTCTCATAAGAGTGAACGTGTTCAATGAACCCATTCTTTTGCGTTCGTTCATGCACAACACTGCCAGCTCCATGCCTAAATCAACTCTTTTTAAACACATAAAAAATTAAAGACAACTGATACTATTTCTCCAAAGAATAAAATATCCCCATGTTAAGTGAAACAGTGAGCCATGGACAACCAAAAGATGGGAGGGGTGTTGGGATGCCTCTGTGAGTAGAAGAGGTTAAAGTGAATTGGTTTGAACTGCAATTCTCATCCTCCATACGTCTGATAATCTATTGACTGTCTATCAAAGTTTTTGATGAAATGTTTTCCTGACACAGCGCTTCCAATGGAAGTACCTGATAGTGGACGAAGGTCACCGGATCAAAAACCTCAACTGTAGGCTGGTGCGGGAGCTGAAGATGCTGCCCACAGATAATAAGCTGCTACTGACTGGCACGCCGCTGCAGAACAACCTGGCAGAACTTTGGTCCCTCCTAAACTTCCTCCTGCCAGAGGTCTTTGATGACCTTAAGAGGTGATGTAGATACTAAATTAATTTACACTGATAAGCAGCTGCAATCAACAGACAGCAAAGTGTTCTTTTTTCCATACTCGTATTGGGTCACCTTTACCTTTGACCACTGCAATCCGGTCAATTAATCTTTCATTCAAACTGACAACAGGTCCAATAAAGGACGTTTGCTGAATTTTTTTCGTACTCTGCAAGCAAATTTTGAACTTCTTCAGACCATGCGTGTGCACAAATGTTGAAGGGCTGTCCTAGAAGATGTAAACACACAACCTTTTAACTAAATGCATAGTATATAAAAACATTTATTTTTAAAAAGAGATGGTAGATAGAAAGCAATAATTTAATTTACTAATTCGGGCGGTTCCGGCTGAGGGGTAGAGTGGTCGTCCGATCCCCAGTCTGAACCATCTGCATGCAGAAGTGTCCTTGGGCAAGATGCTGAACCTCGACTGACCCCCCCATTAGAATAACAAAGTGCTGGGATAGATGCACTTTATGAATGTGTGTGTGAATGTGAAACTGTAATGTAAAGCGCTTTGAGTGGTCATCAAGACTAGAAAAGCGCTATATAAATACAAATCCATTTACCATTTAATTCATCGACCAAATGAATACAAAAACTATGAAATTTCATCCTCATGTCTATAAATACCTGCTGAATTCATGTTGTTTCTGTATAACCGGGGCTTCACTTCTTCGGGGGGAGGAACTCTTCTGTCAGCAGGATTGTGAATGTGGGCGTGTGTTCGTCTTTGTCCCTCTTCAAACACGAACTTATAATCACATGTACAGTGCTGTGAAAAAGTATTTGCCCCCTTACAGTTTTTTGATTTTTTTGCATTTTTGTCACACTTAATTGATTCAGATCATCACACAAATTTGTATATTAGACAAATGTAGCCCGAGTAAATACAAAATGCAGTTTTTAAATAATAATTTCATTTATTAAGTGAAAGTCTATCCAAACCTACTTTGCCCTGTGTGAAAAAGTAATTGCCCCCTAAGCCTAATGACTGGTTGTGCCACCCTTGGCGGCAACCACTGCAATCAGATGTTTGCGATAACTGCCAATGAGTCTCTCACATCGCTGTTGAGGAATTTTGGCCTACTCTTCTTTGCAGAATTCTTTTAATTCAGCAACATTGGATGGTTTTCGAGCATTAATGGCTTGTTTAAGTTCATGCCAGAGCATCTCATCCGATTTAAGTCTGGACTTTGACTAGGCCACTCCAAAACCTTCATTTTTTTATTATTTTGAGCCATTCAGATGTTGACTTGCTGGTGTATTTCGGATCATTGTCCTGCTGCATAACCCAAGTGCGCTTGAGCTTTATGTCCGGATGGCTGGACATTCTCCTTCAGGATTTTCTGTTAGAGAGCAGAATTCATGGTTCCATCAATTATGGCAAGTCATCCAGGTCCTGAAGCTGCAAAGCAGCCCCAGAACATCACACTACCACCTCCATGTGTGACTGTTGGTATGATGCTGTTTTATGAAATGCTGTGTTAGTTTTACGCCAGACGTAACAGGACCCACACCTTCCAAAAGTTAGATTTTTTTTTGATCAGTCCACAGAATATTTGCCCAAAAGTCTTGTGTTTTTTGTCAAATGTGAGACAAGCCTTTGTGTTATATTTGGTCAGCAGTGGCTTTGCCTTGGAACTCTCCCATGGATGCCATTTTTGCTCAGTCTCTTTCTTATTGTTGAATCGTGAAAACTGACCTTAACTGAAGCAAGTGAGGCCTGCGGTTCCTTAGATGTTGTTCTGAGTCTTTTATGACCTCCTGGATGAGTCCTTGATGTGCTATTGGAGTAATTTTGGTAGGCTGGCCACTCCTGGGAAGGTTCACCACTGTTCCAAGTCTTCTCCATTTGTGGATAATGGCTCTCACTGTGGTTCACTGAAGTCCCAAAGCATTGGAAATGGCTTTGTAACCCTTTCCAGACTGCTACATGTCAATAACTTTGTTTCTCATCTGTTTTTTAACTTCTTTAGATCGCGGCATGATGTGTTGTTTTTTTGAGATATTTTAGTCTACATTACTTTATCAGACAGCTTCTATTTAACTGAATTCTAGATTAAAAAGGTCTGGCAGTAATCAGGCATGGGTGTGGCTAGTGACATTGAACTCAGCTTTCCAAAAAATGTGGTTTATCACAGTTTATTCAGGATTTATCAAGAGGAGGCAAATACTTTTTCACATAGGGCCAGATAGGTTTGGATAGCTTTTTTCCCTTAATAAATGAAATCATCATTTAAAAACTGCATTTTGTATTTATTCAGGTTATCATTGTCTTATATTAAAATTTGTTTGATGATCTGAGACATTTAAGTGTGACAAATATGCAAAAAACTAAGACACTCGGAAGGGGGCAAATACGTTTTCACAGCACTGTATTTAGTTATTAATCGTTGATGTCGGATCATGACGCTCACTTTAACCCAGATGTTCTGCCTGTGCACATCAAGTTACGTCTCGTGTTGTTAAGCAGGTTTAAACATGTCTCATAAACTCTAAAGCAAATCGAGAAAACGCAAAATAAACATCAGTACTGCACGTGTGCTTATAACTAGTGATCAGTGATGGTGTTAATTGTTAAAGTGAGGGCAGTTCAGAGGCGTGAGGAGGAAACGGATTCCGACAGAGACACAGGATGACCGGACCTTTGAAAGTGCATCTGATCCTGAAGCAGTGGTGTTATAATTCTTCAGTAGAGTCCGTGTCGCGATGCATCTAAGAAACATGTCCACAGCTCTAGTGCTCAGCTCTGTGCAGGACACAGGTTTCAGCACCTCAGTTATTACACAGCCCAGGTAAAATATTTTTTTAACATCGTCGCTCCAGAGGACATGCTACAGAAAAGTGTGTAATTTGTGTCTTCCACCTCCGACGCCTTCAATTTCTGCTTTTGAAGGCGGACACACCGCTCTCTTCCTGACAAACCGATGTCCTTATATGGTGAAATAGAGGTGTGGCAGTATGCTAACTGCAGAGACCAGACATGCGCCCGTAACCTTAAAATGATTCTGATTCACAAACGTATGCATTTTGTGAGAACAGAATCTGCTGGTGCGCATGTGTCATGATCCGGCAGCGATTTTGCGCATGCACTTATTTTCTGTGGAGAGTAAGAACATTTCTGCGCAAATTTTAGTAATTGAGGTCCAATGTCTCCACGGATGAGAACATTCACGCTAGGGACAGAGGTTTATAAAAGGCTGGTGTGACTTGCTGGCTGAAATGCGAACGAGAGGGAACTTCGTAACGGGGCTCTATTACTTTCAGTGTGTGTTTTAAACCCTGCGTTCTCAACAACAGAGAATGGTCTCATATTATTTGAGAGTCGCATTTTAAATGCCTCCGGGAGCAGGGTTTGCACACAACTCGTTTTTCCTTGTCCCACTAATGTTAATGGGACATCGCTCAATTGCTGGTATTTCAAATAAGTCTGCATGTTCGATGTGTTACCATCTACAATTCCGATAGCTGTGGCGCAATTTATGCTTTTGTACGATCTACTTGTCTTTTGTCCGTCGAGTTTTTCCACGCATTAGAGTACAATGAACAAAAAAATGTAATATATCACTATTTTCCACCAAGGTGAAAAAAGACATGTTGGCCAGTTCATTGAAGTAGACAGCCACATGGAGGGATCACTGAAAAATAACATACAAAACATATAATTAGGGAAACCACTTTCAAAATAAATTTGATGTGAGGGTTTAAAAACATATCCTGCTGAATCAATGACCCCTTGTTGTAAGAGGCATACTGTGGTTCACTGGTCTTACGAACAACACTTGTCAGGTTACCACTCAAGAGACTTTATACTTTTGGTGAGATTTATAGAATTCAGCTCTCATGTGCTGACTTACTCAGCTAGCTGTTAAACACACAGTTGACACGTTGAAGGGAATTTTTTTGAAGAAATAAAATGACATCCATAGATCACCACGTTTGATTGGATTTAATGTTAAAATTATACATCATACGCTATGGCCTTTAGTAAACCCAGTTAAAAAATTTGATTTTAGATAGCGGTCTAGGACACTCTGGTATATCGTTCTTCTATAAATCTCCTTTCATATCCTTTTAATATCTTCTAAATTCTCCGAAACATGACCCCAATGTAAAACTAGAAAGATTTATGCTTCAATTTATGTTGCTAGTTGTTTATGTTTAACTCATGGCTCTCATGTTTTCTATACAGCTTTGAATCATGGTTTGACATCAACACTCTTGGTGAGGCTGAGAGTGTTGTGAAAGCTGAACGCGAGCAGAACATTTTGAGCATGTTGCATCAGGTCAGTACTCTAAATGGTTTAATGTATGTCCAATGTGTGTATAATTTGATGACTCGCTGTCATTAGTTGCTATTTATTTGAGACATGTTTTCCCTGCATATTACATAATTTGATATGCAGCAGAAGATGTGTAGACTTTTTGCTGTCCTGATGTCATTTGGGAGCTCGTTCCACCTTTTAGGAGCAAGGACAGCAAACAGTCGTGATTTTGTTGAGTATATAGCTCGCAGTGAGGATTGGCCGATGCAGAGCGGAGTGAACGGGGTGGGGTCTAACGTTTGACCATGTCCTGGATGTAGACTGGACCTGATCTGTACGCAGCACGGTACGCAAGTACCAATGTTTTGAAGTGGATGCGGGCAGCCACTGGTAACCAGTGAAGGGAGCGGAGTAGTGTGAGTGAATTTAGGCAGGATAAAGAATGGTCAAGCTGATGCATTTCGGAGGAGGTGCAGAGCCATTCCCTGGAAGGAAAAGTATTTCAGTCTTATCAAGGTAAATGCGGACATCCACTGACAGACGTCAGTCAGGCAGAGATTTAGGCTGCTACCTGTGTTTCAGATTGGGGATAAGAGTGGATTAGTTCAGTGTCATCAGCATAGCTGTGGTAGGAAAAGCCATTTTGTGAACGACAGAGCAGAGAGAGTTTGTATACAGAGAGAAGAGGAGGGGACCCAGGACGGAACCTTTAAGAACCCAAGTAGTGAGAGGAGGAGGTTCAGACACAGATCCTCTCCGAGTTACCCGGTATGAGCGGGCGTTAAGGTAGAATGACCGCAGCGAGAGAGCAGAGCTTGAGACACCCAGCTCCTGCAGGGAGGAAATATAAATCTGGGGGTTCACTCTGTCAAATGCAGCAGAATGGTCTAGAAAGATAAGGACAAAGGAGAGAGATGCAGCTCTAGCAGTGTGAAGTTGCTCAGAGACAGCAAGGAGGGCAGTCTCAGTTGAGTGGCTTGCCTTGAAACCAGACTGGTGAGGGTCAAGAAGGTTGTTATGGGGGAGATAGGAGGAGAGTGATTAAAGATAGCTTGCTCGAGAGTTTTGGAAAGAAAGGGAAGATGAGACAGGTCTTTAATTTTATACTTCAGACAGGTTGAGAGTGGGTTTCTTCAGAAGAGGGTTAACTCTTGCCTCCCTCAGGAGGGGGGGGGGATACAGCCAGTTGACAAGTGTCGATAAGATGGCTGAGAAAAGAAAAAAGGTCAGGAGCAATAGACTGGAGATTGTGGGATGGGGTCAAGGGGGCGGGTGGTTGGGCGGGTAAGGTAAGAAAGGGGTGAAAGAGGAAAGTGAAGGGGATGAAGTAGATGGAAATGTATTTACAGAAGGTTGATTTGAGGAGCATATGTCATGTATCTTTTTTATAATATAGTTGACAAAGTGGCTTGGTAGAAGGGTTGAAGGAGGAGGGGGACTTGAGTGGTCAAGGAGGTTGTAAAAGATGGAGAAAAGATATTTTGGTGTTCGTAAAAATGAGGATTGAATTCTAGTTTGGTAAAAAAGAGCTTTTGGCTGTGAAGAAAACTAATCAAAAATATTCTTTGTATTGAGAAGTCCCTAAAATGGCATATACTCAATTAGATGTTCATCGGATCGAATCTGTAGGAGTATGATTTTGATACAAATGTGAAGACACAAAAATAATCAAGCCAAATTTTCACATTCAATCCAAAATGTCGGTCTTCCTGATGGGTGTGGTGAAGAGCGGCAAGAGGATTTTTTTTTGTGTGTGTCTTGGCATGAAACGCGTGTGCCAAATTACATTTGTCTAGGCGAAAGCCAAACATTAATCACATTTTAATTGTATATCCCATATTCACAATTCACATTATGTCTAACAAGGTTAATAGGAATACCTTCATTGAAAACTTGTGGGGGAGCGCTATCGAGCCATTTTTAATGCATGTTCCTGAGCACTTTTAAATCTGACACGCCCATGAAATTTGGTAAGTTTTCGAGTATGCTGAAATCCCCAAAAGCGAATTCCTTTATAAGAAGAAGAAGAATCGATGCTAAAACAATATGGTCCTAATAATAATCCCAGCAATCCCAATAGTGTCCTCACAGCTGTTGCTGCTCGGGCCCTAATAAGAGTTTTCCAACTAAAATTGGCTTGACAACCATGGAGTCTTGTGGACATCGTGCATCAATGTAACTATGGTGTGTCTTAAAATGTAAGTTTTTTTTTGTGTGTGTTACCCATGGGTTATTTTGTTGCGCAGAAAAGAGACACTATTTAGTTTAAAACAAGACATCACAACACTACGGAATCAGAAGACCGCTAAACAATGCATCACAATAAGGAGGAGAAGGTCATGTTTATTAAATAATGCTCATGTCAGTTTTGTGTTGTTTCAGATTCTAACTCCATTTTTGCTAAGGAGGCTGAAATCCGACGTGACTCTGGATGTTCCTCCTAAGAAGGAGATAATTGTTTATGCTCCTCTGACAGCAAAACAGGAGACTTTTTACACTGCTGTGGTCAACAAGTCCATCGCCAAGATTCTGGGCCAGGAAAAGGTAAACAATGTTTTTATTCACTACTGTATTATGGTTTGAACTGTAAATTTGTCTCTGTGATAATTTTCCATCAGTCATGGCGTGGAGTATTCACAGCTAAATATGCTGTACAATGAAGCTGCTTTAAGCTTGGTACAGATAAATGGTTATCAATGTTTTTTAGCTAATAAGTAAAATGGTAAGTGGGTTGTATTAACTGTATATAGAGCTTTTCTAGTCTTGATAACCCCACAAAGTTCTTTACAGTCCAGTTTACCATTCACACACACATTCATACAGTGCATCTAGTAGTCTCACTTTTCTGTTCTATGAGGGGGCAATTTGGGGTTCAGCATCTTGCCCAAGGACAGACTTGCACAGTAAAAATTTGGGTCACAATCCCTTTCAAAGTGTATATTTGTCATTTCCCTTATAAGAGACTTTGCAATTGTAATTGTTTCAATGGTGTTGGTCGTTTTTTGATTGTCAGTTTATTCACTATCCAAAACAGTAAAAGCAAATTGATGTTATGGACATTTTTAAGGTGTAGGGCTATTTTGTTGATTCAGTTGAATGCTTTTGCACTCAGTATGCGTGGTCTAATTTTTGGCTTCTATAGCCAATGGTGGTTGTATGTAGTCAGAGGAAGATTTTAAATCCACCACATATTTTTGGTGTTATAATACAGAATCACCTTTTCTCTAAAAAAAAATCTTATCACCATAATTTTTTCTATATCGCGATATAAATCAAATAACCAGAACACTTTTTTGCACATTTGTTCTTATGTGCGGACGTTTTTTGCTTGCACGTACAAACATCCTGGGCCACTGCACTTTACTTATAACATTGCATACAAACCACAACAGTCAAGAGGTGTATATAATGTGCATACTTTTTATTGACTTGTTTTCCTCGTTCGGACCTTGGATCAACAGTTTAATCTTATCTTAAATCAGCGCCACTGCACTGAGGTACATTAATCCGCAGGTCAACAAGTGAGTCTGGTCCTCTGTTTACTAATCACTCTTTTTAAAACCTGCTGAATTCATATTTATGCTCCTGGATAACATAAGTATAACATAAGTAGTTCTAAATACGAGTGTGTTTTGTGGGGTTAATGATAAACTTATCATTGCAATCATAATGAGATAAACATGTTTATTTAAATTGTTCTATATTTAGCCAATATGGATGGAATAAAATGACATGTCTGTTGGAAATATTAGTGCCACTGTGAACATTTCACAGTGGCACTTATTGTCAAAAAGGTTGCCAACCCCTGCACTACAGAGACAGATTCTCTAAAGTAGCAGTGCTTGCCTAAGTTGCACTGCTTTACATGGTACATATTTATATTAGGTAAAATAAAAACACAAAACATATTGATAAGATGGCGACTTGGTGTAGTGCAGCTGATACTCTTAACACTTACAGCTGATCCACTTCCAATTTTTGTATTGTATGCAACCACCTTTTCTTGTTCAGTTTGGACCCTATTTGATGTCTCTGAAGTATCAGCCATTTTATGTGCTAAACTAAAATGATCTCGATATAGGAAATGGTCTTCTGTTGTTGTTTTAGACAGAGGCTCCTGTAATGCTGATGTCAAGTGGCAGGCCAAAGCGTCATTGTAGAAGGGTGGTGGACTACAAAGAAACAGATGGAGAAACACCGTACAACCTGGAAAAATATCTGGAGAAGGTCAGCAAGGAGCTTAAGCAGAGGTCAGCACGGTCTACACACATCTCAAGTGCAGATTAAAATTGTATACAACTGTGATGTTTGGTTCAAGAAGCTATTACTCCACATTTCTTCACCTTTTTATTGATTACACTTACTTTTTTATTTCAATTGATGTCAAACTGTTTGGAATCTCATCTGTTAATATATTTTTCACAGTTATGTGATTGTTTTGGTTCTTACCTAAAACGTGTCATGTTCTTTAGGCATGTACTCTACAGAATTATTCTTTAAGACCGCTTTAAGAGGCTCATACCTGTATCTTTATATCGGTCTAATTATAACCTCCACACACATTTCATCTGGCACTCTACAGCTCCCCTCCAGTGCTGGATGTCCAAAGCCCACTGGATGCTCAGATAAACTTGAAGCTGCAAAACATTCTCATGCTACTTAAGAGATGTTGTAACCACCCATACCTGATAGAGTACCCCCTCGACGCCGCCACACAGGAGTACAAGGTAATGCACAGACATCTGTAGCTCTAACTTTTATTCCCCATGTTTGTGATTGGGAGCAGCAATGGATAAATATTTAGATGCAAACATAGATCAACAGGAAACCGTTTGTCAGTGGTTTATTTCAGTTTATTTAGTTATTTAGTTAATTTGTTTTTTACCTGTCTTTTCACCTCACTGTTGCCGTCATACAGATTGATGAGCAGCTGGTGCAAAGTTCCGGGAAGTTTCTCATCCTGGATAGACTGCTTCCTGCACTGAAGAAAAGGGGACACAAGGTGAGCCAGGACGCTAAGAGACAAGTATATAACTACATGTAACTTAATCAGATTTAAAACTAACTAATATAATACACCTTGTAGGTATATCCAGTTATTTGTGGGGTTTTTATATGCTGTGACCCATCAGAAAGTAAATCTGAAGGTGATCTTGCTGTCATTGCTAATGCCAATGATGAAAGTTTATCTAGTCTGATGGTGGAAACTAATAATTTACATATGTCTGCAAAGGTTTGGACCCCTGAAAAAACTTTTTTTTTCCTTTTGTTGATTTTTCTAATTAAAAGCATGAAACCCCTGCAAACTTAACAATGAGCCTTTTTTCAAATGTTAAAGACTGTAGAGCAAAGCCAGTCATTTGTCTCTTAACATTCTGTCCATGCAAGTAAGTGGTTATTGAAAGTTGCAATCATTCGAATAGCCCGTCGCTGAAACTATAAAAGAAGTAGAGATCCGTCACTAGTCTCCTTTAATTGGCGGAGATTGGTCTTAGTTCCCAAAAATTGCAGATTACAACCAAGCTTAAGTCTACCACAGTTTGCCAGTTTTAAAATAACTCGAATCAAAATTGAAACCGCTGTCCAGAGGTCTAGCGTTTTGGTTCGCCAAACACAAAGTTGGAGCCACGATCCTGCAGCCTTTTGTTCGTGTGCGAATGTGTCCAATTACACTTCCAATCGCAACCCTGAGAAATCTGTACCAATACAGAAGTGACTAGTATCTTCCGAGCAATGAGTGTGGAGGTCGGAGAGGATCGTCAGTTTACCTTTACAAAAGTGTGCTGTGAAGTCTCTGCGTAGTCGGGAGGAAATCAAGTGACGGAGTCAGGTGAACTGTTTATTTTATCACGATGTTGGCTGTCAGTAGTCATCGATGGACAAGCCAAACCTGAATAAGAACTAGAGAGCTTGACATATGCAGGAATTTCCCCCCAACAGTGCATTGCGCCTGTGGCTGCTGTGTCACACCCAGTTAGGGAGTGTTATGTAAGGGGAGCAGAATACAGACATTTTTTTTTCATGATTCTGAACCCTACCTTTATATACTTGCCAGCTTCTTATTAAGATTTTTTAACCAATCAAATTTGCTCCATAATGTGGCAAACTTAGAAAATGTATTTTGAATTGCTTAACATAGTCTTGAATGCAATGTTACGTTTTATCACATCAACTTAAAAAATGGGAAGAAAAATAATTGTGCGATGTGCAAAGATTGGGAAAATACAGAAACTATATCTAACTTCTCACTGCTCCTTGCCTATGTGACAGTGCACATTAGTATGCCCTCTGCTGACTCAGATGATAGGTTGCTGCTGATTGTGTATGTGGGTTAGGGACTGTAGTATCTCAGGTCCCCGGACTGAATAGTAATAGTAGTCACGGACTCAAAAACTTAAAGAAATCATGATGTTAATGTGTTTTTTTTAATGATTTTGAACTGTACATTGAATTTCTGAACTGTACATTGAACTAAACTAGAATTATCCACAAAGTGTGCAGCTTCGGGGGCTTTTGGATCCGGTACTTATGTTTATCACGAAGCCCTGTCAAGAAAACACAGAAACGCTGGAGCAGAGTGGTTCAAATCGCTGTAAAGCGTCACGGAGCATGCGCATAAAGTGAAAGAAGACGAAAGTCCAGATCCTACTAGCTAAACGACTTCTCTACCACCTGAAATCAAACAGGACTAGTTAGAATCGAGCACTTCGCCATAACCCTTGTTTGTGTTAAGTTACCGTTTTGAAACTTCCGTCTATAATACAAATCTTTTCACGTAAGATTTGCCGGTTTTGAACAATGGTCAGATGAGAATAGATTAAGCAGTAATAGATTAAAGTGTGTCTTGGTATTGTCATCCCTTTCCTAACCAGTTTCTTAAAAACATTGAAATGGTTTATGTTGTTGCTATTATGAATAGACGCAGCGGGGTTAATAAGGGTTCAGGCTGATGTTGCGAGGGGAGCATTGTTGCCAACTTAGCAACTTTGTCGCTAATTCTGGCGACTTTTTAAATCCTCATGGCGAAAGCTATTAGCGACAAATCTAGCGAACTTTTTCTGGTGTTATGGAGACTAGCTCTGCCAGAGTGTCTCTTTTAGATCATTTTGCTGGTCCCAAGCCCGGATAAAGGAAGAGGGCTGGACGTAGAGCTAGCAGTTCCACCCCACATAACAGCCTTTTGATCAAATTTGATATTCTAACATTTAACAATACAGGACAAAATTGATTTATATATGTGGGTCTAGATACAGCATTAAAGTCATGAAGTTATTTTGAGAAGTGATGGTAATGGCAAGATAAAAAAAAATGAATCAACAGAAGAATACGGAAGCGTATTGCATTCACTTTTTATTTTTTATTCATTGGGAATTTATCTCGGAATTTCCTAGATAATTATCACAGAAAAACAGAATTATTTTTTAGTTTAGTGAATGTAATACGCTTCTGTAGAATAAACCTTAATTGTAGCTCTAAACATATTTAAGGTGATTTTTTTCTCACTTTTTGTATGTCCTACAGCGACCATTACATTATGCAAATTAGGCGATGGCGACTATTAGGAGAGCCAGTAGCTACTTTCCTTACTGAGGAGTTGGCAACAATGGAGGGGAGGCGTGGTACGTTCAGGGTTAAATACAACAAGCGAAGAAAGCAGAATCGCGGGCTGAACGGCGCTGAGAAATGCACGTCCTGTTTTAACAGCCAGGCGCCTGCGCGCTTGAGAATTGCGCGATGCTGCGCTTCGCCGTCTTACCGAGATCAGTCTTGTACAGCCAGGGGGAGTATTTCCCCTCTAACAGCCAAAGTGGGTCAAATCCTGTGATCCGGAGGTGACTGGACAGGTGCTTGTCTGGGGCAGGGCGTGCAGCACTTGGGCGATTCTCTGCACTTGGACCCGGAGCAGGAGAGCTACTCCGGCTGCTACCCGCAGGAGAGTGGCTGTTACCATCATACACCTGGGAGCGTCTAAAAAAACGCGGATATTTTTAGCTGCTTCTCAGGTGGTTCATGAGACATGTTATCAGATGCTCTCTGTCTGCTGGTGGGAGGTTGCTCACCTGTGTGGGCGCGAACGTGTCAGTGTGTGCGCGCATCTGGATTGAACTCCGCCGTGCCCGATACAGAGAGCAGAGGAGAAATCAAAACGCGCGACCATGTAGAGACAGACATAACAAGCCTCTGGCGATCTGGCGCTATATTACAAAATACAAAATAAAATAAATAATTAAGTTTATCTTCCAGGGGGGGTGGGAGGTGCCGTTGGCGGGGCGGGCGCCCCCCCTAGTAGAACGATAGGGGAAACACTGGCTCTGAATGTCAAAGTGAAGAAATTCAATGAAGCGCGGGTAAATGGCAGGAGTAACTATATGCACTCAAAACAGGTCATCTGAGGAGGGCTGTTTTAGACAGGGTAAAAAGGGTGCTGTTTTAAATGATCCTTGTGATATTTAGAACAAAATATGTAACAGACCTTTCATTTAAACCCCAAGGAACCATATCAACTTCTGGTAAAATGGGCCTAATATGTCTGTTTATTAAAGTTTATTTAAACCAAAGAGTGTTTTATAAATCGGATTGAATATCTGCTCATTAAAAGATAAGAGTGATAAAGGGCTGAAATAATTGCTGGTAAATCACCATGGTAACTTGTGCTGAGTGACCAATATTCTCCAAAGCAGGTAAAGTTTGTGATAGATCAAATCCGGTCAACAGCCCTACTACTGACCAACAATTTCACAGATTCTAGTCATTCTACAGGATCCTGACAAGGGGAAAAAAGTGTCCACTTTGGTTTACAGCAGAGCCTCGTGGTTTTACTTTTTGTCACCTTTGTGTTCACATATGTGCCGTTAGTTAAACTTGCATTCAACTTGTATATGTGATTGATTTTTGTCATCCAGGTTCTGATCTTCAGTCAGATGACCTCCATCTTGGATATACTAATGGATTACTGCTATTTGCGGGGCTTCCAGTATAGCCGACTGGATGGCAGCATGTCTTACTCCGACAGAGAGGAAAATGTGAGTTCTAAACATTGAACTTTATGTATAGTGGAGAGCATGGTGAGCAGGATTCTGTAAATGACGCTGTAAGGATAAATGGTATAACACTCTGAACAACCAGACTACATCTGTTGTTGACTGCTGTCAAAAAATGAGCTCCATGTTTTCCAGGTCTTCTGAGCATCTGAACACAAAGTACTGCGTACAGTTTAAAAGACCATTCAAAGTACTGATCTCCACTTGTCCATTCAACATTCAGACACATTCTTACAGTTCTTCTGCCTAATATACTACTCTTATCACACATTCCATTCACATTAATGTTGCACAGTGTATCGGTACTAGAAATGTACCGCGGTACCCTTACGTTAAAAATTATACGAGTTTGCGCGACCGGCGCATAGACATAACAGGAGGGGCGCACGACCGGGTGGGGGAAATGTGAGGCGGAACTAATGTTGTAGCAGAACTAATGCTTGACATCCGCATATCTTTAACAGCAGATTACTAAAACAAGTCGTTCTTTCGCCGTAGCCAGGGGTCGGCAACCCGCGGTTGTGAAGCCGAATGCGCTCTTTAGCCCCTCTGCAGTAGCTTCCTGTACCATGTTCATATGTTGAACGGTAACGTGAGGGACATCACGTTAATTTGTCAAATAAACATCGTATCGGGCAGGCAAAGAAAACGCCCCCTCTCACTCGCTCAGAGAGACGCAAACATACACTACTGTTCAAAAGTTTGGGGTCACCCAGACAATTTCGTGTTTTCCATGAAAACTCACACTTTTATTTATCAAATGAGTTGCTAAATGAATAGAAAATATAGTCCAGACATTGACAAGGTTAGAAATAATGATTTTTATTTGAAATATTAATTTTGTTCTTCAAACTTTGCTTTCGTCAAAGAATGCTCCATTTGCAGCAATTACAGCATTGCAGACCTTTGGCATTCTAGCTGTTAATTTGTTGAGGTAATCTGTAGAAATTTCACCCCATGCTTCCTGAAGCAATTCCCACAAGTTGGATTGGCTTGATGGGCACTTCTTGCGTACCATACGGTCAAACTGCTCCCACAACAGCTCAATGAGGTTGAGATCTGTTGACTACGCTGGCCACTCCATTACAGAGAGCATACCAGCTGCCTGCTTCTTCCCTAAATAGTTCTTGCATAATTTGGCTGTCCACAGGGTATGGCATGGCGTTGCAAATGGAGTGATAGCCTTCCTTATTTAAAATCCCTTTTACAAATCTCCCACTTTACCAGCACCAAAGCAGCCCCAACCCATCACATTACCTCCCCCATGCTTGACAGATGGCGTCAGGTACTCTTCCAGCATCTTTTCACCTGTTCAGCGTCTCACAAATGTTCTTCTGTTTGATCCAAACACTTCAAACCTTGATTCGTCTTTCCATAACACTTTTTTCCAATCTTCCTCTGTCCAATGTCTGTGTTCTTTTGCTCATAACAATCTTTTCTTTTTATTGGCCAGTCTCATTTATGGCTTTTTCTTTGCCACTCTGCCTAGAATGCCAGCATCCCGGAGTCGCCTCTTCACTGTAGACGTTGACACTGGCGTTTTGCGGGTACCATTTAAATAAGCTGCCAGTTAAGGACCTTTTGAGGCGTCTATTTCTCAAACTAAAGACTCTAATATACCTATTTTCTTGCTGAGTTGTGCACCGGGGCCTCCCACTTCTCTTTCTACTCTGGCTCAAAGGAAGGCCAGTTTTATAGCTTCTCTCACCAGCTTAACACTTTTCAGCTGTGCTAACATACACGGCTCAAAAAAATTAAAGGAACACTTTTTTATCAGGGTATGGCAGGAATTCAATTGCACTTTTTTGATAATTATTTGGTCAGTTAAGTAGCAGAGGGGGTTGTTAATCAGTTTCAGCTGCATTGGTGTTGATGGAATTAACAACAGGTGCACTAGAGGGGCAACAATGAGACGATGTATGTGGAGGCCATTTCAAGTTTTTTGTCCCTCTTGATCACTTCGACTGGTTTTCCATTAGTGTTGGCTTTAGCTAGTCCTTATCTCTACTGGGAGCATGAGGCGATTTCTCAACCCTACAGAAGTTGCACAGATTGTCCAACTCCTCCAGGATGGCACATCCATGTGTGCCGTTGCAAGGAGATTTGACGTGTCTCCCAGCATAATCTCCAGAACATGGAGGAGATTCCAGGAGACAGGCAGTTACTCTAGGAGAGCTGGACAGGGCCGTAGAAGGTCCTCAACCCCTTCAGCAGGACCGATATATGCTGCTTTGTGCAAGGAGGAACAGGGTGAGCACTGCCCGAGCCCTACAGAATGACCTCCAGCAGGCCACTGGTGTGAATGTGTCTGCCAAAACATTCAGAAACAGACTTCATGAGGGTGGCCTCCGGGCGCGACGTCCTGTAGTGTGCCCTGTGCTCACTGCCCAGCACTGTGGAGCTCGATTGGCATTTGCTGTAGAACACCAGAATTGGCATGTCCGCCACTGGCGCCCTGTGCTTTTCACAGATGAGAGCAGGTTCACCCTGAGCACCTGTGATAGACGTGAAAGGGTCTGGAGAAGACAAGGAGAATGCTATGCTGTCTGCAACATCGTTCAGCATGACCGGTTTGGTGGTGGGTCAGTTATGGTCTTGGGAGGCATATCCATGGAGGGACGCACAGACCTCTATAGGCTAGAGAACGGCAGTCTTACTGCCATTAGGTATCGGGATGAAATCCTTGAACCCATGGTCAGACCCTACGCTGGTGCAGTAGGTCCTGGGTTCCTCCTGATGCACGATAATGCGCGGCCTCATGTGGCAAGGGTATGCAGGCAATACCTGGAGGATGAAGAAATTGATGCAATTGAATGGCCCTCTCGATCACCTGACCTTAACCCGACAGACCATCTCTGGCACATTATGTTTCGGTCCATCAGACGCCGCCAGGTTGCTCCTCAGACTTTACAGGAGCTCACTGATGCCCTTAGACAGATCTGGGAGGACATCCCACAAGACACCATCCGTTGTCTCATTAAGAGCATGCCGCGACGTTGCCAAGCATGCATACAAGCACGACGGGGCCACACAAGATATTAGGAAGCATTTTGAGTTGCAGAAATTGAATTTTGGCAAAATGGACAACCCTGCCACATCACTTTTTCACTATGATTTTCGGGGTGTCTATAAAATTGAGCCCTCTGTAGGCTGAAAACTTTTATTTCCATCAAAGATGTGGCATCCTTTTGTTCATAAGACATTAAACTGTCCATATCAGTATAAATATCCAACATACTTTTTTTCACAACAGTGTTAATTTCCTTGACGAAAACGATAACGAAAACTATTCGTTAACGCCCCTTTTCCCATGACTAAGACGAAACGAAGACGTAACGAAAACGGATCTTCGAAAATAAAAACTAAGACTAAATCTATTTTAACTTTCGTTGACGAGACGAGACGAAAATGTTGGTGGTTGACTAAGTCACAATAATTTTTAAAACATTATCGTATCACACCGTCATGAAGTATCAGGAGCGGGCGAGTGAGTCTGTGTGTGTGTGAGTGTGTGTGTGCGTGTGTCTGTGTGTGTGCGCGCTCCGTCTGCTCTCAGATAGCGCTCCGGTCCGTAGCCCCGCCCCCTGCCCCCGCGCACTCGCTCAGAGAGACACAGTGTCTCTCTGAGCTCGTTCACGTGGATCAGCCGCTCAGTGACTGACTGCTTCTTAACTATGGAAACAGTCAGCAGATCAGAGATCAGCTCCGCAGCTTCTTGATCAGAGCAGAAGCTGCAGTTGGTTTCTACCGAGCTGCAGTTTCTGTGCTCGCCTCCAGTCTGACCTGCTCTCCCTTTTTGTTTTCACATTTAAAACTAAATATATATTTTTAAGCTTTTAGGCTGCAGCTATGTTTTTTATAGAGAAGGAGTTTAATGTGGCTATTAAATGTGACTAAAACTAGACTAAAATGTAATTAGTTTTCGTTGACTAAAACTAGACTAAAATGTTCTGAGTTTTCGTCGACGAAAACTAGACTAAACCTAAGAAGGATAAAAATGACTAAATGTGACTAAAACTAATATGCATTTTCGTCAAAAGACTAAGACTAAATCAAAAATAGCTGCCAAAATTAACACTGTTTCACAATGAGATCTGATGTGTTTTCAAAGTGTTCCTTTAATTTTTTTGAGCAGTGTAGTTGCACAAGGGTTTTCTGATCATCCATTAGTCTTCTAAGGCGATTAGCAAGCACAACCATTAAGTGATAGTTGCTGGAAATGGGCCTCTATACATCTATGTATATATTTCTTTAAAAAACACACGTTTCCACCTAGAAGACTAATTTACCACATAAACAATGTATAGAGTGTATTTTTGATTAATTTAATGTTATCTTCATTGAAAAAAAACAGTGCTTTTCTTTGAAAAATAAGGACATTTCTTAATGACCCCAAACTTTTGAACGGTAGTGTATATAGTCAGATACGGACATAGCCGTGTATAATCAATGCTATGATGTCACCATGTAGTTTTCATTAATATCTTGCTGTAGGCTAACCTCTCTCTGAGGTTTCTACTTATTTTTACCCTGTTAAAAGGGTTTTTAGTAGTTTTTTCCTCACTCTTGCTGAGGGTTAAGGACAGAGGATGCCACACCCTGTTAAAGCCCTATGAGATGAATGTAATTTGTGAATATGGGCTATACAAATAAAATTTGATTGATTGATAATAGTAATATGAATGCCATTTGTTAAGTGTTCAAAAAGCTGGGCAGGAAAAAGCTGGTAAAAAAGGTAACCTTACAGATGTTTTATTTATTACTGTCATAGATAAATATACCAGTATCTTATTTGTGATATCGTATTTTACGTCATCGTATCGTAAGTATTTGGTATCGTGATATTTTAGCAGGTATTATGTCGAAGTCATAATTTTGGTATCCTTGCGGGCAATAAGGTGTTAAGTGTCTTGCCAAAAGACACTTCAACATTCTCTGGCACAAGGTCGACCTACGTTTCATCAAGTGCTGAAATGATGTAATTAGTCAAATACATCCTTTTAGCATGCAACCACACTTCTGCAAAGCTTACAGTGTACTACCTAGAACACACAGAAACAAGGCAGTAATTAGTTACATTTACGATCCACAGCATCTTTGAAAGACGGGGCTTACATGGAGTGGGTATGATGTGTCAGTCATTTGTTAGTACTACATGTCTATTTTACTGCTTACCACACTATTTTTCTTCCCCAGATTAACAAGTTTTCCAAAGATCCGGAGGTATTCCTGTTCCTACTGAGCACCAGAGCAGGAGGACTTGGGATCAACCTCACAGCTGCTGATACAGTCATCATCTTTGACAGCGACTGGGTGTGTTAAAGTCATGTATAATAAACTCTTGCCATTTCAAGTATTTCCGATCCATTTATTGAGATTAGCTGGCAAATAATGATGATCATCCCTACTTTAGAACCCCCAGGCAGACCTGCAGGCGCAGGACCGCTGTCACCGTATTGGTCAAACAAAACCAGTATTGGTGTACCGCCTCGTCACAGCCAACACCATTGACCAGAAGATTCTGGAGAGAGCCTCGGCAAAGAGGAAGCTGGAACAGATGGTCATTCACAAGAGTGAGAACCTTCCTTTATATAGGATACCAATATGAAGTTTACTCTCACCTCATTCACTGGCACAAAAGATTATTTTAATATATATATATGTATTATACGTTTAATTACTTTTATCTTCATTATATCTTTATTTTGAACTCTATGTAAAGTGTCTGAGTTCCTT
Organism: Pseudopleuronectes americanus; assembly: GCA_038501795.1. Lineage (NCBI taxonomy): Eukaryota > Metazoa > Chordata > Actinopteri > Pleuronectiformes > Pleuronectidae > Pseudopleuronectes > Pseudopleuronectes americanus. The sequence continues at coordinate 31,023 of CM076729.1, read as the reverse complement.
GAAAAGCGCTATAGAAAAACCATGTTTTATTATTTTCTCTAACTACTATTGATCTCATCTTGTATGAAAGCAATGGATTGAAGGTAATGAGAAATATTTGAGAAATATTGTTTATAAATTGTTTTCTTATGTTGCTGTCCTCGATAGATAAGTTTAAAGGCGGGAAGGCAGAGCTGAACCAAAGTAAGAGCTGCATTGATCTGGATGATCTCATGCAACTGATCAAAAACAGAGACACTGAGAAGTAAGACATGATCCTCTTTTCCGAGATGTGAAGTACTATGGACTATAAAGACCTAAAATTTCTCTTTAAATAACATACAGTAAGAAAGTTATATTTGGCTGTAAATTGTGTTGATGCTTTCAGGCAGATGAAGGCATCAAGGGGGAAGGTGATCAGTGACAAGGACCTGGAGATTTTGCTGGATCGCAGTGACATGCTGGGTGAGGAGACTCATGAATCTGCAGTTTTTGTTAGTATTGTTCATTTATTGTTAATGAATAGTCATCTTTTGCGCTTTGCTGTACAATCATCTAAAATTTAATTTCTAGAACTCTGCAAGACCTTTTAGTTAACAGAATTAAGTCAGGATTTAAATCGCTCAAAGATAAAGTGTCAAAACAGGCTGTTCGATCAAATACACTGTTGAGATATTCCTGTTGAGACATCAATCAAAACAAATTGTCCAATATCTCTGAAGCATGGGTGTTTACAAAGTAGATAATACAAAAAATATATTTGTATCTAATATTACTTCAACCAAATGGTTCCATATACTGAGTGAACACTGTGTAACCAATACAACTACCAAGATCTTGGTTAGTCCCAAACTAACTTTAGACCAGTTCATTTATACTTAATATTAGAGCTGTGAAAAATAACGCGTTAACGCGTTATGATTGAATTACAGGATTAAATCGTTAATTTTTTTTTAACGCATTTAACGCATGCGCAGAAGGATCTTCCAATAATCCCACATTTCCGCCCACTCTGCACTAGTCACGGCTCTACTGCAGTCAGACGGCAGCTGCTATTTAAACAAACAAACATCACCTTCTGGGAATATCATGCTCCAAAAAAACAAAGATGGAACATTCAATAAAACCAAGGTGATATGCACACTCTGCGGGAAGACGTTATTGTTTCACCGGAGCAATACACGGCTAAAGTTCCACCGCAACACGGAGCATGTGTTGGTCCGCGAGGGGCGTTCAAGGGGAATCCGCCAAACCAGACTCACTCGCAGGACACATTGTGCAAAAGAAGCGGACAGGTTTACTGTCAGAAAATGTGAACAAGTTAGTTTGCCTCACCAACTGGCTAAAGGAAGACTAGCTAAGAGGGCCTTTAGAGGCATTACATTGTGCCATGGTGTGGTGATTGGTTGTTTGACAAAAAATAGAAAAATGTTCAACCATACTATAAAAACAATGGCTAAAAAGCCCAAATAATTCTGTTTAATTTAAGAAGAAAAGAAAAAGTTTTATTCAACCATACAATGGATAAGAAGCCCGAATTCTGTTTAGGATGAATGTTCCATATGGAATAGCAAAGAGAACTGCTAAAGAACTGCTGAGTTGCAGCACCATTGTTTTCTTTATTTATGAATAAAAAAAGAAAACATGTTAAATGAATATATCTCTCTTTTGTCAAATCTTTTTGTTCTCACAAAAATATACCGAGAAAATAGGTAATGTGATTAATCAGGATTAATCCATAAAAACCTGTAATTAATTTGATTAAAAATTTTAATCATTTCACAGCCCTACTTAATATACAATTTCAATTGGAAGTGCAAGGTAAATGGCTCCTCTAGCCAGGTTTGCTTTACTTTAACGACTTACTGCTCGAGTCTGATAATAAAGAATTACAATAATCAAGTCTGGATGTAACAGAGGCTTGGAATAGTTTTTCTGCATCTTTTTGAGATATTACACAAGTGGAGGTCCTAGAAACTAGTTTTAAGCGCGAATTAAAGGACAAATGGGATCAAAGTTCAGTCCCAAGTTCCTTACTGTTTCATGGAAGCAAGGGCAATGTCGTCTAGCGCAGCTATATCTTTAGATGATGTATCTCTCAGGTGCTTCGGGCCAAGAATTTGAACCTCTGTTTTATCTGAGATTAATAACAGAAAATTGCGCATCTTCCAGGTTTTTATGTCCTTTAGACATACTCTGAGTTTAGTTAATTTATTACAGTGTTCTGCTTTTAACGACAAATATATCTGGGTGTCATCCGCATAGCAGTAGAAATTTCTGTCCTGAAAATGTTTCCTAGTGGAAGCATATATAATTCGAATAAAATTGGTCTGAGCACAGAGCCCTGTGGAACACCATGGTTAACTGAGGTGTGCGCAGATGACTCATTTATTTGCACGAATTTGAATTGATGTGAAAAATTATTTAAACCAGTTTAAAATTTGATCGTCAATAGTGTTGAATGCTGCATTAAGATCTTACAGAATAAGGACGGACACAAATCGCTGATCTGAAGCTATAGGAAGGCCATTGGTGACCTTTGCCAAGGCTCTTTTTGTTTTGTGATTAGCTCTAAACCACTACTGAAAGTCTTCATATACATTACTTTCCTGGAGAAACTCACATAGCTGATTGGCTAAACGTTTTAAAGGATTTAAGACAGGAAGGGGAGGTTTGATATCGGTCTGTAGTTGGCTAAAACCTCTGGGTCCAGGGTGGATTTTTTGAGAAGGGATTAGATAACAGCTAGTATAAAGAACTGTGGTACATATCCTGATGATAATGATTGATTGAATTCAGTAGACCAGTAGATCACAATCGACGGGTTGGCAACCACTGATTTTAGGCTGACATTTAAAAGTTGTTGTTTCTTGAGTTGTTGCAGAGATTTTGTTAACTTGGATTAGTTTTTTTATGTAAAATTCTCCCTGTTATTTTTTATTTACATAATTGAATGGGACAGTGGATGGACACAATTTCTATGGGTTTGTGGTTGTGTGACTGATCCAGAGAGAGCGCAGAGAAGTATTTAGCACTGCAGCTCTGCGTTCTGGTTCCAACTCTGGGTTGTCATTTTATATACGGAGTAATATTTCTAGATAAGAGAGCTGCTCAATCCCAAGTGGGATTAATGCCGTCTCTCTTAACAAGACCAGGTTTCCTCCAAAAAGTTTGTCTATTATCTACAAAGCCCACACCATTTACTGGTGCGGCCCTGATGAACTAACCGATGCAATCATTGAGGAATACAATGAACTCCACCACATGCGCCTGAATCTGAATCCGATAAGATTGATTAGACTTGAGTATGCAACGCTTGTGAACGCTGAGATCCAGTATTGTATGTGGAAGAGGGTTACCTAAAACTATAGGCGGACAAATTCAAATCAATTGAATTTAATGCTACTTCTATTAATAATTGAAATTTACTGATGGTATCTTTTTTTTTACTTTCTATCAATGTTGGAATAATACCATTATCGTTATGTTTTCGGGCATCAATCATTGAGTAAATCTGGAATGTTGATCATAAGGTCATATCATGGACACAACATATTGAGAAACTTCTGATCCAAATCAACATCTAAATAGTGCTATAATGCAAAGGATATATTGTTAAAGAGCTTCCAACGTCCTGGCTAATTATCACATGACAACTTTTCATGTTGCAACAAATGAAACTGCACTATTTACAATCTGAGACAATGAAATACGACCTAAAAGTAATTTAAGCACCATCACAAAATAGCAAGTATACTTTTCGTGTTGGAAATAGAATTACCCTTTTATTAAACCTGATCTGCAATCTAGACTGCATTTTGCTAACACGTTCCTGTCTCCAAAGAGTAAGAGTTAGCTACTACCGAAGTAAACCTAAAGGGATAGTTAACCCAGAAATGAAAATTCACTCTATCTACCTGCAGATATAACGTGTGATTCTTATTTGTTTTGTCTTTACTTTAGACAAAGAAAAGGGGAGCTTGAACAAAGAGAAGGTTGGAGTCTTCAGAGTAACTGATGCCAAAGAGTCTTCAGAAATCTCACTGACCTGAGAACATATTCAGATGTGACCATCTGACTACATTCCTTCAGGATAGAAATCAAGCTAACTTCAGAGGGCTTACAGCTTCTGATACTAGTAGTAGAGACTGAAACTGCTTTAGATGTTTATAAGTGTATTTTCTCTGTTTGTTAATTGACTTGATAATACTCTGTTTAATGAGTTTTGTTGAACTTTGTAAATGTCAGTGAGATTTCAATTTTACTGGGAAAAGATAATCTCAAACTGTTCTATGATTGTTACCATGTATCTGGTTGACAAGACAAAGCTGTAGTCACGTGATCCAGTTGGTTAGGCCTCTTTATTAAACTTCAAAACCCTCTAACTATGGTTTAACAATGCTGTAATCAAAGCTTTTGCATCCAGGTAAGGCCTGCATGTTCTATCATGTCTTTTTATAAAATAAAATAAAGTGTATGGTTTATTTTGTCTGCTAACATTTTCTGAATTGTTTCTCCCTTAGCTTATTCTCAGTCAGTTGCAGTTTAAAAACCCACTGGTGCTTTGCCCATACTACACCTTTTTACCATATAAAAAGATGTATACAGTTCTGCAGAGCACAAATAAGTCAATATTATGACATTTTAGCACAGCCTAGGCTAGACTGAATAAGTATGCAGAAACTTTAAAGAAAGTCATTCAGATGACATTACTGGTCTCTGTTAAGACAGCTTGTTTCTGTACCGTTTTGGCTAAAAACATTCCTAAACAAATATTAAATTATAAGAGGTTTTTTAAATTATTATTAGACGTTATGTTTGAAGGAAAGTGGAAATTAAGTACGTATATCTCATCAAGCTAAAGTTTTTCTGGAAATGAGAATATACTGTACATTTACTTAAAGATCAGATTCCTGTTTTCCTTTAATTTATTCCCAATGGAGCTTACCCTTAAAATGTTGGTAACACTCATGTTTTAAATATTGTTATTTAACTGATGTGTTCTGTTACGCATGATATCTATTGCACATCTGCACTTCTTTTCACCCCTTGGTTGTTATCACTGCACTAGTACAATAAAATTTGGTTCGATCCATCCTACAGATGCCAATTAAAATTGAATAAAATATACAATGCAAACTATAGACAGTATAAGTATATGAATAAATAAGACGAAAGTCTATAAAACAGCACAATTTGCGAAATCACCTAAGATGCAGTAGTGCAGGGTTTATTCAGTCCCAACAGATCAATTCAGTTAAGCTGCTCTCTGCCTAGCCCCCCGGCTATAAAGTCTGCAGATTGCTGGAGAATTGCCTGCTGGATTTACAGCGACAAGAGGAGTGGTTGATGAAACCTCTAACATTTTAAAGACAACAACGAAGAAAACCTATCTCCCAGTGAAAAACCAATGCCATACACGTACAAGACACAGATGAAGATGTTAAGAGTTTTCAGTGATAAGAGCTGACGCAGTGTCTGTTAAGAAAATCCTGTGATCTCCACATTGGAAATAATTCATTAAATCCTGCCTCTATGCACCACTTCATGTGTGAATAATGCGAAGTGTGTTGTGTTGTGAATGTGTCTATGCAGAAAATCTCCTGCTACATTGTGCCTCTGTAAAATGCAATCTATGGATAGTGTTCAGGAGTGTGACAGCTCAGGGTTAAAATCTCTTCTTCAGCTTGGTCGTGCGAGTGTACAGGGCTGTGTAATGTTTGCCCGATGGGATGGAAGATAGTTGAAGATGCTGTGGTCTCGGTGGGTGGAATCTCAGCAGATCTTTGTGACTTCCGCGGCTGCGGAAGCTCCACATTGACTCCAGGATTCTCTGCAACTTCTACAGGTGTACCATAGAGAGCATCCTGACTGGATGCATCACCGCCTGGTATGGCAGCTGCACCGCCCTGAACCGTAAGGCTTTACAGAGGGTGGTGAAGAATAAAAATCTTGAATCATGGTTGTCCTTTGCCCAGAAGGTTCGACGTTTAATCCCCATTCAGTATGCCAAAGTCTTTGGACGAGATATTGAACCCAAAATTGCACAGGCAATGATGATCAGAAGTGAAGTCTCTGGGAGCTATTGTTTTGCTGGACCACGTTAGATCCTGGCTGATGTGGACTCCCAGGTATTTTAAGCTCTGAACTGCTTCACACTCTCTCCGTTGATGCTGATGGTTTGATGGCTATTTGGTCGTCTCCTGAAGTCCACTAGCAGTTGAGGTTTTTTTTTAGGTTAACCCAGAGTTTGAGCTTTAAAAATTAGGTGGTTGCAAAAAAAAATCAGAATGTTGCTGTTTTGTTGTAGACTTTATACACAGTTTTGAGTGTAAATGTTTGTGTAAATAAGTGATTGGGAAGCTAACCATCTTGACCAAACAATTGTTGTGCCTTTAATCACTTTTGTAAGTGTTGGGTGATTAAGATGGTTACCATATTTCACCAAAAGTAAATTTGTAACCTTAAATAACTTTTGTGTTTTTACTGTGTTTGTTTATTTAAGTAATAATATACCATCCATCTTAACCAAAAAATAAAGTTTTGGCCTCTATTCACTATTTAAGCATTGTCATGCTGTTTGTGTTAATGAGTGAATGAGAAACCCACCATATTAAGGTAATAAACCTTATTTCGCTGTTTTGAGCATGTTACTGCAGTTTGTCCAAATTAATGATTTATATGCTAAGCATCTTGACCAAAAGCTAAATCTAACCCCTTTTTTCCAAACATTGTTAGGTGTAGTTTATCTTAATGAGTGAGTGAGACACAAAATGTTTTAAGGATTTTGTGTGACTCAATAAGTGTAAATCTCACCATTTTCACAAATGGTTGTTTTTGCCTGTATTTACTGCAGTTGTTTACCATTATAACCAAAAGTTAAGAGTTTGTGCCTTAATTCACCATTTTAAGCATTTTATTTCAATTTATGTGATTAATAGTTTATCTGCAGTTTGTATCACTGTATGAATGAAAACCTCAAATAATTTTCAATTAGACACACACTGCTCCAAAAAATTAACAGAAAACAAAATCACACATCAGATCTTGATGAACGAATTATTCAAGATGAAAATCTATACTGATCTACATTCTATAAATTATTGAGAACAAAATGATGTAACAACGTTGAATGCAAACCATAAAAAAAAATTCTCATTGAGAGCTGGATTAAAAATCATACTGCAAATCAAAGAAAGAATCTGTAATCCCTGGCATATCCTATTGGTTGAATTTCATCTAAGCAAAAAATAATGTGACTCAGTACTGTGTATTGCCCCCACGTGCCTGTATGCACTGCAGAATAACAAAGTTGCACAGATCACCCTATAATAATAATAACATATTTGAAGAGGATGTCTGATCACGTCAATGTTAATTATTCCTCACAATATTTTTTAACAATGATATCCACAACAATGATGGTAGGTAACAGATATATTAAAACATGCAACATTCATTTCTGATAATCTGTTTCAACATTTGAAAGTCAGAGGTATCACAGTTCTGAAATTCTGTTAATATCGTTCTTGACAGTTTTGTATGTGGATAAGCACATTTGTAGCATTTTGTTCATAATCACATGGCTTTGACCGGGTCAAAGCCATGTATTTGACCCGGTCGAGAGCCATTGTAGTTGACATATTTTCTCCCAGCTCTCCTGTGAGATCTTTATCCCTATTTCGGCTTTTCCCATTTCCTCTTTATGTATTCTGTATTCTCTTGTTTGGATAATTGTATGGCATTATATAATTTGGAGATAATTTTATTGCATGTTCTAGATTTAGTCAATGCTAAAAATACCTCCATGAACCTTGGCTCATCTTTTCCTAACGCCTCTTTAATATTTTTGTTAAAGTAATGTCTCCCTTGCAGGTACCTAAAAAAATCATCTTTCCCCAGACCGTCCTTCTGTAGGGTTTCAAAACTCTGAAATACCCCCTTGTGGACAAATGAATAATAGGAAGTTAAACCTTTTGTGATCCATGTCTTAAATCTGCCGTCGATTTTATTCGGTGTAAAGTCTGTGTCATAGGCACACCACCTCATAATTTTTTATGAGTTTTTTAATCTGCAAATTTTGGCTATTTCCTGCCAGGACTTCAGGAAGCTGCCTGTTATAGAGTCTTCTGGGATCTCCTGTTCTCCTTGTAGTTTATTATCATTTAGTAGAGCTGTTATTGGGATACCCTTCACCATCGTTCCTTCTATTTCCTGCCATGCTGCAGTGTATGATGGTGAACACAGGCAGACTAGTGGCCTTAATTGGGCTGCATAGTAGTATTCCTGTAAGCAGGGAAGGCCCATTCCACCCTTTTCTTTTCTTAATTGCAGCGTTTTCAATTCTGGCCTTTTCCCTTGCCACAGATACCTCGTCCCATTCTAAGAATTGCTTTGATTAGAATGAATAACTAACACATTAATAAACATCAAACTGAACACAATTTGTCCATGTGACTCCCTATGTAGGGTTCTGTTAACCTGACCCTGTTGAGCCTCCCGAGGCGGCTCGAAGGGAAAAGTCTCCCTCAGTTCGGAGGGAGAGGCCCTTACCTGCAACAGACGCATGTCGTAAAAAGGAAAAAAGAAAGGCGAAAAAATTGGCCCCGAACGAACCAGTCTATTGACCAGTGGATCTCCACCACTAATTACAGACATAGTACACGCCATCAAAACACGAGCATCTGTATCTCGGACATACATGGTCCAATCAAGTCCAAACTAGACATGTTATTCAAGAGTCCCGGCCTGATGACAACTACACAAAAATCATGACTTGAAATCACAGCGCCCCCTGGTGGCAACAGGAAATGTCTTTCTTTTTGCATGTCTTACACTTGGATGTATTTCTCCTCATCCATTGACCTCAACCATGTCAAACTGTATCAAATGGGTCTCAAGACATTGATAATGAAGGCATAAGATAACTGTGACTTTTCGTCAAACGCCATATTAATGGCATTGCATCAAAGTTCATCAACTCGCCATGAAACACAAAATTGCTATAACTTCAGTGTTCATGGTTCTATCTCACTCAAAATACGTGTGTAACAACATCCCCCCCCGAAGATATTCATATGGTTTTAAGGAATGGGCATGGCAAAGTTTGATTAAACGCCATCAAACACGAGGTTCTGTATCTCGAGCATACATGGTCCAATCAAGTCCAAACTAGACAACTTTGAAAAGTTGAAAAATTTTAAAATTGAAAATGTTGGAATTTACTCTGAAAAAATGCAGTCAGAAAAATAAAATGTCTGACTCTGTCAGACAAATTTAAAACAGTGAAAATGTTTGAATTTACTTTGAAAAATTTAAAACAGAGAAAATGTTGGAATTTACTTTGAAAAATTGAAAAAATTAAAATGTTGGAATTTACTTTGAAAAATAGAAAACAGTGAAAAATTCGGACTTTGCTTTGTAAAATTGAAAACAGTGAAAATGTTGGAATTTACTTTAAAACTTGAAAACAGTGAAAATGTTGGAATTTACTTTGAAAAATTGAAAACAGTGAAAATGTTGGAATTTACTTTGAAAAATTCGAAACAGTGAAAATTTCTGACTTTCCTATAAAAAACTTGAAAACAGTGAAAATGTTGGAATTTACTTGAAAAACTTGAAAACAGTGAAAATGTTGGAATTTACTTTGAAAAATTGAAAACAGTGAAAATGTTGGAATTTACTTTGAAAAATTCGAAACAGTGAAAATTTCTGACTTTCCTATAAAAAACTTGAAAACAGTGAAAATGTTGGAATTTACTTTAAAACTTGAAAACAGTGAAAATGTTGGAATTTACTTTGAAAAATTCGAAACAGTGAAAATTTCTGACTTTCCTATAAAAAACTTGAAAACAGTGAAAATGTTGGAATTTACTTTAAAACTTGAAAACAGTGAAAATGTTGGAATTCACTTTTAAAAATTGAAAACAGTGAAAAATTCTGACTTTGCTTTGAAAAATTGAAAACAGTGAAAATGTTGGAATTTACTTTGAAAAATAGGAAACAGTGAAAATGTCTGACTTTGTCTTTGAAAAATAGAAAACATTGGCAATTTTGGAATTTACTTTGAAAAATTTAAAATGTTGGAATTTACTTTGAAAAATAGAAAACAGTGAAAAATTCTGACTTTGCTTTGTAAAATTGAAAACATTGAAAATGTTGGAAGTTTCTTTGGATAATTTAAAACAGTGAAAATGTTGGGATTTACTTTGAAGAATTGAAAACAGAGAAAATTTTGGAATTTACTTTGGAAAATTCTAAAGAGTGAAAATGTTGGAATTTACATTAAAACCTTTTAAAAAGTGAAAATGTTGGACTTTACTTTGAAAAATTAAAAACAGCGGAAGTGTTGGAATTTACTTTGAAAAATTTCGAAACAGTGACAATTTCTGACTTTCCTATAAAAAACTTGAAAACAGTGAAAATATTGGAATTTACTTTGAAAAATTCGAAACAGTGAAAATTTCTGACTTTCCTATAAAAAACTTGAAACCAGTGAAAATGTTGGAATTTACTTTAAAACTTGAAAACAGTGAAAATGTTGGAATTTACTTTGAAAAATTCGAAACAGTGAAAATTTCTGACTTTCCTATAAAAAACTTGAAAACAGTGAAAATGTTGGAATTTACTTTAAAACTTGAAAACAGTGAAAATGTTGGAATTTACTTTGACAAATTCGAAACAGTGAAAATGTCTGACTTTGTCTTTGAAAAATAGAAAACATTGGCAATTTTGGAATTTACTTTGAAAAATTGAAAACAGTGAAAATGTTGGAATTTACATTGGAAATTCAAAACAGTGGAAAATTTCTGACTCTCCTATAAAAAACTTTGAAAACAGTGAAAATGTTGGAATTTACTTTGAAAAATTGAAAACAGTGAAAATGTTGGAATTTGTTTTGAAAAATAGAAAACAGTGAAAATTATGTAATTCACTTTGAAAAGTTGAAAAATTGAAAATGTTGGAATTCACTTTTAAAAATTGAAAACAGTGAAAAATTCTGACTTTGCTTTGAAAAATTGAAAACAGTGAAAATGTTGGAATTTACTTTGAAAAATAGGAAACAGTGAAAATGTCTGACTTTGTCTTTGAAAAATAGAAAACATTGGCAATTTTGGAATTTACTTTGAAAAATTTAAAATGTTGGAATTTACTTTGAAAAATTCGAAAGTGAAAATTTCTGACTTTCCTATAAAAAAACTTGAAAACAGTGAAAATGTTGGAATTTACTTTGAAAAATTCGAAACAGTGAAAATGTTGGAATTTACTTTGAAAAATTCAAAACAGTGAAAATTTCTGACTTTCCTATAAAAAACTTGAAAACAGTGAAAATGTTGGAATTTACTTTAAAACTTGAAAACAGTGAAAATGTTGGAATTCACTTTTAAAAATTGAAAACAGTGAAAAATTCTGACTTTGCTTTGAAAAATTGAAAACAGTGAAAATGTTGGAATTTACTTTGAAAAATAGGAAACAGTGAAAATGTCTGACTTTGTCTTTGAAAAATAGAAAACATTGGCAATTTTGGAATTTACTTTGAAAAATTTAAAATGTTGGAATTTACTTTGAAAAATAGAAAACAGTGAAAAATTCGGACTTTGCTTTGTAAAATTGAAAACAGTGAAAATGTTGGAATTTACTTTAAAAACTTGAAAACAGTGAAAATGTTGGAATTTACATTGAAAATTCAAAACAGTGAAAATTTCTGACTCTCCTATAAAAAACTTTAAAACAGTGAAAATGTTGGAATTTACTTTGAAAAATTGAAAACAGTGAAAATGTTGGAATTTGTTTTGAAAAATAGAAAACAGTGAAAATTATGTAATTCACTTTGAAAAGTTGAAAAATTGAAAATGTTGGAATTCACTTTTAAAAATTGAAAACAGTGAAAAATTCTGACTTTGCTTTGAAAAATTGAAAACAGTGAAAATGTTGGAATTTACTTTGAAAAATAGAAACAGTGAAAATGTCTGACTTTGTCTTTGAAAAATAGAAAACATTGGCAATTTTGGAATTTACTTTGAAAAATTTGAAAATGTTGGAATTTACTTTGAAAAATTCGAAAACAGTGAAAATGTTGGAATTTACTTTGAAAAATTCGAAAACAGTGAAAATTTCTGACTTTCCTATAAAAAACTTGAAAACAGTGAAAATGTTGGAATTTACTTTGAAAAATTCGAAAACAGTGAAAATGTTGGAATTTACTTTGAAAAATTCAAAACAGTGAAAATTTCTGACTTTCCTATAAAAAACTTGAAAACAGTGAAAATGTTGGAATTTACTTTAAAACTTGAAAACAGTGAAAATGTTGGAATTTACTTTGAAAAATTCGAAACAGTGAAAATGTTGGAATTTACTTTGAAAAATTGAAAACAGTGAAAATGTTGGAATTTACTTTGAAAAATTCGAAACAGTGAAAATTTCTGACTTTCCTATAAAAAACTTGAAAACAGTGAAAATGTTGGAATTTACTTTGAAAAATTCGAAAACAGTGAAAATTTCTGACTTTCCTATAAAAAACTTGAAAACAGTGAAAATGTTGGAATTTACTTTAAAACTTGAAAACAGTGAAAATGTTGGAATTTACTTTGAAAAATTCGAAACAGTGAAAATTTCTGACTTTCCTATAGAAAAATTGAAAACAGTGAAAATGTTGGAATTTACTTTGAAAAATTCGAAACAGTGAAAATGTCTGACTTTCCTATAAAAAACTTGAAAACAGTGAAAATGTTGGAATTTACTTTGAAAAACTTGAAAACATTGAAAATGTTGGAATTCACTTTTAAAAATTGAAAACAGTGAAAAATTCTGACTTTGCTTTGAAAAATTGAAAACAGTGAAAATGTTGGAATTTACTTTGAAAAATAGGAAACAGTGAAAATGTCTGACTTTGTCTTTGAAAAATAGAAAACATTGGCAATTTTGGAATTTACTTTGAAAAATTTAAAATGTTGGAATTTACTTTGAAAAATAGAAAACAGTGAAAAATTCTGACTTTGCTTTGTAAAATTGAAAACATTGAAAATGTTGGAAGTTTTCTTTGGATAATTTAAAACAGTGAAAATGTTGGGATTTACTTTGAAGAATTGAAAACAGAGAAAATTTTGGAATTTACTTTGGAAAATTCTAAAGAGTGAAAATGTTGGAATTTACATTAAAACCTTTTAAAAAGTGAAAATGTTGGACTTTACTTTGAAAAATTAAAAACAGCGGAAGTGTTGGAATTTACTTTGAAAAATTTCGAAACAGTGACAATTTCTGACTTTCCTATAAAAAACTTGAAAACAGTGAAAATATTTGAATTTACTTTAAAAATTGAAAACAGTGAAAATATTTGAATTTACTTTGAAAAATTGAAAACAGTGAAAATGTTGGAATTTACTTTGAAAAATTGAAACAGTGAAAATGTTGGAATTTACTTTGAAAAAATTCGAAAACAGTGAAAATGTTGGAATTTACTTTGAAAAATTGAAAACATTGAAAATGTTGGAATTTACTTTGAAAAATTGAAAACAGTGAAAATGTTGGAATTTACATTGGAAAATTCAAAACAGTGAAAATTTCTGACTCTCCTATAAAAAAATTGAAAACAGTGAAAATGTTGGAATTTACTTTAAAAATTGAAAACAGTGAAAATGTTGGAATTTACTTTGAAAAATTGAAAACAGTGAAAATGTTGGAATTTACTTTGAAAAGTTGAAAAATTGAAAATGTTGGAATTCACTTTTAAAAATTGAAAACAGTGAAAAATTCTGACTTTGCTTTGAAAAATTGAAAACAGTGAAAATGTTGGAATTTACTTTGAAAAATTCAAAACAGTGAAAATGTCTGGACTTTGACTTTGAAAAATTGAAAACAGTGAAAATGTTGGAATTTACTTTGAAAAATTTAAAAACATTAAAATGTTGGAATTTACTTTGAAAAATTGAAAACAGTGAAAATGTTTGGAATTTACTTTGAAAATTTAAACAGTGAAAATGTTGGAATTTACTATTAAAAAACTTGAAAACAGTGAAAATGTTGGAATTTACTTTGAAAAATTGAAAAATGAAACAGTGAAAATGTCTGACTTTCCTATAAAAAACTTGAAAACAGTGAAAATATTGGAATTTACTTTGAAAATTGAAAATATTTGAAAAATTGAAAATGTTGGAATTTACTCTGAAAAAATGGAGTCAGAAAAATAAAATGTCTGACTCTTTCAGACAAATTTAAAACAGTGAAAATGTTTGAATTTACTTTGAAAAATTTAAAACAGAGAAAATGTTGGAATTTACTTTTGAAAAATTGAAAAAATTAAAATGTTGGAATTTACTTTGAAAAATAGAAAACAGTGAAAAATTTCGGACTTTGCTTTGTAAAATTGAAAACAGTGAAAATGTTGGAATTTACTTTAAAACTTGAAAACAGTGAAAATGTTGGAATTTACTTTGAAAAATTCGAAACAGTGAAAATGTCTGACTTTACTAAAAAATTGAAAACAGTGAAAATGTTGGAATTTACTTTGAAAAATTCGAAACAGTGAAAATTTCTGACTTTCCTATAAAAAACTTGAAAACAGTGAAAATGTTGGAATTTACTTTAAAACTTGAAAACAGTGAAAATGTTGGAATTTACTTTGAAAAATTCGAAACAGTGAAAATTTCTGACTTTCCTAAAAAACTTGAAAACAGTGACAATGTTGGAATTTACTTTGAAAAATTCGAAAACAGTGAAAATTTCTGACTTTCCTATAAAAAACTTGAAAACAGTGAAAATGTTGGAATTTACTTTGAAAAATTGAAACAGTGAAAATGTTGGAATTTACTTTGAAAACAGTGAAAATGTTGGAATTTACTTTGAAAAATTCGAAACAGTGAAAATGTTGGAATTTACTTTGAAAAATTGAAAACAGTGAAAATGTTGGGATTTACTTTGAAGAATTGAAACGGAAAAAACGTATTCTTGAGAAACTCTTCTCGTTGCTTGGCAGCGTCCACTTCTGAGACCCTAGACACCATGGATTCGATCTCCATTAAGGCGGAGGTCGCCCTGTTGGTGTAGTCACCAGCCTCTTTGGAGAACCACCAGTTCATCAGCGGCAGGAAGTTGACGACTCTCTCCTGAATGTCTGCTTGAATCTTCTTGTGGGACTTAGGAACTTTGGTCTCTTGATCTGGACTCGCCACTGAAACGTCAGTTGTGATGAACCTGTAGAGGACATTGGAGAGGACGGAGGCGTTGGCAGGTGAAACTCTGTCCTTGGTCTCGGACAGAAGCAGTGACTCCACGCTGTCCATCAGAGACTTCACTGACTCTCTGCTATGGACCTGGGTCTCCTTACTGAACTTCTTCCGGACTCGTGTCCCGATCTTGAGAAGTGATGCTGTGGCAAACAGCTTCGCCAGAAGCTTCTTGATCTTCTTGCCCACTCCTTTCCAGATCTTTGAGGATTTGGAGCCTCTCCTCGGATCAGCTGATTTGTGGCTCTCCTCGTTACTTATCATCTGATAGATGTCATCTGCAGCAGCTTTAGACTCGAGAGACGATTGAGAGATCAGCCCACTCAGGTCCGACTCAGACAGTTCGTCCACAAGGGGCTGAATGATGTCGCTCACCTCCTTTCCTATGATTTCCTGGACGTCCTCACTTGTCCTACAGTCACTGCTGCGTCCTGTGGACTCTGAGGACGTCCGTCTGTCAGAGCTAGAACTGCGTGATGAGGAGTCAGTGAGTGAAGAGGCTGATTTCCCCTTAGGGAACTCAAATGTCCTCTGTCTGCGTGGTATCGGCTTGAACAAGCCCTCGATGTCCACGGCAGAGCTCTTCAACACTTTGCAAACGCAATGCACCATCTTCTCTAGCTTGTTGGCCGAGATCTGGTTACCCTGTCCGGTGGTGCGTCCGCTGGCCGAGCGCTCAGACCTGCGGCAGTTGACCCTGTCTGTGATCTCCTCTGCAACAAATTCAGTGAGTTGATCCAGAATCACAGACTTCATTGAGCTGCCCGGTGCCAAACTCTGACGGAGAGCATCTCCCAGACTGGACCGGACGCTCTCTGCAGTGAAGGGGCGGTCGTTGTGTCCATGTGCCCGGAACAGGTCCGAGGACACAGACTGAGTCATGCTCAGAAGAAGCTCTGCCAACAGGAACCTGGTCATGTTGTCTGGTGTTTCTGATTTTAACAGCTGCCATTGCTCAGCAAAACCTCAATGAATATCGTTAAAAGAGGAGATGTGACCCGGCCCGGAGGAAGCCCGGGGCCCCCGTCTGGAGCCAGGCCCAGACGGAGGGCTCGATGGCGAGCGCCTGGTGGCCGGGTTTGCCACGGAGCCCGGTCGGGCACAGCCCGAACAAACTACGTGGCACCCCCCCTCTTTTCATCTCATGGGCCCACCACCTGTGGGAAGACCCGTTGGGGTCGGGTGCGCAGCCACATGGGTGGCAGCGAAGGTCAGGGGTCTCGACGGACCAGACCCGGGCGGCAGAAGCTGGCTCTGGGGACGTGGAACGTCACCTCGCTGTGGGGAAAGGAACCGGAGCTTGTGAGGGAGGTGGAGCGCTATCAGTTAGATCTGGTGGGGCTTACCTCCACGCACAGTCTCAGCTCTGGTACCGTACTCCTGGATAAGGGTTGGACTCTATTCTTCTCCGGAGTTGCCAAGGGCGTGAGGCGCCGGGCGGGTGTGGGGATACTCATAAATCCCCGGCTGAGCGCCGCGGTGTTGGAGTTTACCCCGGTAGACGAGAGGGTCGCCTCCCTGCGCCTAAGGGTTGTAGGGGGGAAAACTCTGACTGTTGTTTGTGCGTATGCACCAAACGGCAGCTCAGAGTACTCGGCCTTCTTGGAGACCCTGAATGGAGTCCTGTATGGGGCTCCAGTAGGGGACTCCGTAGTTCTGCTGGGTGACTTCAACGCCCACGTGGGCAACGATGGAGACACCTGGAGAGGCGTGGTGGGGAGGAACGGCCTCCCTGATCTAAACCCGAGCGGTCGGTTGTTATTGGACTTCTGTGCTAGTCATGGATTATCCATAACAAACACCATGTTCGAACATAAGGGTGCTCATAAGTGTACCTGGTACCAGAGTACCCTAGGCCGAAGATCAATGATCGATTTTGTGATCGTGTCATCTGATCTGAGGCCGCATGTTTTGGACACTCGGGTAAAGAGAGGGGCGGAACTGTCAACCGACCACCATCTGGTTGTGAGTTGGATCAGGGAATGGGGGAAATTTCCGGATAGACCTGGTAAGCCCAAACGAGTAGTGCGGGTGAACTGGGAACGTCTGGAGGAGGCCCCCGTCCTAGGTATCTTCAACTCACACCTCCGGCGGAGCTTTTCTGGCATTCCTGTGGAGGTTGGGGGCATTGAGCCGGAGTGGGCGATGTTCAAAGCCTCCATTGCTGAAGCTGCGGTGGCTAGCTGTGGCCTCAGGGTCTTAGGTTCCTCAAGGGGCGGTAACCCTCGGACACCGTGGTGGACACCGGTGGTCAGGGAAGCCGTCCGATTGAAGAAGGAGGCCTTCCGGGATATGATATCCTGGAGGACTCCTGACTCGGTTGCAGGGTACCGACAGGCCCGAAGGGCTGCAGCTGCTGCCGTGTCGGAGGCTAAGCAGCGAGTGTGGGAGAAGTTCGGAGAGGCCATGGAGAAGGACTTTCGGTCGGCACCAAAGTGTTTCTGGAAGACTATCCGGCACCTCAGGAGGGGGAAACGGGGAACCATCCAAGCTGTGTACAGTAAGGATGGGACTCTGTTGACCTCAACTGAGGAGGTCGTCGGACGTTGGAAGGAACACTTTGAGGAACTCCTGAATCCGAATAACACGCCCTCTATGTTGGAGGCAGAGCTCGAGGTTGATGGTGTTTCGTCGTCAATTTCCCTGGTGGAGGTCACTGAGGTAGTCAAACATCTCCGCAGTGGCAAAGCCCCAGGGATTGATGAGATCCAGCCAGAAATGCTAAAGGCTCTGGGTGTTGAGGGGCTGTCATGGTTGACACGCCTATTCAACATCGCGTGGGAGTCGGGTACAGTGCCAAAGGAGTGGCAAACCGGGGTGGTGGTTCCCCTGTTCAAAAAGGGGGACCAGAGAGTGTGTACCAATTACCGGGGTATCACACTTCTCAGCCTCCCTGGTAAAGTCTACTCCAAGGTGCTGGAAAGGAGGGTTCGGCCGATCGTCGAACCTCAGATTGAAGAGGAACAATGCGGTTTTCGCCCCGGACGTGGAACTACGGACCAGCTCTTCACTCTCGCAAGGATCCTGGAGGGGGCCTGGGAGTATGCCCATCCGGTCTACATGTGTTTTGTGGATCTGGAGAAGGCGTATGACCGGGTCCCCCGGGAGAAACTGTGGGAGGTGCTGCGGGAGTATGGGGTAAGGGGGTCTATCCTCAGGGCCATCCAATCCCTGTACTCCCAAAGCGAGAGCTGTGTTCGCGTCCTCGGCAGCCAGTCAGTTTCTTTCTCAGTGGGTGCTGGTCTCCGCCAGGGCTGCGCCTTGTCACCAATCCTGTTTGTGATATATACATGGACAGGATATCGAGGCGTAGTCGTGGTGGGGAGGGGTTGCAGTTCGGTGGTCTGAGGATCTCGTCACTGCTTTTTGCAGATGATGTGGTCCTCATTGGATCATCGGCCTGTGACCTTCAGCGCTCACTGGATCGGCTGGCGGCCGAGTGTGAAGCGGCTGGGATGAGGATCAGCACCGCTAAATCTGAGGCCATGACTCTTAGCAGGAAACCGATGGATTGCTTACTCCGGGTAGGAAATGAGTCCTTAGCCCAAGTGAAGGAGTTCAAGTACCTCGGGGTCTTGTTCGCGAGTGAGGGTACTATGGAGCGTGAGATTGGCCGGAGAATCGGAGCAGCGGGGGCGGTATTGCGTTCGCTTTACCGCACCGTTGTAACGAAAAGAGAGCTGAGCCGCAAGGCAAAGCTCTCGATCTACCGGTCGATCTTCGTTCCTATCCTCACCTATGGTCATGAGGGCTGGGTGATGACCGAAAGGACGAGATCGCGGGTACAAGCGGCCGAGATGAGTTTTCTCAGAAGGGTGGCTGGCGTCTCCCTTAGGGATAGGGTGAGAAGCTCAGCCATCCGTGAGGAACTCGGATTAGAGCCGCTGCTCCTTTACTTAGAAAGGAGTCAGCTGAGGTGGTTCGGGCATCTGGTAAGGATGCCCACTGGGCGCCTTCCTTGGGAGGTGTTTCAGGCACGTCCAGTGGGGAGGAGACCTCGGGGAAGACCCAGGACTAGGTGGAGAGATTATATCTCAACACTGGCCTGGGAACGCCTCGGGATCCCCCCGTCAGAGTTGGTCAATGTGGCCCGGGAAAGGGAAGTCTGGGGCCCCCTGCTTGAGCTGCTCCCCCCGCGACCCGACCCCGGATAAGCGGACGAAAATGAGATGAGATGAGACATTGCTCAGCAGTCAGCTTGGTGTAAAGCTCCTCGATCTGCAGGCGAATAGTTTGAACTGTGGGGCTGGGAAGCTCCAGAACATCAGATAGATCCATGGAAAATCTTGGTTTTATAGCCTGCATGATATCTGGATTTATGTCTGATTGATCTGTTTGTCTCTCTCACACCTGAACACCTACCTACTACACAAAAAAAACGTCCTTGATACAGAGCATGAAAGGTATCCTCTCCTCTCTTCTTCTTTTCTCTTCTTCCAACCATAAGTTAAATAGACACATCAAAGACACGGTAAAGAAGCAAAGAAAAAGTTAAAGATCTCAAATCATTTTGAAGATCATAGCCACATAAAAATTGTCACTCTAATAAAGACCATTGCTAGGCATGGAGGCCGGCCTCTTTTAATGCCGTTTTCAGTCATGAATTGCAAAGGCTCAAGAGGAAGAGAGCAAAGCAAATAGTGGTTCCCTTTGGAATAGAGATACTGTTCCATTAGCTGAGGGATACAGGATTGGACAAAATTATTTACTATGGGCTAGATAACTCTGATACACACTAAAACACAGGAGGTTGTCTCCCGCCACTCAACTGAACGAAGGAGAAGCTATCATATCAACAAATAAGAAGAAGTAGGATATTGAAACACACAGTAGATGGCACTAATGCATCTTGACGTTGGTTGTCACCTGCCAATAAAGGAAATGAGGAAGGAGAAGAAGACGTGACCAACTTGTAGGCACTTTACATTATAGCAAAATTCCAACATTTTCACTGTTTTCAATTTTTCAAAGTAAATTCCAACATTTTCACTGTTTTCAAGTTTTTTATAGGAAATTCCACATTTTCACTGTTTTCAATTTTTCAATTTTTAAAAGTAAATTCCAACATTTTCACTGTTTTCAATTTTTCAAAGTAAATTCCAACATTTTCAATTTTTCAACTTTTCAAAGTAAATTCCAACATTTTCACTGTTTTCAAGTTTTTTATAGGAAAGTCAGAAATTTTCACTGTTTCGAATTTTTCAAAGTAAATTCCAACATTTTCACTGCTTTCAATTTTTCAAAGTAAATTCCAACATTTTCACTGTTTTCAATTTTTCAAAGTAAATTCAAATATTTTCACTGTTTTCAATTTTTAAAGTAAATTCCAACATTTTCACTGTTTTAAAGTTTTTTATAGGAGAGTCAGAAATTTTCACTGTTTTGAATTTCCAATGTAAATTCCAACATTTTCACTGTTTTCAAGTTTTAAAGTAAATTCCAACATTTTCACTGTTTTCAAGTTTTTTATGGGAAAGTCAGAAATTTTCACTGTTTCGAATTTTTCAAAGTAAATTCCAACATTTTCACTGGTTTCAAGTTTTTTATAGGAAAGTCAGAAATTTTCACTGTTTCGAATTTTTCAAAGTAAATTCCAACATTTTCACTGTTTTCAATTTTTCAAAGTAAATTCCAACATTTTCACTGTTTTCAAGTTTTAAAGTAAATTCCAACATTTTCACTGTTTTCAAGTTTTTTATAGGAAAGTCAGAAATTTTCACTGTTTCGAATTTTTCAAAGTAAATTCCATCATTTTCACTGTTTTCAAGTTTTAAAGTAAATTCCAACATTTTCACTGTTTTCAATTTTTCAAAGCAAAGTCAGAATTTTTCACTGTTTCGAATTTTTCAAAGTAAATTCCATCATTTTCACTGTTTTCAAGTTTTAAAGTAAATTCCATCATTTTCACTGTTTTCAATTTTTAAAAGTGAATTCCAACATTTTCAAGTGCACAAAGTGCTGGAAACGGTGAGATAAGCCTAATTTTGCAACAATGTTTTAGGTTTGGAGGTTTCATGGACTAAATCTGAAAATCCATGCTGTTTGGCTGCCATGATAAAATAGGGCCACTCATCAACGTATTTTCTCAAAAGGTCTTCAGTCAAATTAGATGATACTTAACATGCATGCAGTGGATGTTTGTAATGAAAAAGGATAATTTGAAATCTTAGTTTCAACTCTAAAGGAATTCTTTAAATAAAATATTTTAAGTTCCAGAGTCCCCAATGAAAATGTAGCAACTGAAAGTTTTTTCCTGTCTATTTTGCTCAAAGTGATCAAAAGCGCTGGAAACGGTGAGATAAGCCTATTTTTGCAACTTTGGTTAAAATAGTCATTATTTCATCACTGATACGCCCAAGGTGCACAAAAGCGCTGGAAACGGTGAGATAAGCCTATTTTTGCAACTTTGGTTAAAATATGAATTTTTTCTTCACTGATATGCCAAAGGTGCTCAAAAGCGCTGGAAACGGTGAGATAAGCTTATTTTGGAAACTTTGGTTAAAATCTTCATTTTTTCATCACAGATATGCCCAAGGTGCACAAAGTGGTGGAAACGGTGAGATAAGCCTAATTTTGCAACAATGTTTTAGATTTGGAGGTTTCATGGACTAAATCTGAAAGTCACTGCTGTTTGGCTGCCATGATAAAATAGGGTCACTTATCAACGTATTTTCTCAAAAGGTCTTCAGTCAAATTACATGATACTTAACATGCATACAGTGGATGTTTATAATGAAAAAGGATAATTTGAAATCTTAGTTTCAACTCTAAAGGAATTCTTTAAGTAAAAGATTTTAAGTTCCAGAGTCCCGAATGAAAAAGTAGCAACTGAAAGTTTTTTCCTGTCTATTTGGCTCAAAGTGCCTAAAAGCGCTGGAAACGGTGAGATAAGCCTAATTTTGCAACAATGTTTTAGGTTTGGAGGTTTCATGGAATAAATCTGAAAATCACTGCTGTTTGGCTGCCATGATAAAATAGGGTCACTCATCAACGTATTTTCTCAAAAGGTCTTCAGTAAAATTACATGATACTTAACATGGATACAGTGGATGTTTATAATGAAAAAGGATAATTTGAAATCTTAGTTTCAACTCTAAAGGAATTCTTTAAATAAAATATTTTAAGTTCCAGAGTCCCCAATGAAAAAGTAGCAACTGAAAGTTTTTTCCTGTCTATTTTGCTCAAAGTGATCAAAAGCGCTGGAAACGGTGAGATAAGCTTATTTTGGAAACTTTGGTTAAAATCTTCATTTTTTCATCACTGATATGCCCAAGGTGCACAAAAGCGCTGGAAACGGTGAGATAAGCCTAATTTTGCAACAATGTTTTAGGTTTGGAGGTTTCATGGACTAAATCTGAAAATCACTGCTGTTTGGCTGCCATGATAAAATAGGGTCACTCATCAACGTATTTTCTCAAAAGGTCTTCAGTCAAATTACATGATACTTAACATGGATACAGTGGATGTTTATAATGAAAAAGGATAATTTGAAATCTTAGTTTCAACTCTAAAGGAATTCTTTAAATAAAATATTTTAAGTTCCAGAGTCCCCAATGAAAAAGTAGCAACTGAAAGTTTTTTCCTGTCTATTTGGCTCAAAGTGCCTGAAAGCGCTGGAAACGGTGAGATAAGCTATTTTTGCAACTTTGGTTAAAATAGTCATTATTTCATCACTGATACGCCCAAGGTGCACAAAAGCAATGGAAACCGTGAGATAAGCTTATTTTGGCAACTTTGGTTAAAATCTTCATTTTTTCATCACAGATATGCTCAATGTGCACAAATGCGTTGGAAACGATGAGATAAGCCTATTTTTGCAACTTTGGTTAAAATATGAATTTTTTCTTCACTGATATGCCCACGGTGCACAAAAGCGCTGGAAATAGTGAGATAAGCCTAATTTTGCAACAATGTTTTAGGTTTGGAGGTTTCATGGACTAAATCTGAAAGTCACTGCTGTTTGGCTGCCATGATAAAATAGGGTCACTTATCAACGTATTTTCTCAAAAGGTCTTCAGTAAAATTACATGATACTTAACATGGATACAGTGGATGTTTATAATGAAAAAGGATAATTTGAAATCTTAGTTTCAACTCTAAAGGAATTCTTTAAATAAAATATTTTAAGTTCCAGAGTCCCCAATGAAAAAGTAGCAACTGAAAGTTTTTTCCTGTCTATTTTGCTCAAAGTGATCAAAAGCGCTGGAAACGGTGAGATAAGCTTATTTTGAAAACTTTGGTTAAAATATTCATTTTTTCATCACAGATATGCCCAAGGTGCACAAAGTGCTGGAAATGGTGAGATAAGCCTAATTTTGCAACAATGTTTTAGGTTTGGAGGTTTCATGGACTAAATCTGAAAATCACTGCTGTTTGGCTGCCATGATAAAATAGGGTCACTCATCAACGTATTTTCTCAAAAGGTCTTCAGTAAAATTACATGATACTTAACATGGATACAGTGGATGTTTATAATGAAAAAGGATAATTTGAAATCTTAGTTTCAACTCTAAAGGAATTCTTTAAATAAAATATTTTAAGTTCCAGAGTCCCCAATGAAAAAGTAGCAACTGAAAGTTTTTTCCTGTCTATTTGGCTCAAGGGCCTGAAAGCGCTGGAAACGGTGAGATAAGCCTATTTTTGCAACTTTGGTTTAAATAGTCATTATTTCATCACTGATACGCCCAAGGTGCACAAAAGCAATGGAAACGGTGAGATAAGCTTATTTTGGCAACTTTGGTTAAAATCTTCATTTTTTCATCACTGATATGTCCAAAGTGCCTAAAAGCGATGGAAACGGTGAGATAAGCTTATTTTGGAAACTTTGGTTAAAATCTTCATTTTTTCATCACTGATATGCCCAAGGTGCACAAAAGCGCTGGAAACGGTGAGATAAGCCTAATTTTGCAACAATGTTTTAGGTTTGGAGGTTTCATGGACTAAATCTGAAAATCACTGCTGTTTGGCTGCCATGATAAAATAGGGTCACTCATCAACGTATTTTCTCAAAAGGTCTTCAGTCAAATTACATGATACTTAACATGGATACAGTGGATGTTTATAATGAAAAAGGATAATTTGAAATCTTAGTTTCAACTCTAAAGGAATTCTTTAAATAAAATATTTTAAGTTCCAGAGTCCCCAATGAAAAAGTAGCAACTGAAAGTTTTTTCCTGTCTATTTGGCTCAAAGTGCCTAAAAGCGCTGGAAACGGTGAGATAAGCCTAATTTTGCAACAATGTTTTAGGTTTGGAGGTTTCATGGACTAAATCTGAAAATCACTGCTGTTTGGCTGCCATGATAAAATAGGGTCACTCATCAACGTATTTTCTCAAAAGGTCTTCAGTCAAATTACATGATACTTAACATGGATACAGTGGATGTTTATAATGAAAAAGGATAATTTGAAATCTTAGTTTCAACTCTAAAGGAATTCTTTAAATAAAATATTTTAAGTTCCAGAGTCCCCAATGAAAAAGTAGCAACTGAAAGTTTTTTCCTGTCTATTTTGCTCAAAGTGATCAAAAGCGCTGGAAACGGTGAGATAAGCTTATTTTGGCAAACTTTGGTTAAAATCTTTCATTTTTTCATCACAGATATGCCCAAGGTGCACAAAGTGCTGGAAATGGTGAGATAAGCCTAATTTTGGCAACTTTGGTTAAAATCTTCATTTTTTCATCACTGATATGTCCAAAGTGCTCAAAAGCGCTGGAAACGGTGAGATAAGGTTATTTTGGCAACTTTGGTTAAAATCCTCATTTTTTCATCACAGATATGCCCAATGTGCACAAAAGCGCTGGAAACGGTGAGATAAGCCTAATTTTGCAACAATGTTTTAGGTTTGGAGGTTTCATGGACTAAATCTGAAAATCACTGCTGTTTGGCTGCCATGATAAAATAGGGTCACTCATCAACGTATTTTCTCAAAAGGTCTTCAGTCAAATTACATGATACTTAACATGGATACAGTGGATGTTTATAATGAAAAAGGATAATTTGAAATCTTAGTTTCAACTCTAAAGGAATTCTTTAAATAAAATATTTTAGGTTCCAGAGTCCCCAATGAAAAAGTAGCAACTGAAAGTTTTTTCCTGTCTATTTTGCTCAAAGTGATCAAAAGCGCTGGAAACGGTGAGATAAGCTTATTTTGGAAACTTTGGTTAAAATCTTCATTTTTTCATCACTGATATGTCCAAAGTGCCTAAAAGCGATGGAAACGGTGAGATAAGCTTATTTTGGAAACTTTGGTTAAAATCTTCATTTTTTTCATCACAGATATGCCCAAGGTGCACAAAGTGGTGGAAACGGTGAGATAAGCCTAATTTTGCAACAATGTTTTAGATTTGGAGGTTTCATGGACTAAATCTGAAAATCACTGCTGTTTGGCTGCCATGATAAAATAGGGTCACTCATCAACGTATTTTCTCAAAAGGTCTTCAGTCAAATTACATGATACTTAACATGGATACAGTGGATGTTTATAATGAAAAAGGATAATTTGAAATCTTAGTTTCAACTCTAAAGGAATTCTTTAAATAAAATATTTTAAGTTCCAGAGTCCCCAATGAAAAAGTAGCAACTGAAAGTTTTTTCCTGTCTATTTGGCTCAAAGTGCCTAAAAGCGCTGGAAACGGTGAGATAAGCCTAATTTTGCAACAATGTTTTAGGTTTGGAGGTTTCATGGACTAAATCTGAAAATCACTGCTGTTTGGCTGCCATGATAAAATAGGGTCACTCATCAACGTATTTTCTCAAAAGGTCTTCAGTCAAATTACATGATACTTAACATGGATACAGTGGATGTTTATAATGAAAAAGGATAATTTGAAATCTTAGTTTCAACTCTAAAGGAATTCTTTAAATAAAATATTTTAAGTTCCAGAGTCCCCAATGAAAAAGTTGCAACTGAAAGTTTTTTCCTGTCTATTTTGCTCAAAGTGATCAAAAGCGCTGGAAACGGTGAGATAAGCTTATTTTGGAAACTTTGGTTAAAATCTTCATTTTTTCATCACAGATATGCCCAAGGTGCACAAAGTGCTGGAAATGGTGAGATAAGCCTAATTTTGCCAACTTTGGTTAAAATCTTCATTTTTTCATCACTGATATGTCCAAAGTGCTCAAAAGCGCTGGAAACGGTGAGATAAGGTTATTTTGGCAACTTTGGTTAAAATCCTCATTTTTTCATCACAGATATGCCCAAGGTGCACAAAGCGCTGGAAACGGTGAGATAAGCCTAATTTTGCAACAATGTTTTAGGTTTGGAGGTTTCATGGACTAAATCTGAAAATCACTGCTGTTTGGCTGCCATGATAAAATAGGGTCACTCATCAACGTATTTTCTCAAAAGGTCTTCAGTCAAATTACATGATACTTAACATGGATACAGTGGATGTTTATAATGAAAAAGGATAATTTGAAATCTTAGTTTCAACTCTAAAGGAATTCTTTAAATAAAATATTTTAGGTTCCAGAGTCCCCAATGAAAAAGTAGCAACTGAAAGTTTTTTCCTGTCTATTTTGCTCAAAGTGATCAAAAGCGCTGGAAACGGTGAGATAAGCTTATTTTGGAAACTTTGGTTAAAATCTTCATTTTTTCATCACAGATATGCCCAAGGTGCACAAAGTGCTGGAAATGGTGAGATAAGCCTAATTTTGCAACAATGTTTTAGGTTTGGAGGTTTCATGGACTAAATCTGAAAGTCACTGCTGTTTGGCTGCAATGATAAAATAGGGTCACTTATCAACGTATTTTCTCAAAAGGTCTTCAGTCAAATTACATGATACTTAACATGCATACAGTGGATGTTTGTAATGAAAAAGTATAATTTGAAATCTTAGTTTCAACTCTAAATAAATTCTTTAAATAAAAGATTTTAAGTTCCAGAGTCCCCAATGAAAAAGTAGCAACTGAAAGTTTTTTCCTGTCTATTTGGCTCAAGGGCCTGAAAGCGCTGGAAACGGTGAGATAAGCCTATTCTTGCAACTTTGGTTTAAATAGTCATTATTTCATCACTGATACGCCCAAGGTGCACAAAAGCAATGGAAACGGTGAGATAAGGTTATTTTGGCAACTTTGGTTAAAATCCTCATTTTTTCATCACAGATATGCTCAATGTGCACAAATGCGCTGGAAACGGTGAGAAAAGCCTAATTTTGCAACAATGTTTTAGGTTTGGAGGTTTCATGGAATAAATCTGAAAATCACTGCTGTTTGGCTGCCATGATAAAATAGAGTCACTCATCAACGTATTTTCTCAAAAGGTCTTCAGTAAAATTACATGATACTTAACATGGATACAGTGGATGTTTATAATGAAAAAGGATAATTTGAAATCTTAGTTTCAACTCTAAAGGAATTCTTTAAATAAAAGATTTTAAGTTCCAGAGTCCCCAATGAAAAAGTAGCAACTGAAAGTTTTTTCCTGTCTATTTGGCTCAAAGTGCCTAAAAGCGCTGGAAACGGTGAGATAAGCTTATTTTGGAAACTTTGGTTAAAATCTTCATTTTTTCATCACAGATATGCCCAAGGTGCACAAAGTGGTGGAAACCGTGAGATAAGCCTAATTTTGCAACAATGTTTTAGGTTTGGAGGTTTCATGGACTAAATCTGAAAATCACTGCTGTTTGGCTGCCATGATAAAATAGGGCCACTCATCAACGTATTTTCTCAAAAGGTCTTTAGTCAAATTAGATGATACTTAACATGCATGCAGTGGATGTTTATAATGAAAAAGTATAATTTGAAATCTTAGTTTCAACTCTAAAGGAATTCTTTAAATGAAAGATTTTAAGTTCCAGAGTCCCCAATGAAAAAGTAGCAACTGAAAGTTTTTTCCTGTCTATTTGGCTCAAAGTGCCTGAAAGCGCTGGAAACGGTGAGATAAGCTTATTTTGGCAACTTTGGTTAAAATCTTCATTTTTTCATCACTGATATGTCCAAAGGTGCACAAAAGCGCTGGAAACGGTGAGATAAGCTTATTTTGGCAAACTTTGGTTAAAATCTTCATTTTTTCATCACAGATATGCCCAAGGTGCACAAAGTGCTGGAAACGGTGAGATAAGCCTAATTTTGCAACAATGTTTTAGGTTTGGAGGTTTCATGGACTAAATCTGAAAATCACTGCTGTTTGGCTGCCATGATAAAATAGGGTCACTCATCAACGTATTTTCTCAAAAGGTCTTCAGTCAAATTACATGATACTTAACATGGATACAGTGGATGTTTATAATGAAAAAGGATAATTTGAAATCTTAGTTTCAACTCTAAAGGAATTCTTTAAATAAAATATTTTAAGTTCCAGAGTCCCCAATGAAAAAGTTGCAACTGAAAGTTTTTTCCTGTCTATTTTGCTCAAAGTGATCAAAAGCGCTGGAAACGGTGAGATAAGCTTATTTTGGAAACTTTGGTTAAAATCTTCATTTTTTCATCACAGATATGCCCAAGGTGCACAAAGTGCTGGAAATGGTGAGATAAGCCTAATTTTGCCAACTTTGGTTAAAATCTTCATTTTTTCATCACTGATATGTCCAAAGTGCTCAAAAGCGCTGGAAACGGTGAGATAAGGTTATTTTGGCAACTTTGGTTAAAATCCTCATTTTTTCATCACAGATATGCCCAATGTGCACAAAAGCGCTGGAAACGGTGAGATAAGCCTAATTTTGCAACAATGTTTTAGGTTTGGAGGTTTCATGGAATAAATCTGAAAATCACTGCTGTTTGGCTGCCATGATAAAATAGGGTCACTCATCAACGTATTTTCTCAAAAGGTCTTCAGTCAAAATTACATGATACTTAACATGGATACAGTGGATGTTTATAATGAAAAAGGATAATTTGAAATCTTAGTTTCAACTCTAAAGGAATTCTTTAAATAAAATATTTTAAGTTCCAGAGTCCCCAATGAAAAAGTAGCAACTGAAAGTTTTTTCCTGTCTATTTTGCTCAAAGTGATCAAAAGCGCTGGAAACGGTGAGATAAGCTTATTTTGGAAACTTTGGTTAAAATCTTCATTTTTTCATCACAGATATGCCCAAGGTGCACAAAGTGCTGGAAATGGTGAGATAAGCCTAATTTTGCAACAATGTTTTAGGTTTGGAGGTTTCATGGACTAAATCTGAAAGTCACTGCTGTTTGGCTGCAATGATAAAATAGGGTCACTTATCAACGTATTTTCTCAAAAGGTCTTCAGTCAAATTACATGATACTTAACATGCATACAGTGGATGTTTGTAATGAAAAAGTATAATTTGAAATCTTAGTTTCAACTCTAAAGGAATTCTTTAAATAAAAGATTTTAAGTTCCAGAGTCCCCAATGAAAAAGTAGCAACTGAAAGTTTTTTCCTGTCTATTTTGGCTCAAAGTGCATGAAAGCGCTGGAAACGGTGAGATAAGCTTATTTTGGCAACTTTGGTTAAAATCTTAATTTTTTCATCACTGATATGCCCAAGGTGCACAAAAGCGATGGAAACGGTGAGATAAGCTTATTTTGGCAACTTTGGTTAAAATCTTCATTTTTTCATCACAGATATGCCCAAGGTGCACAAAGTGCTGGAAACGGTGAGATAAGCCTAATTTTGCAACAATGTTTTAGGTTTGGAGGTTTCATGGACTAAATCTGAAAATCACTGCTGTTTGGCTGCCATGATAAAATAGGGTCACTCATCAACGTATTTTCTCAAAAGGTCTTCAGTCAAATTACATGATACTTAACATGCATACAGTGGATGTTTATAATGAAAAAGGATAATTTGAAATCTTAGTTTCAACTCTAAAGGAATTCTTTAAATAAAATATTTTAGGTTCCAGAGTCCCCAATGAAAAAGTAGCAACTGAAAGTTTTTTCCTGTCTATTTTGCTCAAAGTGATCAAAAGCGCTGGAAACGGTGAGATAAGCTTATTTTGGAAACTTTGGTTAAAATCTTCATTTTTTCATCACAGATATGCCCAAGGTGCACAAAGTGCTGGAAATGGTGAGATAAGCCTAATTTTGCAACAATGTTTTAGGTTTGGAGGTTTCATGGACTAAATCTGAAAATCACTGCTGTTTGGCTGCCATGATAAAATAGGGTCACTCATCAACGTATTTTCTCAAAAGGTCTTCAGTCAAATTACATGATACTTAACATGGATACAGTGGATGTTTATAATGAAAAAGGATAATTTGAAATCTTAGTTTCAACTCTAAAGGAATTCTTTAAATGAAAGATTTTAAGTTCCAGAGTCCCCAATGAAAAAGTAGCAACTGAAAGTTTTTTCCTGTCTATTTGGCTCAAAGTGCCTGAAAGCGCTGGAAACGGTGAGATAAGACTATTTTTGCAACTTTGGTTAAAATAGTCATTATTTCATCACTGATACGCCCAAGGTGCACAAAAGCAATGGAAACCGTGAGATAAGCTTATTTTGGCAACTTTCGTTAAAATCTTCATTTTTTCATCACTGATATGCCCAAGGTGCACAAAAGCGCTGGAAACGGTAAGATAAGCTTATTTTGGCAACAATGTTTTAGGTTTGGAGGTTTCATGGACTAAATCTGAAAATCACTGCTGTTTGGCTGCCATAATGAAATAGGGTCACTCATCAACGTATTTTCTCAAAAGGTCTTCAGTCAAATTACATGATACTTAACATGGATACAGTGGATGTTTATAATGAAAAAGGATAATTTGAAATCTTAGTTTCAACTCTAAAGGAATTCTTTAAATGAAAGATTTTAAGTTCCAGAGTCCCCAATGAAAAAGTAGCAACTGAAAGTTTTTTCCTGTCTATTTGGCTCAAAGTGCCTGAAAGCGCTGGAAACGGTGAGATAAGCTTATTTTGGAAAC